>OU342735.1:379810778-380410778 GCA_910589765.1 Avena atlantica
ACACAATTCGCATTGGAAAGGCATGTCATCATGACTCTTTGGTACTTGGGAGTCGACACGTTCTGCTAGGAGCCGCTACCAATTGATCAATTGAGAGTCGGACTCCAATCGTGTCCAAGTTTCCATAAGCCTGCGGGGTCACACACTTAAGAGTGAGAGAAAGTTAGGATTAGATCTAAACCGAAAATCTTTTTGGGTTGGACCCGAACTGGACTAAGTTAGTGAGTCGGACTCACAGTGACTAATATGGGTTTTAGTGAATGGTCCACAAGTGAGTGAGCCCACTTTCACTCCCTATATATACTAGGGCACACATACCTAGAGAGGTTCTACGATTAGGTTAATTCCATGTGTTGGAAACCCTAGCTCCAGTTAGGCATGCCGCCGTATTGAACCTAGTAGTTCACCGCCGGAGTCCTCCTCGTATGTGTGGATACTAGCAGAGGTGTTGTACGATCAGCACCACGATGATCTTGATTGGATTAGATTGTGAGAACTGCACTGCATCAGCTGACACACTACATTAGTAATCCGCAACTGCGTGTCTAGTGGTAATTCTTATGGCTTATCACCTCATCTAGTTCTTGGGATTACCGTGTAGGGGAAAAAGTTTTGTTTTATTTCTATGTGGCCCAACAGTGGTATCAGAGCGATAGCTTATGGTTTTAGGCTCGAGATCTCGCATATGTGATATGCGGTTGGCTATAGATTAGATCTATTTGCTATTTTGGTGGTCGATCTATGAGATAGATCGGTTTTGTATGAAGTTAATTAGATCAACTATACTAAGGGAATGGATGATCTGGTTTTCGTGATCATATTGCTGCAATCATGGAATGACGTACCCCTACTGGTCAGTTTCCGCCATCAGGGTAAACTGTGACACGTAAATCCATAAGCGGTGATAAAAGATCAAAGGAGTTTTATTTAATTGGAACAATGATCAGAATCCATGTTTGGAATGCAAATGAGATTTGCATTTTCGGAAGGCTTCGCCCTATCATAGTGCCTTAGATGTCGTTGCGAGTTTCACAACACCGATAGATATCACACCTATGCATAACTTGTTTTTTCAGGAAGTTATGAATGGTATGGCTTCTGTGCATGTGATGTGTGTAATCCATATGTGATCTGCGAATCACGTTTTTGTTAGCCGGCTTGAGCCTAGGTTTTGTCATTTTATTGTATAACTGAAGGGTTCACAGCATAGAAAACAAATTTTTTCCTACGATGGGAACTAAGTACCAAGATCTATCTACTAGATACAAGAAACAGGTGGATATACATCCATAGAATACATACCCTCGAAGACCTAATAGCGTTAACGAGGTTGTACTCATGGATGATATAGTCGAACGCTTGCCGATCTCAAGATCGTGATAAAGTCCATCTGGTCCAGCCGGTCCAGCACCATCAAGTTCGGCACCACAAAGCAGTGGTGCATCCGTGATCGCACACACGTTCGGATACCCCGACAACCTCTGTGCCCTCGCTCCAGCGAAGCAGCGGAAGCAATAAATCCTTTCAGAAAAAGCCACCGAGAACATGTATCTCGCTGATCTGAGACCATGGGGAAATTCTAAAGGGGGGAGAGAGATCCTTCGCGAGGAGGTGTGAGTGAGAAGCGAGAGGAGCGGTTACTTTTATAGGGGAGTGGGCAGACCAAGGGGGCATGGAAGCCGTCCAAGGAGGGTGCCCCCACCTCTCCCTCATTCATGTGGTGGAAGCTCCACTCACATAAACACACCTCCACTCACAATTCCACTCACATGCATTAATTTTCGACCAAAATTAATGCAAGCTCTCATTTAATAAAACTCTTTTATTTATTTTATTTAGATTTTTTTAATTACTCTAATTAACAAACATTCACATAAAACCCCTTATAACATTTCAATTTCACATGCAGAACCATTTTCATCAATTTCAACCGAAACGATTCCGGTGTCTAGTGAAATAAATTCTTGCTCTTTATTTTTCTTTCTCTGGCATATCATTTGCTCTGAATGGTGTCAGTATCCCTTAAGTGTGTCACCCTACGATTCACGAATAATGTAGACATGATCGAGACTCCTCTTCGATCAATAATCTGTAGCGGGACCTAGAGATCCATACTGACTCCCACACATTTAACGATGACTTCTGTGATCGTGTGAACCTTATACACATGCAACTCAATCCCTTTGTCTCACGATATATTACATGTCCAAGATTCGATCATTGGTATCTCCATACCTAGTTTGATCTTGTTATCGACATGTACTCTTTTCTCGTTCCTGTGATATAACATTCTAGTGATCAAATCACTTGCTTGCAAGCTAACTAATGTGATATCACCGAGAAGGCCCAGAGTATATCTCTCCGTCATCGGGATGGACAAATTCCACTCTTGATCCATGAGCCTCAACATAACACCTTCGTAGCACTAACCCATCTTTATAGTCACCCTGTTACGGTGTGACGTTTGATGTTATCAAGATACTCTTCCGGTGTTAGTGATTGACATGATCTCATGGTCTAAGGACTAAGATTACTTCGTATGATGTTATAGCAATATAAACACAATGACCTTGATCGTAATGCTATACTTCCGATGAATGTTCATCACATCATTCCAACAATATTGTGACCTTGTTATTAACAACATCCAATATCAATGATCAGGAAACATTTGATCATCTTGTTAATCAACGAGCTAGTTTATAAGAGAGGCATAACTAGGAACTTTATTTTTGTTCATTAACACACATGTATTATAGTTTCCATATTAATACAATTATAGAATGCAAAATAAACATTTATCATAAATAAGGAATATGATAATAACCACTTTATTATTGCCTCTCGGGCATATTCCCTTCAATAACGACCTGCGTATTGGATTCTCTATGTAATTTATTTTACTAAGCTACTGTAGCTGTATGGAGACCCAGATGGCATGCAAGTCAATGTACAAGTTGGTGACATGGATTAAGACGACAAGTGACAAGTCAGATTATAGTCTTTGTGGAGAAGGAGATCGCCATGAAGAGAGCCATACCTTTTCACAATATAACTTTTTGTTTATTATGTATCTGATATACCTCTAGTAGTTGGTAGAATTTAATCCCTCAAAGAAGGTCTAGTCGGTTTTCCTGCTAGTGTTTGCACCATCATAAGTCAGAAATTGTTGGCAGTGGGCTCATAAAATTGAGGTGCTACCAATTCTTCCCGACTAGGTGCGTTCGAGTCAGACTCTTACAGCAGAAACACTCCGTAAGCTAGACGGGTCTATCACAATGTTTGTGGGGTTCAAGGAAAATACGAACGGGAGCCGGGGCATGTGATGCCACCCAACCAACAAGAGTCGTATGAGATGCGATTGGCAGGGAGTTGTCTACCTAGATCACTTGGCGGCTAGCGGTGATGCTAAAGCTCACTAGATGACTTTCTTATTTAGGATCCTAAATCACTGAGACACCATCGGATGGGTGTTGGTTCTAGTGAGAGCATAAGTATTAAAATGTTTAATATGTTTGCTCTCTTATGAATACATGTCTTAAGTGTTTTGCATATTTTCTATTGTATATCATGGCACCAAGTAGAAGTAACACTCAGATATCCGGTTTAGCATTGAGAACCATTCTCGAGAAAGATAAGATGAATGACACTAATTTTACTGACCAAAATCTGAGAATTGTTCTCAAACAATAAAAGAAGGACCATGTCCTAGACAACCTACTTCCATATGAGCCGAATGAGAATGTGACTGTCACTGCCACAAATGCCTACCGTCGGATTCAGGATGAGTCCATGGAAATAAGATTTCTTATGCTTGCTCACATTGAACTGGACTTGCACTAGCAGTTCAAGAATGTTGAGGCCTATGATATGATCAAAAGCCTCAAAAGTATGTTCCAGGATCAGGCAAAGACCAAGAGGTATCAAGTCTCTCGGGCTTTGCTGAGTTGCAAGCTTATGGATGGTGATCCAATGAGTCCGCATGTGATCAATATGGTTGGTTACATGTAGTCTCTAAAAATGTTTGGCTACCCCATTAGCAAAGAGTTCTCTACAGACATAATTCTAAACTCTCTTCCTAGTGTGTATGGTCAGTTTATATCGAACCACCACATGCATGGTATGGATAAGAAGCTCACTGAATTACATGGGATGCTCAAGCAGGCAGAGGCAGATTTCAAGAAAGGCGCCATTCAAGTGTTGATGGTGCAGAATAAGGCTAAGTTCAAGAAGAATTCTTGGACTAAGAAGAAGTAGACTAAGTCGGGAGGTAACGCTCAGGACTTGGTCTCAAGCGCTTCCTCGGGCACCAAGACATTTTCTTTAGCCAGATCCACTTGCTTCTACTGCAAGGTGGATGGCCACTGAAGAGGAATTGTAGCAAGTATCTGGCCAACAAATCCAAGAGCGCAGATTTGACTTCCGACTTAGGTACGCTTGTTTGCAATGTTACAGACATTTATCTTGCTGATGCACCTAATAGTTCTTGGGTATATGATACCTGATCAATTATTCACATCTACAACTCGTTGCAGGGACTGGTAAGAACTAGGAGCATGGAAAGAGGCGAGGTTGACATTCGAGTCGGCAACAAGGCGAGAGTCGCTGCATTGGAAGTCCGCACGATGCAACTTTATTTACCTTATGGATTCATTATGGAACTGAATAATTGTTATTATGTTCCAGTGCTTATTCGAAACGTTATTTCTGCCTCATGTTTGATGATACAAGGCTATGTGACAAGGGGTAACCTCGGCAATGCCCATGGTTATGGACTTCGGGTTTCGTGGAAAAGAGAGCGTTGGGGATTTCGTCGGCTGATCAGACAAACAAGGAAGTCGATGTAGTCTCATTATTGAGGAAGCTCGGTTACAAAGTTGTCGGTTCGCTAGTTGTGATCTAGCTTATGGCGGATTGATGAAAAACTAAGGTGCCCTCTCCGCCAGATCCTCCCAGCCTTTATATGAGAGGCTGGGTCCTGTATCTGTAGCCGGAGAGGTTACAAGTTAATATTTACAATACGAACTCTATGTCGGTTCCTGAATATTCCTTAGCGGTTAAGGAAAGTCTTTATTCCGTCGGATGCTTCTTAGACTTCGTTGGACCTTCATGGGCCATAAGCTTTTATGCGCCTAGGGTAACTAAACATAGGGACCCGATAGGTCATACCCATGTCACTAGCCCTCGAGACTCTATCTGAATCGCATATTCGGGTCGAGTCTCAAAATTCTTTTTAGCTATCTTAGCCAAAGTTTTTTGCTGTAAGCAGAAGTTTTTATTGAAGCTTTATAGGGATTTAATAGAACGAGTCTGATGCATCCGACGGATCAAGAATATTTTAATTTCTCTTGGGCAAAAATAACGTGAACCTACATCAAATTAAAGTCCCCAGGTTCGAATTTGATATTTGCTGGCATAATTTCAGTTCGGGCCATGGAGGTCTTATCGAATGCTGAATCCTAGTGCTTATATTTTGGGTACACGATGCGTCCATCAGTACTTTTCTTCGTATCATAGATACGGATAAATATTGGTAGAACGCATTCGTCTGCGGTTACCAAGACACATCAAGATAACTCTCGGGGTCTTATCTTCATGTCGTGGACATGACATTCAGACATGTTTATCGTGGGAGACGCGGTCTGAGAAAACTTTTATCGACTGCCTTGTTTGGCTATTGGAATTGCTGAAGTTATCGAATTTTTTAGTATTTTGTCAGATGCCCCCGATGGAGTAGATTTATGAGGATACAAGTTGTAATAGTCATAGCTTTGCTTTAGAACATCTATCGGGTGCGCGACAGCGCTCCCGAAGGGAGTAGCCCTAGAGGCTACAGTCGAATACTTGGATTCAAGTGTAGGCTCAAATTTGATATTGGACATATGCTGAAAATATCAACTTCGTAGGAGGATTTGTTCTATCGGGTACACGACAGTGCTCCCGATTAGTGTAGCCCACGAGGCTATGGTGTGATGCTTGCATTGGAGCATAGGCTCAAAGTATATCCTTTATCCGAGGAATGTACTATGTGAATTTTATCAGATGCATGACATCGCTCCTGATGGGAGTAGCCCCTGAGTATATTTTTGGGTGCATGCATTAGGACATAGACTCCATGTATTTTATTCCGATGATGATTTAGTTCCTTTCTTTTTTGACTACACATGACATAATAAATGACGAAGATGGCATGCCGTAGGTTTGTTGATGGGAGGTATCCTTTGTGGGCCCTACTATTCAGTGCATGCTGATGTGTGGGAGGCGTAGCGGTGTTACTATTACCGTGCAACCCCACATCTAGCGCATAAATCGAGGCATCATGCGCCCGCCAGCGGATTTACCACTAACTACGCATGATTTTTCCTTCCCCCTTGCTACCACGTGGCTGCATATTGTTCCCTTTGGCGCTTCACAACTCTCAATCGACGGGGCATATTCACACCGTATTTGTTTATATTGATTGAATTAGGGATTTTACTGTTCTTCCCCTTCGGTTGCCATCATATTACTCCTCTGTTCCATCGCTCAGAGCACTTCATTATTATTGCGCCCCTCTAGTTCCTCCTTTTCCTTTCGCATCGCTCCGTCCACGAACTACCATGGGTTGATCCAAGGGAGCGTCCTCCACTATTGACGCCACCGCGAAGAAGGCGCGGGCCATTGGGTGGATGCCATCGAAGTGCACTGCGCGCAAGCTGTGCAAGGCTCGCAACTTCTACCTGCTAGAGGAGGGCTCCTGCAAGTTACCTGGCGATGAGGGTACACCCACGCGAGAGGCAGGATGGCGGGTAATGTTCCTGTGTTTCCTCTTCTGTGGTCTTTCTCTTCCTATCCATGAATTCCTCTGTGGTCTTCTCTTTGTTTATGACGTATAGCTTTATCAGCTTACACCGAATTCCACCCGCCACATTGCCTTTTTTTCGCCTTGTGCGAGTGTTTCCTCGGGATCCATCCCCACTGGGGCCTGTGGAAGCATTTTTACTTCGTTCGTCACAATGCCACTGACACTGTCGTCCATGATGTCAGAGGTGCGATAGTTTCTGTTCGTTCAGACATAGAGTACTTTGATTTGAAAACTATGGACTCTGTCCAAGGTTGGAAATCAAAGTAGTTATATTTCAAGGACCAACAAGTCGAGGGTCAAAAGTTCAGTTTAGCTCCCTTTAACCCGACGAAAACTTGCCGGAGGCTTGGTTCCTGGGAGGAGCGCCCTTCAACCGAAGAAATGAAGGAGATCAATCCGCTGTTGGACCGAATCGAGAAGCTGCACACTAACGGATTGTCGGGTCTCTAGATTCTGACTTATTTTCTGTAGATTTGTGTTTAACCCATCCAAGATCGGCTAGCCGTTATGTGGTCCTATGCTGGTTGAAAAGATCTAATGAGGATTACACCCAAGGATCTCACACTTAAGATTCTGGAGAAGAGGTTGCACTCGTTCACAATGTTGATGAAGAAAAGCCCTGTTCCTGCTGATTATCGGGTGGAACCCTTCACCAAGAAGCATCCAGCGCCTGAGGTAAAGTTTTTGTTGTCTGCATATCTATTTGATGCTGATATCCTTACTTTATAATTTCTTGGATTCACTTTTTGTCTTTGCAATTTTCACTTGATCAATAGGGACATGATCATCTGTTATGTCTGCCTCCACTACCCGAAGTTGAGGATCTACCTGACAGTGCTACCGTATCTGAGGGATACGCTGAAATTCCTGTCACTGTTGAGGAGGATGACGCTGCATCTTCCAGTTCTTCCCATGACAATGTATCAATCCCTTTAGCTCGTTTTGAGGATTTTGAGGTGGTTCCTGTTGCGGGAAAACGGAAGCGTGCCGATCCTGTTGAAATGGTTGAAGATTTTGACGGTTTAACAGGATCCAAGCCACAAAATATCAAACCTGCTCCTGCTGCTCCCCACAAGGGGATATTCCAGATGGCGCAAGATATTAGCTCGTAAGTTACTTTCCCTTTTACCTATTGTTTATATTTTTACCCAAAAAAAATTAGTCAATAATAGTTTGTTCTACCAGGAGCGATGAGGATGAGGATGCCTCTCCAAAATCGCCAATAGGTGCTGCTGCTTCAACTCCTCCTCTGAAATTCATGGGACAATAAACAAGCATAGCCGATTCTTTGGAAAAAACTTTCGCTAAGTTGGACCCAAAGCATCACTTCGTTGCCCTCCGAACCATCGTTGAAAAGAAAAAGAACATCTGGCAAGGGTGTAGCGGGATAGCTGAGAACCCTTCAGAACCCGACATGCAAGATGTAAGTACCTAGTAAAGTTATTCCCTTGAAGTTCTCCTTTAGTTCAGCCCTGAGTGACTTTGTCTCCTTCGGAGCAGCCGCTGATGCACGAAATGGTCCAGATGGCCTCATGTTTTATCAAGATCTATCATGAAGCCGAAGAGTTCAAAGGTATGTCTTTTTTACTTTTCACTAACATTTTGTACCTAATCATTTGCACGTTTTGAAATTTTGCCTTCTAACATAGATGCTCCCGCTGAATCCGTGGTTATTCACGATCAAGCACTGAAACGAGTGGATGAGCTGGAAGCCGAGCTAAAACAGGCAAAGTCGTTGCTTGAAAAATCCAAACAAGATGCTGCTTTTGAAGTTGAATCGCTCCAAAAGAAAACCGAAGCCGCATATATGCGGAATAAGGATCTTCGCCTTCATGTGGAGGCTTTGAATTCCTCCCTAACCACTAAGTTGTACCGCTCCTGTCGTTTATACACTCGCATTCCTTTTTTGCTTCTTCGAGTTCCTGAATTGTATTCCCTTGTATAAATCATTGGCCAATCTCTGACTTTGCAAGAGGATCTCAAAACCGATCCTTTGTCGGATGCCATTGGTACTGTAACATCCCAAAAATGTTGAATAATGATTATCAAACTCCAATCACCAAAATTAGGGTTAACAAAAAATTTCTTTAATTCAAATCAATATGAATGCATGTGTGTATGTGATGATTGTATGAATGAATGAATGGACTTATGTGATTGATCTAAATAGCAAGGAATGGATTAAATATGAAAACAACATCATCTAAAACATTTCCAAGCAGAAAATTTTCCATTTCTTTTCACCCCTTGCTAGACCAAGTAAAAGTGAATCAAATCCCACCTTTCAAACTTGCAGAAACATTTGGCAACTTGATTCAAATCAAAATTCAAAATTGAATCTGATTCATATATGAAGATCCCACATTTTCAAAACCCAACCAAACTAGTGCACCTTGACCAATCCAACTAACCAGAGACTCCCTAGTATGTAACCAACACATCCACCAAGTTTGAATCCAAAATTCAAATTTGAATCTCTTTTGGCCATTTCATCAAACACCTTGCTGGCATCAAACAAACAAACCACAAACACTATTGTGAGCAGTGATGAGTGCCTAAATTGTTCCCTATCTAGCTCACACCACACTCTCAGTAGATCATCTAACTTGTTTAACCCCTCTAGTTCACTGTAAAGCAGACCATGCCATCAATGGCAAGCAGGTCAAGAGCACCCTTGCCACCCCAATGTCGCCAGCGAGCTAGGAGAAGCACTAGCCTCGCCAACCTTGTCTGGACACTCTCCAACATCCATCGCCACCCCTTGTCCAAGCCTTGAGCACTGCCAGCCCCTGGACCACACGGAAAGCTCGCGCCCAGTTTCTCTGCGAGCGAGCCGAGAGCGCGCTGGAGCGCCAACCGCGACACACTCCCATGCGCCGCCCTCGCCGCTTGCGCGTGTGATCTCCAGCACCCCAGCAACGCGCCAGACAACCCCGCTCATCTCTGCGCGGACCATGGACGCTCTGCGCCATTAAAACCACCGTCGGACCCGCCCAGTGCGCCGCGATGTTCCGACTGTTCTGCACCACCCCATGCCGCATAGCCATGCCGTTGAGCTTCACCAGGGAGCACAACACCCCCTACTGTCGCCCATGCCAGTAGCCCGCTATGCCGACGACCACGACGAGCTCCACCCGCGCCCATCAGTCCCCTTCAGGCACTATAAAAGGAGGCCACCCCCGTTCAATTTGAGCACACCATCTCACTCCCCACCTCTCACTGATCACACCCACTCACTCCCGGAGCAAGGCGAGCACTAGGTGGCCGGAATTTCACTGGAGTCCACCGCTATAGAGGAGGAGAGGCGCCATCAATTGAAGCTGCCCCATGAGGAGATGCCGGTACCAGGAGGATCGCCGTCATCGACTTCGTCGTTCTCCCTAATCGCCGACCATCGCTTGAGCCCCTGTGAGGCCCCGTCGACCCCCACTGGCCGCACTAGGGTTCGACCTCGCCGCATCCTGTTCAGGCATGGACGATGAACCACAACTGTAGATCTAGCTCCTAATCCTATAGTCCTAATCGCCCCGTACCCCTTCGCCACTCTCTGTATCACTGACGAGTGGAGACAACCACTTAACCAGCCCCCGCGCGCGCTGTGCGCAGTGGGCCAACACAGTTAACATCCCGCGCAACCCAGTTAGTTTGAATTTGTATTATCCAATTTAGTTCAAACCCAGTTCTGTACCTAGATTCAAAAATCAACCCAGCTCGATTCACTGAACCAAAATGCATGAAACCAATTTTGTTAGGAAGGTACTGGAATTCTTAATCCAAGCTTGTTAACAAATTGGATTTGTATATCACCTATGGTAAAAATAACATGGCAGAAGCTTTTCTGCATTCAAACATTTTTCAAAATTCAACCACAAAAGCTTTTGAGTTGATTCCAACTCCCAAAAATCACATTTTACAAGACCTTTCCAAATATATAAAAATATCTAGGTGTACTTGCAGAAATAATGGTCAAGCAATAAAATCATGGCTCATAGGCCATTCTAGTCACTTTAATTAATTAAAATAAAAAGGTTAAACCTTATTAAATTGTGACACCACTTTAAATCACATTCCCAAGTACTGAAATATGTGGTGATGACATGTGTCAACATGATCCCATGTTTTAGTTAGAGAATATTAAACCTTAAGTAGTTTTTCAATGAGTAGAAATTAATTTTCTAAAATAAAGGAAATAAAAACTATTTGCCCTAATGGTTGTAATGCTTGTGATGATCCTATATCATCTAGTGAAAACATTGGTGTGATAAATAGAAATAGTTAAGTATTGTTTGGTGATTGTGTACCTTGTATTTATTTATAGACGATAGTACCGACCCAGGATACGAGGAGGAAGAAGGATACTATGAGGAAAAAGCCGAGGAGAACTTCAACCACTGCTCTACACAAGGCAAGCTAATATCTGGAAGCTATTACCTGAGCAAGCTTATACTTGCAATTATGTAAGCTAACACTTGCAACTACGACAGTTAGATACATTTGATGATACCAAATCCCAGTTTTACTTGCAAGCTTAATTCTTTTATTTCTTTATCAAAGCTTTTATTTGAGTTTACTTAGTGACTTGTAGATATTAGAAAGATATTTATAGGTAGCATAAAGAGCATAAAACTTGGCCTAAGTTAGATAATCTTGATGTCATCCTAAGGCATGAGATTGAACTTAGCTAGTTCACACTTGTTTACCACCCCTCATTAGTGTTTACCCCCACTTGTAGATGCTAGTGCTAAGCATAAAACTTGATCACTTTAGATGGGAATACTTGGTGAAAATGGTTATGAAAACCTTAGAATGATGAGTCATTCTACTGAAATGTTTTGACATGTGTTCTTGAACACCAGATGATTTTGATGATGAAAATGTTAAGGCATGAGCCTTAGCCCTTTATAAAACAGATGGTTGTCTGGTTGCGATACCATTAAAATTCTACCGTACAACCACAATACCTGAAATTTGGGTAGGGCTTGACTGGAAATTTATATACCATAGTATGGGTTCCCTTGATGCTAAGGTTGATCCGAGGCTACCTTGTCAAAATTGTCCACCTATGCAGTTCCCCAAGATGACAGTTGGTCATGGTTGGGAGGCCAAACTCATAAGAGAGGTTCCTATACTAGGGCGTGTAATTGACATGTTAGGATTGATTATCCGCATACTGAGTATGGTGAATTCAGGATTGTTCCTGATGGATGTATCGAATGTTCTAGTGAAAGTGTACCACCTCTGTAGAGTGTCAAACTATTTGAATAGCCACGTCCGTAGTTATGGACAGTTGGAGTGGCCATACTGTTCCGTCGTCAGATGTTTTCAAAATGACTTGTGAAATGATTCATGACTTGACTTGACCACAACAGGGTTGTGATATGAAATTCAAGTTTCCACTTAGGTGTTATAAAACTTTCAACTAGCTTTCTTTGCTTCTGAACTTAGTAGAGATAAATATGGTTTTTTTTGCAAAACAACCTAGATCCTAGTACCACCTATTCAAAAACCACATCACTTGTTAGTACTAGTTTTCGAGTACTTAAAGAGTACTCATGGCTTTGTCCCTGGGTATTCCCGTGGCCAGACTATGAAGAGGAGTATTAGGAGGACGGACAACAGGGAGGTTATGACAACTAGGATCATCTCCCATCGTTAGCATTGCCTGTGACCATGAAGATGGAGCCTCGCCTACGCTATTGTTATTATTACGTTATTCCGCTGCTTGAATTGTATTAGGACGGATCATGAGATCCTTATTTGTGTAAGACCTTATGTATGGTTTGTAATGGATGATGTACTATGATATACAATCTGTTATGTCTCGCAAAAATGGTAATCCTGGGATTGCGATGTATGGCATAACAGGCATCTGGGATTAAAAATCCGAGTGTTGACAAGTTGGTATCAGAGCCATCCTGACCATAGGAGACCCTAGTTTAGAATGGACGTTTGAATCCCAAACTTAGTTTCAAAACCAAGGAAGTGAGTATTTATGAAAACTTATTCTCATTCTTACCACTTGGATTCTTTCATGAAAAATTCATGCTCCTAAAAAATTCTTACAAAATTATATAAAATTTGACACACTTGATTCCTCTACTAACTTACTCATCCTATATTCTTATAGATGGACGTGAAGTATAGCAAGTTTTATCAGTTGGGGAATGGAGGAGACCTCATCTTTGAGTGTGACTTGGACCAGCTGTCGGAGATGCTGGAGCGTCCGCACCCCGAGTTCTTCGGAGCTTAGCTCAACAATCAGGAAGGAGAGGAGTTGCAATGGCTGATTGTTGCAAGTCTCCGAGGAAAGATCGAAGCCCCCACCTTAGAGGGAATTCAGTTCACCTTGAGAGAGAACAACTGGCTCGATGGACTTGCCAGGGCCATGTAGGAAGCTCTTGCCTGTCTGTGTGGGCAGAGTATCAATCAAATCAAGGGTACCCGCTTTGAGTTCTATCTAAGGTGTGATGTTATGGAACAACCACTGGAGGCCCCATATCACCATGAGCTAAAGAGTCAATTGGACCACCTCAGCTTCATGATGTATGACCGTCAGAAGGAGTTAGACAATCCCCGCTCCTATGCCAACCACAAGTACGCCATCACCGCCAAGAAGGATCATACTATTTCCATGCTAGTGAAGGATCGCTAGTCTCGTCGCCGTCAGATTGACAAGAAGGAGTGCATCATTGCCCGTCTTTGCCACCAGATCACAGATTTGGAGGAGACCATCCACGAGAGAGATATGCAGTTGGAGGAGAGGAAGAATGTAGGGGAAGACCTTCATGGAGACCCCTACTCCTATCTCAGTGACGATGATGACTTTCTAGAGGATCAGTCCATGGACTTCTTCACTGATGAGGATGACTTTGCCTTCATCAACGATGATGATGAGGATGATGAGGACACCAACTCTGAGGAGTATTAGTACTTGAGCACTAGCGTTAGTGAGTTGTATTCGGTCCCACTGTATCGTAGTTTCACAGAATGGTTCTTAAAACCATATGTTTTCCTTTGTTGTGGTGTGTGTCTGTATCATGTGCTATGAATGAATGAAAAGCAAGTTGCTAGAAAAATATGAGTCAAACTTCAAAAAAACTTTACAAAACCCCGAACCTTAGAAATTTCCCCCTTTTCTCATGATCTATCTCAATCTTCAGATGCCTCCCGGAGGAAGAAATTCATCCACAGACCGATGCTACAAATCTTGCAAATGTTGGTTTCGGACCGCGAAGCTGAACGAGCCGAATGTCAAGCCAACTTAGCCACCCTTCAACAGATATCTCAGATGGCCAACAACAATCAAGGCCATGGAAATCAGTACAACCATGGATCTAAGCTCAAGAATTTCTAGAACACCAACCCACCCATATTCACTAAGTCGGAAGAGCCCCTAGATGCAGATGATTGGCTGCAAACCATGGAGAACAACCTAGAGGTTGCAGGAGTGGAAGCTAACGAGAAGGTATTGTTTGCCACCCACTATCTGGTCGGAGATGCAAGAGCATGGTGGAACAGCGTTCGCGCAATGACTGTAGGACATATGATGACTTGGAAAGAGTTCAAAGTCAAGTTCAGCAGAACCCATGTGCCACCGGGTTTGATCAAGAGGATGAGAGATGAATTCGGGGAACTGAAGCAAGGGAGGATGACCGATGTTGAGTACCGTGACAAATTCTTGTCATTGACTAGGTATGCACCGTATGAGATAGACACTGAAGCCAAGAAAAAGGAGAGATTCCTGAATGGTCTGCACGATGAGATGCAGACGGTGTTAGTCAATATCCCCTTTGATGATATTGAAGCCTTAGTGGAGTCTGCCATTCATATGGAAGGAAAGATCAACCAAGCTAATGAGAACCGCAAGCGTCGCATTATGCATCAACCAGGAACCCACCATACACCAAAGTATCGCCCCAACCCATCTCCAGGATATTCCCCAAGAACCAACAGACCCCGATGAACCGTCCGACCTATCCCAACCATGGAAACCCAAGGCCCGGAGGAAATCACAACCCCGGGAACCCCAAAAATTTCAACCGTGCACCGCCCAAGTTCAACAACAACAATGTCGCCACCAACACCAACACTGCCCCAAGGACTGGAAGTAATGTTGCGCCTATTGCAGCAAAGCACACGTCGGAAGTGACTTGTTATGAATGTGGAACCAAGGGTCACTATTCCAATGAGTGCCCCAATAATATTGCCGTCGCCCCCAATGCAAATGCTCCAGCTCAGCAACAGTGTCGTGTTCAGCCTGGAAGAAGGTTTGCCCCAGGGAACTCACTCAACCGCAATGGCTGCTTCTTTCTCATGCATGCGGAAGAAGACCAAGAAGCGCCAGATGTCATGTTGGGTATGTTTTCTATTAACTCAGTACTTGAGTGTTGTTTGATTCCGGAGCATCGCACTCGTTTGTTACAGAAGAATTTGCATGCACTAGTAAGATTCAACCAACCAAATTGAAGCATGTTATGATAGTTCAAATACCTGGTTCAACCACCAAAGGTAGACAAATTTGCAAGGCCGTGCCCATCCGAATCCATGGCATAGATTTTTATGATAATCTAATAGTACTAGGAACTAAAGGTTTGGAAGTAGTACTAGGAATGGATTGGATGTCCAAACATAAAGGATTAATCGACTGTGCCATGAAAGCCATAACCATGACCAGTACAACCGGAATATCAGTAGAGCATGTATCTGAAACCTTTCCCTGTCAATTCATATGCAACAAGAGTATAGCCCAAACAACCCTTGACCAAGTTCAGATAGTCTATGAATACCCCGATGTATTTCCAGATGTTTTGCCCGGTATCCCCGCAGATCGGGATATCGATTTTATCATTGAACTAATCCCTAGAACCGGACCCATAGCCCAGAGACCATATAGTATGAACCCGTCTAAATTAGTGGAGCTGAAGAAGCAATTGGATGCTATGTTAGAGATAGGATTGATCCAACCAAGTGCATCGCCATGGAGATCACATGTCTTGTTTATGGACAAGAAAGATGGAGGTAACCGTTTATTTACGAATTATCGGAAGTTGAATGATGTCACCATCAAGAACAAGTACCCGTTGCCAAAGATAGAAGACATGTTTGACCAGTTGACTGGTGCCAAAGTGTTTTCTAAGATTGATCTTAGAACTGGCTATCATCAACTCAAGATTCGCGCAGAGGATATTCCAAAGACTGCCTTTAGCACCAGATATGTATTATACGAGTATACTACACTACTAGGAAAACGGCTATAGGTAATCAGCACATCCGTGGCTCACATGGTTGAAGTGCCCCACGGCTAAAACAGGCGTGGCTCACCTGTGGGCAGTGCCCTACTAATAACTAGAACAACCGTGGCGCACATGACTATAGTGCTCCACAGATGTGTGTGGGCCAGGGCCCTGTTGGCCACACGCCAAACATCTGCAGCGCACTACAGTCATGTGCGCCACAGTTGTTAGGGTCATCTATGGCGCACGTGTGCCTGGTGCGCTACGCCTAAGCGCATGCCCCCCTCTGCTCTGAAACGGCCACAAACTTCTGTGGCGCACTCCGCCTAGTGCGCCACAGGGACTAGGAGCATCTGTGGCGCACTCGGCCTAGTGCGCCACAGAATTTTGTACTCCCTGTGGCGCACTAGGGCCGTGTGCGCCACGGATGTGTCGATTCTTTTAGGACAGCACTTTATGTGCACATGTGTGCCCACACATCCACCACCCCACACTTCACTTTCCCCTTCTTCTTCCTCCTTAGATCTAGTCGGGATCTTCTCCTTCCCACCTCAATTTCTCCACACATTCACCATTTTTAGCATGTAAAACTTGCTTTGGATGTTACATAAGTAATAGAGGAGGTCTCCGGTCTCTCATCTATCCGTCTCCGGTCGACACGCGCACCTCTCCTTTCCATCTTTCTCGCGATCGGTCTCTCATCTCGGTAAGTTGTCCATGTAAGGATGTGTTCATGTGTATATGGATGATGCATGTGCTCATATGTATGTAGATGATCGATGCTCATGATGTGTGTATGTGTGGAGAGGATCGATGGTCATATGTGTGTGTATATGGAGAGTATCGATGATGCTCATGCATGTGTGTATGGAGAGGATAATGATATGTTCATGTGTGTATGGATCGGTCTCTCTCTCTCTTGTGTTTGTATGTGAACAAGTTGCCATTTGTTTTGCCAAAATGTTGATTCATTTCCATTTTGGCAAGACTTTGGCATTTCGCAAATGTCCTAATTTTAGGATAGGTCATGCCGAAATTTTCTATCGACCATTGCATGCATGCATTCATTATGTGGTTCTAATAGACTTCAAAATTGTACCGTGTACATCGTGCAGGCAAAAATGGTCCGCATAATGAGAGAAGGCATTGTGGCTAGATTTTTGAAATGTGCGACGGCCGACATGATACGAAATAACAAGACAGATATAAGATGTCCGTGCAGAAGATGCAAACTCAACTGGGTGATCGACCCAGATTCCGGGAATCTGCAGGCGCACCTGCTCTGCCATGGTTTCATGGATGGATACACTCGTTGGATAAGCGATGGCGTAGATGATGGAGACGGTGAAGAAGGTGGCCAACATGACGATGATCATCATCACGGCGAGAACGGGCGAGATGATGAAGAGTCTCCTGGAGATGGTGAAGGTGCGGAAGCAGACCGGGATGATGATGATCTAGATGCCGGAGGAGCAGACGACGATGGAACAACGTCAGGCTGGGTGCGGGACCCTTATGTGCAAGAGATGCTTCTCAAGTAGACGAGTAACGCCAGGGCTGCCGCTAGAGAGAAAGCCAAGCTTGCGCAACTTGAGAAAGACGCGGTTACTCCATTGTATGAAGGATGCAGGCCCGATGATACCCGGTTGAATGTAACGCTCAAGGCTATGGAGATGAAGGCAAAGCACAAATTGAGCGACGCAAGCTTCGACGATATGATGGCATTCTAGCACGATCGTCTCCCGGAGGGGAACACATGTCCAACTAGTATCGAGGATGCCAAGAAAATCGTCTGTCCTCTCGATCTACCGCACGTTAGATATCACGTATGCATCAACGATTGCATCATTTATCGGGGCGAGGACGCGGAGAAAACCACATGTCCGGTGTGCGGCGTGAGTCGATACAAGAAAGGGAACAAAGCACCTCGAAAAGTGGTATGGTACTTTCCTATCACCCCTCGTCTGCAGCGCTATTTCGCGGACCCTAAGGAAGCGAAGCTCATGCGATGGCATGCGGAAAGGAAGAAGCCAGGAGATGATGATGACCCCGAAAAGGATGAGCTGCTGACGCACCCTTCAGATGCTAGCCAGTGGAAAGCATTGGACCTCGAATTCCCAGAATTCGGTGGAGATTCGAGGAACATCAGGCTTGGTGCGAGCACCGATGGACTCAATTCGTTCGGCAGCCAGAGCAGCACGCACAACACTTGGCCCGTGTTTGTATGGATGTACAACCTCCCTCCATGGTTGTGCATGAAGAAGAAGTACATACAAATGAGTATGCTAATTCAAGGGCCGAAACGACCTGGTACCGACATCAATCTGTATCTCGGGCTGTTGAAAGAGGATCTAGCCACGTTATGGGAATCTGGAGCCAATACTTATGACACCGTCGCACAAGATTATTTCACTATGAGAGCCGCGTTGGTCACTACGGTGCAAGACTATCCAGGTTGCGGGTATATCTCGGGGCAGGTTATCCAAGGATTCTGCGCATGCGTTAGGTGCATGGATAACACAAGCTATCTCCAACTAGAGAAAGATCCAGGGTCATCGAAAACCGTGTTCATGGCGCACCGGAGGTGGCTCGTCAAGAATGATCCATGGAGAAAACGTGGAAACCTGTTCGATGGCAAATCAGAGACCCGAGGAATCCCAGAGCGTAGGAGCAGCGAAGAAGTGGAAGAGTTGCTGAAAAACTGGAAAGATTGTCCTAAGCCTGGAAAGAAGCGAAAGAGGCAGCAACAAGACAAGCCGCTGATGAAGGTATGGAAAACAAGGTCTGTTTTCTGGGATTTGCCATACTGGAAGTTTCTCCGCACACCTCATAGCCTCGACATCATGCATATCACGAAAAACGTGTGCGAGAGTCTGGTCGCCACCATAATCAACATGCCAGATAGGACGAAAGATGGTCCGAAAGCAAGGCACGACCTGATATGCTTGGGTATCCGGAAGGAGCTTCACGGAGGACGCACTACTCCTGATGATCAGGAAGATGACGATGATCATGAGTCGGAGACGACACAAGGTCGTCGGAAGGGTAAAAAGTTCAAGAAGAACGAATATTACTGCCCTCCTTCTTGCTTCACTCTAAGCCAGGATGAGATCAAACAGTTTTTCAAGTGCCTTCTAGGAGTCAAATTTCCGTACGGCTACGCGGGCAAGATAAGCAGATACCTAGACGAGGCGAAGCAGAGGTTCAGTGGCATGAAGTCTCACGACTGTGTCGTGCTAATGACGCAGGTACTTCCGGTCGCACTAAGAGGGATAATGGACGAGCACGTCCGTGAAACATTATTTGGCCTATGCAAGTTTTTCGACGTCATCGCTAGGAATTCGATTGGCTTGAATCAGCTCGGAAGGCTACAGGAGGAGATCGTGGTGATACTATGTGAGCTTGAGGTCTACTTCCCACCCGCATTCTTTGACATTATGGTGCATCTGCTGGTCCATGTCGTGGAGGACATCGTACAACTCGGGCCGATGTTCCTCCGCAGCATGATGGCGTTCGAAAGGATGAACGGACACATCAAAGGATACGTTCGCAACAGGTCCCGTCCAGATGGAAGCATAGCCAAGGGCTTTCTGGCCGAAGAGTGCATCTCTTTCTGCACGAATTATCTAGACATCGAGAACCCTGTCGGTCTTCCCGTCAACAGACACCTTGGCAAGCTCGACGGATCTGGTCACCGAGAGGGTCGTCGCATACTGCATGCAGACTTCGATTTTCGACGCGCAGACTTTGATCGAGCAAACCTCGTCGCGCTACAGCATTTAGAACTGGTCGATCCTTGGGTACAGAAGCACAAAAGGTTAATCGAGAAGAAGTACAGTGACCGGGGCATACAGAGGACGCAGGGAGAAATAATCAAAGAGCACAACTCAGATTTCACGCGTTGGTTTAGGCAGACGCTCCTTGATAATCCCCCGCGCTCGCATTCTTCTGACACGGAAAAGATCATATTCACCTTGTCGCAGGGACCGATGCAAAACCTGGTGACCTATCAGGCGTATGATATCAACGGCTACACATTATACACGGAGGAAAAGGACAACAAGTGTGATTATCAGAACTCAGGGTAACGTCGGAATTCTACACCGATGACAACGTGAAGGAAAGATTCTACGGAAGAATCGAGGAGATCTGGGAGCTCGACTACTATGGAGAAAAGGTGCCGATGTTCTGTGTCAGATGGGCAAAGAGCGTCGAAAGAGAAGACCGGTATTTCACAACCATGGTTATACCCGAAGCAGCCAAATCCAAGGCCGCCGGTGCAAACGTGGCCGCGAAAAATGAACCATGGGTACTGGCTACCAAAGTGGACCAATGTTTTTTCATTACCGACCCGACAAAGCCTAGCCGTGTTGTCGTGAGGAGAGGAAAAAGAAACATCATCGGAATGGATGGAGTCGCCAACGAGCAAGACTTCGACCAGTACGGCGATCCAAAGATTGAAGATGACGACGACTACGATGCAGCAACATACATCACAAGAAGAAAAAGGACAACCCTACCCAAAAAAGGTAGCCCGTTCGAAAGAAGAAACATTAAAGTGCCGGGGCTAAATTATTCAACCGCGACAAAGAAGGGAAAAAAGATTGTAAAACACTAGCTCAAAAAATATTGTAAAACGCGTGGTCGAAAAAGATTGTAATATTCATGGACAAAGTATTATGAAATTTAGTTATACTTTGAATCATATTTTTGGGCATTTTTGGAATATTATTACTTTTGGGCATTTTTGGAATATTTAAAAGTATTTTTAAAATCAAAACAAAAAATTGGGGCACCAGGATTCGAACCTGGGTGCTCTCAGGTTTAGAATAGAGTAGTGGGCAGAACCAGTGGGATAGGCTAGTATAGTTGTTAGTTAGTGGGGCTGTAGTTCTCTTATGCAGTAGTTAGAAGCCGATAGGCGTAGCGCACTAGGCCATAGTGCGCTACAGATATCCGTAGCGCACTATGGCTCAGTGCGCTACGCCTAAGTGCCTTTATCCACACGTGGCGCCCGACCCCCTCTCTCATCCCCATCTCTCCATCTCTCAGCCCGAGTACGATCCGCCGCCGCCGCCGCTCTCGATCCGCCGCCGCTGCGTCTGAGGAGGAGGAGGCCTGCCCGCGCCCGAGGAGGAGGAGGTCCGCCCGTGTCCGAGGAGGAGGTCCGCCCGCGTCTCAGGAGGAGGCCCGTGTCCGAGGAGGAGCAGTCGCCGCGTCTCAGGAGGTGGAGGCCGCCGTCGTCCGCCCGTCGTCGTCCGCCCGTCAGAGGTGAGCGTCGCCTCTCCCCTCTCTCCCTCTCTCCCTCTCTCTCCCTCTCTCTCCCTCTCTCCCCTCTCTCCCACTGAAATTCACTCACCTTGTCCTCATCTTTTTTATCAACACAATCTCAGTCTAGTAATACAATTTTCACTACTAGATAGCATCAGCAAATCAGACTTATGGATAAACAAATGGCGAAATGGAATGATAGGACGGACCAGTGGGTTGGGTGAGAGGGAAAATGGAGGATGCGATCATGGGATACAGTCAAGAGTTGGTGATTACGCATTGGCGCATTATTATGGTTTTTCAGGATATTTGCGATTGTGAGGCCATCATCGAGTTCATGAGTTCATCATCAGCTCTGTCCTGGTCGCTCTGTCCTGGTCATGAGTTCATCATCAGCTCACTGTTGTCAGGTTAAAAAAAAACTCAAGAACAAACACAATGGAAAACAAATTGTTAGAGAACTTCTCAGCAGAAGCAATAAGTTTTTTTTAGAATTTAGCAATCAGCATTTTGCTAAAAGAAGAAGAAGCAACAACTGTTTCTTTCTTTCTTTCTTTCATCTGGGAAGTTTTGTTTTTATTTTGGGCCAGGACATGCTGCGAAACGAAGGCACTTGATCGACAGAGATAATAAGAAAAAGAAAAGGATAGTTCAATTCACAGGTGCATATCATCATCATCTAGTAATCTGTGTCTTGGACTTGAAGCCTAGACATGTCTCGACAATCCTTTTGGGAAATGATTAGTTAGGGAGGGAGGCCTACATGCATGTCCCTGAAATGATCTTTTCCTTCTTCTCCTGTGATAAAATTCCAATCTTATAAAGGCCAGGACCAATGCGGCGAGCACCAACCAGAACCCAGGCCACCCCATCTACCCTCACCTCAAGTCATCTTATTTTGTATCTGGTTGTGTATTATAACTGTTTATATTGGCACTGGGTATAGACTGATCATAATGTAAATATTGATAGTGGTTATCCTTGACCGTTCTTAGTTGCTAGACTCTTAGCTGTAGTGATTTGAGAGATAAGTTTGTTTCTTGTTCTGCTCCGATCTAGCAAGAAGGGTTTTCTAGAGTAATATGTCAGTAACATTCTTGTGTCATTAATTGTGAAGTTGTCATCATGTGTTATCATATCTTATTTTATGGGAAAAGTTGTATTTTTCATTTGAGATCATATATCTGATGGTGGACACCTTTGCTCTCCCTACAATCAGAAGCACTTGTTGAATCGGTGTTTCTCTATCTCTTGATATATATATTCTGTGTGATTATGGAAAAGATGTATTCATCGAGGATGGTACTGTGTTGCATCATGTTGTATTGACATAGATGGGGCACTGTCCAGGATGCGGTGTGTTGAAACTTGTACATTTTCAGTCCTTATGGCCAATCCTTAGTGACCTGCTAGTTTCAGTTAGATGGAGTATAACTGATTGCTGGAAGCCTGTAATCTAGACAAGGAGGAATAGTTACCACTATGCCAATGTAGTAGTAAATTGCTGTCAATTGCTGCTGTCATTTGTATTCTCATTTGCTTAGTCTGAAGTAGTAAAAGAAAACCTGGCTGTCAATTGCTGCTGTCAGTTGACAGAAACATGTATGCTTGGGTTTTAGTTGCTGCTGTCAATTTCTTGGGTTTTATTTGCTGCTATCAATTATTTATTTGTAGTAAAATGGAACTTTGATGTCATTTTCTTGCTATCAGTTCCTTGCTGTCATTTTCTTGCTTGCTATCATTTGTGCTTCTAAGTTAGATGTTGTAGGATTGCAGCAAATGACAGCAATCATTAAAGTGCAATTGGTTATGAAGCACTTGAAATTGTGCTTGTGCTTGTATATGAAGAACTTTATTATGTGTGTATGCAGGTTCTTGTATGAAATGAGTCCCGATTCTTGCCGGAATGTTGATTAACTTCCGTTTCGGCAGAAATCGGGCACTCCTAGTTTAAGAAAATTAGCAAAGGTCATGCCGGATTTTTCCGTGCATTTAACCAATTATTTGTTTTTTATTAGTGCAAAGATGTGTGACAACGACGAGGCTGGATGTTCTAAGCGCATCAGCGCTGAAGGAGAACTCAGACCTCCGAATAAACAATTGACATTCTGGGAGGCGGCCCAGCGTCTAGAAGACGATGAAGAATACCATCCTTCGGAGAGCGAGGATGATGAGATGGAAGACGCGGAGGAAGAAGCCGAAGGAACGGCGGACGATGAAACCACAGATGGCGGCGAGGGCATAGGGAGTGGTAGCAACCCTCCTAAGAAGAAGAAGAAGCCGAAGGACCGGCGCCCGAACACGGTCGGCACGGTCAGGGAGGAAATTACCGAAGTGAGCCCATCAGGGGTTCCTTTGGAGCCCGCCCTTGTCGTCAAAGGGTATGGTGGGCAAGTGGCGGCGATCACCCGGACAACCATCTCGATCAACACCGAGAATCTCCGGCATAAAGATAATGGCCACTTGCGCACACTCCTCTTCGAGAAGCTGCACGCCAGATACAAGTTCCCCGCTAAGTATCAGAACACAAATTATCATGGGAACGAAGTAAACAAATCCGCCCTCACAAAGATGAGCACCGCCCTGGCCAGCTGGAGAACCCGGATAAAGAAGAAGATCTATAAAGAAGGCAAAAGTCTCGAGGAGATCCAGAAGATTGACCCGCAGATCACCGAAGATCAGTTCCGGGAGTTCAAGGAGAGGTGTGAATCCGAAAGAGCCCTGGCCAATAGTAATCGGGGAAAGGTGCTGCAGGCGATGAATATAGGTCATCACCATCTCGGATCTGGTGGATACAGAACCGCGGAGGCCAAATGGAATAAGGAGGACGAAGAGTATAGATCCAAGGGGATAGAAAACCCCTTTGCTAAATTCGAACCCGGGCAGGTTCGAAACTTCATCAAGGCCCGTTACCATGTGGACCCAAAAACCAAACAACTCACCGCGGATCCTGCGGTGAAGGAATTCGAGGAAATTGTGGTAAGTATAATCTAATTACCGCGGATCAACACGATTGCAATCTAATTGATGATCTAAATGATTCACTGTTACTTCTTCTGCAGGAGGAGGAAATTGTTGCTAGTCATGGATCCCAGGGTTCCTCATCCCAGGGGTCGACGGCGGCCACCCGGTGGGATAACCCTTTTAACAGGGCGATGAACCGGGCCAAGAAAATAGAGCCGGTTACGAAGAAGCCGTCGTCGGCTGGCCGTCTGGCCGGCCTCGGGGGTAAGAATTGGGTGGATCATTTTGGTCCACCGCCGAGGACGCATGTGGCGCCGTCGGGAAGGAGCGAGGAGGAAAACCGAGAGGTTCAAGAACTTAAGGCACAAGTGGCGCGGATCCCGCAGATCGTCCAAGACAACCTGGCAATCACCCTCACGTCCTTCCTGCCTACCTTGGTGGAGTCAATAGCAAACTGGAGTGCGGGTGGTCGAGTAGGGCCATGCCCGATTCCAAGCATGGTCAACAGCCACTTGAACAACGCGGCGCCGACGAATCAGGCGAACTACGTGTTCGTGACTCCGCCCGCTAGCACCGCGGCGCCGCAAGTGTTGGTGACTCCCCCTGCCATCACCGCGGCGCCGGAGTACATGTTGGTGCCCCCTGCCATCGTCGCGGCGGCACCGGAGCTCCAAGCACCCGTCAGTAGGGAGAATACACCGGCGGCCAGCACCGCGCCATCAAGCAGCCCTTCCGTCTCTTGCACGCCCGTCGCCGTATGCGGTGCGTCGACATTAGCCGATCTCGACGCCATCACGGTAAACAAATTGCTTTAATTACCGCCTTTCATGCCATCTATATATTACTCTTGTGGCATCTCGCTCTGACGACGCCGTACATGTTTTCTGCAGACGGATGTTCCTTGCACTCTCTTATGCTACGTGAACAACGAGCTGAGGGATGTTGCCAAGGGTACCATCATTCAACCCTTGCAGCGCACGTTCCACTCAAAGTCGATGCCAGATAGCGTGCACAGGGTTAAAATTAGTCGGGTGCTAAGGGGCTGCGACGACCTGGAACCTCCCATTCAACCCCCAGGAGCGGATGAAGAAGAGCCGTCTGTCCTCAGAAGTTGCTTCGGCTTGTTCTTGCTATGGCCAAAGAGCATGATCCGTTTGGGGACGGCGGGGGCCATCACGCCATAGACAACAGCACCGCCTGTCGTGCCAGCGACGCGGTGGCAAGGCCCCCTTACCGCCCTCGCCGTCACCTCCACGCGGTGGGTCGGATGATCATGTTGATGATATGCACATGGCGCAGGATCCGGCCGAGGACGACGAAGACTGGAATGATCACTTCTTCAGCACTCAGTTTGGCAACGAAGAAGACCTAGCTGGTGGCCCCACAGAGAAAGACACTATCACCAAGCGTCTGTTTGGTTCTCAGGAGACGCCTCCAGCTTGCGCCTTTACAGAGCCAGCTGATACAACCAACCGGCCCTTTATTCTAAGCCCTGACACACTACATAGGGCGGCCGGTGCTCAGATTGCGGTGCCTGCCCGCTCTCCAAAAGGAAAAAAGGGCAGGAAAAGAAAATCTAGCAGCTCGAGCTAGCCGGTGGCGTCAACAACTGCGAATCCGATCAGCTTTCAGGACGGGCCACCAAGACCCGAGGGTATTATGTGGAGGATTCATGTGGCGGGTGAGCCCATGCTACCTAAGAATTTGCGGAAGCTCGCTAGTTTGGAACTGCAGAGTGTGCATGACGGCGTGCTGACGATAGAGAGACGCCTTCTATCGGAGAAAGATCCCTCGCACCCGGTATTCGTGGTTAAGGTGCCACCAGGCTTGGGCTTCGTCGACACTGCCCCCGCGGATCTGTTCTTCCTGCGGTTTGAGGACATCTTCAATATGTTCCACCTATACCCGCTGCACTATACCATGGTCCATCTCTTTTCTCTCAGCCTGGCCACGCAGATCATTAGAGAGAACACACCGGGCATCGCTATAGTGGACCCCTACTACATGCGTGACGGCTGCTTGGGTTCCCCTGCCGAACGACGTATCGTGGCCTCGTACCTAAAAAGAATCCTCGTGGCGAACAAGACAAAGGAATACATTCTCGTGCCTTACTTTCCCGAGTAAGTCGTTATTCAGTCGCCACCGTCGATTGGCTTTATTAGATCATCATCATTCTTTTTTCAACACATTCCATTTGAATTTTTTGCGTAGAGATGAACACTGCACGCTCATCTCCTTATCGCCGAAGCATTCCCACGCCACGTATTTCGACTCGGGGAGTCTAGAAAAGAAGAAAAACTACGACAAGATCAAGGAAGTTCTGGATGATGCTCTCACTGGCTTTGCCTCGACGGAAGGCACCAGCTTCGTGCGTAAGAAGGTCAAGTTCGGCAGGCACGTCTTCAACCACGTAACAGAGTTCCCCTGCGTGAAGCAGCCGGAAAACAGTAAGAAGGAAGCCTACTACGCACTCCATCACATGAGGGCGTTCCTACTTGACCAGCAGAATTCTACGCTGCCAGATCATCTCAAACAGTGGGCCGAAGCAAAGGCCAAGATCAATGATTCGGATATTAGACAAGAGATGTATCGCATCCAACAGCAGTTTGGGGCAATCATCTTTCGTGATGTCATGACTTCGGGGGGGATCTTCTACGGAGGAAATATCCCGAATAACCGTGACATAGAAGATCGCCTAGAGATGCAGGGTGACTATAGGAAGTTCATGACGAGACAGGGCGTCCTCACGTTCCCTAAGCCGAGCCAGAAGGCTTGATGTTGGCCTAGTTGTAGTTGCAAACTATAGATGACCTTTGTGTGTGTGTGTGTGGACGACAAGTGTACTTATCTTATTAGGTTTATGAATCACCGCTTACTTATTTTGCTTATTATTATTATATATCAATCAATGCTTGGTTTTTTTGCTTACTCTTTGGTTTTTTTGCTTACTCTTTGGTTCTCGGACGACAAGTGTGAGTTATTTTTGTCTTTTTCGAGAATATGCCGATGATTGAAATGTCGTGGCACAATATATATGTGAATGTGCTATGACGGGATTGTTAGCCTTGTGATATGCACAAGTCCAGGAATTGTGCATCCTACTTGGCTAACAGTCCCGTCATAGCATATTCCTGTGTCCAACGACCTAGCTAGTTATATATGAGGCATTCTTTTCAAGTTATTTTTGTCTTTTTCGAGAATATGCCGATGATTGAAATGTCGTGGCACAATATATATGTGAATGTGCTATGACGGGATTGTTAGCCTTGTGATATGCACAAGTCCAGGAATTGTGCATCCTACTTGGCTAACAGTCCCGTCATAGCATATTCCTGTGTCCAAAACGACCTAGCTAGTTATATATGAGGCATTCTTTTCGAGTTATTTTTGTCTTTTTCAAGAATATGCCGATGATTGAAATGTCGTGGCACAATATATATGTGAATGTGCTATGACGGGATTCTTAGCCTTGTGATATGCACAACTCCAGGAATTGTGCATCCTACTTGGCTAAGAGTCCCGTCATAGCATATTCCTGTGTCCAACAACCTAGTTATATATGAGGCATGCTTTTTGAGTTTGCTCTTTTTGATTTAAGAGTACTTTCTATAAGTGTATCTTCATATGCGACTTTAATTATACATGTTTTTTCAATCACCGGTTAGTTATTATTGTCAACTTGTAGATGACGTGGTACGTCGTGTACAAGGGACGGGTTCCCGGACTCTACGATGATTGGAAAGACTGCCGGAGACAGGTGCACCGTTTCAGCGGCAATAGCTACAAAGGGTACAACACTATGGCGGAGGCGGAAGCTAGATACACGCGCTATCTAGCGGTAGTTAGGACAAGGAACCGGATGAAGACCTACACCTTCGTCGCGGCGGTGATCATGCTTATCTTCTTTGGTTATTTATCCCGCGTTTGTGTCTAGCTAGCTAGTTTAGATGTCTAGGCGAGCTTCCGAGCTCTAACTTGTTCGATCGACACATGTATTCGCATGTCACCAACTACTACTTTGTCACATGATCAAAACAATGTAACTTAGACTATGTATTCATGTATGAGACTTATCTATATGTATTTGTTTCAATCTTGTTTTTCATATTGAGTATTTATATATATAATTGTATATATTGTATCTGTGTGTGTATATCTGCTGTAATATTGTATATAATCTGTATTGCATATAATCTGGCTTGGAAATTAAAAAAAAAATACATCTGTGGCGCACATGGTCTACCTTCTGTGGCGTACTACACCTAAAGCGCACCATGGATGTTTAGTGGCGCACTAGGTAGTGTGCCACAGAAGATCCAAGGGGTAGCGCACCATGCCAAACTTCTGTGGCGCACTAGGAGGTGCGCTACGCCTATCTCTACACAACCGTGGCGCACTAGGCAGTGCGCCACGGCTGAGAGATAGCCGTAGCGCAAGGCCCGTGGCGCACTGCAGGTGCGCCACAGATGATGGTTTCAGGTGCGCCACTAAAGGCCGTTTTCCTAGTAGTGCTATCATGTATTTTGGATTAACCAATGCCCCCCTCTTATTTCATGAACCTCATGAATATGATTTTTATGGACTTCCTGGATAAGTTTGTCGTTGTTTTCATCGATGACATTCTAATTTATTCCAAATCAGAAGAAGAAATTGAGCTACACCTAAGGACCATTCTTGGAACCCTTAGAGAGCATCAGCTGTATGCCAAGTTTAGCAAATGTGAATTCTGGTTACAGGAGGTAGGATTCCTCGGACATATCGTATCAGCCGAATGAATTTCCTTTGACCCTGCAAAGGTAAAGGATGTTGAAGATTAGCAAGCCCCAACCACTCAAACCTAAGTTCGTGCATTTCTCGGATTAGCAGGATACTACCCCAAGTTCGTAGAAGGATTCTCAAGTATCGCAAGACCCATGACCCAATTGCTGAAGAAGGATAAGAAGTTCGAATGGAAGGACAAATGTGAAGCGAGTTTTCAGGAACTCAAGAGGAGATTGATTTCAGCCCCAATCTTGATCATGCCGGATATTACGAAGCCCTATGATGTGTATTGTGACGCATCCAAGATTGGTCTCGGATGTGTGTTAATGCAAGAAGGAAAAGTTATATCTTATCTATCCCGACAACTGAAACAGCATGAACATAATTATCCAACCCATGACCTTGAACTAGAAGCCATAGTTCTAGCCCTGAAGACATGGATGCATTATCTTATGGGAAACCGTTGTGAGATTTATTCGGATCACAAGAGCCTGAAGTATATATTCACTCAGAAGGAGCTGAATATGAGGCAGAGAAGATGGATTGAGCTAATCAAGGACTATGATCTGGACATTCACTATCACCCCGGTAAAGCCAATGTGGTAGCAGATGCCCTTAGCAGATTGCCGTGCCGCTTGAACTCCATGATTCTGAAGAAGCAACCAAGTTTTCACAAGGAGATGGAAGATTTTAGAATGGAATTAGTAAGTGAAGGATTTTTGGCTAGCATAGAACTTCAACCCACTTTGATTAGTTAGATCAAGGAGGCTCAGAAAGGAAATGCTAGTATCGATGGAATCAAACGTCATATCGATAAAGGACGTCTCTGTGTACCAGCAGATTCAGAGCTGAAGGAAACTATCTTGAAGGAGGCCCATGATACTATTTATTCTATCCACCCCGGAGTAACGAAGATGTATCAGGATTTGAAGGAGCAATTTTGGTGGCATAAGATGAAGAGAGAAATCGGAAGCTATATCACTAAGTGTGATATTTGTCAGAGAGTCAAGGCAGGACATCAGAGACCTGCAGGACTGTTGCAACAATTACAGATTCGGGAATGGAAATGGGAGTTCAGTAGGAATGGACTTTATCACCAGATTGCCTACTTCTAGTAGGGGAAATGACTCTATTTGGGTCATAGTTGACAGATTTTCCAAGGTAGCCCATTTCCTACCAGTCAAGACCACCTACTAGAGTTCGAAGCTAGGGAGTTATACATCATATCGGATCGAGGAACTCAGTTTACCTCGAGATTTTGGAAGAAAGTCCAGGAAGGACTGAGAACCTGACTGGATTTCAGCACATCGTATCACCCTCAGACCGATGGACAAACAGAGCGAGTAAATCAAATACTCAAAGATATGTTGAGAGCCTGTGTGTTAGAGTATGGATCTAAATGGGAAGACTATCTGCCATTCGCAGAATTTTCATACAACAATAGTTATCAAGCTAGTTTGAAAATGGTCCCATTTGAATTCATGTATGGAAGGAAGTGTCGTACCCCTTTGAATTGGTCATAAGTAGGAGAGAGTCAGATCTTCGGACCCAAAATCCTACGAGAAGCAGAAAAGAAAGTTCACAAGATCCGAGAGCACCTCAAGACCGCCTAGTCAAGACAGAAGAGTTACACCGACAAGAGACGTCGAGACCTCACTTTCAATATCGGAGATTTTGTGTATCTCAAAGTGTCGCCTTTGAAAGGAATGCAACATTTCTAGCTCAAAGGAAAGTTAGCCCCCAGACATTTCTAGCTCAAAGGAAAGTTAGTCCAGGAGAAGTATCGTATCAATTGGAACTGTCAGAGGAGATGTCAGCTGTGCACAATGTTTTCCATATATCGTTACTTTGCAAATGCCTTGAAGTTCCGAAGAATACTAAAGTTTTCAAGAACATTGATCACCGCACCATAGAGATCAATGATGACCTGACATATCCCGAAGTACCCATCCGTATTTTGGAGGAAGCTTTTAGGATCACCAGAACCCGAAGCATCAAGTTTCTCAAGATACAGTGGAGTAACCACACTGAAGAAGAAGCTACCTGGGAACGAGAAGATCATATCAAGACGGAGTTTCCCAATCTTTTTAAATCCTAGTTTTCTTCTTCTTTCTCAAATATCGGGACAAGATTTTGTTTAAGGACGGAAGGTTTGTAACATCCCAAAAATGTTGAACAATGATTATCAAACTCCAATCACCAAAATTAGGGTTAACAAAAACTTTTGTTAATTCAAATCAGTATGAATGCATGTGTGTAGAGGTCCCAACCTATAATAAGGTAGAGATCCCTGTGTTTACAATGCTAGTCCCTGGATCAATAGCTAGCATCCACAGTTTAAGATGTAATATCAAGAAACAAAGGTCATAATACAACTTTATAACCAGGAATAAAATAATTCATTACATCTTAAATAGCTCATTTGGCTAACTCATTACAATGCAGCAGAAATAACTATAGCATGGGGTCCTTCATCTTCAAAGTGCCACAGGCAATCATGTTGGTTGTAGACTTGTAATCCTAAATCAACACACTTCACTAACATCAAACAAACCTGCAACATAATAAGTTATAGCCACAAGGGTCAATACATTTGAATTGTATTAGCAAGTGATACTATGGTGGTATAGTGGAGTCTATCATCTATATGCATTTGGCTAGGTGGAGCTTAGGCTTGCTTTGCTCAAAATAGATTTTCCTTATCATTTGAAAACACTAAGTTTTTGCTTGTCTAAAATCACCAAAGGCATCTCCCAATAGAAATTGGTGATCCTTCAACCCTTGTTCAACCACAAAATTTTTAACTTAGAAATTGGGATGAGGAGATTCTTGATAGCTTCCATGTCTTGATGCTCAAATTGTCCTTTACCATGTACATGGCTAAGTACTTAGATTTTACACTCTGTAGAGGTGGTGCACTTTCCCCACAAGACTTGGTTTCACCAAGACAAGATCTTTCAGAAGCCTTCCCTTAGACTAGAATGGACGCATTCCAACCTATCATCCCCTACCACCAACTGTCCATTTGGCTAAGTTATTGCAATCTATATGATCCAGGCAGAGCCCATAATGCCAAGTGGCTGCACTTGAAGCTTCTCAACATTTGACATCTCAAATATCTTTGTTCCTGGGTGGCATTCCACAAGTGATATACACAAGGTAAACCATACAAATGGGCCTTGTGTAACCACTCAACACCAACCATTCCTTCCATTCCACCCAGGTCATTCATTCACTTAGTTGTTCTATTAAACAAAACACAAGTCCTTGACTTAGAAATATTCCATAGCATGAATATAATCCACCCTTGTTTTCTACTAGCTAATCTATGCATGATGGTAGTAGGAATCTTAACTTAGAAAATTTCTACTAAGGTTTCATATACTAGGATTTCCCATGGCATAGTTTATACTTAGCAAAAATTCCATACAAGTCCTACTTGGAAATATCACTAATGCATAGTGAAAATAATGGGACAAAAGTATGAAGCATCACTTGCCTTTTTGGTAGAGAATATAAGTTCACTCCTTGATCTTGCAATATTCACACTCTTCAAATCACTACAATTCAATCAAGCAAGCAAGAATTCAATCTACCATTCAAGCAAACATCACATAAAATAATAAAAACAAAGCAATGCATGCAAGCATGCTAAAGATTGTTTTATTTGGAAAGTGGTTTCTAATAGGTAATAAACATTCTAAAAACACCTATTGGTCATTTTATAAAAGTGGAAAAACCATTTGCAAAAGATTTTACCTATAAACCATTTTTAAACCAAATCCATATTTTATGTGGTTGAAAATGCTTTTTTAGCAAAGTAATAATCTATAGGGTTCATCAAAATATATTTTTAAATCATAAAACCTTGGGTTTAGGGTCAGAGAGTTTAAATCAAAACATTTCCCAAAGGTTTTTCTCCAAAAGCATTTTTAATATAATAACTTTATTTTTATTTGACTAGAAATGTTCTAAATCAAAGATTCATATTTTAACTTCAGAAAATATGTTTTTAACTCCATAAGTTGTTTTATATGGTCAGTAGGTTAAAAACAATCCAATTTCCAAAGATTTTACCATAAAAATATTGCTAGAACAATTTTTATAGTCAAAATATACCTACACATGTTTCTGCAAAAACAAACAATTTAACAGAAGTAATTTACTAAAAAAGTGCACGGTTGGAAAGTACTTGTCTTGCTGATTCCATTGATATAAAATTTGTAAAATTTGAACGTGTGGATCAAAGGTTATAGATTTTACAAAATCTAGCATCTAATAGAACCTTTTCTGTTTTTAAAACAAAACTAAAGCCACGTGGAAGGTTCTGATTGTTCCATACCGTTCGGATCAGGCAACATGGACCGCAAGATCTACTTAACATCGCACGGCACAGATTTGTCTGTACCCCTTCGTGTTAGATTCTATCGCATCCATCCGATTTAAATCGCATGGCCCTAATCGACTCTACCAGAAAGTGGCGGCGTTGCGACGGCTGCACGGCGGCGGCACTCTGCTAGCGGCGCTGCAGCGGCTACAGGAAGTGAGGGAGAGGATGAGGTGGCTCACCGGGTTCGCGGAGTGTTGCTGAAGCTCAACGTGGTCTCGGCAGGGACAGGGGTGCACGGGGTCACTGCCGATTCCTCGCTGTAGTGGTCGTCGGCGTCTGGCGCTTGCTGTCATCATCGAAGGCGAGCCTACAGATCATGCGCGAGTGAATGGTGAGAATCATGGGATGCGCAAGATGATGGATATCAAGATAGCTTGAACTAGAGTACAAGGAGAGAACGGGTTCGGACGCTAGGGCTCATCAGAGACGTTGCAGACGGCGGTGGCGAGGAGGTGTCGTCGATGTCGAACTTCTGGGGCACGAGCGGTAAGGGGAAGGTGCTGGTGGATGCGGGGGATGCTGGGTAACACGCTCGTGGGATCTGCAAGGAAAGGGGTGATGGTGTCTGGCCGGAATCATCGCCGGAAGGTTGTTGGGGCCGCGGCGGTGCAAAGTCGATTCGAGGCAGCCTGGTGGCTCTCTGGCAGCGGGGTTTGAGGGGAAATAGAGAGAAGAGAGAGGGGATTTAACGAGCATGATTGTGAGGAGAGATTATTGCGCCATTACCGTGGAATTAAGCCGGGGAGATAACGGCAGGAACGGCCGGCGAGGCGTGGTCAGCGAGCGGGTGAGGAAGAAAACTGACGGGTGGGGTTGTGCTGTCAGCGAGAGAGAAAGAGGAGTGGTGGGGTCCGGCAGTCATCGAGTGAGCGGGTGAAACTGTGGGTGCGAATTGTTTTTCTCGCGTGGAGAGGTAAATGGGATAACTGGGCCAGTGGGTTGGGTTTGCTGGGTTGGCTGCTTTTCATCATTTTTTTGTACAGATTTGTTTTTCCTTTTCCTTTTCTATTTATCTGTTTGATTTTTGTTTAATCATTTCAAACACACATTTGAATTCAAACTTCAACCAAACTTTGTGTAGATTTTAATACTGATTAATAATACATTCTAAAGTCAAATTTGGAATAATTCTTTTATTCTTTTTAGGGTCTTTTATTTATTTCATAAATAGTCATTTGTCTTTATTTCAAAATAGGTTTTAATGTGTTTTAAAGCTTTATTTGAAATCCATATTTTTATCAAACTTATTCAGTAGGTTTTATTCATTTATTAGGGTGTCAAATAATTCACTTTGAATTATTTGGAATATTTTTAATACGATTTATTAATCATTTAAATTGGGTATTTTTCTTTATTCCAATGAAATTAAATATGCGTTTAATTCCATAAATTTTATTTAGTTGATTTCTTTGATACCATTTAAGTTAATTAAATGACTTTTAATCCACCTTGGTAAATTCCAAATACTATTTTCCCATGATTTAATTAATCATTCTTATTAGAGTTTTGTCTTTATTCAAATAGAATTTGGTTAATGCCATATTATTTTATTTGGAAAATTCTTTATCCATTATTTTATTTGGATTTGGATTATATTTATTCCATTTGCTTATGGATTAGGTCAAGATTTAATTTGGCCTTTAAATATTCCTCATTTAATATTTCTATCTTTATCTTATAAAATCCATATCTTTTTTATTTAAGGATCCAAACCTGGTGATTCCAATTTGAAAAACCTTATTTAATATTTGTTTATCCTTTTAAATCTCCTTAGGATTATTTTCTCACCATTTGGTATGGATTTTTAGATAGGTTCTTTATTAGCTTTGGGAATTCAATTTCTTTATCTTATTAAATTCATAAGATTTTATCTATGGCTCCAAATTAAGTGAAACCAATTCATATGGTTTTATAATATTTCTATTTTTCATTCTTGATCATTTATAAATGTTTGTTGACAAAATTTTATATGGATCAAAACCATGGTCTTAGAGATATCTTGGAAATGATTTTATTCCATTAAGGTTTTAGAGTTTTGGTTTATTTTCCAAGTGTTTAAATTTTCAAGATGCTTTTATGAAGGAAGCATTCCACTTGATTTGAATTTAGTTGGATTCAAACATTATTCAAAGTTTGTTCAAGATGGGATTTTAAGTTCCCATTTAGAAATAAAAAGTTTATTTTCACCCTAAATTTCAACAATTGTTTATTTGTTTATTTATTTTTCACATTACAAAATTTGGAAAATTTTGGGATGTGACAGGCTACCACCCTTAAAGTAAATCTCGTCCTGAGATTTGGGAAAGATAGGGGTTACAAGTTGGCTCAAAGCAACTAGGGTACTACCACCCTTAAAAATTTTCCAACTAGATTACTTCTTGGCTTGCTTGGGATCTTGTTGAAACCTCTCTGGGCAAACATCTGCATAGTGTCCTTTGTTTCCACACTTGAAACATGTGACAAGGTTGAGATCCTTCATAGGCTTGTTTATCTTGTGCTTCATATTTTCTAGACAATTGCTTGCATAATGTCCTTGATCACCATAATTGTAACATGTGACAAGATTGAGTTCTTCACGTATCTTCTGTGGACAAGTTGACACATAATGGCCTAGCTCTTTGCAGTTGTTGCACCACACTTGGCTAATTTCCTTATACTTTTTCTTCTTCTCTAGACATTCATTGGCATAGTGTCCCATCTCTTTGCAATGGCAACATTGCACTTGGATTTTGTCCTTCTTCTTCTTGGGTTTTTCCAAAGCTAGGAGTGCTTCTAGTTCATGCTCTTCATATCTTATCTCAAAGGTGGGAAAGTTTCCTGGTCTCCTTAATCTTTTCCTTGGGTAATACATATGTCTCCTATTTGGTCCATCAAATTGAGTCATATTGCATGGAGGTGCAAGCTGAGATTTTCCTTTGTCTTCATCCTTCTTGGTAGAAGTTGTTCCCTCCTGAGGGTTTACAATCTGTTGATGCACTCCACCTTGTTTCCTTTGTTGAACTATGGAATAGATGGGGCATTGGATAAGGACATGATTATTTCCTTCACATAGGAAACAAGTAGCTTGAGATGTGAGGCATTGATTAGTTGGATGTTTCTCTTCACAATTGGGGCATTGATCTTCATGCTCTTTGGAAGTGTGATCCTTGTCTCCATAAACATTGCAAGCTTGGGTTCCTTCTAGAATATCATCCTTGACATCCTTGTTGTCATAAACTCCTTGGGAAGGGTTGTCTCCCATGTTGATCATTTGACTTGTCATCCTATGCAACAATTGGGTTTGGGTTTCCAAAAACCTTTGCATGGTTGGATCTAAATCATTGTTGTTGGCCCAAAATTGAGTTGTCACTTGGTTCAACTGGGTTTGGGTTACTATGAGTTCTCTCATGTTGATCCCTTGGTTGTTATTGTTGTTGTCACCATCCTTGATGTTGGAGTCTCTTGGAGTAGTCTTCTGTTTGGGTTGGATTGGGATTAGAATGGGCAAAATATTTCTAAGGGAATTAATTCTAATCACACACATCACAATTCACACAAGTAATGTGCAAGAAATCACAAACAAACATTCCACTCAAACAACAATTTCAAGCACATCTTTAGGCAACAAAATATTTTTGCTACACCACATAAGTCGGTGGGTTTAATTAAAACTAAACATGGTGGTCCAACTATATGGTTCACTTTTGATATCATTCCATTATTCTTAGTTGGTTCTTCTTGATCAATATCTTTGTATCCTTGGAGAATTTCTTGCATCTTGGTCACAAAACTTCAAAGGTGATGATGGTTCCTTCTAAGTTGTATTTCCTTAGTCTTCAAGTCTTGAGTAATATTTCTTGTCGCACTTGTTGTCCTTAGTGATATCCAAGTTGAAGTCCTTGTTGAGACTAAGGTTGAAGTCACTTGAGTTGGTGAAGTCCTTTGCTCATGTTGAAGTCTTTGCTCATGGTGGAGGCTTTATCCATCTAGTTTGAAATAGAAGAAATGTAGAGTCAAAACCAAAAAGGTTGAGGAAAGAGTTTACAAGATTGTTTGTAAATAAGTTTTGGAACAAATACAACTCCTATTTTTCTAAGGGGTTTTGTCCAATCCTAGGGTTACAATCCTACAGGCAACACAATGCTCTGATACCATCTGTAGAGGCCCCAACCTTTAATAAGGTAGAGATCCCTGTGTTTACAATGCTAGTCCCTCGATCAATAGCTAGCATCCACAGTTGAGATGTAATATCAAGAAACAAAGGTCATAATAAATTTATAACCAGGAATAAAATAATTCATTACATATTACATAGCTCATTTGGCTAACTCATTACAATGCAGCAGAAATAACTATAGCATGGGGTCCTTCATCTTCAAAGTGCCACAGGAAATCATGTTGGTTGTAGACTTGTAATCCTAAATCAACACACTTCACTAACATCAAACAAACCTGCAACATAATAAGTTACAGCCACAAGGTCAATACATTTGAATTGTCTTGGCAAGTGATACTATGGTGGTATTGTGGAGTCTATCATCTATATGCATTTGGCTAGGTGGATCTTAGGCTTGCTTTGCTCAAAATAGATTTTCCTTATCATTTGAAAACACTAAGTTTTTGCTTGTCTAAAATCACCCAAGGCATCTCTCAATAGAAATTGGTGATCCTTCAACCCTTGTTCAACCACAAATTTTTTAACTTAGAATTGGGATGAGGAGATTCTTGATAGCTTCCATGTCTTGATGCTCAAATTGTCCTTTACCAGGGACATGAAGTACTTAGATTTTACACTCTGTAGAGGTGGTGCACTTTCCCCACAAGACTTGGTTTCACCAAGACAAGATCTTTCAGAAGCCTTCCCTTAGACTAGAATGGACGCATTCCAACCTATCATCCCCTACCACCAATTGTCCATTTGGCTAAGTTATTGCAATCTATATGATCCAGGTAGAGCCCATAATGCCAAGTGGCTGCACTTGAAGCTTCTCAACATTTGACATCTCCAATCTCTTTGTTCCTGGGTGGCATTCCACTACAAGGAATATGGCTATATATGACCCTCTATTTTTGTCACAAAATCGTCACAATAGTCCATTTATGATGATTCTATGACGATTTTGAGATCGTCGAAAGCTGAGCGTCGCAAATGAACTATAACGACGATTTTAGTGAAATCGTCATAACCGTCTATGACGATATTGGATCGTCATAACCATTATGACGTTCCGATATCATCATGGACAAACTGGCCTCGCCAGGTCAGATCCTACGTGGCTGAGCCTACGTGGCACACAATCAGCCCAGTCCATTTCAAAAATTACATGGGCCAAGCCAACAATTCAGTTCATTAATATTTTTCTATCAATTCTCGTTGCTACTTGGGCCAAGCCCAGCATTTTTAGCCTTTTTATTTTGGGGGTCGTGGCCTTTTTACCATTCAGCTCTTTCTATTTTCAACCATTTTTCCCAGGAATTGTAAATTGTTAGTCGTTTTGGCCTTTTAACAGCCCAAATAGCATTTGGATAAACACACGAGTATTACACAAATAATATTTTGGTAAATGCATCTCAAATTGCATTCAATAATTCTAACCAAAATTGTACCACAGGAATGGTCCACTTCAACAAATAATACAATCAGGCATAATTCACATAACCCAGTAATATTAAACATCTACAAAAGTACATCGTAGTATCGGGTTTGGACAGGAAGCAGCAGTATCGGGTTGGCGTAGAGTGGCGTTGGAGGAGAGCAGCCACAAGTCCAGTAGGTTGTCGACCTTCTTCAACCAGCGGCAGTGCATCTGGATGAGGAACCTGCCGGCTACACTAACATTTATCTGAAAGAAACATTTGGAACACAGTCAGTCATTTATCTGACAGAAACATTTTCTATTTACGGCCAATACTTCTTATACCTACTACACTAACACAATAGCTAGACGCAGGAAGAAAACACCATGCGAAGAAGCAGTACTCACCAGCGCTGCTAGGTGCTGCTGCTATCCTAGACAGAGATTGTTGGTGGCAAGGAAGGCAAGAAAAACATGAATGATGAATCACAGTAACAAGATAGGTGAAGCAAGTACCAAGTGCATCCCTCCTGGAAATAAGAAATAAGGTTCTTGACGTACATATAAAAGAGCCCAAGGTAAGATAAAAACCTAATGAATCATCTGATGCAAGTAGCCAAGCACTGACATCCTAGTACACACAAGTCCCGGCACAAATATGAAACTCATATTAATAAGAACCTATAGACCTATTTCTGTTGGACTATCATCCAATTGAATTAGTTCATACTACTAATTTTTTAACTTCTCAAGTGAACATGCATGTTTATAAATCAGTATCACTTAGACAGAATGTTGAGCCTACCAGAATTTTCATCTACACTGATACCACCTCAAGCATCATCAATTTGGCAACAATAGAGCTTTTGTATAATAATTCTGATTCCCAAATGCCTCAGTTCAGTAATCACTAGCAAGTGCAGATGATACAGCCAAACCGTCCTCGTGTGTACATGCATCAGTAAATGCAGAAAAATCAAGTTAGTCTTAGCTAAACTAGATATAAAAGAACATTTCAGAGATTATCAAAAATTCTTGGCAAGACAGTGATGCTACCAAGGCAACACATGAGTGCTCCAAGATCTCATTTATCACACATGAACAACACGAGATCAAAGTACAGGTACATCTAGCATAAATATGGTTAGTGTAAGGATGCTAAACACAAGTACATGCAACAGGCAATGAGTTTTAGGGTAGGTCTAGCATACAATGAGTTTCAGGGTACATAAATAAAATTCAGAACACATGCTTCTGCTCATAAGCATCTAAGTCACGACAGAAATCAGAACATCTAGTGGTGGTAAGCATCTATGTCATCACAACTACTGTCCAAGTTTCCAAGTTTCCCAAATATGAAACAAATGAACATTGACAGAGAAAATGACTTAATAATCCCTTCTAGATGTTACAGGAAACATGTGGAACCAAAATCTGGATGAGGAACCTGCCGGCTTCCTTCCTTGAATGTAAAGATTATCAGGCTTAAAAATGTAAACATAGTCAGTCATTTATCTGAAAGAAACATTTTCTATTTACAACCAATACTTCATATACCTACTACACTAACACAATAGCTAGACGCAGGAAGAAAACACCATGCAAAGAAGCAGTACTCACCAGCGCTGCTGCTATCCTAGACAGATATTGTTGGTGGCAAGGAAGGCAAGAAAAACGTGAATGATGAATCACAGTAACAAGATAGGTGAAGCAAGTACCAAGTGCATCCCTCCTGGCAATAAGAAATAAGGTTCTTGAGGTACATATAAAAGAGGCCAAGGTAATATAAAAACCTAATGAATCATCTGATGCAAGTAGACAAGCACTGACATCCTAGTACACACAAGTCCCGTCACAAATATGAAACTCATATTAATAAGAACCTATAGACCTATTTCTGTTGGACTATCATCCAATTGAATTAGTTCATACTACTAATCTTTTAACTTCTCAAGTGAACATGCATGTTTATAAATCAATATCACTTAGACAGAATGTTGAGCCTACCAGAATTTTCATCTACACTGATACCACCTCAAGCATCATCAATTTGGCAACAATAGAGCTTTTGTATAATAATTCTGATTCCCAAATGCCTCAGTTCAGTAATCACTAGCAAGTGCAGATGATACAGCCAAACCGTCCTCGTGTGTACATGCATCAGTAAATGCAGAAAAATCAAGTTAGTCTTAGCTAAACTAGATATAAAAGAACATTTCAGAGATTATCAAAAATTCTTGGCAAGACAGTGATGCTACCAAGGCAACCCATGAGTGCTCCAAGATCTCATTTATCACACATGAACAACACGAGATCAAAGTATAGGTACATCTAGCATAAATATGATTAGTGTAAGGATGCTAAACACAAGTACATGCAACAGGCAATGAGTTTTAGGGTAGGTCTAGCATACAATGAGTTTTAGGGTACATAAATAAAATTCAGAACACATGCTTCTGCTCATAAGCATCTAAGTCACGACAGAAATCAGAACATCTAGTGGTGGTAAGCATCTATGTCATCACAACTACTGTCCAAGTTTCCAAGTTTCCAAGTTTCCCAAATATGAAACAAATGAACATTGATAGAGAAAACGACTTAATAATCCCTTCTAGATGTTACAGGAAACATGTGGAACCAAAATCTGGATGAGGAACCTGCCGGCTTCCTTCCTTGAATGTAAAGATTATCAGGCTTAAAAATGTAAACATAGTCAGTCATTTATCTGAAAGAAACATTTTCTATTTACAGCCAATACTTCTTATACCTACTACACTAACACAATAGCTAGACGCAGGAAGAAAACACCATGCAAAGAAGCGGTACTCACCAGCGCTGCTAGGTGATGCTGCTATCCTAGACAGAGATTGTTGGTGGCAAGGAAGGCAAGAAAAACATGAATGATGAATCACAGTAACAAGATAGGTGAAGCAAGTACCAAGTGCATCCCTCGTGGCAATAAGAAATAAGGTTCTTGAGGTACATATAAAAGAGCCCAAGGTAAGATAAAAACCTAATGAATCATCTGATGCAAGTAGCCAAGCACTGACATCCTAGTACACACAAGTCCTGGCACAAATATGAAACTCATATTAATAAGAACCTATAGACCTATTTCTGTTGGACTATCATCCAATTGAATTAGTTCATACTACTAATTTTTTAACTTCTCAAGTGAACATGCATGTTTATAAATCAGTATCACTTAGACAGAATGTTGAGCCTACCAGAATTTTCATCTACACTGATACCACCTCAAGCATCATCAATTTGGCAACAATAGAGCTTTTGTATAATAATTCTGATTCCCAAATGCCTCAGTTCAGTAATCACTAGCAAGTGTAGATGATACAGCCAAACCGTCCTCGTGTGTACATGCATCAGTAAATGCAGAAAAATCAAGTTAGTCTTAGCTAAACTAGATATAAAAGAACATTTCAGAGATTATCAAAAATTCTTGGCAAGACAGTGATGCTACCAAGGCAACACATGAGTGCTCCAAGATCTCATTTATCACACATGAACAACACGAGATCAAAGTACAGGTACATCTGGCATAAATATGGTTACTGTAAGGATGCTAAACACAAGTACATGCTACAGGCAATGAGTTTTAGGGTAGGTCTAGCATACAATGAGTTTCAGGGTACATAAATAAAATTCAGAACACATGCTTGTGCTCATAAGCATCTAAGTCACGACAGAAATCAGAACATCTAGTGGTGGTAAGCATCTATGTCATCACAACTACTGTCCAAGTTTCCAAGTTTCCCAAATATGAAACAAATGAACATTGACAGAGAAAATGACTTAATAATCCCTTCTAGATGTTACAGGAAACATGTGGAACCAAAATCTGGACGAGGAACCTGCCGGCTTCCTTCCTTGAATGTAAAGATTATCAGGCTTAAAAATGTAAACATAGTCAGTCATTTATCTGAAAGAAACATTTTCTATTTACAGCCAATACTTCTTATACCTACTACACTAACACAATAGCTAGACGCACGAAGAAAACACCATGCAAAGAAGCAGTACTCACCAGCGCTGCTAGGTGCTGCTGCTATCCTAGACAGAAATTGTTGGTGGCAAGGAAGGCAAGAAAAACATGAATGATGAATCACAGTAACAAGATAGGTGAAGCAAGTACCAAGTGCATCCCTCCTGGCAATAAGAAATAAGGTTCTTGAGGTACATATAAAAGAGCCCAAGGTAAGATAAAAACCTAATGAATCATCTGATGCAAGTAGCCAAGCACTGACATCCTAGTACACACAAGTCCCGTCACAAATATGAAACTCATATTAATAAGAACCTATAGACCTATTTCTGTTGGACTATCATCCAATTGAATTAGTTCATACTACTAATCTTTTAACTTCTCAAGTGAACATGCATGTTTATAAATCAGTATCACTTAGACAGAATGTTGAGCCTACCAGAATTTTCATCTACACTGATACCACCTCAAGCATCATCAATTTGGCAACAATAGAGCTTTTGTATAATAATTCTGATTCCCAAATGCCTCAGTTCAGTAATCACTAGCAAGTGCAGATGATACAGCCAAACCGTCCTCGTGTGTACATGCATCAGTAAATACAGAAAAATCAAGTTAGTCTTAGCAAAACTAGATATAAAAGAACATTTCAGAGATTATCAAAAATTCTTGGCAAGACAGTGATGCTACCAAGGCAACACATGAGTGCTCCAAGATCTCATTTATCACACATGAACAACACGAGATCAAAGTACAAGTACATCTAGCATAAATATGATTAGTGTAAGGATGCCAAACACAAGTACATGCAACAGGAAATGAGTTTTAGGGTAGGTCTAGCATACAATGAGTTTCAGGGTACATAAATAAAATTCAGAACACATGCTTCTGCTCATAAGCATCTAAGTCACGACAAAAATCAGAACATCTAGTGGTGGTAAGCATCTATGTCATCACAACTACTGTCCAAGTTTCCAAGTTTCCCAAATATGAAACAAATGAACATTGACAGAGAAAATGACTTAATAATCCCTTCTAGATGTTACAGGAAACATGTGGAACCAAAATCTGGATGAGGAACCTGCCGGCTTCCTTCCTTGAATGTAAAGATTATCAGGCTTAAAAATGTAAACATAGTCAGTCATTTATCTGAAAGAAACATTTTCTATTTACAGGCAATACTTCTTATACCTACTACACTAACACAATAGCTAGACGCAGGAAGAAAACACCATGCAAAGAAGCAGTACTCACCAGCGCTGCTGCTATCCTAGACAGAGATTGTTGGTGGCAAGGAAGGCAAGAAAAACATGAATGATGAATCACAGTAACAAGATAGGTGAAGCAAGTACCAAGTGCATCCCTCCTGGCAATAAGAAATAAGGTTCTTGAGGTACATATAAAAGAGCCCAAGGTAAGATAAAAACCTAATGAATCATCTGATGCAAGTAGCCAAGCACTGACATCCTAGTACACACAAGTCTCGGCACAAATATGAAACTCATATTAATAAGAACCTATAGACCTATTTCTGTTGGACTATCATCCAATTGAATTAGTTCATACTACTAATCTTTTAACTTCTCAAGTGAACATGCATGTTTATAAATCAGTATCACTTAGACAGAATGTTGAGCCTACCAGAATTTTCATCTACACTGATACCACCTCAAGCATCATCAATTTGGCAACAATAGAGCTTTTGTATAATAATTCTGATTCCCAAATGCCTCAGTTCAGTAATCACTAGCAAGTGCAGATGATACAGCCAAACCGTCCTCGTGTGTACATGCATCAGTAAATGCAGAAAAATCAAGTTAGTCTTAGCTAAACTAGATATAAAAGAACATTTCAGAGATTAACAAAAATTCTTGGCAAGACAGTGATGCTACCAAGGCAACACATGAGTGCTCCAAGATCTCATTTATCACACATGAACAACACGAGATCAAAGTACAGGTACATCTAGCATAAATATGATTAGTGTAAGGATGCTAAACACAAGTACATGCAACAGGCAATGAGTTTTAGGGTAGGTCTAGCATACAATGAGTTTCAGGGTACATAAATAAAATTCAGAACACATGCTTCTGCTCATAAGCATCTAAGTCACGACAGAAATCAGAACATCTAGTGGTGGTAAGCATCTATTTCATCACAACTACTGTCCAAGTTTCCAAGTTTCCCAAATATGAAACAAATGAACATTGACAGATAAAATGACTTAATAATCCCTTCTAGATGTTACAGGAAACATGTGGAACCAAAATCTGGATGAGGAACCTGCCGGCTTCCTTCCTTGAATGTAAAGATTATCAGGCTTAAAAATGTAAACATAGTCAGTCATTTTTCTGAAAGAAACATTTTCTATTTACAGCCAATACTTCTTATACCTACTACACTAACACAATAGCTAGACGGAGGAAGAAAACACCATGCAAAGAAGAAGTACTCACCAACGTTGCTAGGTGCTGCTGCTATCCTAGACAGAGATTGTTGGTGGCAAGGAAGGCAAGAAAAACATGAATGATGAATCACAGTAACAAGATAGGTGAAGCAACTACCAAGTGCATCCCTCCTAGCAATAAGAAATAAGGTTCTTGAGGTACATAATAAAGAGCCCAAGGTAAGATAAAAACCTAATGAATCATCTGATGCAAGTAGCCAAGCACTGACATCCTAGTACACACAAGTCCCGGCACAAATATGAAACTCATATTAATAAGAACCTATAGACCTATTTCTGTTGGACTATCATCCAATTGAATTAGTTCATACTACTAATCTTTTAACTTCTCAAGTGAACATGCATGTTTATAAATCAGTATCACTTAGGCAGAATGTTGAGCCTACCAGAATTTTCATCTACACTGATACCACCTTAAGCATCATCAATTTGGCAACAATAGAGCTTTTGTATAATAATTCTGATTCCCAAATGCCTCAGTTCAGTAATCACTAGCAAGTGCAGATGATACAGCCAAACCGTCCTCGTGTGTACATGCATCAGTAAATGCAGAAAAATGAAGGTAGTCTTAGCTAAACTAGATATAAAAGAACATTTCAGAGATTATCAAAAATTCTTGGCAAGACAGTGATGCTACCAAGGCAACACATGAGTGCTCCAAGATCTCATTTATCACACATGAACAACACGAGATCAAAGTACAGGTACATCTAGCATAAATATGGTTAGTGTAAGGATGCTAAACACAAGTACATGCAACAGGCAATGAGTTTTAGGGTAGGTCTAGCATACAATGAGTTTTAGGGTACATAAATAAAATTCAGAACACATGCTTCTGCTCATAAGCATCTAAGTCACGACAGAAATCAGAACATCTAGTGGTGGTAAGCATCTATGTCATCACAACTACTGTCCAAGTTTCCAAGTTTCCCAAATATGAAACAAATGAACATTGACAGAGAAAATGACTTAATAATCCCTTCTAGATGTTACAGGAAACATGTGGAACCAAAATCTGGATGAGGAACCTGCCGGCTTCCTTCCTTGAATGTAAAGATTATCAGGCTTAAAAATGTAAACATAGTCAGTCATTTATCTGAAAGAAACATTTTCTATTTACAGCCAATACTTCTTATACCTACTACACTAACACAATAGCTAGACGCAGGAAGAAAACACCATGCAAAGAAGCAGTACTCACCAGCGCTGCTGCTATCCTAGACAGAGATTGTTGGTGGCAAGAAAGTCAAGAAAAACATGAATGATGAATCACAGTAACAAGATAGGTGAAGCAAGTACCAAGTGCATCCCTCCTGGCAATAAGAAATAAGGTTCTTGAGGTACATATAAAAGAGCCCAAGGTAAGATAAAAACCTAATGAATCATCTGATGCACGTAGCCAAGCACTGACATCCTAGTACACACAAGTCCCGGCACAAATATGAAACTCATATTAATAAGAACCTATAGACCTATTTCTGTTGGACTATCATCCAATTGAATTAGTTCATACTACTAATCTTTTAACTTCTCAAGTGAACATGCATGTTTATAAATCAGTATCACTTAGACAGAATGTTGAGCCTACCAAAATTTTCATCTACACTGATACCACCTCAAGCATCATCAATTTGGCAACAATAGAGCTTTTGTATAATAATTCTGATTCCCAAATGCCTCAGTTCAGTAATCACTAGCAAGTGCAGATGATACAGCCAAACCGTCCTCGTGTGTACATGCATCAGTAAATGCAGAAAAATCAAGTTAGTCTTAGCTAAAATAGATATAAAAGAACATTTCAGAGATTATCAAAAATTCTTGGCAAGACAGTGATGCTACCAAGGCAACACATGAGTGCTCCAAGATCTCATTTATCATACATGAACAACACGAGATCAAAGTACAGGTACATCTAGCATAAATATGGTTAGTGTAAGGATGCTAAACACAAGTACATGCAACAGGCAATGAGTTTTAGGGTAGGTCTAGCATACAATGAGTTTCAGGGTACATAAATAAAATTCAGAACACATGCTTATGCTCATAAGCATCTAAGTCACGACAAAAATCAGAACATCTAGTGGTGGTAAGCATCTATGTCATCACAACTACTGTCCAAGTTTCCAAGTTTCCCAAATATGAAACAAATGAACATTGACAGAGAAAATGACTTAATAATCCCTTCTAGATGTTACAGGAAACATGTGGAACCAAAATCTGGATGAGGAACCTGCCGGCTTCCTTCCTTGAATGTAAAGATTATCAGGCTTAAAAATGTAAACATAGTCAGTCATTTATCTGAAAGAAACATTTTCTATTTACAGGCAATACTTCTTATACCTACTACACTAACACAATAGCTAGACGCCGGAAGAAAACACCATGCAAAGAAGCAGTACTCACCAGCGCCGCTGCTATCCTAGACAGAGATTGTTGGTGGCAAGGAAGGCAAGAAAAACATGAATGATGAATCACAGTAACAAGATAGGTGAAGCAAGTACCAAGTGCATCCCTCGTGGCAATAAGAAATAAGGTTCTTGAGGTACATATAAAAGAGCCCAAGGTAAGATAAAAACCTAATGAATCATCTGATGCAAGTAGCCAAGCAATGACATCCTAGTACACACAAGTCTCGGCACAAATATGAAACTCATATTAATAAGAACCTATAGACCTATTTCTGTTGGACTATCATCCAATTGAATTAGTTCATACTACTAATCTTTTAACTTCTCAAGTGAACATGCATGTTTATAAATCAGTATCACTTAGACAGAATGTTGAGCCTACCAGAATTTTCATCTACACTGATACCACCTCAAGCATCATCAATTTGGCAACAATAGAGCTTTTGTATAATAATTCTGATTCCCAAATGCCTCAGTTCAGTAATCACTAGCAAGTGCAGATGATACAGCCAAACCGTCCTCGTGTGTACATGCATCAGTAAATGCAGAAAAATCAAGTTAGTCTTAGCTAAACTAGATATAAAAGAACATTTCAGAGATTATCAAAAATTCTTGGCAAGACAGTGATGCTACCAAGGCAACACATGAGTGCTCCAAGATCTCATTTATCACACATGAACAACACGAGATCAAAGTACAGGTACATCTAGCATAAATATGGTTAGTGTAAGGATGCTAAACACAAGTACATGCAACAGGCAATGAGTTTTAGGGTAGGTCTAGCATACAATGAGTTTCAGGGTACATAAATAAAATTCAGAACACATGCTTCTGCTCATAAGCATCTAAGTCATGACAGAAATCAGAACATCTAGTGGTGGTAAGCATCTATTTCATCACAACTACTGTCCAAGTTTCCAAGTTTCCCAAATATGAAACAAATGAACATTGACAGATAAAATGACTTAATAATCCCTTCTAGATGTTACAGGAAACATGTGGAACCAAAATCTGGATGAGGAACCTGCCGGCTTCCTTCCTTGAATGTAAAGATTATCAGGCTTAAAAATGTAAACATAGTCAGTCATTTATCTGAAAGAAACATTTTCTATTTACAGCCAATACTTCTTATACCTACTACACTAACACAATAGCTAGACGCAGGAAGAAAACACCATGCAAAGAAGCGGTACTCACCAGCGCTGCTAGGTGATGCTGCTATCCTAGACAGAGATTGTTGGTGGCAAGGAAGGCAAGAAAAACATGAATGATGAATCACAGTAACAAGATAGGTGAAGCAAGTACCAAGTGCATCCCTCGTGGCAATAAGAAATAAGGTTCTTGAGGTACATATAAAAGAGCCCAAGGTAAGATAAAAACCTAATGAATCATCTGATGCAAGTAGCCAAGCACTGACATCCTAGTACACACAAGTCCTGGCACAAATATGAAACTCATATTAATAAGAACCTATAGACCTATTTCTGTTGGACTATCATCCAATTGAATTAGTTCATACTACTAATTTTTTAACTTCTCAATTGAACATGCATGTTTATAAATCAGTATCACTTAGACAGAATGTTGAGCCTACCAGAATTTTCATCTACACTGATACCACCTCAAGCATCATCAATTTGGCAACAATAGAGCTTTTGTATAATAATTCTGATTCCCAAATGCCTCAGTTCAGTAATCACTAGCAAGTGCAGATGATACAGCCAAACCGTCCTCGTGTGTACATGCATCAGTAAATGCAGAAAAATGAAGGTAGTCTTAGCTAAACTAGATATAAAAGAACATTTCAGAGATTATCAAAAATTCTTGGCAAGACAGTGATGCTACCAAGGCAACACATGAGTGCTCCAAGATCTCATTTATCACACATGAACAACACGAGATCAAAGTACAGGTACATCTAGCATAAATATGGTTAGTGTAAGGATGCTAAACACAAGTACATGCAACAGGCAATGAGTTTTAGGGTAGGTCTAGCATACAATGAGTTTTAGGGTACATAAATAAAATTCAGAACACATGCTTCTGCTCATAAGCATCTAAGTCACGACAGAATTCAGAACATCTAGTGGTGGTAAGCATCTATGTCATCACAACTACTGTCCAAGTTTCCAAGTTTCCCAAATATGAAACAAATGAACATTGACAGAGAAAATGACTTAATAATCCCTTCTAGATGTTACAGGAAACATGTGGAACCAAAATCTGGATGAGGAACCTGCCGGCTTCCTTCCTTGAATGTAAAGATTATCAGGCTTAAAAATGTAAACATAGTCAGTCATTTATCTGAAAGAAACATTTTCTATTTACAACCAATACTTCTTATACCTACTACACTAACACAATAGCTAGACGCCGGAAGAAAACACCATGCAAAGAAGCAGTACTCACCAGCGCTGCTGCTATCCTAGACAGAGATTGTTGGTGGCAAGAAAGTCAAGAAAAACATGAATGATGAATCACAGTAACAAGATAGGTGAAGCAAGTACCAAGTGCATCCCTCCTGGCAATAAGAAATAAGGTTCTTGAGGTACATATAAAAGAGCCCAAGGTAAGATAAAAACCTAATGAATCATCTGATGCACGTAGCCAAGCACTGACATCCTAGTACACACAAGTCCCGGCACAAATATGAAACTCATATTAATAAGAACCTATAGACCTATTTCTGTTGGACTATCATCCAATTGAATTAGTTCATACTACTAATCTTTTAACTTCTCAAGTGAACATGCATGTTTATAAATCAGTATCACTTAGACAGAATGTTGAGCCTACCAAAATTTTCATCTACACTGATACCACCTCAAGCATCATCAATTTGGCAACAATAGAGCTTTTGTATAATAATTCTGATTCCCAAATGCCTCAGTTCAGTAATCACTAGCAAGTGCAGATGATACAGCCAAACCGTCCTCGTGTGTACATGCATCAGTAAATGCAGAAAAATCAAGTTAGTCTTAGCTAAACTAGATATAAAAGAACATTTCAGAGATTATCAAAAATTCTTGGCAAGACAGTGATGCTACCAAGGCAACACATGAGTGCTCCAAGATCTCATTTATCATACATGAACAACACGAGATCAAAGTACAGGTACATCTAGCATAAATATGGTTAGTGTAAGGATGCTAAACACAAGTACATGCAACAGGCAATGAGTTTTAGGGTAGGTCTAGCATACAATGAGTTTCAGGGTACATAAATAAAATTCAGAACACATGCTTCTGCTCATAAGCATCTAAGTCACGACAGAAATCAGAACATCTAGTGGTGGTAAGCATCTATGTCATCACAACTACTGTCCAAGTTTCCAAGTTTCCAAGTTTCCCAAATATGAAACAAATGAACATTGACAGAGAAAATGACTTAATAATCCCTTCTAGATGTTACAGGAAACATGTGGTACCAAAATCATGGAACGGATCAAGCGGGAACATGTACGGAAGGCACCAAGACACATGGCAAAACAGGCATATGAGGCAGCAACTAGATCGGGGCGAGAGGGAGAAGGCCGAGGGTTTACCTTGTCATTGATCCCCTCGAGGCGGTTGAAGACGCTGGCCCGATGGCCTCCCTTGACGTTGTGGGCCTGGTGCCCGCCGATGCAAGATGGGATCGGAAGTGATGGGGTGGGGGTGGCGGCAGAGAGAGGAGGGAGTGGTGCTCGCGTTGTCGCCGCTTTGAAGGCCTCGATGTTGAGCAGCATGACGTTGATGTCCCCAGCGATGGCGAAGATGTCACCGACACCCACCTGCAAGAGCCACCGCGACAGAGTAAGGAGAAGGAAGGGGGATTAGGCGACGACGCACGAATCTGGTTACGGAAGGAGGCATGGGGGAGCACCGGCTTGCTGGCGTGCCGGCGTTGAGGAAGGAGGCGTGGGGGAGCAGATCGGGGCAGGTCGAAGCCTGGCCAACGATTAACCGACGACGGTGTTCGGTGGATCTCGCCCTCCTCCATGACTACGACACCATCTTCCCGCTTCTCCTCCACGATGACGGTTGCACCTTCCCGCTACTCCTCCTCTCCATGAGGGCATCAAACTAGGGTTCGCCAAGGCTGCGCCAGTGGGAGGCGAAGCTGGGAGAGGGTGGATCGGCAAGAGAAGAGAATCAGCGGCTGGAGAGGGTGGGAAGGAAGGGCGGCGCGAGGGGAGGCGGTCTGGATTTGGTGGGGTTAGGGTTTGTGAGGCTGTGGGCGCGGCGGGGTGTGTGTTGTGTTTCTTCGGGTGAATCACATGGCATTGGATTGGAAATGAACGGTCCAGATCAGGCCGATAGTATGATCCGTGAGAGGCTGTTTGGTGTGCTTTGATTGGTTGGTTCACAAAGCACCTTATTTTTTTCACTCGGAATAGAAAAAATAACATCGTTGGTTCGATCTACCACATTATGACGATTTTAACTAACAAAATTACGACAATTCTTAGCCAATCGTCATAATTTTGAAGGGGTTTGGCCCTCCTGGAGTGGCTAGCGACGATCTGGTACAAATCGTCATTAAATTTATGACGATTTTTGCCATCGTCAAAATGAGAACGTCATAAGTTGACACATTTCTTGTAGTGTTCCACAAGTGAGATACACAAGGTAAACCATACAAATGGGCCTTGTGTAACCACTCAACACCAACCATTCCTTCCATTCCACCCAGGTGATTCATTCACTTAGTTGTTTTATTAAACAAAACACAAGTCCTTGACTTAGAAATATTCCATAGCATGAATATAATCCACCCTTGTTTTCTACTAGCTAATCTAAGCATGATGGTAGTAGGAATCTTAACTTAGAAAATTTCTATTAAGGTTTCATCTACTACGATTTCCCATGGCATAGTTTATACTTAGCAAAAATTCCATGCAAGTCCTACTTGGAAATATCACTAATGCATAGTGAAAATAATGGGACAAAAGTATGAAGCATCACTTGCCTTTTTGGTAGAGAATATAAGTTCACTCCTTGATCTTGCAATATTCACACTCTTCAAATCACTACAATTCAATCAAGCAAGCAAGAATTCAATCTACCATTCAAGCAAGCATCACATAAAATAATAATAAAAAAGCAATGCATGCAAGCATGCTAAAGATTGTTTTATTTGGAAAGTGGTTTCTAATAGGTCATAAACATTCTAAAAACACCTATTGGTCATTTTATAAAAGTGGCAAAACCATTTGCAAAAGATTTTACCTATAAACCATTTTTAAACCAAATCCATATTTTATGTGGTTGAAAATACTTTTTAGCAAAGTAATAATCTATAGGGTTCATCAAAATATTTTTAAATCATAAAACCTTGGGTTTAGGGTCAGAGAGTTTAAATCAAAACATTTCCCAAAGGTTTTTCTCCAAAAGCATTTTTAATATAATAACTTTATTTTTATTTGACTAGAAATGTTGTAAATCAAAGATTCATATTTTAACTTCACAAAATATAATTTTAACTCCACAAGTTGTTATATGGTCAGTAGGTTCAAAACAATCCAATTGCCAAAGATTTTACAATAAAAATATTGCTAGAACAATTTTTATAATCAAAATATACCTACACATGTTTCTACAAAAACAAACAAGTTAACAGAAGTAATTTACTAAACAAAGTGCATGGTTGGAAAGTACTTGTCTTGCTGATTCCATTGATATAAAATTTGTAAAATTTGGACGTGTGGATCAAAAGTTATAGATTTTACAAACTCAAGCATCTAATAGAACCTTTTCTGTTTTTAAAACAAAACTCAAGCCACGTGGAAGGTTCTGATTGGTCCATACCGTTTCGCTTGGATCAGGCAACGTGGACCGCAGGATCTACTTAACATTGCACGACACAGATCTGTCTGTACCCCTTCGTGTTATCGCATCCGTCCGATTTAAATCGCATGGCCCTAATCGACTCTACCAAAAAGTGGCGGCGCTGCGACGGCTGCGCGGCGGCGGCGCTCTGCTAGCGGCGCTGCGACGGCTACAGGAAGCGAGGGAGAGGATGAGGTGTCTCACCAGGTTCGTGGAGTGTTGCTGAAGCTCAACGTGGTCTCGGCAGGGACAGGGGTGCACGGGGTCACTGGCGATTCCTCGCCGTAGTGGTCGTCGGCGTCTGGCGCTTGCTGTCGTCGTCGAAGGCGAGCCTATAGATCATGCGCGAGTGAATGGCGAGCATCAGGGGATGCGCAAGATGATGGATATCAAGATATCTTGAACTAGAGTACAAGGCGAGTGCGGGTTCGGATGCTAGGGCTCACCAGAGACGTTGCAGACGGCGGTGGCGAGATCTAGTGAAAACCTTGGTGTGATAAATATAAGTAGTTAAGTATTGTTTGGTGATTGTGTACCTCGTATTTATTTATAGACGATAGTACCGACCAAGGACACGAAGAGGAAGAAGGATACTACAAGGAAGAACCCGAGGAGAACTTCAAACACTACTCTGCACAAGGCAAGCTAATATCTGCAAGCTATTACCTGAGCAAGCTTATACTTGCAATTATACAAGCTAACAATTGCAACTGTGAAAGTTAGATAACCTATGCAATGCATTAAGCATGCTTGGTTAGATACATTTGATGATACCAAATCCCAGTTTTACTTGCAAGCTTAATTCTTTTATTTCTTTATCAAAGCTTTTATTTGAGTTTACTTAGTGACTTGTAGATATTAGAAAGATATTTAAAGGTAGCATAAAGAGCATAAAACTTAGCCTAAGTTAGATAATCTTGATGTCATCCTGAGGCATGAGATTGAACTTAGCTAGTTCACACTTGTTTACCACCCCTCATTAGTGTTTACCCCCACTTGTAGATGCTAGTGCTAAGCATAAAACTTGATCACTTTAGATGGGAATACTTGGTGAAAATGGTTATGAAAACCTTGTAGTTGAAATGTTAAGGCATGAGCCTTATCCCTTTATAAAACTGATGGTTGTCTGGATGCAATACCATTCCAATTCTAAAGTACAACCACAATACCCGAAATTTGGGTAGGGATTGATTGGAAATTTATATACCTTAGTATGGGTTCCCTTGCGGCCAAGGTTGAGCCGAGGCTACCTTGTGAAGATTTTCCACCTATGCAGTTCCCAAGATGACAGTTGGTCATTGTTGGGAGGCCAAACTCATAGGATAGGTGCTTATACTAGGGCGTGTAATTGAAAGGTTAGGATTGATTATCCGCATACTGAGTATGGTGAATTCAGGATTGTTCCTAACGGATGTATCGAACGTTGTGGTGAAAGTGTACCACCTCTGCAGAGTGTCAAACTATTCGAATAGCTGCGTCCACGGTTATGGACAGTTGGAGTGGCCATACTATTCCGTCGTCAGATGTTTTCAAAATGACTTGTGAAACGATTCATGACTTGACTTGACCACAACAGGGTTATGATATGAAATTCAAGTTTTCACTTAGGTATTATAAAACTTTCAACTAGCTTTCTTTGCTTCTGAACTCAGTAGAGATAAATCTGGCTTTTTGCAAAACAACTTAGAGCCTAGTACCACCTATTCAAAAACCACATCACTTGTTAGTACTAGTTTGCGAGTACTTAAAGAGTACTCATGGCTTTGTCCCTGGCTATTCCCATGGCCAGACTATGAAGAGGAGTATCAGGAGGACGGACACCAGGGAGGTTACGACAACTAGGATCATCTCCCATCGTCAGCATTGCCTATGACCATGAAGATGGAGCCTCGCCTACGTTATCGTTATTATTACGTTATTCCGCTGCTTGAATTGTATTAAGACTGGATCATGAGATCCTTATTTGTGTAAGACCTTATGTATGGTTTGTAATGGATGATGTACTGTGATATCCAATCTGTTATGTCTCGCAAAAATAGTAATCCTGGGATTGCGATGTATGGCATAACAGGCATCTGGGATTAAAAATCCGGGTGTTGACAGGTACCTTGGAGGCAAATGGCGTGCATGGGCGCAATATTTTGATTCGTTCCCGCCGTGCTTTAAAAACTCTTCACGCGGAGATATTCCCTGAAAAGGACGTAGACGTAGATCTAAATGATCTGACGACGATCTTCCTTGCTGATCCAAACCAACTGACAGGGTATAGCCTAACACAGAAGAAGACTGGTGCTGAGATCTCGATGGAGCTGGCACTGCCCCATGGCGAGAAGATCGACTGGAAAAAGGTTAGCTCTTCTCTTCCAATCAATGACGATGGTAAAGAAATTGAGCTTAAGCCATTTATAAAGAAGGCAAAAAAGTTCTCCTGAATTTTGTTGTCTATTGGCACGGGTCAAGAAGTGCCTAATGCCAAGGCTTCAACTGATACTCCTTCTGCCAGTGCTGCTGCTACCTCCAAGCCTGATGCGGATGCTCCTTTGGCTAGCGTCGCCTCTTTAGCCAAAAAAAACTTCTTAGTTGTAGTTTCCGTTTAATTCCTAATTATAAAAGACTTCGTTCTATACTGATGTCTATCATATTCAGCTTTTGAAGACAATGTTTTATCCTTATATATTGCTCCTTCCATGTTGATGCTTCTAGTTGCAACCAAATATCAGATTTTTTGTCTTGCTACATTTTGTTCCAGATGATGTCTATTGACACGGATTCTTCAACCAAACCCCCCGTGCTAGGCAATGTCTTATGATAAGACAGTCACTCGCGTAATTGATCCCCCTTTGTATGATGAAAAGATCCAACATACAAAACGGCTAGAAACTGACATGCGTTCTGTGCAAGCCATGGTTGATGTTTCCCAGTCGAAAACTTGAAAAACATTGGAACACGAAGCTTTCCTGTTGGAAGAAATCTCTCGGCTGAGCGAGAAAATTATATGTAAGTATCCCTCATATAGACCTCGAGTCTTTTTGCATGTCCCAAAGATTTGAAGATTTTTACTTCCTTCGGTATATGATTGAGTAAATTAGAAGAAGGACATCGACTACATGCTCGGATGAATGCGTTGATAGAAGCTTCCCGAGGAACGGATACTGATTTTTGGATGAATCATAAACGTGCCTTCACGCTTGAACTTCTCCAAGATCGAGTGTCTGAGGTGGAGGAATTTGTCAAATTCTATCGCCAAGCACTGGCCATGATTTATAATGCAATATTTCCTCGAGACGTAAAACCTCAAGGTGTGTCGCCAAGCACTGGCCATGATTTATAATGCAATATTTCCTCGAGACGTACAACCTCAAGGTGTAGCTGAACTGATGGTGAAGTTTCAGCGGGGTGAAAGGATTCGCCAGTATATCAAGATTCAGTTGGTTGCTGGTGCGAAATTAGCTTTAGCGTGGGTTCATGCTCATTACTCAACTTTAGACTTAGATTGTATATCTCGACATCTTCCTGGTCCGCTAGATGATGCCTTTACTATGGCTCCTCATTATCAAGCTGCTCGTCGCCCTGCTATTCGGATCATCCGAAAAATGTTGGATGAAGACGAATTTTTTTCCTGAACTCTGTGTTGTAATCCCGTGTGTACAAGACAACTTCCTGCATATAAGATGCAAAATTTTGTATGTAAATTCCATTATGTAAATGAGGTACATGCATATGTTGTGTGTTTATTTTTGTAAAAAATTGGAATTATTTCTCCTGTATGCGAGACCCTTTCGTTTGCCTGACGCCCTGGGGCCGAGTCAGCTATTCAAGTCAAGGATTTTTGTTGCGCTATGTAGCCGAATATTTTGTTGCGCTATGTAGCAAATCCCCCGAGTATCGGGTGACATGTTTTTGAAAATGCCTGTGATATGAGATCCCCCGAGTGTCGGGTGGGTGATAAAATATAGATTCAAAATATGGATAGTGTAGACTGAGTTTCGAGAACTTAGCTTTATTGAATTGCGGGTACGGAGGTACACTTGGTGTAATTGCCTGGCCGTAGGACTTATTGCATATAAAACACGAGTCTTTGGCTAAAAATTCTGGCCGTAGGCCTTATTGAATTTAAATTGCGGAAAGTAAAATTTATAGCTTGCGTCTTTTCTAACTTGGAGTATTGGACTCCGGTCTTCTTGTATTGAAGCCGATATGCTCCACCGGGGATTACTTCAGTGTCGATGAAAGGCCCTTCCCACGGGGATTCTAGCTTGCGGTGGCCATCTTGTTTGAGGCAAAGGACCAGGTCCCCGATGACAAAGGACCTGGGATGTAGTCGACGACTATGATAGTTGCGCAGTCTCTGTTGGTACTGTATTGCTCATTGTAGAGCAACGTCTCTTGCTTCATCGAGTGCATCGACATCGTCTTCGAGTGCCTCTTGTGAATCATCTTCTTCGTAAGCGATGACCCGAGGGGAATTGTGGGTTATTTCGACTAGAAGCACGACTTCAGCGCCATGGACCATAAAGAAATGAGTCTCTTGTGTGGTAGTATTTGGAGTTATGCGTAAGCTCCACAGGATGGAGTGTAATTCATCTACCCATGCGCCTTTTTCTCTATCAAGCGGGGCTAACAGCCTTTTCTTGAGGCCGCTGGTGATGAGGCCGTTGGCTTTTTCGACTTTCCCGTTTGTATGCGGGTGGACTACCGAGGCATAGCTAACATTTATACCCATATATTTGCATTAATCCTTGAACTCATTGGATGTGAAGTTTGTGTCGTTGTCCGTGATGATGCTATGAGGTACCCCAGAGCGAAAAACTATCCACTTGATGAAGTTGACAGCCGAGGTTGCGTCTTGACTGGTGACGGGTGCTGCTTCTATCCACTTTGTGAATTTGTCAACTGCGACTATAAGAAAGACATGGCCACCAAGCGAAGATTTGTGGGGCATTCTAACCATATCCATGCCCCACGGAGCGAACGACCAAACAAATGGTATGGGGGCCAATTCTGCTGCTGGTGCGTTGGGCTTGTTTGCGAAGCGCTGGCATGCTTCGCATGTTATTACAATGTCCTTGGCGTCTTGGACTATTGTAATCCAATAAAACCATACTCGGAAGGCCTTTGCTACAATTGCGCGGTTGATGGCATGATGTCCGCAGATTCCTTCGTGTATATCTTTGAGGATGAGTTTCCCTGGTTCGTGTGTAACACAGCGCTGAAGTACTCCTAAGATGCTCCTTTTATAGAGTTCACCATTGACAATTCTAAAGGCCCTAGAACGTCGGGTGATGCGTCTTGCCTCAACTATATCCTCAGGGAGTCCTCCGTGCATCATGAATGCTATGTAGGGCTGCATCCATGTGGTTTCTACCACCATCACTTCTACGGGTTCCTCCATTTCTTCGGGGTCTTCTTCTTTGTACTCTTCGGCTGGCGTAGCCCCCAAACCCTTGGCTAGATTGGATTTTTTGCTTCTGGTTTCCGCGGCATCATTGAACTTCTTGGGCTTGATGGAATGCCCCATGATATCCTCCCAGAAAACCCCAGGTGGAACAGGAAGGCATAAATATCCAATGTTTGCTAGATTATTGGCTTCCTCATTTCTTGATCGACTGATATGAGATACTTTGCACCCATCAAAGTGGGCCTCCATGATGTTGTATAAGTCTTGATATGCGACTATGTTGTCGCTAACAACGTCGCACTTGTTCATCACTTCTGTGCTACAAGATTTGAGTCACGAAGATTTTTAGGTGAGTTGCACCGCAGGCTCCGTCCATGCAGATGCCGTGCAACAGAGCCTCATATTCGGCTTCGTTGTTTGAAGCATTGGGAATCTCATTCGCAAAATGTATCGCATATTGTCGCCTTGTGGAGATATCAGAATGACGCCTTCTCCTACCCCTTCTGTTCACTTGGATCGATTGAAGTACATAGTACATGAGCTCAATAGATCTGGGGGACCCGTGCATTGTAGCTTTGTACACTCCGTGATGAAATCAGGCAATACTTGGGATTTTGTACACTTCTCGTATGTGATATATCGAGGGGATAGTTCAATGCCCCAAAGAGAGACACATATTATAGCTTCTACATTATTCAGTATGTTGGAGAGGGGGGCCTCATTGACGACCACTATCAGATGCTCTAAAAAATAATGGCACAGTTTGTGCGTTGTCATGAAGATGTCGTATGCGAGTTTCTGGTAGTGAGGATACCTTTGCTTTGAAGGCGATAAAACTTCAATAAGGTAATACACTGGCCTCTGGACGCCGTGAGTCTTCCCTTCTTCGGGTCTTTCAATGACCAGGACTATGCTGACCACTTGGTTTCTGGCGGCGATGTCGAGCAACAATGGTTATTTCTCTTTAGGCGACATGACGACGGGTGATGTCGAAAGTGTTTTCTTGAGTGCTTGGAACACTTGTTGAGCCTCGTCGTGTTGGAGATATTCCTAAGAGGCAATAATAAAAGTAGTTATTATTATATCTTTGTGTTTATGATAAATGTTTACATTCATGCTATAATTGTATTAACCGGAAACATTAATACTTGTGTGATTTGTAAACTTTAAGAGTCCCTAGAAAAGCCTCTTTGTAAACTAGCTTGTTGGTTAATAGATGATCATGGTTTACTGATCATGAACATTGAGATATTATTGAAAACAAGATCATATCATTAGGAGAATGATGTGATGGACATACTCCTATAGTTAAGCGTAGCATAAGATCAAGTCATTTCAATAGTTTGTTTGCTATAAGCTTTCAGATACATAGTAACCTAAATCCTTCGACCATGAGATCATGTTAATAACCATCAGCGGATGGATGCTTTCATGCCATCAAACACTACTTCGTAACTGGGTGGTTATAATGGTGGCATTGAGTGTTCATAAAGTATGTGTTGAGGCACATGGATCAAGAGTGGGATTTGTCCATCCATATGACAGATAGATATACTCTGGGCCCTCTCGGTGGAATGTCATCCAATTAGCTTGCAAGCATGTGACTAGATCACAGGGGATCACATATCATAGGAATGAGTAAAGAGTACTTATCGGTACTGCAGTGACCCAGCACACCACTGCATGATGTAGTATACTATAGTCGTTGACATAACACCAATGAAACACCGTTCACTAGTATTACATCCCTCGGAATGGCACAATAGAAACACAATGTGTCCAATATAGGGCTTAAAGGTTACGACTCACTCTTTTACATAAGATCCAGAGAACACTCTAAGTTAAAGAGAGAGAAAGAACTTCTTATGGAGAAGAATCAAAGATAAATAACGTAAGAACGATTACACTATTAAGTCTAGTATTCTGGCTAAGAGGTTGGCATTGCTGCTATCGCAACGCACTACAGAAATAGGTTCTTTGGCTAGAGGTAATATTACTATCTAATTAGTAACTTCATCTTCACTTGAGTTGAGTATATGTTGTATTCTTTGTCTTCATTGAAAAGCTTTAGCTTTTGATGATTCCTGGAGCATAACTTGATGTAGATATCTTCTTAATGGCTTCAGAATCTAGCAAGGGTTAAGAAGATACTTCGAGTACGAGCGTACTCAGCAAATTCACTAGAAAAGGAGTGTTTGATGCACTATAACTATAGCCACAGACCATAGGTCATAGGCAATGCAAGTTTTCGTAAACATTACTTCAAAGGTTGCTTTTATTCTGAAAATCTATGTCTGTCAGCCTCCACGGGTTTACCAGAACATTCATGGAGTTCCTTTCCCGCCGCGTTCGCAGCTCCTTCCCGGAACAGGGAGTAACAAGTTACAGTTCTTACACTCTGCAGAGGTGCGTTACTTTACCCATGAGAGATCAACTCTTTGTTGCACAACTGGGAAGCTTATTCCCGTCCACAATTCCATGATGTGGGGCCCAGAAGATGATCCAAGCCAATCACTGCCCCCTTCGCGACCTCGTATGCCTCCTTGGTGTACACCATGCCCACATAAATAATTATGACAACGGTTTGTACAAACCGTTAGATGCCAGAAATATCGTGGGACGATGAGGGTTCCCACCCATATGTTGCATATCCTCTACGAATTATCAATTAATATGCACACTACGAGGATAACAACCACGACCTACACATCCGGCTTCATGCGAGAGGAAGAAGATACATCTAACTTCTCCGTCCCATTCCAAATCCCATGGTCAACGGGTAATATACGGCGCAAGAATCACTGGCGACATTGGTTGTTAAGTCCTAGGTGATATAGTTCTGAACAGTGTTATTTCAACTGTCAGATTTAATAGATTAACTGATCACCCTGGATCAGTAATCAATGGTCCACATTATTATTGAAAATAGTGTTTTCTGACCTTTTTCAAATGCAGGTGAGGACAACACTGGATTTGTAAAATACTTTACAGAAAATAAACAAAGGACATGAGCAAGTGTGAACTTGCCTTTTGTGATTGCAAGATTATGCACTCACGGTCTTCGATTCAGTATAAGATCCAAAATCTGAAATCAGCATCATTGGTCCGGTAAGGACTAATGTTTAAAGAAGCAATATGCTTTGATGCATAAGTAATATGATGCACGTTCTAAGCGCAAATCCTGGGAATAACATTGTCCTAGGGTTTGGTTTCTGAAAGTGGTTACTTTGGAATGTGTGGTCCTTTTGGATAAATTTTATAGTTGTACTTTTATTAGAGTTGATGAGTGGTTGTAAACAACACATATGTAGGAGTAAAGTATACATACTTATGACATACTAGTTAGGATTACTTATACAAGAGTTCTTATTTAAAGTGGCAAAAAGGATAACTTTCGAAGAAAAGGTTTTTTTCTTCTAAGGTTTAAACAAACTTTGTGGTTAGTTAGTGGTGGTTGATGTGATTTGTTTGCTCAAATGGTTTGGCTTGAGTTGCTTTATAGTTTAACTACTTCAGACCAAAGTTAACTATAAAACATATAGTAATGCTTATAGTGTTGTATTAAGATTCTGTAGACTAAAGTTAACTTCAAAACAAAGATGATTTTGAGAGTATAATAATTATAACATTTGTATCTAGTGTATCTAAAATGTTTTCTTTAGGCTACTTAAGAATGTTCATTCTTTTTATTTGGATAGTGGTTTCTTGATTTGATTATGGAGTATTATCATTTATCTTTTATCGATAAGTTAGTATAGTTTATAAACCCAACATAATGTTACTTAACTACTTATGGATTTATATAGTGTTGTAGTAGTTTTTGTAATTTGGTGATTAATATGGTTTAGAAAAGGATTGATTGTTTACAAGTTGCTCTTTAAGGATTTTATTATTAGTGGAATTCTTCTTAGAAGATAATCTTCATTTAAGGTTGGAGATACTTATAAAATAAGAACATTCATAATGTTTGAAACTATTATGGCATTATATTATTAATATTTAAGATTAATACTAGTTATTAGACTTATTTGAGTCATTTTAGCAATATTAATAAATGTTATTTATCCTTATATGAATTATTAATGAAGTAAATAGGTTTAAATTTGAGTTATTAAAATATTTGAATTTTTATTTAATTGAAAAGTATAATATTAGATTTTTACCATGTAGATATTATTTTTGTGATCATTTTGGTATATCACATTTATTTTTGTGATTAAATAATAATAAGATATGATTTTTATAATTCTTATTATTTTATAATTACTAAATAGATAATAAATATTTACTTAAGTGAAATAATAATACATAATTATAGTTTTAAATTGTAATTACTATTTTTCCAAGATTTTTGGTATTTTATTTACATTTTTAATATTTACCATTATTAAAATATGAATTATCAAAGCTTTATTACTTATAAAACTTTTATTAAATAATATTTATTTAAATAATCACCATATTAATATTTGATAATAAGTTTAAGTTGTAGATTTTATTTTTCTACAAATTTTCATATATTATACACATTTTTCCGAATTATAAATCAAAAGTTATTAATTAAACAAAATTTAATCATTTATTTGATTTCTAGAATATTATTAATTGAATTATAACATTTTATTTATTTCTTAACAGATACTACTTTTTTACACCGCATCCAGAGCTAGCCCCAGTCACTGACTAGTGGGCCATTGTCCATCTCAGCTCTCAGGTCTAGAAATGCTTTGCTACTGACCTCCTCTCTACTCACTGTCGATGACATGTGGGCCCTAGGCCATGTCATCCACCACGCGAGGCAAGGACCAGTCAAACTAGCTAACATGGCTCGATCATGAGGTAAGCATTACACAGTGATGGCGTCAGCACCACCACTGTCGTCGGTGAGTGGTCACCGGCGACGATCTACGGCGCCCTAGCAAGCGAGATACGACTAGTTCGAACAAGCGCAACCTACTGAACCTAATAGTGGCAGCGCCGCCCAGAAATGGTCATTGGAGCTTCAGCTCCGACGAGCTCCGACGGTGGCATATGATGAAACGGCAATTTACAACAAGATCTGGCGATTGAATGTTACTTGGAGGTTCAGGAACTCACCCTGATGATGATTGAGTGGTCCACGAGGACAGGCGCGGTCGGATCGAGCTTTCCCGCGAGGATTCTGACGAACTGCTGTGAAGAGGGATGGAAAAATTCACCTGCTCCAGTGCTCCCCCTGATGCAAGCTTCTACCCCGAGGATCTACGAAGGAAGACGCTTCTCCATGACGGCTCAGAATGGTGTGGGGAGACGTGGTTCGATGGTGAGAGGTGGCTCCGGTGAGCTAGGGTTTCGGTCTCGTTCGTATCTGAGAGGATAAGGAGGAATTGGAGATAAGGATTGAGGCAAGGCGTCATAGTGGCCTTCTTATCCCCTCCTGGAAACGACAGTGAGTATCTTGGCGCAAGGCTGACGACGACGGCATCGGGCAGCGGCGAGCTTCGCCAGCGAGATGCCTGTGTGCGTGACGATGACGACGGTGCTACTTTTGCGGATAACCCCCTGGCAATTTCTTTAGCTCAACCCGCGGTCCTCTCCTGACCCCACTTGTCAGTCACAGACAGAAAAGAACCGGGCTGGTTACTGGGATGTTGTGGGCTGCACAGGGCGTCGGATAGGTCTAGTGGTATTGGGCCACAGCCAGGTTGTGTTTTTATTTGTTTTATTCTTTTTCTATTTTCTGTTTTCTTATTCAGATTTGAATTTGTTTTATATTTTGAACATTTCTTTGTATGATTTATTTTCTGTATATTTGCAATAATACTAAAATACATTTTGTATCCTTTGTGAATTTTTATTATATTATCTTTTTGTATTTCTTTTGTTTACTCAATATGAACTTTTAATAGTTTTTAGAAACTTTTCTTATTATTTTTCTCTCCTATTTTAGTTAGGGATTTCTTGAATGATATTTTCTTTTTTGTTTATAAACTTAACTCAAGTTGGCTCATAGTTTGAATACAAACTTTTATATGTATAATGATCCTATATCTTTATTTAATGCATGAAATATAAAAGACATTGATATAGTTGTTACTACCTCCATTAATTTAGAAAATGTCAATGTATCTATTTTATTATGATAAATAAGGAGGTTTTAGGATTTCAAATTAGGATTACTACCCTTGGCTTTAGGGTTTTGTATAAGCTTAGATTCCTTTTAAAGAGTCAAGATTTAATGACTAAGCATATTGCCTTATGTATATAGTATTTGATGAAATCTTCCTTTTTGATAGAAAGTTGTAATTAGAGTGTTTTATAGAAGTGAATTGATAAAAATATACTTAAGCACATATAGTTATGATGGTTGGAATTAACAGAGATGTGCTTATGTGATTTGCTATAGGAAAATATTTCTATAAAGTGTTATAGACATCAGATGATGGATCAATAGTATGAGATGGATATTATGTTTGATTTGAGATTTAGAGTTGATTGCTTACCAAGATTAAATAGGAAAATGATTTATAACATATAATTATATTTCACAATCTTGGATCTCTTTAAGGAATTCCTTTCCTAGATATAACACTTCTTTCTATCCATCATCAGGGTTAGTATTATGAGCTTACTTATTAAAATCTTCTTATTCATATATCATTCTTCTAAACTCATGGATAAATCCAATGAGTTTGATACAAAGGCATTTTATAATTTGTTCATATCCTTGCTTGGTTGTATTTACTATTCTACTGTGGATCATCTTCCATCCAACCAGTAGTTCCTTCAAACCCTTCTTACAATCTTCCTTAATCCTCCATCACTAATCTTTCTCTAAAGTAAACTATCCTTAAAGATAAATAACAGCACTTTTATGACTCTAAGCTATACTAGCTTTAGTTGAATAACACCATCTTATATTTACTTAACTCTCATGACTTACACTTCAATCCCTGAATTATATTTATGTGGTTTGCAAAGACTTCTCTAGGATCACTTATCTCTACTAAGGTTCCAATCATGTTCTACCCACCAGTATTACCTATACTAAATATAAGCATTCAATATTGGTGGTCAAAGCATTACCATTATAATACTTTAATCATTTATTACTGAAGTTCTTAGTTGGCTAAGCAGAACTTTATCAATCCTACCTTTTATTGTCTGGAAATTATCTTCTTAGTATCTTATATTGGATTAAGGTTATTAATGGACTATGCCCTCATTAGAGGATTTAAGTAGATGTTCTGATAAGATCAAATAAGAGGTCAAAGACTAATAGCTAAAGAATTTGTGAATCAATGGGGAATTATCCAACATTGATGCACAATAGATATTGAACTAAGTTCCATAAAGATTCTATAGAAAGAAAGGTATATATATAGTGGATGATCTTGACTTAATCTCTTTTCAACTCCAACTCATCAAAGGAGTTTTTAAAGTTAGGTTTTACTATGGTACTCATGATTATGCAGATGGAATTAAGATATAATGGTTACATTCTTATTATTTGTTTTATATCCTTAACTTGGTACTTATTAGTTATTATAATGAATACTATAACATGATCACCTAATGATCAAATATAATTAACATTATATTAAGGTTTAACTTATAGTACATTTGATCTACCCTTATATCAAATCTCTCTTACCCAAAATGGGATTTTAACAAAGGTCTTATTGAAAATTATCGTAGTCAACTTGATGATCTACTTCAATTCCATCAAGCTAAGAGAAGCTTCCATCACTTTGACAAGTTTTGTTTAAAAGCGCTAAAATTACTTGGATTTTCTATGCATGAATGCAATGCACACATCTGGGTTCAACTTATTTCTAGGCTCTAATGCTGGGATGTTACAGGTATCGAGGTTGAACTAGGTATGCAGAGATACCGACGATCAAACCTCGGATAAGTAAAGTATCGCGAGATAAAGGGAAATTGGTATCGTATGTAAATGGTTCATTCGATCATGAAGTAATCGCAGAAATATGTGGGAGCCATATGAATTTCCAGATTCCTCTATTGGTTATTGATCGGAGAAGAGTCTCGATCATGTCTACATAATTCACGAACCATAGGGAGACACACTTAAGGATTCGATGTTGTTTAGTAGATATGGAATGTGAGTAAGAAGACCGAATGTTGTTTGGAGTATCAGATTGGATCCAGGATATCACGAGGAGATTCGTAATGGTCCGGAGAATAAGATTCATATAAGGAAAGTCCAATTCCGGAGTTCGGGAATGGTTTCGGTGTTTTCATCGGAATGTTCTAGAAGGGTCTAGAAGGTCCAGCGATCCGGAGTGGGAAGGGTACATGGATGTGTCATGACAAAGTGGAATGGTTGCATCATGTACTAGGTCACTTGGCTGAGCAATGGGAAGAGAGAAATCAAACTCTAGTTTGAAAAGTCAAACGCCAATTTGAAAAAGTCAAATCCCCATTGGTTGCCTAGTGGAGGGAGGGAAGGAATCCTACCTAAGGGAGGACTCATCCCTCTCCTTGCCGCCGGCCAAGCAAGGGGATTTGGGGGAGGACTCCCCTCCCCTTGCCTCCTCTCCCTCTCATAAATAGAGGGGAGAGGGCACCCCCTTGCCACACAACTGAAACCCTAGCTCTGGTGCCACCAGCTGTCAAGCCGCCGCCTAGGGATCTCCTCCCAAGTAGCCGACTAGGTCAAAGACCTAGACCTAGCCATCGGCCACCCCCTTGGCCCTCTAAACCCTATATCTCCAAGGCCTCTCTTCTACTCCACCATACCCGCTCCAGCTTAGGCAAAGCCCTGCAGTATTTCCTCTCTAAACTCCGACACCACACCGTCGTGCTGCCGGAATCGCGAGGAGAGATATACAACCTCCGCTGCCTGCTGGAACAAGGGAGAGTAAGGTATTCATCAAGCACCGAACATGTGACCGACTGCAGGAGCGCTGCCGGAGCACGGCGCCAAAAGGATCATCTATGCAAACTTGAGATCGGAAAGTGAACGACTACATCACCCACGAGAATCCGATCTCGTTAGCCCCTTTGGAATCTTCGAGGGTGAGTACTCTATCGACTCGTTGCTAAAATCTAGTAGATAGATCTTGGCTTGTATGTGTTCATGCGGTAGAATTTTTTGTTTTCCATGCTATTACTCCTACACGTCGGTCCACTCGAATTTATTCGATTTCTTCATGAGCTTGTAGAAAGGGAGCGCCTTCTCTCCTAATCGAGCAATAAACCTATTGAGTGCTGCCATGTGCCCTGCCAGTTTCTGAACACCACGAAGATTCGTAGACTTCTTCATTGTCAGTATTTCTTGTATTTTCTCCGGGTTCGCCTCTATCCCTCTTGCTGAAACTAGATATCCGAGGAGTTTTCCTATTGGCACTCCAAAGGACACTTTAGCGGGTTAAGCTTGATGCGGTACTTGTCGAGATTATCAAACGTTTCCTGAAGGTCACTGATAAAGGTCGACTCCTGCTTGGTGGTGATGATGATGTCATCGATGTAGACTTGGACGTTATTGCAAATTTGGCTCCCGAGGCAATTTTGCATAATACGCTGGTAAGTGGCACCTGTGTTTTTGAGTCCAAACGACATTGTAGTGTAGCAGAATACACCATAAGGTGTTATAAATGTTGTTTTATCTTGGTCTTCTACCTTCATCTAAATCTGGTGGTACCCAGAGTAAGCATCCAGGAAGGAAAGACGTTCTCACGCAACGGTTGTGTCAATAATTTGATTGATTCGCGGGAGTGGAAAGTGATCCTTTTGAAAATGTTTGTTGAGGGAGGTGAAGTCGATACACATGCGTAGTTCCTTTGTGTTTTTCTTCGGAATGCACACAGGATTGGCGACCCAAAGTGCTTTCTTGATTTCCATGATGAAGTTTTCATCCATAAGGCGATGGATTTCTCATCCAATGGCCTTTCTTTTGGGTTCTACAAAATGTCGGAGTGACTATTTCACAGGCCTGGCATCGGGATATAAATTTACTGCATGCTTAGCGAGTTCCCCAGGGATTCCTGGCATGTTTGATGGTACCCATGCAAAAATCTCCCAACGCTCCCGGAGGAACTCGATGAGCGTGCCTTCCTATGCAGGACTGAGGTTGGTGGACACCAGGGCTATTTTATTCGGGTCCGTTGGGTGGACCTGCACTTCCCTTGTATCCTTTGTGTAGGGGTTCGTAGCATGGAAAACAAAAAAAAATCTACTGCATGCACACAAACAAGCCAAGATCAATCTACTAGATTGTAGCAACGAGTCGATTAGAGTACTCACCCTCCAAGATTCCAAAGCGGTTAACAAGAGCAGATTCTCGTGGGTGATGTAGTCGTACACTTGCCGATCTCAAGATCGCGTAGACGATCCTTCCGGCGTTGCGTTCCGGCAGCGCTTCCGTAGTCGGTCACATGTTCGGTACTCGATGAATACCTTCCTCTCCCTTGTTCCAGCAGGCAGCGGAGGTTGTAGTTCCCCCCTCGCGATTTCAGCAGCACGACGGCGTGGTATCGGAAGTAGAGGGAAGATCCCGCAGGGCTTTGCCTAAGGCGGTGCGAGTTATGGTGGATCTAGGGTTTCCGGCGATTTAGGTTTAGAAGGCCGGAGAGGAGGAGGAGTCGTCGGCGGCGGCTAGGGCGACGGCGACGGGCCGACGGTGGCGCGAAGTGGCGTGCGGCGGCGCACAGGTGGGGAAGGTTGGTGTTGTGTTCTTTGGGGCAGCCCTCTCCCTCTATTTATGAGAGGGAGGGCAGCTTGGGAGAGGGGAGTTTGAATCCATACCCAAACCCAAGTTGGATAGAAGGAAGGACTCTTTCCTTCTTCCATTAGGAAACTATTGTTCCAGTTTGACTGAGCTTTATTTCTCTCTCGCAAATGCCCAACCAAAGTGACCTAGGACATGATCCAATCATTCCACTTAACCATGACACATTCATGTACCATTCCCCTTCCGGTCCGGTGAACCTTCTAGACCCTTCTAGAACCTCTCCGATGAAAACATCGAAATTATTCCCGAACTCCGGAATCGGACTTTCCTTATATGAATCTTATTCTCCGAACCATTTCGGATCTACTCATGATATCGCGCATCCCATCCGAGACTCCAAACAACATTCGGTCTCCCTACTTACATTCCATATCTACTAAACAACATCGAATCCTTAAGTGTGTCTCCCTACGGTTCGTGAATTATGCGGACATGACCGAGACACTTCTCCGATCAATAACCAATAGAGTAATCTGGAAATTCATATGGCTCCCACATATTTCTCGATTACTTTGCGATTGAGTGAACCACTTACATACGATACCAATTTCCCTTTGTCTCGCGATAGTTTACTTATCCGAGGTTTGATTGTCGGTATCTCTGCATACCTAGTTCAACCCCATTACTGATAAGTACTCTTTTCTTGTTCCCGTGATATGTGATCCCTTGTGAGCCAGTCACATGCTTGCAAGCTAATTGGATGACATTCCACCGAGAGGGCCCAGAGTATATCTATCCGTCATATGGATGGACAAATCCCACTCTTGATCCATGTGCCTCGACACATACTTTCCGAACACTCAATACCACCTTTATAGCCACCCAGTTATGGCGTGGTGTTTGATGACATCAAAGCATCCTTTCGGTGATGGTGATTAGCATGATCTCCTGGTCGAAGGAATTAGGTTACTATGTATCAGAAAGCTTATAGCAAATGAACTATTGAAATGAATTGATCTTAATGCTACGCTTATCTATAGGAGTATGTCCATCACACCATTCTCCTAATGATATGATCTTGTTGTTAATAACATCTCAATGTTCATGATCGGGAAACCACGATCATCTTTTAACCAAACAAGCTAGTATTACAAAGAGGCTTTACCAGGGACTCTAATTTAGTTTACAAATCACACAAGTATTAATGTTTCCGCTTAATACTATTATAACATGAATGTAAACATTTATCATAAACACAAAGATATAATAATAACCACTTTTATTATTGCCTCTAGGGCATATCTCCAACAGTCTCCCACTTGCACATGGTAATATACCAAACACCCATGGTGGTTTGGTGTTGGTCATCGTTTGCCCTCGGGAGAGGTTTAGTCAACGGATCCGCCACATTCAGATATGTGTATACTTTGCAAATATATATGTCCCATCTTGAACATGCTCTCGAATAGCGTGAAAACGTAGCTTGATATGCTTCAGCTTCTTGTGTGACCTTGGTTCTTGCGCATTGGCTATGGCTCCCATGTTATCATAGTAGATAGACATTGGGTCTAGCGCACTTGGAACCACACCGAGCTCTGTAATGAACTCCTTTATCCATATCGCCTCTTGTGAAGCCTCTGAAGCAGCTATGTATTCCGATTCAGTTGAAGATCTCTCCACAACACTTTGCTTTGCACTCCTCCAGCTAACTGTTGCACCATTCAAAGTAAATACGTATCCAGATTGAGATTTAGAATCATCTAGATCGGTGTTCCAACTAGCATCGATGTAACCATTAACAACGAGCTATTCATCACCTCCATAATAAAGAACTATATCCTTAGTTCTTCTCAAGTACTTAAGGATGTTTTTGACCGTTGTACAATGATCCACTCCTGGATCACTTTAATATATGCTAGTCAAACTAACAACATATACAATGTCAGGTCTAGTAAATAGCATGGCATACATAAGAGATCCTATGGTTGAGGCATAGGGAGTCTTACTCATCCTTTCTCTATCTTCTGTTGTTGCAGGACTTTGAGTTTTACTCAAGGTCGTATTGGGAAACATGGGCAAGAACCCTTTCTTTCTATCTTCCATTCCAAACCTCTTTAGAACTTTATCCAAATTTGTACTTTGTGACAATGATATTAGGCATATCGATCTAGCTCTATAAATGTTTATGCCTAATATGTAAGCTGCTTCGCCAAGATCCTTCATTGAAAAACTATTATTCAAATAATCCTTGACACTATTAAGAAGGTCTACATCATTCCCAATCAACAATATGTCATCTACATATAGTATTAGAAATTCTACAGAGCTCCTACTCACTTTCTTGTAAATACAAGCTTCTCCATAAGTTTGTATCAAACCAAAACTTTTGATTACCTTATCAAAACGTTGATTCCAACTCCAGGATGCTTGCTTCAATCCATAAATGGACCGTTGAAGTTTTCATACCTTGTTAGCATCTTTAGGATCGACAAAACCTTTGGGTTGTACCATATACAAGTCTTCATCAATGTCTCCATTGAGGAACTCTGTTTTGACATCCATCTGCCATATCTCATAATCATAATATGCACGATTTCTAACAAAATCCTCACAGACTTTAGCTTTGCTACCGGTGAGAAAGTCTCATCGTAGTCAACTCCTTGAATTTGTCGAAACCCTTTTGCGACAAGTCAAGCTTTATAGACAGTAACATTACCATCAACATCTGTTTTCTTCTTGAAAATCCATTTATTCTCGACAGCCTTCCGGCCATTCGGTAAGTCCACCAAAGTCCACACTTGGTTTTTGTACATGGATCCAATCTCGGATTTCATGGCTTCTTGCCATTTATTGGAATCTGGGCTCATCATCGCTTCCTCATATGTCGCAGGGTCATCGGTGTTGTCCACCAACATGACACTCATAACGGGATCATACCAATCAGGAGTGGTAAATTAACCTGAAGTTTCATGATCATCATCATTAGCTTCCTCTCTTATTGGTGTAGGCGCCACATGAACTACTTCCGGTGTTGCGCTACTCTCAAGTCCAAGAGAAGGTTCAACAACCTCGTCGAGTTCTACTTTCCTTCCAGTCACTTCTTTTGAGAGAAACTCCTTCTCTAGAAAGGATTCATTCTTGGCAACAAAGATTTTGCCCTCGGATCTATGATAGAAGGTATACCCAATAGTTTCCTTCGGGTATCCTATGAAGACGCATTTTTTTGCTTTGGGTTCAAGCTTGTCGGGCTGTAACTTCTTTACATAAGCTTCGCAACCCCAAACTTTAAGGAACGACAATTTAGGTTTCTTCCCAAAACATAATTCATACGGTGTCGTTTCAACGGATTTAGATGGTTCCCTATTTAAAGTGAATGCGGCTATTTCTAATGCATAACCCCAAAATTATAGCAGTAAATCTGTAAGTGACATCATAGAACGAACCATATCTAAGAGAATTCGATTACAACGTTCGGACACACCATTACGTTGTGGTGTTCCCAGCGGTGTCAATTGTGAAAGTATTCCGCATTTCTTCAAATGCTCGCCAAACTCGTAACTTAGATATTCACCTCCACGATCAGATCGTAGAAACTTAATCTTCTTGTTACGTTGATTCTCTACTTCACTTTGAAATTCCTTAAACTTCTCGAAAGTTTCAGACTTATGTTTCATGAAATAGATATACCTATATCTACTCAAGTCATCCGTGAAGGTAAGAACATAACGATAACCACCGCGCGATGCTACAATCATTGGGCCACACACATCGGTATGTACGATTTCCAATAAGTCCGTAGCTCGCTCCATCATACTAGAAAATGGAGTCTTAGTCATTTTGCCTATCAGACATGCTTCGCATCTTTCAAGTGATTCGAAATCAAGTGATTCAAGAAGTCCATCGGAATGGAGTTTCTTCATACGATTCACTCCAATGTGACCAAGATGACAGTGCCACATATAGGTCGAGTTATCGCTCAATTTCAAACGTTTATCTTCAATGTTATTAATGTGTGTATTACTAAAATCGAGATTCAACAAGAATAGACCATCTATCAGAGGTGCATGTGCATAAAACATATTACTCATATAAATCGAACAACCATTATTCTCGGACTTAAACAAGTAACTGTCTCGCAATAAACATGATCTAGATATAATGTTCATGCTCAACGCAGGCACCAAATAACAATTATTTAAGTATAAAACTAATCCCGATGGTAGATGAAGAGGTAGCGTGCCGACCGCGATCACATCAACCTTTGATCCATTTCCAACGCACGTCGTCACCTTGTTCTTCGCTAGTTTCCATCTATTCTGCAGTACATGTTTGGAGTTACAAATATGAGCAACTGAACCAGTATCAAATACCTAGGCACTACTACGAGTACTAGTGAGATACACATCAATAACATGTATATCGAATATACCTTTCTTCTTGATGTTGCCGTTCTTCAAATCCGCCAAGTACTTAGGGCAATTCCGCTTCCAGTGACCTTCTCCCTTGCAGTAAAAGTACTCAGTATCAGCCTTAGGCCCAGCCTTGGTCTTCTTCGTCGGCGTGGTAACTTTCTTACCGCCCTTCTTGAAGTTTCCCTTTTTCTTAGACTTCCCTTGCTTCTTGAATTTGGTGGTCTTATTGACCAACAATACTTGGTGCTCTTTCTTGATCTCCACTTCCGCAGACTTCAACATGGAGAAGAGTTCATGCAACGACTTGTCCCTGTTTTGCATATTGTAGTTCATCACAAAGTTCTTGTAACTTGGTGGTAGTGATTGGAGGACACGGTGAATCCCCAAAGCATTAGGAATCACTATACCCAAGCTTTGAAGCTTGTTTGCGTGCCCAGACATCTTAAGCACGTGCTCACTGACAGAGCTAACCTCTTCCATCTTGCAGTTAAAGAACTTTTTAGAATCCTCATAACTCTCAACTGCCGCGTGAGCCTCAAATATCATTTTGAGTTCACGGACAATGTCATGTGGGTCATGGTTCTCAAACCTTTTATGAAGCTCCGATTCCAAACCATACAACATAGCACACTGAACTGTGGAGTACTGATTCTTCCGAGTGAGGAAAACATTCTTCACCTCATCGGTAGCATCAGTTGCAGGTGGGTCACCCAGCGGTGCATCCAGCACATAGGTCAAATTACCAGCATTGAGGACAACCCTCAAATTGCGGAGGCAATCCGCGAAGTTGCTTCCATTGTTTTTCAACTTTTATTTCTCAAGGAACGCATTAAAATTGATGGTAGGGGCTGCCATTGATCCACAACTATTTGCAATAGTTTAGACTAAGTTTATGACAAACTGAGTTCTAATTAATAGTTAAATTAATCTAGGTGAACTCCCACTCAAAACTATATCCCTCACATTGTTTTAGTTATCACACGGACCAAATCCACCACATCAAAACCGATCATCACGAGAGTTGATGTAGCTTCAATGGCGAACAATCAACATGTTCATCATATCTACTATATGACTCATGCTTTACCTTTTGGTGATTTGTGTTCCAAGACCATGTCTGTACATGCTAGGCTCGTCAAGATCTAACCTTAGCTTCCGCATGAGAAAATCTGGCTTGCTCCCGTTGTACACACTTGATCATCACGTGGTGCTTCGAAACAACGAGCTTTAGAAACGGTTCTTACTAAGGATGAACACTTTATAACTTCAAATTTTGTGAGAGGGATCATCTTATAATGCTACCGTTGTGAACTAAGCAATACAAGATGCATAAAAGGATTAGCATCACATGCAATTCATAATATGTGATATGATATGGCCTTTCTTCTTGTGCTTCCGATCTCCATATTCAAGAACGAACATGATCTACATCATCACCGGGATGGCATCAAGGTCAATGGCGCCACTTCATGGTTTTCGTCCACCGGCATCAACTATTACAACTACTTTGAATAATAGACACGTAGGTCTTAATGGAATTAAAAGACAACCATATGGCTCCTGCCGGTTGCCAACTTACAGTAAGGAAAATTGCATACATTATATATAATCACAATCATGGCCATATCACATCACAACACACCCCTGCAAAACAAAGTTAGACGCCTCTAATTTTGTTTGCATGTTTTATGTGTTTTAGGGCTTTCAATAAGTGTTGTTCTAACTTACGAACAAGAACCACAACATTGATACTAGTATTGTCAATCACCCATTGTATATTGAATCTTAACTATGTTGGGAGAAACATGCACCCGCAAAGACACTTATGCATTACAAGTTGTATGTCAAGCGTGGAGCAAGTCTCATGAACGATGTCTTGTAAGGTTAGCTCGAGCCGCTTCATCCCACCATCCCGCAAGATGCAAAGTACACAAGAAGCAATTGACAACAAAAGCATCAATGCCCACAATGACCATTGTGTTCTACTCGTGCAACAGATCTACATATAGACACGGCTCTGATACCACTATAGGGGTTCGTAGCATGGAAAACAAAAAAATTCTACCGCATGCACACAAACAAGCCAAGATCTATCTACTAGATTGTAGCTACGAGTCAATTAGAGTACTCAACATATTCTCGTGGATGATGTAGTCGTACACTTGCCGATCTCAAGATCGCGTAGACGATCCTTTCGGCGCTGTGTTCCGGCAGCGCTTCTGCAGTCGGTCACACGTTCGGTACTCGATGAAGACCTTCCTCTCCCTTGTTCCATCAGGCAGCGGGGGTTGTAGTTCTCCCCTCGCGATTTCGGCAGCCCGACGGCGTGGTGTCAGAAGTAGAGGGAAGATCCCGCAGGGCTTCTCCTAAGCAGGTGCAAGTTATGGTGAATCTACGGTTTCCAATGATCTAGGTTTATAAGGCCGGAAGGAGGAGGACGAGTTGGCGGCGGCTAGGGTGAGTTGACGGGCTGGCGGCGGCGCAGGGCGGTGGCGGCGGCTTGGGCGGCGGCGGCGCACGGGTCGGGAGGGCTGTCCTCTATTTACGAGAGGGAGGGCAGCTTGGGAGAGGGGAGTTTGAATCCATACCCAAACCCAAGTTGGATAGAAGGAAGGACATTTTCCTTCTTCCACTAGGAAACTACTGTTCCAGTTTGACTTTTCAAACCTCCCTTTTGACTTTCAATTTAGAGCTTTATTTCTCTCTCGAAAATGCCCAACCAAGGTGACCTAGGAAATGATCCAATCATTCCACTTAACCATGACACATTTATGTACCATTCCCCTTCCGGTCCGGTGAACCTTCTAGACCCTTCTAGAACCTCTTCGATGAAAACATCGAAATCATTCCCGAAGTCCAGAATCGGACTTTCCTTATATGAATATTATTCTCCGGACCATTCCAGATCTCCTCGTGATACCCCGGATGCCATCCGAGACTCCGAACAACATTCGGTCTCCCTACTTACATTCCATATCTACTAAACAACATTGAATCCTTAAGTGTGTCTCCCTACGGTTTGTGAATTATGCGGACATGACCGAGACACTTCTCCGATCAATAACCAATAGAAGAATCTGGAAATTCATATGGCTCCCACATATTTCTAAGATTACTTTGCAATCGAATGAACCACTTACATACGATACCAATTTCCCTTTGTCTCGCAATAGTTTACTTATGCGAGGTTTGATCGTCAGTATATCTGCATACCTAGTTCAACCTCGTTACTGATAAGTACTCTTTTCTCGTTCCCGTGATATGTGATCCCTTGTGAGCCAGTCACATGCTTGCAAGATAATTGGATGACATTCCATCGAGAGGGCCCAGAGTATATCTATTTGTCATATGGATGGACCAATCCCACTCTTGATCCATGTGCCTCAACACATACTTTCCGAACACTCAATGCCACCTTTATAGCCACCCAGTTACGGTGTGGTGTTTGATGTCATCAAAGCATCCTTCCGATGATGGTGATTAGCATGATCTCATGGTCGAAGGAATTAGGTTACTATGTATCAGAAAGCTTATAGCAAATGAACTATTGAAATGACTTGATCTTAATGTTACGCTTATCTATAGGAGTATGTCCATCACACCTTTCTCCTAATGATATGATCTTGTTGTTAATAACATCTCAATATTCATGATCAGGAAAACACGATCATCTATTAACCAAACAAGCTAGTATTACAAAGAGGCTTTACCAGGGACTCTAATTTAGTTTACAAATCACACAAGTATTAATGTTTCCGGTTAATACTATTATAGAATGAATGTAAACATTTATCATAAACACGAAGATATAATAATAACGACTTTTATTATTGCCTCTAGGGCATATCTTCAACACTTTGTTGTATCAAACACCAGGTCGGGCATGACCCGAGATTCTGGCAAAAGCTCTATATTTGCTAATATCCTCAGCTACTCAAACTCTATGTCCATCCTAAAGGACTCCAAAATTTTGTTGAATTCCTAATCACAATTATCGGATCGAGCAAAGATTCCTCTAACTGTGATGATCCTGTTGGGTGCGGGCATCTTCATCACTAGGTAAGCGTAGTGTGGTACTGCCATGAATCTTGCAAAAGCTTGGCGTCCCAGGATCGCATGGTATTGTGATGGCCAATCCATGACCTCAAACTCGAGTTTCTCACTCCTGAAATTGTTTCTCGAATCAAAGACAACATCAAGATTGATTTTTCCTAAATGAATTTAGGGTTTACCTGGGACTATCCTGTAAAGATATCTCTGTTGGTGCCAAATTCGTTAGGGATATGTTCATGGCTTGTGGAGATTTGGCATATATGAGGTTGATGCTAGTACCCATGTCCATGAAGACTTCGCCCATATTGAACCCGCCAATCTGTGCATCGACGATGAGAACTGAATGACCAGGTCGAGGTACTCGAAGCGGATGATCAGCCCTGCTGAAGGTGATTTCCTGATCTAACCAATGGAGGAATTCAGGGGTAGGGGGTGGTGCTATTACAACCATATTGACTTGTCAGGTGATCAGTTTCTAGATCCTATTGGATTGGCGTCCTTTTTGAATCATCGACATTGCTCCCCTAGACCTTGGGTACTCATCGTCCTGGTTTCTGTTCTTATCAGGTTTCGGCTTCCTAGGTGGCGTCGTCCCTGGAGGTGATGGTGGATCCGCAAAGCTAGAGTTCCTAGAGCTACGGTGTGCCTGCGATTTGTGGTGTTGTTTATTAGCGCCTACATTCCGAGGAAAGTATGGAATTCCTTCATGAGGTGGGTTGATCGTTGTATTCCCTCAACATCAACGTAAAAGTGCATGTTGCATGGCCCTTCTAGTAGTTGCTTTGGGGAAATCGGGGGTTCCCTTGGTCAGTATGGTTGGGTTGGCCTTCCTTTCCCCGCATGTTCTCGGCTGCTGTGGTTGTCATTCCTTCTATTGTCTTCCCAGATGAAACCAGCTTCCACGTAATTGGGTTTGATGTAGCCATCAAAATTGTGCCTCCTTCTTTTATCATAGTTTCGCCTATCGCGATCTTTTTCGGGTGAGCGCATGCGTTTGTTGTGGATGGCATCTTCGCCATGAGACCAATGGTTTGCCATATGCATCATATGAGAAATTGTTTTCGGCTTCACCTGCCCCAGCTCCTCGATGAAGTCCTTCCTTTGCAAGTTGTCGTTGAAGGCGTCTATCGCCCTCTCATCGGAGATGTTCTCCACGGAATTTTTGATGATGTTCCACCATTGTATGTAGGCCCTGATAGATTCTCCGGGTTTCTGCTTGCAAGCCCTTAACTCCTCAATAGACGTGGGTCGCTTGAATGTGGAATTAAAATTGCGGATCAACTTGTCCTCCAAATCGCTCCAACTGTTGATTGATTCTGTGGGTAGTTGCCTGAGCCACAAGCGCGTTGAACCACTCAAGTGTAACTGAAGGCTTTGCATTGCCGTAGCTTTGGAACCGCCCTGGACCTTGAAAGTTTGTTGATAATCATCTAGCCATGCTGCTGGTTGTTGTAGTTCGTCGTATTTGTGGCGGTCATGAGGGAGTTTGAAATCCTTGGGCACCGGAGTCTTGCAAACACGATAGGTAAAGTAGCTGGCCCCACAAGGTTCGCGTTCGTCATCGCTTTCTCCATCAAAATATCTTTGGCTGCTATGCTCTTCTCTGGATATGTCCATCCTCCTTTGTGTAATATTGTTCCTGGCATCTCCTCGCACAAAAAGCGTACATGGTGGAGGGAGATAGATTGTCGCGTGGTCCTCATGTGACAAGGGCTATTGCGGCTGCGTGGTGATTCTTCGGCTCTCTGCACGGTTTCTTGCTCTCCTTGCGCTAGAGTGTCGCCTACCATCCCTAATGCCATGAGGGCGGAGCGATGGATAGCTGATGGTGGATCATTGGTTGTTGTCTAAGTGGTTAGGAGGTAAGTTTGGGCGGCGAACAGGGCAGCATGTGCTGTTTTTTTGCTTTAATGTTACCCGCGGAATCAATTGACATGAACGACAAATCCAAGTCCCTTGTCGTCTCGCGTCTTTCGTCTTCTGGAATGCACTGCAACAGTGAAGCGCTCCTTCTGGGGGCGGTCCTCTGGTGATGCTGCCAGAATGTCAAGTAGAGCTAAGATGCGCCCGTCGCAAACTAGATTCATTGGCTAGTCTTTTCCTATCATCCAGAGACCGCTGTAGTTGCACTAGATCTTTCCTCTTATGGTGCAAGAAATATTGGTAAGACATTAACTCCTCTCTCGTGGCATCTCCCGTCATAGGTATTGCACCCTATATTGCATCTCAAGCCTTCTGCTAGACCGTGGGTGAAAACTGGAATGTTAAGTGTTCGCCAAAATATCATCAGGGTTAATTATCGGGTTACCATTGGAGTCGTGGGGCTGATGTCTATGCACTTCTATTCTTTTAGAAAGTTGTTGGGACTCCAAGTGCAGAGGTTTGTAGAACAACAGCAAATTTCACTTAAGTGGATTACCCAAGGTTTACCGAACTCAGGGAGGAAGTGTTCAAAGGTATCCCTCTCAAGCAACCCTGCAATCAAGATACAAGAAGTCTCTTCTGTCCCCAACACACCCAATACACTTGTCAAGTTTATAGGTGCACTAGTTAAGAGAAGAGATAGTGATACAAGTAGTATGGATGATAAACGATGCCAGAAAAGAGCTTTTGACGGGAAGAAAAGGTTGGAGCTATCCTGTAGTTCCCCGTGATGGCACCAGAAAAGAATCTGATTGCGTGGAAGAGACTAAAGGAAAACTGAAATAAAGATGGTAGCAAGCAAACATGTAACAGATCTAGTTGCAAACGGCGCTTCAATGCTTAGAAACAAGGCCTAGGGATCATACTTTCACTAGTGAACACTCTCATATAAATATCTTCTCTTCATGATACTACCCTGAACTACTCTCCGGTTGGACACTCTAATCCATGGTAGGGCTACAAAAGCACACCTCAAAGTCCGCCTTCCCCATCTAGATAACCCCACACTGTCACCTTGAGCGCTAGACGGTTCCAACAAACACCACAATTTCATAAAGACATCCAACTCCAAATATAACTCATGATAAATATATATAATCTAGCTTAAGTGCCACACACTGCATGCACGCTGTCACTTTCACACACGTGGGGAAAATCATAGATATATTAAATAAATTGAGTATTTATGTAACCTCTAGCCTAAGTGCCACCATGGCGTGCACGCTGTCACTTTCACACACGTGAGGAGAGCAGAGATCTATTAAAGCACTTGAGTAACAGAGTAGATCTACTTGATTACAAATCTCATGATCACAATATGATCACGCATAGAGAGAGATGAACACATAGCTACCGGTAGATCCCTTAGCCTCGAGGAAGTACTACTCCCTCCTCATCATGGGAAATAGCAACGGAGATGGAGATGGTGATGGAGATCGATGGAGATGGATCCGAGGCAATTCCCCGTCCCGGCAGAGTGCCGGAACAGAGACTCTCTGTCCCCCGAATCTCCCCTTCGGTGGAGGCAGCGCAACGGAACTTTTCATGGATTGTTGCTGGACGATTTAGGGTTTTCTCCTCGGGGGCTTCTTACAGGAGAAGGGGCAAGGTCGGTGGAGGCCTAGGGGGCCCACACCCCTTGGTGGCGCGCCCAGGGTGGGCCCGCGCCACCATAGGGTGTGGCCACCCTGGTGCCCTCCTCCATCTCTGCTTCTCATTTCCGTATTACTCCGGGAAAATAGTAACTTTGGCTTTTGTCCCGTCCAATTCTGAGAATATTCTTTTTTTAGCTTTTCTGAAACCAAAAACAGCAAAAAACAAGAACTGGCACTGCGGCATCTTGTCAATAGGTTAGTTCCAAAAAGTTTATAAAAATACCTCAAAGTGTAGACAAAACATAGCAAAGTTGATACTAAACAAGCATGGAACATCAAAAATTATAGATACATCTACGATGTATCAGGGGTTTCGAGGTTCCTTCGTCCTGGATCACGCACACTTGGTGGTGCCTCATGCTTGAGTGGTTGTCATCGCTGCTAAACCCGTATGAGACGCTGATTTGTGATCCAACAAAGTCACAGGGATCTTGCTTTGGGTATGATCCCCCTTCTTGATTCCAGAGTCGACGCTTTCTTCGGCTACGTCAGGAATTGAGGTAGATGAACTTAGGTCCTGCTGCAGTGTTGACTCAGAGATCGAGCCAAAATAGAGGCTTTCATTGTATCAACCAGATCTACCAGATCTACGGGGATTCCACTGATTTCTTTGACGTTTGTCGAATCAGAGATGACCTTTCCTGTTGAGCCGATAGATGATGCTGGATTTGCCATAGGCGATGCTGGTGTGTTCGACAGATCTGGGTTGAGCTAAGATGAAAGGCAGAGTTTCTCGGGTGCTCCCGCGTGAAATTGGAAACTTTCGATCATGAGATCGGTCTCCTGGTCGAATCCGACAAGAGCCAACAAAGGGGTGGGCGAGCGCGGATCAGCGAGATCATAGTGGACCTCACCAATATTGATCATCGGATTGTTGCTTTATGAAGGGAAGCCGCTGAATCCATGGCTCCAATGCTCAGATTTCCCACAGACGGCGCCATTTGATGAGGGATAACCTCGGCAATGATCATGGTTATGGACTTAGGGTTTGTTGGAAAAGAGAGCATTGGGGATTTCGTCGGATGATCAGACAAACAATGAAGTCGATGTAGTCAGATTATTGAGGAAGCTCGGTTACAAAGTCGCCAGTTCGCTAGTTGCAATCTAGCTTATGGCGGATTGCTGAAAAACTAAGGTGCCCTCTCTGTCGGGTCCTCCCAGCCTTTATATGAGAGGCTGGGTCCTGGATCCGTACCCACAGAGGTTACAAGTTAATATTTACAATATGAAATCTATGTAGGTTCCTGAATATTCCTTAGTGGTTAAGGAACATCTTTATTCCATCGGATGCTTCTTGGACTTTGTTGGGCCTTCGTGGGCCATATGCTTTTAGGCGCCTAGGGTAACTAAACATAGGGACCCGATAGGTCATACCCATGTCACTATGAGTCGAATATTAAGAATAATGGTTGTTCTTTATATTTGAATGATATGTTTCACGGCTTTGCACTCGTCCTAGATAGATTATTTACTTTGAATCTTAATGGTGAGTCGGTCTATAACATAAATGTTAAAAGGTCGAAACCAAATGATCTGAATATGACTTACTTTTGGCATTGTCCGCATGGTCATATAAGTTGGAAACGCATGAGGAAGCTCCATGATAATGGACTCCTAACTTTGTTCGACTTGGACTCATTTGAGACATGCGAATCTTGCCTACTTGGCAAAATAAACAAGACACCTTTTGCAAAGAGTTGTGAAAGGGCGTCCAACTTGTTGGGACTAGTACATAGTGATGTATGTGGACCAATGAGCACGATATCCAGGGGTGGTTATGAGTACTTAATTACCTTCACTCATGATTAGAGTAGGTATGGATATATCTAATTAATGAAACATAAGTTGGAAGCCTTTGAAAAGTTCAAGGAATTCCAAAATGAAGTACATAATCAAATCGACAAGAAAATAAAGTTTCTTCGATCGGACCGAGGGGCCAAGTACATGATCCATGAGTTTTATGACCATCTAAAAATTTGCGGAATAGTTCCTCAACTCACTCCGTCGGGAATGCTGCAGAGGAACGATGTCTCGGAATGGCGGAATGAGACCTAGTTGGACATGGTACGATCAATGATGAGTCAGACAGATCTGCCTTTATCATTTTGGGGTTATTGTGTAACATCCCAAAAATATTAAACTTGGATCATCAAACTCCAATCATCAAAATTAGGGTTAACAAAAACTTTGCCAACTAAAAATATGAAAGCATCCATATGTGTGTGTATTAAAATTTGGATTCTTTTGAATTGCCATGTTTCTATGTTTCTTTGCTTGTAAAATGATTCTTAGGTGAAATAAACATCATCTAAACAATCCCCAAACTTTTCCCAAAGACAAACAACTCAAAATGAATAAATTAAGTGAATGGTCACTTTGGCCAAATTAACTCCCATGCCTACTTTGGCTATCTCTAATTTTCAAAACTCAACAGAAACATGTATGGATCTTTGCACCCCGTGTTGGTACTCATAATAAGGTACCAAGGCCCACTTTGTGATCATCCAAAAACATTCAAATACTAAGTTTAAATGACAGTTTAAAATTGAATCTATCTCATATGGGAAGATCCCACTATTTCAAAAACCACTCAAACAAGCTCAATTTTTGAAACCCAAGCACCCACAGAATCCTCAACACATGCCTAGAACATCCACCAAAAATCTTTTCAAAATTCAAAAATCAATTTCTTGCGGCCATTTCATCAAACACTTGGAGACAGAAAATCAAATTGGCCAAACTTCACTGTTTTGAGCAGTAATTTGGCTAAGCATTGTTCACCATTGATCACACTTGTCTCCCCTAGTGCCAACCAGTGCCTTGACCACCCCTAGCCCCTACCCATCGCACCATACCATCCCAACCCAAAGTAACCCTTGCCAGCCGACCATGGCTAGCTAGCCAGAGCAAGCACCAAGCCTAAACACCATGTCTAGGACGCACGCCACCGTCCACCGCCACCCCCTGTCCAGCGCTTGAACCCTGCCAGCCACTGGACCACACGCCCAAGCCATGCCAAACTTCTCTGAGAGCATGCCGAGAGCGCTCCAGAGCGCCACCCTCGACACACGCCCATAGACCGAGCGCCACCCTCGCCATGTGCACGCGTGATCACCACCACCCCAGGAACCCCGCAGACACGCCCGTTCGCCGCTGCGCGGACCACACGCGCTGTGCGCCAGAAAAACCTCCGTCGGACCCGCCCAGAGCGTCGCAGCGTTCTGACCGATCAGCACCGCCCCACGCCTCTCCACCACGCCGTTGAGCTTCACCAGGTAACATAGAACCGCCCCCTATCGTCGCCCACGCCGATAGCTACCTGTGCCGTCGACCACGACGAGCTCAGCTCGCGCTCGTCGGTCCCCTCTCGCCACTATAAATAGAGGCCTCCCCCGATCGATTTCTTCACACGAGTTCGTTCCCCTCTCTCTCAGAAACATCCCACACCCTTCCTCGGAGCAAGGCAAGCACCAGGTGGCCGGAATTTCATCGGAGTTTGCCGCTGCAGAGGAGGAGAGGCGTCGTCGATTGGATCCGCCCCAGGAGGATCTGCAGGTAGCAGGAGAATCGCCGTCGTCGACTTTGTCGTTTGCCCCCATTGCCGACCCTCGCCTGAGCCCCAGTGAGCCTCCCACGACCCTCACTGAGCCGCTAGGGTTCGAGCTCGCTGGTGACATGTTCATCGTCGACGACGACCCTCAGTCGTTGATCACCCTTCTAATCCAACGAACCACATCGCCCCGTACCGCTTCGCGCGTTATGAGCCACTGACGGGTGGAACCCCCTGTCAGCTGAGCCCCGCGCTGCGGAGTGACACTGGACGGGCCCAACCATTTGAATTTAGCTTTTTCTATTTTAATTCAAACTCAGTTCTGTACCTAGTTTCAAAAATCAACCCAGCTCGATTCAGTCAACCAAATTGCATGAAACCAATTTTATTAGAAAGGTACTGAAATGCTTAATCCAAGCCCGTTGGATTCAACTCATTTGGATCTGTAGCTCAACCTTGGTAAAAATAACAAGTCAGAAGCTTTTCTGCATTCAAACATTTTTCAAATTTCAACCATAATAGCTTTTGAGTTGATTCCAACTCTCAAAAATCACATTTGATCATACCTTTCAGAATATATAAACACATATGGGTTTATTTAAAGAAATAATGTTCAAGTAATAAAAGAATGCCACATAGGCATTTCTAGTCACTTTATTTAATTAAAATAAAAAGGTTAAACCTTATTAAATCGTGACACCGCTTTAAATCACATTCTCATGTATTGAAATATGTGGTGATGACATGTGTCAACATGATCCCATGTTTGAGTTGGAAAATATTAAATCTTAAGTAGTTTTTCAATGAGTAGAATTACTTTTCTAGAAATAAATAAATAAGACAAATGCCTTAATCTTGTAATGATAAGTGATGATGCTAGATCATCTATAGAACACCTTTGTGTGATGATTGAAAATATTTAAGTATTGTTTGGTGATTGTGTACCTCGTATTTATTTATAGACGCTAGTACCGACCAAGGATACGAGGAGGAAGGAGGATACTACGAGGAAGAAGCCGAGGAAAACTTCAACCACTGCTCTGCACAAGGCAAGCTAACACTTGCAAATTATCAAGCTTATACTGATACTTATGCAAGCCAATACTTGCAACCTTGCAAGCCTAATACTACTAGTTGATTTGGCAAGCTAACCCTTGCAAGATACCCTACTTATGCAAGTAATACTTGCTTGTTACCATGCCAACTATATGCCTTATGCATATGTGATCCTACCCACTTGATAACCCAATCCTAGTTTTACTTGCAAGCTTTATACTTTATTTCTTTATCAAAGCTTTCTCTTAGAGTTTACTTAAGTAACTTGTAGATTCTAGGAAGATAATTGAAGGTTGCATAAAGAGCATTAAATTTGGCCTAAGCTAGATAATCTTGATGTCATCCTAAGGCATGAGATTGAACTCAATTAATCTCCACTTAATTACCACCCCTCATTAGTACTTACCCCACTTGTAGATGCTAGTTCTAAGCATAAAACTTGATCAACTTTAGATGAAAATACTTGGTGAAAATGGTTATGAAAACCTTAGAACGATGAGTCATTCTACTGCGACATTTTGACATGTGTTTCCGAACACCAGATGATTTTGATGATGAAAATGTTGAGGCATGAGCCTTAGCCCTTTACAAAACTGATGGTTGTCTGGATGCGATACCATTCCAATTTTACCGTACAACCACAATACCCGAAAGTTGGGTAGGGGTTGACTAGAAACTTATATACCTTAGTATGGGTTCCCTCACAGCCGAGGTCTGAGCTGAGGCTACCTTGTGAAGATTGTCCACCTGTGCAGTACCCAAGATGACAGTTGGTCATGGTTGGGAGGCCAAACTCATAGGAGAGGTGCCTATACTAGGGCGTGTAGTTGAAAGGTTAGGATTGATTATCCGCATACTGAGTATGGTGAATTCAGGATTTGTTCCTGACGGATGTATCGAATGTTGTGGTGAAAGTGTACAATCTTTGCAGAGTGTCAAACTAGCCGCGTCCGCGGTTATGGACAGTTGGAGTGGCCATACTGTTCCCCCGTCATATGTTTTCAAAATGACTTGTGAAATGAATTGAGATTTTGACTTGACCACAACAGAGTTGTGATATGAAATTCAAGTTCCCACTTAGGTGTTATAAAATTTCAAACTAGTTTCTTTGCTTATGAACTTAGTAGAGGTAAATCTGGATTTTTGCAAAACAACCCTAGAGCTTAGTGTCCTACTACAAAAACCCCCCTTCACTTGTTTGTATTAGTTTGCGAGTACTTAAAGAGTACTCATGGCTTTGTCCCTGGCTATTCCCGTGGCCAGACTATGAAGAGGAGGACCAGGATGATGGACCCCAGGAAGGTTACGACAACTAGGATCATCTCCCATCGTCAGCATTGCCTGTGACCCCGAAGATGGAGCTTCGCCTATGCTATCCTTATTATTATGTTATTCCGCTGCTTGAGTTGTATTAAGAACTGGATCATGAGATCCTTATTTGTGTAAGACCTTATGTATGGTTTGTAATGGATGATGTACTGTGATATCCAAATCTGTTATGTCTCGCAAAAATGGTAATCCTGGGATTGTGATGTATGGCATAACAGGCATCTGTGATTAAAAATCTAGGTGTTGACAAGTTGGTATCAGAGCCATCCTGACCATAGGAAGCCCTAGTTAGACTGGACGTTTGAATCAAAAACTTAGTTTCAAAACCAAAGGAAGCAAATATTTACAAAAACTTATTCCCATTCTTATCACTTGGTTTCTTTCATAAAAATTCATGCTCCTCAAAAACTCTTGTAAAATACCTAAAATTTGACACACTTGATCACTCTACTAACTTACTCATCCTATATTCTTATAGATGGACGTGAAGTACAACAAGTTTTATCAGTTGGGGAATGGAGGAGACCTCATCTTTGAGCGGGATTTGGACCAGCTTTCGGAACTTCTGGAGCGTCCGCACCCCGAGTTCTTTGGAGCTCAGCTCAATGATCAGGAAGGAGAAATCGGCAATGGCTAGTTTTTGCAAGTCTTCGAGGAAAGATTGAACCTCCCACTGCCGATGGAATTCAGTTCACCTTAAGAGAGAACAACTAGCTCGATGGACTTGCCAGGGCCATGCAGGAAGCTCTTGCCCGTTTGTGTGGGCAGAGTATCAACCAGATCAAGGGTACCCGCTTTGAGTTTTGTCCAAGGCGTGATGCTATGGGACAACCATTGGACGCCCCATACCACCCCGAGCTGAAGACTCAATTGGACCATCTTAGCTTCATGATGTATGATCGTCAGCAGGAACTGGACAATGCACGTGAATATTCCAACCACAAGTCCGGCATCATCAGGATGAAGGATCGCAAGTCTCGCCGCCGTCAGCTCGACAAGAAGGAGCGCACATTGCTCATCTTTGCCACCGTATCTCGGATTTGGAGGAGACCATCCACGAGAGATACATGCAGTTGGAGGAAAGAGAGAATGCCAGACAAGACTTTCGTGGAGACCCCTACTCCTGTTGGGCCACGCAGAGATAAAACAAAACTTTTTCCTCTAACGTGGTGATCCCAAGATCTAGCTGAGGTAGAAGGCCACGAGGTTTACCACTAGACGCGCGGTTGCGGATTACTGATGAAGCGCGTCAGTTGATGCAGTGCAGTCCTCACGATCCGATCGTCCTAGTGCTGATCGCACAGCACCTCTGCTGGTATCCACACGTACAAGGAGGAGCGCCGGCGGTGAACTGCTAGGTTCGTTACGGCGGCTGGACTGCTGTGGAGCTAGGGTTTCCAACACATGGAATGACCTAACCGAACAACGATTAACCTTTCTGGGTTACTGTGCTCCACTATATATAGGGAGTGAACGTGGGCTCTGCTCGCGCGACCCATTCACTAAAGCCCATATAACACTAGTCACCGTGAGTCCAACTCACTAACTCAGTCCTAATCCGGTTTAGGTCCAACCCAACCAGATTATATGTTCAGATCCAATCCGAACTTGCTCCCGCTCTTAAGTGCGTGACCCCGCAGGCTCATGGTTACTTGGACACAATTAGAGTCCGACTCACAATCGATCAATCGGCATCGGCTCCTAGCAGAACGTGCCGATTCCCAAGTACCAAAGAGTCATGACGACTTGCCTTTCCAATGCGACTTACGTCCGAGTCCCTTTTGCCTCACGATATACCTTGTCAGACTATAGGCGAATATATGTCATCCCTTAAATAGTCCGACTCTCTTCTCGATCCGAGATAAGTGATTCACCCGACTAACTCTTAGTCGATCGCCTCGGTTAACACTTAACCGAGTCGTGCATGGCCATGCTTTCCGAATCATATCTCACGAGAGGGCCCAGAGAATATCTCTCCGAGTGGAGGGGCAAAATCCCATCTTGGTTATTCACATCACGCAGCTTGATTCTCAGTCGACCCGAACCCTGCCTTTATAACTGCCCAGTTACGGATCAGCGTTTGACAGAACCTAAGTCGGTGATCCTCAACTCGGACTATGCAACAACCTCAGGTCTAAGGATTACATTGATTGAGATATACAAATGACAGCTTAGTTCGTTGTACCTCAATATGGGTCAATCCGACTCGCTAAACTCTTTAGCCTAGTCTGTGTAAGTTGGAATAGCATCTCCATGCCCATGACAAGTGGAACCGAGTCATCAAGCCAACTTTCACATTGGTCTAAGTTGTGTGTCCAGCACAACCTCAATGTCCAAGGATATTTAGTACAAACAATATGAATGCATAGTTCCACAACTGAATCACATATTCAATGATACACATCAGATGTTTATACAAGGACTACTTAATAACTTTATGAATACAATGGGAAATCTCATCATACATGATTGCCTCTAGGGCATATTCCCAACAGTCTCCCACTTGCACTAGAGTCAATCTTCCGACATCATATGTCTAAGCATCTAATGCCCATGGCTCTCAGGTGCGCCTCATGCTTCGGCTGGGGTAACGGCTTTGTCAACGGATCCGCAATATTTGCATCCGTGTGTACCTTGCATAACTTGATATCACCCTGATCCACGAACTGGCGAATTAGGTGGTACCGCATGAGTATGTGCTTGTTCTTCTGGTGTTGTCTAGGTTCCTTGGCTTGTGCAATAGCACCATTGTTGTCACAATATACGTCCAACGGATTGGACGAGCCCTGAACCACACCAAGATCCATGAGGAAATTCCTCATCCAAACAGCTTCCTTTGCTGCCTCCGAGGCGGCAATATACTCAGCCTCTGTTGTAGACGCAGACACAGTCTCTTGCTTGGAACTTTTCCAGCTCACAGCACCTCCGTTTATAATAAACACGTATCCGGATTGCGAACGAGAATCATCAGAGTCGGTGAGATAACTCGCATCTGTGTAACCCTTTACACTAAGTTCATCTTCACCACCATAAACCAAGAACATATCCTTAGTCCTTCTCAAGTACTTTAGGATATTTTTAGCCGCTGTCCAGTGGATCTCTCCAGGATCAGCCTGGTATCTGCTCACAACACTTAGAGCATAGGAAACATCCGGCCTAGTACAAATCATGGCGTACATGATGGATCCAACTGCAGAAGCATATGGAATCGCACTCATCCTACTTCGCTCATCAGTTGTCGAGGGACACTGAGTCTTGCTAAGTTTTACACCATGGGACATCGGTAAGAACCCCTTCTTAGACGATTCCATGTTGAACTTTTTCAACACTTTGTCCAAATAAGTACTCTGACTCAATCCAATGAGCCTCCTTGATCTATCTCTATAGATCCGGATTCCGAGGATGTATGTTGCCTCACCCAAGTCTTTCATTGAGAAACTCCTTTCCAATGATTCCTTGGTTTCTTGCAACATCTGGACATCATTTCCAATCAGTAATATGTCATCCACATATAAGATTAGAAAATTTACTTTGTTCCCACTAAACTGCTTGTACAAACAAGAATCATGATCACTCTTGATGAAGCCAAACGATTTGACTACCTCATCAAAGCGAATATTCCAACTCCGAGATGCTTGCTTCAACCCATAAATGGATTTCTGAAGTTTGCATACCTTGTCAGCATTAGACGGATCGACAAAACCCTCGGGCTGTATCATATACACGTCCTCGGTTAAATTTCCGTTAAGGAAAGCCGTTTTGACATCCATCTGCCATATCTCATAGTCGAAATAGGCCGCTATAGCTAACATGATCCGAACTGATTTAAGCATCGCTACGGGCGAGAAAGTCTCGTCGTAATCAACTCCTTGAACTTGTCGGAACCCTTTCGCGACAAGGCGTGCTTTATAGATTGAAACATTTCCATCCATATCAGTTTTCTTCTTAAAGACCCATTTGCACTCGACGGGTCTTGCACCGTCTGGCAGATCAACCAAGTTCTAAACTTGATTTTCATCCATGGACTTTATCTCGGATCTCATGGCTCCAAGCCATGACTCGGAATCAGATCCCACCATCGCTTCCGAATAATTTGCCGGCTCATCACTGTCTAACAGTAACACATCACGAACACTTCGTGATCTTGCCGATCTTCGTAGTACAGGTGTTGTTGTCGGCTCAGCTGCCACGATCGGCTCAACCTCCAAGGTTTTTGCCGATTCGCTATTAGCCGATTCGCTATTAGCTGATTCCTCTCGAATTTCTTCGAGTTGCACCGTGCTCCCACTTACTCCCCGACTGAGAAAATCTTTCTCAAGGAAGACACCGTTCCGAGCGACAAACACTTTGCCCTCTTCTCGGTTGTAGAAGTAGTAACCCAAGGTTTCCCTCGGATACCCCACGAAAATACATTTATCCGACTTGGCCGTAAGCTTGTCCGACTTAAGTCGCTTGACAAAAGCTTCACAACCCCAAATCTTAAGAAAAGACAAACTCGGCTTATTGCCTGTCCACATCTCATGCGGTGTATTCTCTACCGATTTTGATGGTACTTTGTTTAGTGTGAACGCCGCTGTTTCTAGACAATAACCCCAAAATGATAAAGGCAGATCTGTCCGACTCATCATTGATCGTACCATGTCCAACAAGGTCCGATTCCGCCTTTCCGAAACACCATTCCTTTGTGGCGTTCCTGGCGGAGTAAGTTGAGGAACTATTCCACAACTTTTCAGATGGTCATCAAACTCATGGCTCATGTACTCGCCTCCTCGGTCCAACCGAAGAAACTTTATTTTCTTGCCGAGTTGATTCTGTGCTTCATTCTAGAATTCTTTGAACTTTTCAAAGGCTTCCGACTTATGTTTCATTAAGTAGATATATCCATACCTACTCAAATCATCAGTGAAGGTAATGAAGTACTCATAACCACCCCTGGCTGTCGTGCTCATTGGTCCACATACATCACTATGTACTAGTCCCAACAAGTCGGACGCCCTTTCGCAACTCTTTGCAAAAGGTGTCTTGGTCATTTTGCCGAGTAGGCAAGATTCGCATGTCTCGAATGACTCCAAGTCGAACGAAGTTAGGAGTCCATCATCATGGAGCTTCTTCATGCGTTTCCAACTTATATGACCAAGCCGACAGTGCCAAAAGTAAGTCATATTCAGATCATTTGGTTTCAACCTTTTAACATTTATGTTATAAACCGACTCACCATCAAGATTCAAAATAAATAACCCGTCCTGGACGGGTGCAAAGCCGTGAAACATATCATTCAAATACAAAGAACAACCATTATTCTTGATATTCGACTCATAGCCTTGCCTCATCAAACATGAAGCAGAAATAATGTTTCGACTGAGCACTGGAACATAATAACAATTATTTAGTTCCATAATGAATCCGGAAGGTAAATGAAGTTGCATCGTGCCGACTTCCAACGCAGCAACTCTTGCTTTGTTGCCGACTCGAATATCAACCTCGCCTCTTGCTACGCTCCTAGTTCTTACCAGTCCCTGCAACGAGTTGCAGATGTGAATAACTGATCCGGTATCATATACCCAAGAACTATTAGGTGCATCAGCAAGATATATGTCTATAACATTGCAAACAAGTGTACCTGAGTCGGAAGTCATACCTCCACTCTTGGCTTTGTCGGCCAAGTACTTGCTGCAGTTCCTCTTCCAATGGCCATCCGCCTTGCAGTAGAAGCAAGTGGATCCGGCTGAAGGAGATGGCTTAGTCCCTGAGGAAGCGCTTGGGACAGGGTCCTGAGCCTGCTTTCCTCCTGACTTAGCCTTCTTCTTAGTCCAAGAACTCTTCTTGAACTTAGCCTTATTCTGCACCATCAACACTTGACTGGTGCCCTTCTTGAGATCCGCCTCTGCCTGCTTGAGCATCCCATGCAATTCAGTGAGCTTCTTATCCATACCATGCATGTGGTAGTTCAAAATGAACTGCCCATATGCACTAGGAAGAGAGTTCAGAATTATATCCGTAGCGAACTCTTCGCTTATGGGGTAGCCAAGCCTCTCCAGAGACTGCACGTAACCAACCATTTTGATCACATGCGGACTCAGTGGATCACCATCCTTAAGCTTGCAACTCAGCAAAGCCTGAGAGACTTGATACCTCTCAGTCTTCGCCTGAGCCTGGAACATACTTTTGAGGCTTTCGGTCATATCGTAGGCCTCAACATGCTCGAACTGCTTTTGCAAGTCTGGTTCCATGTGAGCAAGCATAAGACAGCTGATATCCGTGGACTCATCCTTAGCCCGACGGTAGGCATTGGTGGCTGCGACAGTCGCATTCTCATTCGGCTCATCTGGAAGTGGGTTGTCTAGGACATGGTCCTTCTTTTCTTGTTTGAGAACAATTCTCAGATTTCGATACCAGTTGGTAAAATTAGTGTCGTTCAGTTTATCTTTCTCAAGAATGGTTCTCAACGCAAAACCGGATATCTGAGAGTGACTGCTACTTGGTGCCATGATCTACAACAGAAAATATGCAAAACACTTAAGACATGTATTCATAAAAGAGTTTATGCTCCCACTAGAACCAACACCCCTCCGATGGTTACTTAGTGATTCAGGATCCTAAATAAGCAAGTCGGCTAGTGAGCTTTAGCATCACCGCTAGCCACCAAGTGATCTAGGTAGACAACTCCTTGTCAATCGCATCTCATGCGACTCCTGTTGGACGGGTGGCATCACATGCCCCGGCTCCCATCCGACCTTTCCCCGAGTCCCACAACCGTTGTGATAGACCCGTCTAGCTTACCGAATGTTTCTGCAGTAAGAGTCCGACTCGAACCCACCTAGTTGGAAAGAATTGGCAGCACCTCAATTTTATGAGCCCACTGCCAAAAATGTCCGACTTGTGATGGTGCAAACACTGGCGGGAAAACCGACTGGACCTTCTTTGAGGGATTAAATTTTACCGACTATCTAATAGAGGTAAAACTGAGACATAACAATAACACAAAAAAAAGTAATTATAATGTGAAATGGTATGGCTCTCTTCATGGCGATCTCCATCTCCACAAAGCCTGTAATCCGACTCGTGCCAACTCTTGTCACTTGCCGTCTTACTCCATGTCGCCGACATGTATAACGCCTTGCATGCCTTCCGGGTTCTCAAACAGCTACACTAGCTTAGTAAAGTAAATTACATAGAGAATCCGACACGCATGTCGTTATACAATAAAATGACAGCACCTAGGCTCCAGGCGGCTGACAAAAACCGTGATTCGCAGATCACGTATGGATTACACACATACATCACATGCACATGAACCATACCATTCACAACTTCCTGCAAAAACAAGTTATGCATAGATACAATATCTACCGGCGTTGTGAAACTCGCAACAACATCTAAGGCGCTACGACAGGGCGAAGCCGGCGGTCCCACCACTTCTGGATTTACGTGTCACAGTCTACCCCGATGGCGGAAGCCGACCGGTAGGGGTATGTCGTTCCACGACCTCAGCAGTATCATCACGGAAATCAGATCTACCATTCCCCGAGTATAGTTGATCCAATCAACTTCATACAAAACCGATCTATCTCATAGATCGACCACCAAAACAGCACATAGATCTCATCTATAGCCTACCGCATATCATATATGCGAGATCTCGAGCCTAAAACCAGAAGCTATCGCTCTGATACCACTGTTGGGCCACGCAGAGATAAAACAAAACTTTTTCCTCTAACGTGGTGATCCCAAGATCTAGCTGAGGTAGAAGGCCACGAGGTTTACCACTAGACGCGCGGTTGCGGATTACTGATGAAGCGCGTCAGTTGATGCAGTGCAGTCCTCACGATCCGATCGTCCTGGTGCTGATCGCACAGCACCTCTGCTGGTATCCACACGTACAAGGAGGAGCGCCGGCGGCGAACTGCTAGGTTCGTTACGGCGGCTGGACTGCTGTGGAGCTAGGGTTTCCAACACATGGAATGACCTAACCGAACAACGATTAACCTTTTTGGGTTACTATGCTCCACTATATATAGGGAGTGAACGTGGGCTCTGCTCGCGCGACCCATTCACTAAAGCCCATATAACACTAGTCACCGTGAGTCCAACTCACTAACTCAGTCCTAATCCGGTTTAGGTCCAACCCAACCAGATTATATGTTCAGATCCAATCCGAACTTGCTCCCGCTCTTAAGTGTGTGACCCCGCAGGCTCATGGTTACTTGGACACGATTAGAGTCCGACTCACAATCGATCAATCGGCATCGGCTCCTAGCAGAACGTGTCGATTCCCAAGTACCAAAGAGTCATGACGACTTGCCTTTCCAATGCGACTTACGTCCGAGTCCCTTTTGCCTCACGATATACCTTGTCAGACTATAGGCGAATGTATGTCATCCCTTAAATAGTCCGACTCTCTTCTCGATCCGAGATAAGTGATTCACCCGACTAACTCTTAGTCGATCGCCTCGGTTAACACTTAACCGAGTCGTGCATGGCCATGCTTTCCGAATCATATCTCACGAGAGGGCCCAGAGAATATCTCTCTGAGTGGAGGGGAAAAATCCCATCTTGGTTATTCACATCACGCAGCTTGATTCTCAGTCGACCCGAACCCTGCCTTTATAACTGCCCAGTTACGGATCAGCGTTTGACAGAACCTAAGTCGGTGATCCTCAACTCGGACTATGCAACAATCTCAGGTCTAAGGATTACATTGATTGAGATATACAAATGACAGCTTAGTTCGTTGTACCTCAATATGGGTCAATCCGACTCGCTAAACTCTTTAGCCTAGTCTGTGTAAGTTGGAATAGCATCTCCATGCCCATGACAAGTGGAACCGAGTCATCAAGACAACTTTCACATTGGTCTAAGTTGTGTGTCTAGCACAACCTCAATGTCCAAGGATATTTACTACAAACAATATGAATGCATAGTTCCACAACTGAATCACATATTCAATGATACACATCAGATGTTTATACAAGGACTACTTAATAACTTTATGAATACAATGGGAAATCTCATCATACATGATTGCCTCTAGGGCATATTCCCAACAACTCCTATCTCAGCGATGATGATGATTTTCTGGAGGATCAGGCCATGGACTTCTTCACCGATGAGGATGATTTTGCCTTCATCGAGGACGATGAGGATGATGATTAGACCGACTCCGAAGAGTAGTAGCACTTGAGCACTAGCATAGTGAGTTGTATTCGGTCCCACTGTATCGTAGTTTCTAGAATGGTTCTTAAAACCATCTGTTTTCCTTTGTTGTGGTGTGTGTTGTATCATGTGCTATGAATGAATGAATGAAAAGCAAGTTGCTAGAAAATCTGAGCCAAACTTTAAAAACTTTTCAAAGTCCCTGAACCTTAGAAAGTTCCCTCTTTTCTCATGATCTATCTCAATCTTCAGATGCCTCGCGGAGGAAGTGGTTCATCCCTGGACCCGATGTTGCAGATCCTGCAAATGTTGGTTTCTGACCATGAAGGTGAAAGAGCCGAACGCCAAGCCAACTTAGCCACCCTTCAGCAGATAGCTCAGCTGGCCCACAACAATCAAGGCCAAGGAAATCAGGACAACCATGGATCTAAGCTCAAGAATTTCCAGAATACCAACCCACCTGTTTTCACTAAGTCGGAAGAGCCCTTAGACACAGATGATTGGCTGCAAACCATGGAAAACAACCTGGAAGTAGCCGGAGTGGAAGCTAACGAGAAAGTTCTGTTCGCCACCCACTATCTAGCCGGAGATGCCATAGTATGGTGGAACATCTTTCGTGCAATGACCGGAGGACAGATGATGACCTGGGAGGAATTCAAGGTCAAGTTCAGCAGAACCCATGTGCCACCGGGTTTGATCAAGAGAATGAGAGATGAATTCAGAGAGATGAAGCAAGGAAGGATGACCGTAGTGGAATACCGTGAAAAATTATTGTCATTAGCTAGGTATGCCTCGGATGAGATCAACACGGAAGCCAAGAAGAAAGAAAGATTCTTTAATGGTCTGCACGATGAGATGCAGACGGTGTTAGTCAATATCCCTTTTGCTGATATTGAAGCCCTTATCGACTCTGCCATCCAGATGGAAGGAAAGATCACCCAAGCCAATGAGAACCGCAAGCGTCGCATGATGCATCAGCCAGGAACCCATCATACCCCAAAGTATCGCTCCAACCCATCTCCAGGATTTGCCCCGAGAACCAACAGACCCCCTATGAACCGTCCGACCTATCCCAACCATGGAAACCCAAGGCCCAGAGGAAATCACAACAAATCCGGCAACTCTGGCAATTTCAACCGTGCACCACCCAAGTTCAACAACAACAATGATGTTGCCAACACCAACACTGCCCCGAGGACTGGAAGCAATGTTGTGCATGTTGCAGCAAAGGACAAGTCGCAAGTGACTTGTTATGACTGTGGAAATAAGGGTCACTACTCCAATGAGTGCCCCAAGAAGAATGCCGCAACCCCAATGCAAATGCCCTAGCTCAGCATCAGCGTCGTGTTCCGCTTGGAAGAAGGTTTGCCCCAGGGAATTCGCTCAACCGCAACGGTCGTCTTATTCTCATGCATGCTGAAGAAGCCCAGGAAGCGCCAGACGTCGTGTTGGGTATGTTTTCTGTTAATTCAGTACTTGCTAGAGTGTTGTTTGATTCTGGTGCATCGCACTCATTTGTCACCGAAGAATTTGCATGCACTAGTAAGATTCAACCAACCAAATTGAAGCATGTTATGATTGTTCAAATCCTCGGTTCAGCCACCAATGCCAGGCAAATTTGCAAATCCGTCCCTATCCAAATCCATGGCATAGATTTTTATGCTAATCTGATAGTACTCGGAACTAAAGGTTTGGAAGTAGTACTAGGAATGGATTGGATGTCCAAACATAAAGGATTAATTGACTGTGCCAAGAAATCCATAACCATGACCAGTACAGCCAGAATATCAGTCGAGCATGTATCTAAAACCTTACCTCGTCAATTCAAGTGCAACAAGAGTATATCCCAACCTACCATTGACCAAGTCCGGATAGTATGTTAATACCCCGATGTATTTCCAGATGTTTTGCCTGGTATGCCCCCCGATCGGGATATCGAGTTTATCGTCAAACTAATCCTCGGAACAGGGCCCATAGCCCAGAGACCATATAGTATGAACCCGTCTGAACTAGCAGAACTGAAGAATCAACTAGATGCCATGTTGGAAATTGGATTGATTCAACCAAGTGTGTCACCATGGAGATCACCTATCTTGTTTGTGGACAAGAAAGATGGAGGTAACCGTTTGTGTACGGATTATCGGAAGTTGAATGATGTCACTATCAAGAACAAGTACCCATTGCCCAAGATAGAAGATTTGTTTGATCAGTTGACCGGTGCCAAAGTGTTTTCTAAGATCGATCTTAGAACCGGCTATCATCAACTCAAGATCCACGCAGAGGATATTCCAAAGACTGCCTTTACCACCAGATATGGATTATACGAGTATACTGTTATGTCTTTTGGATTAACCAATGCCCCCGGTTATTTCATGAATCTCATGAATAAGATTTTTATGGACTTGCTGGATAAGTTTGTTGTTGTTTTCATAGATGACATTCTGATTTATTCCAAATCAGAAGAAGAACATGAGCTACACCTAAGGACCATTCTTGGAACCCTTACAGAGCATCAGATGTATGCCAAGTTTAGCAAATGTGAATTCTGGTTACAGGAGGTAGGATTCCTCGGCCACATTGTATCAGCCATAGGAATTGCCGTTGAACCTGCAAAGGTGAAAGATGTCAAAGATTGGCAAGCCCCAACCACTCAAACCCAAGTTCATGCATTTCTCGGATTGGCGGGATACTACCGCAAGTTCGTAGAAGGATTCTCGAGTATCGCCAGACCCATGACCCAACTGCTGAAGAAGGACAAGAAGTTTGAATGGACGGACAAATGTGAAGCGAGTTTTCAAGAACTCAAGAGAAGATTGATTTCAGCCCCAATCTTAATCATGCCGGATATCACGAAGCCCTTTGACGTGTATTGTGACGCATCCAAGATTGGTCTCGGATGTGTGCTAATGCAAGCACGCAAAGTTATATCTTATCTATATCGACAACTGAAACAACATGAGCAGAACTATCCAACCCATGACCTCCAGCTCGCAGCCGTAGTTATAGCCCTAAAGACATGGATGCATTACCTGATGGGAAATCGTTGCGAGATTTATTCGGATCACAAGAGCCTGAAGTATATATTCACTCAGAAGGAGCTGAATATGAGACAGAGAAGATGGATTGAGCTAATCAAGGATTACGATCTGGACATTCACTATCACCCCGGTAAAGCCAATGTGATAGCAGATGCCCTTAGCAGATTGCCGTGCCGCTTGAACTCCATGATTTTTAAGGAGCAACCAAGCTTGCACAAAGAGATGGAAGATTTTCGAATGGAATTAGTGAGTGAAGGATTTTTGGCTAGCATAGAACTTCAACCCACTTTGATCAGCCAGATCAAGGAGGCGCAGAAAGGAAATGCTAGTATCGACGGAATCAAGCGTCGTATCAGTACAGGCAAAGTACCCGGATTCACCGAAGATGAAGGAGTTTTGTGGTACAAAGTACGCCTTTGTGTCCAAGCAGATTCTGAGTTGAAAGAAGTTATTCTGAAGGAAGCTCATGCTACTCTTTATTCTATCCACCCCGAGGAACGAAGATGTATCAAGATTTGAAAGAAAAAAATTGGTGGCATAAGATGAAGAGAGAAATCGGAAGCTATATCGCCAAGTGTGATATATGTCAGCGAGTCAAGGCGGGACATCAAAGACCCGCAGGATTGTTGCAACCATTGCAGATTCCGGAATGGAAATGGGATTCCGCTGGAATGGACATTATCTCCGGATTACCTACTTCTAGTAGGGGATTCTGCTGGAATGGACATTATCTCCGGATTACCTACTTCTAGTAGGGGAAATGACTCTATCTGGGTCATAGTGGACAGATTGTCCAAAGTCGCCCATTTCTTACCAGTCAAGACCACCTATCAGAGTTCGAAACTAGCGGAGTTATACATCGTGAGAATCGTCAGTTTCCATGGAGTCCCCAAGAACATTGTATCTGATCGAGGAACTCAGTTTACCTCGAGATTCTGGAAGAAAGTCCAAGAAGGTTTAGGAACCCGACTAGATTTCAGCACGGCTTATCACCCTCAGACCGACGGACAAACAGAGCGAGTAAATCAAATACTCGAAGACATGTTGAGAGAAAGTGTGTTAGAGTATGGATCTAAATGGGAAGACTGTCTGCCGTTCGCAGAATTTTCATAAAACAATAGTTATCAAGCTAATTTGCAAATGGCCCCATTTGAATTCATGTACGGAAGGAAGTGTCGCACCCCTTTTAACTGGTCAGAAGTAGGAGAGAGTCAGATTTTCGGACCCGACATCCTACGAGAAGCAGAAGAGAAAGTTCACAAGATTCGTGAGCACCTCAAGACCGCCCAGTCCAGACAGAAGAGTTACGTCGACAAGAGACGTCGAGACCTCGCCTTCAATATAGGAGATTTTGTGTATCTGAAAGTGTCGCCATTGAAGGGAATGCAACGTTTCCAACTAAAAGGAAAGTTAGCCCCCAGATATATCGGCCCCTTCAATATTCTGAACCGTCGAGGAGAAGTATCATATCTTGGAACTACCCGAAGAGATGTCAGCCGTGCACAATGTGTTCCATATCTCATTACTTCGCAAGTGCCTCGAAGTTCCGAAGAAGACTGAAGTGTTCAAGAACATTGATCATCGGACCATAGAGATCAACGATGACCTGACCTATCCCGAAGTACCCATCCGTATTTTGGAAGAATCTTTCAAAACTACCAGAACCCGAAGCATCAATTTTCTCAAGATTCAATGGAGCAACCACACAGAAGAAGAAGCTACCTGGGAGCGCGAAGATCACATCAGGACAGAGTTTCCCAATCTCTTCAAATCCTAGGTAATCTTTTTTGACCTTTTTCAAATCTCGAGACGAGATTTTGTTTAAGGGGGGAAGGTTTGTAACATCCCAAAAATATTAAACTTGGATCATCAAACTCTAATCATCAAAATTAGGGTTAACAAAAACTTTGCCAACTAAAAATATGAAAGCATCCATATGTGTGTGTATTAAAATTTGGATTCTTTTGAATTGCCATGTTTCTATGTTTCTTTGCTTGTAAAATGATTCTTAGGTGAAATAAACATCATCTAAACAATCCCCAAACTTTTCCCAAATATAAACAACTCAAAATGAATAAATTAAGTGAATGGTCACTTTGGCCAAATTAACTCCCATGCCTACTTTGGCTATCTCTAATTTTCAAAACTCAACAGAAACATGTATGGCTCTTTGCACCCCTTGTTAGTACTCATAATAAGGTACCAAGGACCACTTTGTGATCATCCAAAAACATTCAAATACTAAGTTTAAATGACAGTTTAAAATTGAATCTATCTCATATGGGAAGATCCCACTATTTCAAAAACCACTCAAACAAGCTCAATTTTCGAAACCCAAGCACCCACAGAATCCTCAACACATGCCTAGCACACCCACCAAAAATCTTTTCAAAATTCAAAAATCAATTTCTTGCGTCCATTTCATCAAACACTTGGAGACAGAAAATCAAATTGGCCAAACTTCACTGTTTTGAGCAGTAATTTGGCTAAGCATTGTTCACCATTGATCACACTTGTCTCCCCCAGTGCCAACCAGTGCCTTGACCACCCCTAGCCCCTACCCATCGCACCATACCATGCCAACCCGAAGTAACCCTTGCCAGCCGACCATGGCTAGCTAGCCAGAGCAAGCACCAAGCCTAAACACCATGTCTAGGACGCATGCCACCGTCCACCGCCACCCCCTGTCCAGCGCTTGAACCCTGCCAGCCACTGGACCACACGCCCAAGCCATGCCAAACTTCTCTGAGAGCATGCCGAGAGCGCTCCAGAGCGCCACCCTCGACACACGCCCATAGACCGAGCGCCACCCTCGCCGTGTGCACGCGTGATCACCACCACCCCAGCAACCCCGTAGACACGCCCGTTCCGCCGCGTGGACCACACGCGCTGTGCGCCAGCAAAACCTCCGTCGGACCCGCCCAGAGCGTCGCAGCGTTCTGACCGATCAGCACCGCCCCACGCCTCTCCACCACGCCGTTGAGCTTCGCCAGGGAACATAGAACCGCCCCTATCGTCGCCCACGCCGATAGCTACCTGTGCCGTCGACCACGACGAGCTCAGCTCGCGCTCGTCGGTCCCCTCTCGCCACTATAAATACAGGCCTCCCCTGCTCGATTTCGTCACACCAGTTCGTTCCCCTCTCTCTAAGAAACATCCCACACCCTTCCCCGGAGCAAGGCAAGAACCAGGTGGCCAGAATTTCACTCGAGTTCGCCGCTGTAGAGGAGGAGAGGCGCCGTCGATTGGAGCCGCCCAAGGAGGAGCTGCCGGTGCCAGGAGAATCGCCGTCGTCGACTTCGTCGTTCGCCCCCATTGCCGACCCTCGCCTGAGCCCCGGTGAGCCTCCCACGACCCTCACTGAGCCGCTGGGGTTCGAGCTCGCCGGTGACATGTTCATCGTTGACGACGACCCTCAGCCGTTGATCGCCCTTCTAATCCAACGAATCACATAGCCCCGTACCGCTTTGCACGTTATGAGCTAGTGACGGGTGGAACCCCCTGTCAGCTGAGCCCCGCGCTGCGGAGTGACACTGGGCCGGCCCATTAACCTTTCCCGCCCAGCCCAACCGTTTGAATTTAGCTTTTTCTATTTTAATTCAAATTCAGTTCTGTACCTAGTTTCAAAAATCAACCCAGATCGATTCAGTAAACCAAATTGCATGAAACCAATTTTATTAGAAAGGTACTGAAATGCTTAATCCAAGCCAATTGGATTCAAATCATGTGGATCTATATTCAAACATTCAAACATTTTTCAAATTTCAACCATAATAGCTTTTGAGTTGATTCCAACTCTCAAAAATCACATTTGATCATACCTTTCAGAATATATAAACACATATGCGTTTACTTATAGAAATAATGTTCAAGTAATAAAATAATGCCACATAGGCATTTCTAGTCACTTTATTTAATTAAAATAAAAAGGTTAAACCTTATTAAATTGTGACACCACTTTAAATCACATTCTCATGTACTGAAATATGTGATGATGACATGTGTCAACATGATCCCATGTTTGAGTTGGAGAATATTAAATCTTAAGTAGTTTTTCAATGAGTAGAAATTACTTTTCTAAAAATAAATAAATAAGACAAATGCCTTAATCTTGTAATGATAAGTGATGATGCTAGATCATCTATAGAACATATTTGTGTGATGATTGAAAATAGTTAAGTATTGTTTGGTGATTGTGTACCTCGTATTTATTTATAGACGCTAGTACCGACCAAGGATACGAGGAGGAAGGAGGATACTACGAGGAAGAAGCCGAGGAGAACTTCAACCACTGCTCTGCACAAGGCAAGCTAACACTTGCAACTTAGCAAGCTTATGCTGATACTTATGCAAGCCAATACTTGCAACCTTGCAAGCCTAATACTACTAGTTGATTTGGCAAGCTAACCCTTGCAAGATACCCTACTTATGCAAGTAATACTTGCTTGTTACCATGCCAACTATATGCCTTATGCATATGTGATCCTACCCACTTGATAACCCAATCCTAGTTTTACTTGCAAGCTTTATACTTTATTTCTTTATCAAAGCTTTCTCTTAGAGTTTACTTAAGTAACTTGTAGATTCTAGGAAGATAATTGAAGGTTGCATAAAGAGCATTAAATTTGCCCTAAGCTAGATAATCTTGATGTCATCCTAAGGCATGCGATTGAACTCAATTAATCTCCACTTAATTACTATCCCTCATTAGTACTTACCCCACTTGTAGATGCTAGTGCTAAGCATAAAACTTGATCAACTTTAGATGGGAATACTTGGTGAAAATGGTTATGAAAACCTTAGAATGATGAGTCATTCTACTGAGATGTTTTGACATGTGTTTCCGAACACCAGATGATTTTGATGATGAAAATGTTGAGGCATGAGCCTTAGCCCTTTACAAAACTGATGGTTGTCTGGATGCGATACCATTCCAATTTTACCGTACAACCACAATACCCGAAAATTGGGTAGGGGTTGACTAGAAACTTATATACCTTAGTATGGGTTCCCTCACAGCCGAGGTCTGAGCTGAGGCTACCTTGTGAAAATTTTCCACCTGTGCAGTACCCAAGATGATAGTTGGTCATGGTTGGGAGGCCAAACTCATAGGAGAGGTGCCTATACTAGGGCGTGTAATTGAAAGGTTAGGATTGATTATCCGCATACTGAGTATGGTGAATTCAGGATTTGTTCCTGACGGATGTATCGAATGTTGTGGTGAAAGTGTATAATCTCTGCAGAGTGTCAAACTATTCGAATAGCCGCGTCCGCGGTTATGGACAGTTGGAGTGGCCATACTGTTCCCCCGTCAGATGTTTTCAATATGACTTGTGAAATGAATTGAGATTTTGACTTGACCACAACAGAGTTGTGATATGAAATTCAAGTTCCCACTTAGGTGTTATAAAATTTCAAACTAGTTTCTTTGCTTATGAACTTAGTAGAGGTAAATCTGGCTTTTTGCAAAACAACCCTAGAGCTTAGTGTCCTACTACAAAAACCCCCCTTCACTTGTTAGTATTAGTTTGCGAGTACTTAAAGAGTACTCATGGATTTGTCCCTAGCTATTCCCGTGGCCAGACTATGAAGAGGAGTACCAGGATGATGGACCCCAGGAAGGTTACGACAACTAGGATCATCTCCCATCATCAGTCGTCAGCATTGCCTGTGACCCCGAAGATGGAGCTTCGCCTACGCTATCCTTATTATTACGTTATTCCGCTGCTTGAGTTGTATTAAGAACTGGATCATGAGATCCTTATTTGTGTAAGACCTTATGTATGGTTTGTAATGGATGATGTATTGTGATATCCAAATCTGTTATGTCTCGCAAAAATGGTAATCCTGGGATTGCGATGTATGGCATAACAGGCATCTGGGATTAAAAATCCGGGTGTTGACATATTGTCTAGAAACTGCAGCGTTCATACTAAACAGAGTACCATCAAAATAGGTAGATAAGACACCGCATGAGATGTGGACGGGAAAAAATCTAAGTTTGTCTTTTCTTAAGATTTGGGGTTGTGAAGCATTTGTCAAGCGACTTCAGATAGATAAGCTTACGGCCAAGTCAGATAAGTCTATTTTCGTGGGGTATCTGAGGTAAACCTTAGGTTACTACTTCTACAAACGAGAAGAGGGCAAAGTGTTTATCGCTCGGAATGGTGTCTTCCTTGAGAAAGAGTTTCTCAGCTGGGAGACAGTGGGAGCATGGTGCAACTCGAAGAAATTGGAGAGGAACCGACTGGTAGAAAGTCGGCAAAAACCTTGGAGGTTGAGCCGGTTGTGGTTTTTGATCTGACAATTGCGCCTACACTACGAAAATCTACCAGATTGCAAAGTGTTCATGATGTGTCACTGTTAGACAGTGATGAGATGGCAACTTATTCGGAAGTGATGGTGGGATCTGATTCCGAGACATGGCTTGGAGCCATGAGATATGGTTAAAATCCATGGATGAAAATAAAGTTTGAAACTTGGTTGATCTGCCAGACGGTGCAAGACCCGTCGAGTGCAAATGGGTCTTTAAAAAGAAAACTGATATGTATGGAAATGTATCTGTCTATAAAGCATGACCTGTCGCGAAGGGGTTCTGACAGGTTCAAGGAGTTGAATACGATGAGACTTTATCACCCGTAGCGATGCTTAAATCAGTCCGGATCATGTTAGCTATAGCATCCTATTTTGACTATGAGATATGGAAGATGGATGTCAAGACGGCTTTCCTTAATGGAAATTTAACCGAGGATGTGTATATGATACAACCCGAGGTTTTTTTTGATCCGGATAATGCTAAAAAGTATGCAAACTTTATAAATCCATTTATGGTTCAAAGCAAGCATCTTAGAGTTGGAATATTCGCTTTGATGAGGTAGTCAAATTGTTTAGCTTGATCAAGAGTGATCATGATTCTTGTTTATACAATAATTTCATTGGGAGCAAAGTAAACTTTCTGATCTTATATGCGGATGACATATTACTGATTGGAAATGATGTATAGATGTTGCAAGAAACCAAGGAATCATTGGAAAGGAGTTTTTCAATGGAAGACTTGGGTGAGGCAACATATATTCTAGGAATCCGGATCTATAGAGATAGATCAAGGCGGCTCATTGGATTGATTCAGAGTACATATTTGGAAAGAGTGTTGAAAAAGTTCAACATGGAATCATATAAGAAGGGGTTCTTACCTATGTCCCATGGTGTAAAAGTTAGCAAGACTCGGTGTCCTTCAATGACTGATGAGCGAAGTTAGATGGGCGTGATTCCGTATGCTTCGGCAATCGGATCCATAATATATGCCATGATTTGTACTAGGCCAGATGTTTCCTATGCTCTAAGTGTTGTGAGAAGATACCAGCCTGAACCTAGAGAAATCCACTGGGCAGCGGCTAAAAAGATCCTTAAGTACTTGAGAAGGACAAAGGATATGTTCTTGGTTTATGGATGTGAAGATGAACTCAGTGTAAAGGGTGTAGGGTTCGCAGCATAGAAAACAAAAAAAATTCTACGATGGGAACAACTATGTACCAAGATCTATCTACTAGATACAAACAACGGGCGGATGTATATCCATAGAGAACATAACCTTGAATACCGACAAAGCTTAACGAGTCCAAACTCGTGGTTGATGTAGACGATCTCTTGCCGATCTCAAGATCGAGAGGAAGTCCTAGCGCCGCAAACCAGTGGCGCATCCTTGCTCGCACACACGTTCGAGGCACCGAGCAACATCCGCCTCCTCACTCCAGCGATGCAGTGGAAGCACAACTCTTTCTTTCCTAATAGCCACCGGGAACATGTATCTCGCTAGTCCGAGACCATGGGGATAAATACTAGAGGGGGAGAGACATCCTTCACAAGGAGGTGTGAGTGAGAGGGAGGGGGCTCCTTTTATAGGGAGAGGGGGCACCCAAGGGGCCATGCGCCCAGCCATGGGGATGCCCCCTCCCCTCCTTTAATTCATGTGGGTGGACACTCCAATCACACAAAAGCCTTTCAATTCCCTCCACTCAAAAACCCACTCAAATTTCCACCAAATTTATTGCAAACTCTCATTAAATAAAAATCCTTTTATTTATTCAGAATTTTGTCAATTACTTTAATGGAAAACATTCTCATATAACCCCTTACTAGTATTTCATTTCACATGCAAAAACACTTTCTGCAATTTCACACGAAAACCTGTTTCGGTATCTAGTGAAATAAATTCCTGCGCTTGTTATTCTTCCGGCATGAAACATTTGCTCCAAATGGATGGCGGCTTCTCTTAAGTGTGTCACCCTATGGTTCGAGAATAATGCGGACATGATCGAGACCCCTCTCGGATCAATAATCAGAAGCGGGATCTGGAGACCCATACTGACTCCCACACATTCAATGATGACTTTCTTGTGATTGTCGGAACCTTTTACGCTAGTATCTTAATCCCTTTGTTTCACGATATATTACATGTCCGAGATTCGATCATCAGTATCTCCATACCTAATTTGATCTCGTTATTGACATGCACTCTTTTCTCGTTTCCTTCATATAACATTCTAGTTATCAAATCACTTGCTTGCAAGCTAATCAATGTGATATCACCGAGAGGGCCCAGAGCATATCTATCCGTCATCGGGATGAAAAAATTCCACTCTCGATCCATGGGCCTCAACATAACACTTTAGTAGTTCTGAACCCATCTTTATAATCACCCGGTTACGGTGTGACGTTTGATGTTATCAAGAAACTCTTCCTGTGTTAGTGATTGACATGATCTCATGGTCTAAGGATTAGGATTACTTCGTAAGTTGTTATAGAAATATAAACTCAATGACGTTGATCGTAATGCTATACTTCGGATGAATGTTCATCACATCATTACACTAATGTTGTGACCTTGTTATTAACAACATCCAATGTCCATAATCAGGAAACCTTGATCATCTTGTTAATCAACGATCTAGTTTTATGAGAGAGGCATAACTAGGAACTTTCTGTTTATTTATTAAACACACATGTATTAACGTTTCCATATTAATACAATTATAGCATGCAAAATAAACATTTATCATAAACAAGGAATACGATAATAACCACTTTATTATTGCCTCTCGGGCATATTCCCTTCAGTCTCCCCACTTGCACTAGAGACAATAATCTAGTTTGAAAACTTTGCGTATTGAACACCTATGGCTTTCTGGTGTTCCATATACGCAATTGCAAGTGGTTAACATAATCTACGGATCTGACGCTTTCAGGTCCATGTGTATTTGCATGAATTTGCGTATTCACGCATCATCCATTCTCTAATGAGATGGCATTGTATAAATTTGGTCTTTTGGTGAGACCTTTAGTTCCTTGGGGTTAAATCATGTCGATACTATTGTCGTACAATATATCTTTAGTGTTAGCCCGTTGCGAACTACACCTTAGTTTGATAACAAACTACTTGACACAAATGCCCTCCTTTGCTGCTACTATAGCAGTCATATACTAGCCCTTTTGTTTTAGTATTCGTCATAATGTCTTAACTTTGGAACTCTTCCAAATCCATCATGGAAACTTTCTTTCCATTTCATTGTGCCACCCATAGTTTAAATTGAGATAAATTTAATTTATAGCTCGTGACAAAACTAGTATCAATGTAACGCTTTACAATGAACTATTTGTAATTGTTTTTCACCTATACACAAATATATTCTTAGTTCTTCCAAAAAAACATAAGAATATCCTCACTATCGTCCAATGATCATTTTATGATTCATTCTGGTATATGCTCATAACACTTAGAGAATAGGACATATCTGGATGTGTACATATCATGGTATGATTGATCAAAACATCCTTGTGATTTCACTCATCAAGTGTCAAAGCACTTGAATCTTGTTTCACTTATCAATTGTCGATACACTTGAATCTTGATTCAATTCCTTTCCATGCGACAAGAACTGTTTCTTGTCGTCTCTATATTGAACTCCTTCAATATCTCATATATGTATGTTTGGCACAACCATATTAGTGTCACAGTCTATCCACTATAGACATTCATGCTAAATATTCGGGTTTTGCCTAAGTCTTTCATCAAAATGACATTCTTAACCTTTGTCAATAAAAGATACATTATTTCCAATCAACCAGATGTCCTCCACATAATGTATTAGAAATATGTCTCAGCGCTCCCACTTAATTTCTTGTAAATGCAAGCATCTTCATCGTCTCTAGATGAAAACTCCTTTTTCATCACGGTGAAGATTCCAACTCCGCGATGCTTACTTCAGCCATTGAACTTTGCATGCACTTTTAGCATCCTTTGAATTTAACAAAACCCTTTGGACTGTGTCTTGTACATGTCCTAGGTAACCATTCTATTAGAAGAATTTTGTTTTGTTTATTCATCTACCATATACCAAATTATATGTAGTGGTTGCTACTTTAATCCGTCTAGACTAAATATCGCTATGAAAGATCAAATCTTGTCATAGTCAACTCCTTGAACATTTTTGTAAAATACTTTACGACATGTCGACTATTTCATAGATGTGAAACATCCATGTCTGTTTCTTTATAGATCCAAATACGACCGATAGGTTTTTACACCTTTCAGGAGGGTCTTCTAAGTTCAAAACATGATTTCTCGTGTATGGAACTATCACGGATTTTATGGCTTCAAGCCATTTGATGGAGTCAGGGCCCATCATCGCTTCTTTGCATGTAGTCGGTTCATCATTGTCAAACAATAATGATTTACTCTCAAATCTCAGTATTTGATTGTTTATCCGACCGACTTGGTTCAATAAGAACTTAGATCTCCGTGACCACAACATTTGAGGCACATAAGCTATGAGAATTATGGCAGCCTCCGGAACGATTTCTAGGGCTGCGCAACTCGGCACATTTAGCTAAGGTTCGTTAACCTTATCAAAGTTCTATTGTCCTCCCACTTAACTTTTGCGAAAAATTCCTTCTTCAACAAACTTCACGTTTCAAGTGACAAACCCTTTTTGTCCTTCGTGTTATGGAGGAAATACCAATTGTTATTCTAAATAACCTACAAAGACATGCTCATCCGACTTTGGTTGTAAACATCTTACTTATTCTTAGCATACCAAAATTTAAGAAAGGACAACTTGGGTTTTACCCCAAACCATAACTCATATGGTGTCATTTCAACGGATCAAGATGGAGCTCTTTTCAGTGTAAAAGCGGTAGTCTCTAAAGCTTTAATCTTTTAAAACATAATGGCAGTTTTATAAATAACACCTTTGATCCAACCATGTCACACAAGGTTTCATTACAAATCTCAAACACTCCATATTCCAATGGTGTTTCGGGAGATGCAAATTTAGGTGTTTTTGCTACACTTGTAACTCAAATAAATCCCTTTATGATAAAATCATAAATCATTTATTTTCTTGTTACACTTGCAACTCAAATAAATCCCTTATGATAAAATCATAAACCATTTATTTTCTTGTTACAATGATTTTCCACTTCATCTTGAAAGTCTTTGAACATTTTCAAATATTTCATACTTCTTTCTCATTAAGTGAATATTCACTCAAATTTCCGGAGAAAGCATATGAAGTTGAATTCCATCGCTTACGAATACACATAATGGACTACATACATCGATATGTATAAATTCCAATAATTTAGTCGATCTTTCTTCTTTGGCCTTTGAACGAAGTTTTAATTATCCCTAGGAAAGTCTCACAAGTGTCACTTGATCAAATCAAAGACTCCAAAAATCCATGAAAGTGGAGTTACTTCATGTTTTCTTTTCAATATAATTTAAATAGCGATGTCACTTCGTAAGTGATCTTCCAATCATTTGTCTTGCGGCATTTTAGCATTAGCTTTATGGATGTAATTTCTCCAACTATATTTGTAAATCATCCATCTTATATGGAAGACGGTAATTATTTGAACAACCTTTGTTCTCATAATACCTTATTTAAATAACAATTATTAAAACAAATCTTGAAGTCAAGCTTTGATGTCAATGAGAAATACAAACAACGGTTTGTTTGTTTTCGATGAACATCATCACATATTCTCTTGCTAGTTACTTAGGCCATTATGGTTTATGAATTGCATTGTTCCGTATGAAATTTCATACCAACCATCTTGGTATCCAATACCCAAGAACCACATTGTTTAACAAGCAAAGAATACAACCATAACATGTATATCATCCATATACCTAAATTGGATATTTCCAATCTTTTCTTTTCTGCCAAATATATTTTATTGATTCTCTTTCAGCATTTCCTTTTCCTTTTAAAAGAATCTATCAACATCAATAGTGGCGCCATATACATGACACATAGTCCAAAGCGTATATATTCAAATAATAATACCTTTGGACTTGCACTTTGAAGTAGATCACCATCATAAAATGATCGGCATTCTTTCAAAAATCCATTCTTTAGTAATCTTTTAGTGTAGTAAACACTTTACATACATCTTCTATTCATCCTTATCATGACGACTTTCATGATCAAGCTAATGTATCTTATAAAGACGAATCGTGAGTATAACGTTACTTTCCAAAACCCTTTTGGATGATTGGGATGTCTAGCACCTCCAACATTCGCAATTCTCATCCAATATGAGAACATATATTATACTCTATCATATTGCAACCAAAACATTGTTTCAGATATCGTTATATCTGTCACACATGATTGTTTCTAAAACAATTCTTTCAGCTCCTAGATAAACTTGATATTAAAACAAACAAGAATCATGGAGGCAAACATGATACTTAAGATACTAACACTGGAATTGTTACTCTCGATTTAATACCAATTATTAAATTTCACGGAGTAAACAGAGTTTGCTGAAAGTTTGCAATAGGACTTTAAACTTTAGATTGACACTCAACACAATAGGATACTAGTTCGTAAAATAAATATCCAGAATTCTATAGTTCTATTATCTCAATTACAACTAAGCGCATAAGGTGGTGAACGAATGCCAATGACTACAACAAATTATGCAAAATCACTTTGATTTAATTTATGATAAATCGAATTCTACTAATCCAAATTAGAAATGAACTTCCACTTAAAAATGACATCCCTCGTGCCTTTTTTGGTGATTACATGAACCAAATCCACTACACCAAGTCCGATCATCACGTGAGTCGGTATAGCTTCAAAGGCGAGCATCCATATGTTCATCATATCAAAACAAATGACTCATGCTTAACCTTTCGGTCCGTGTTCCAAGGCCATGTCTGTACATGCTAGGCTCGCCAAGTAAGAACCTTAATATTCGTGTGTGTAACTGTCTTACACCCGAGATATGCTTGTGGATTCAAGTACACCCGATCATCACGTGATGTCTTGAAGCGACGAAATATTGTCGGTGCATTCTTAAGGAAGAACACATTTTTATCTTGATATCTAAATGAGGGATCATCTTATTATGCTAATAAAACACCAAACAAGCAATATAAGATGCAATCAAACATCACATGTTATGTGCATCATGGTATGATCACTATCATACCTCTATGTGTAAGGCCAAGGTCTATGGAACTTACACGTTATGTGTGTTGTAAGAGTATCGACTTATACTTCTACTTACAACATCACCATATCATGACACTAGCCCAGCAACAATCTAAACTAGACGCCTCTAATTTATCCATTGCAAGTTTTACGTGGCTTAGGGCTTTCGAAGATAAAACCGTTCTTACCTACGAACATGAACCAAAACGAGGATAACCAAATTGTTGAGAACTCGTTGCAAATTAGATATTGACTATAGTAGGAGAGACAGACACCAGCTAGCCACTTATGCAAAACTAGTTGCATGTCAAGCGTGTAGGGTTCGCAACATAGAAAACAAAAAATTTCCTACGATGGGAACAACTATGTACCAAGATCTATCTACTAGATACAAACAACGGGCGGATGTATATCCGTAGATAAATACCCTTGAAGACCGGCAAAGCTTAACGAGTTCAACTCGTGGTTGATGTAGATGATCTCTTGCCGATCTCAAGATCGAGAGGAAGTCCTAGCGCCACAAAGCAGCAGCGCATACGTGCTCGCACACACGTACAAGACATTGAGCAACCTCTGCCTCCTCGCTCCAGCGATGCAGCGAAAGCACAACCCTTTCTTTCCGAATAGCCACTGGGAACATGTATCTCGCTAGTCCGGGACCATAGGGGATAAATTCTAGAGGGGGAGAGAGATCCTTCACGAGGAGGCGTGAGTGAGAAGTGAGAGGAGGAGCTCCTTATATAGGGGAGGGGGCAGCCCAAGGGGGCATGGCCGCTGGCCATGGAGGGTGCCCCCACCTCTCCCTCATTCATGTGGGTGGACACTCCCCTCACAAAATGGCCCTTCAATTTTCTCCACTAAAAAACTCACTCAAATTCCCATTAAATTTCCACCAAATTTAATGCAAACTCTCATTAAATAAAACTCTTTTATTTTATTCAGAATTTTGTCAATTACTTTAATGACAAACATTCACAAATAACCCCTTGCTATAATTCTATTTCACATGCATAACCACTTTATGCAATTTCACCCGAAAACCTGTTTCGGTATCTAGTGAAATAAATTCTTGCGCTTGTTTATTCTTTTGGCATGAAACATTTGCTCCGACTGGATGTCAGTGTCCCTTAAGTGTGTCACCCTATGGTTCATGAATAATGCGGACATGATCGAGACCCTTCTTCGATAAATAATCAGTAGCGGGACCTGGAGATCCATACTGACTCTCACACATTCAACGATGACTTTTCCTGTGATCGTCGGAACCTTTTACGCTTGTATCTTAATCCCTTTGTTTCACAATATTTTACATGTCCGAGATTCGATCATCAGTATCTCCATACCTAGTTTGATCTCGTTACTGACATGCACTCTTTTCTCGTTCCCGTGATATAACATTCTAGTGATCAAATCACTTGCTTGCAAGCTAACCAATGTGATATCACCGAGAGGGCCCAGAGTATATCTATCCGTCATCGGGATGAACAAATTCCACTCTTGATCCATGATTCTCAACATAAAACTTTAGTATCTTTGAATCCATCTTTATAATCACCCAGTTACGGTGTGACGTTTGATGTCAACAAGAAACTCTTCCGGTGTTAGTGATTGGAATGATCTCATGGTCTAAGGATTAGGACTACTTCGTAAGTTGTTTATAGCAATATAAACTCAATGACTTTGATCGTAATGCTATACTTCCGATGAATGTTCATCACACCATTACACTAATGTTGTGATCTCGTTATTAACAACATCCAATGTCTATGATCAGGAAACTGTGATCATCTTGTTAATCAATGAACTAGTTTATGAGGGAGGCATAGCTAGGAACTTTTTGTTTGTTCATTAAACACACATGTATTAACGTTTCCGTATTAATACAATTATAGCATGCAAAATAAACATCTATCATATACTTGGAATACATATAATAAACATTTTATTATTGCCTCTCAGGGCATATTCCCTTCAGTCTCCCACTTGCACTAGAGACAATAATCTAGTTACATAGTGATGTATCTAACACCCATGGAGTTCTGGTGTAGATCATGTTTTGCTCTAGGGAGAGTTTTAGTCAACGGAACTGCTACATTGAGATCCGTATGTACTTTACAAATCTTTATATCTCCATCCTTGACATGCTCGCGGATGGAGTGAAACCGGCGCTTAATATGCTTGGAATGCTTGTGAGACCTTGGCTCTTTGGCATTGGCAATGGCACCATTTTTGTCACAATAGATCACCATTGGGTCCAACGCGTTTGCAACCACTCCTAGTTCGGATATGAACTCCTTCATCCAAACTGCTTCCTGAGCCGCTTCTGAAGCAGCAACATATTCGGCCTCCGTTGTTGATCCCGCCACCACAGGTTGTTTGGAGCTCCTCCAACTAACCGCTCTGCCATTCATGAGAAATACGTATCCGGATTGAGACTTAGAGTCATCCGGATCGGTGTCAAAGCTAGCGTCGACATAACACTTAGCGACGAGCTCTTCTTCACCTCTGTATACAAGAAACATATCCTTAGTTCTTCACAAGTACTTAAGGATATTCTTGACCGCTTTCCAGTGTTCTGAACCTAGATCCGATTGGTACCTACTAGTCAAACTAATAGCATGTGCCACATACGGTCTTGTACATAGCATGGCGTACATTATAGAGCCTATGGCTGAAGCATAGGGGACCTTGTCCATTATCTCTCTTTCTTCCGCCGAAGCCAGACTTTGAGTCTTACTCAATGTCGTGCCTTGTGTCATAGGTAAGAACCCCTTCTTACTATATTCCATTTTAAACTTATTTAAAATCTTATCAAGGTATGTACTTTGCGATAGCCCTATTAGGCGCCTAGATCTATCTCTATAGATCTTTATGCCTAATATGTATGATGCTTCACCTAGGTCCTTCATTGAAAATTTGCTGTTTAGATAACTTTTAACACTGTTTAAAAGATCTATATCATTTCCGATCAATAATATGTCATCCACATATAATATCAGAAATGCCACATTGCTCCCACTCACTTTCTTGTAAATACAAGCTTCTCCATAAGTTTAGACAAATCCAAACTCTTTGATCACCTCATCAAAGCGGAGATTCCAACTTCGTGATGCTTGCTTCAATCCATAGATGGATCGCTGAAGCTTACACACCTTGTTAGCATCCTTAGGATCGACAAAACCCTTTGGTTGTATCATATACAACTCTTCTTCAATATTACCATTGAGAAACGTGGTTTTGACATCCATCTGCCATATCTCATAATCGAAATATGCAACAATTGCTAACATAATCCTAACTGACTTTAGCATTGCTACGGGAGAGAATGTCTCATCGTAGTCAACTCCTTGAATTTTTCGAAACCCCTTTGCGACAAGTCGAGCTTTATAGACGGTTACATTACCATCAACATCAGTTTTCCTTTTGAAAATCCATTTGTTCTCCACGGCCTTTCGGTCGTGAGGTAAGTCCACCAAGTTCCAAACTTGATTTCCATACATGGATTCCATCTCGGATTTCATGGCTTCTAACCATTTGTTGGAATCCGGGCTCATCATCGATTCTTCATATGTCGCAGGGTCATCATTTTCATCAACCATGAAATTCATGACAGGATTTCCGTACAGCTCGGGAGCTGCACGCGTCCTGCTAGACCTGCGAGGTTCAGTAGTATTCTCTTTTGGAGTTTCATGATCATTATCATTAGTTCCTTCTTCAACTGGTGGAGCCAACTCCGGAACGACTTCCGGTGTTGAGCTACTCGCCATACTTTGAAGAGAAGGTTCAATAACCTCTTCGAGTTCTACCTTCCGACTACTCACACCTTTCGCGAGAAACTCTTTCTCTAGAAAGGATCCATTATTGGCAACAAAAACCTTGCCCTCGGATCTGTGATAGAAGGAATACCCAATAGTTTCCTTAGGGTATCCTATGAAGACGCATTTTTCCGCTTTGGGTTCGAGTTTATCCAGTTGAAGTTTCTTCACATAAACATCGCATCCCCAAACTTTAAGAAATGACAGCTTAGGTTTGTTTCCAAACCACAATTCATACGGTGTCTTTTCAACGGATTTAGATGGTGCCCGATTTAAAGTGAATGCAGCAGTTTCTAGTGCATAACCCCAAAATGACAACGGCAAGTCCGTCAGAGACATCATAGATCGAACCATATCTAATAAAGTACGATTACGACATTCCGACACACCATTTCTCTGTGGTGTTCCGACAGGTGTGAGTTGTGAAACAATTCCACACTCTTTCATGTGAGTGCTAAACTCGTAACTTAGATACTCACCTCCACGGTCGGACCGTAGAAATTTGATCTTTCTATTACGATGATTTTCCACTTCATTCTGAAATTCCTTGAACTTTTCAAAGGTTTCAGACTTGTGTTTCATCAAGTAGATATAACCGCATCTACTCAAATCATCCGTGAAAGTAACAAAATAACGATATCCACCTCGCGCCGCCACACTCATTGGACCACATACATCAGAATGTATGATTTCCAATAAATCTGTCGCCCGTTCCATTGAACCGGAAAACATCGTTCTAGTCATCTTGCCCATAAGGCATGGATCACATGTATCAAATGATTCAAAATCAAGTGATTCCAAAACTCCATCAGAATGGAGCTTCTTCATGTGTTTAACGCCAATATGACCTAAACGGCAGTGCCACATATATGCGGATATATCATCATTTAGTTTAATCCTTTTAGCATCAACATTATGAATATGTGTAACATTATTATCGAGATCCAATAGAAATAAACCATTCATCATCGGTGCATGACCATAAAATATTTCATTCATATAAATGGAACAACCATTGTTCTCGGATTTAAATGAATAACCACTTCGCATTAAACACGATCCAGATACAATGTTCATGCTAAGTGTTGGCACCAGATAAAAATTCTTCAAGTTTATTACTAATCCCGACGGTAAGTGGAGAGGTAGCGTTCCGACGGCGATCACATCAACGCTTGATCCATTGCCGACACGCATCTTGACCTCACCCCTTGCTAGCGGTCGCTTGTTCCGCAGCCCCTGATTCGAGTTACAAATATTAGCAACTGAACCAGTATCAAATACCCAGGTGCTACTGCGAGCACTAGTCAAGTACACATCAATAACATGTATATCATATATACCTTTGTTTGCCTTGCCGGCCTTCTTCTCTGCCAAATACTTGGGGCAGTTGTGCTTCCAGTGGCCAGTCCCCTTACAATAGTAGCACTCGGTATCAGACTTAGGTCCAACTCGGGGTTTCTTTTCAGGCACGGCAACCGGCTTGCCACCGTTACTTCCCTTCCGTTTTCCCTTCTTGTCTTTCTTGAAACCAGTGTTCCTATTGATCATCAACACTTGATGTTCCTTTTTGATCTCCACTTCTGCAGTTTTAAGCATTGACAGAAGCTCGGGGAGAGACTTCTTCATGCCTTGCATATTATAGTTCATCACGAAGCTCTTATAGCTAGGTGGCAGAGACTGCAGAACACGATGGACGCCTAAGTCAATGGGAATCGTTATTCCCAAGGACACAAGCTTATCGGCGTAACCCTACATCTTGAGTACATGCTCACTAACGGAGCTGTGCTCTTCCATCATGCAGCTAAAAAACTTTTCTGAAGCGTTGTAGCTCTCTACAACAGCATGTGTGTCGAAAATCATTTTCAACTCACCCATTGCATTAAATGCATTGCCGCTTTCGAAACGCTTTCGAAGTTCTGGCTCTAACCCATACAATATGCCGCAATGAACTAAGTTGTGGTCCTCCTGACGAGACTGATAGACATTCTTCTTCTCGTTAGGGGAATCCTCAAAGGGTGGGGGGCCTAGCGGCACTTCTAGCACATATTGATTTTGTGCAGCAGAGAGGAGAATCCTCAAATTCATGGCCCATTCGGTAAAGTTGCTACCGTTCGTTGCAAGTTTCTCTTTCTCCATGAACACATTGAAATTAAAAGCAGGTGGTGCCATCTACAACAGAATTTGTAAAGTTTATACTAAGTTTATGATAGATTGAGTTCAACTAATCCATATTACGAATGAACTCCCACTCAAAAACGACATCCCTCGTGCTTTTTTGGTGATTACATGAACCAAATCCACTACACCAAGTCCGATCATCACGTGAGTCGGTGTAGCTTCAAAGGCGAGCATCTAATGGGCATCATATCTACTATATGACTCATGCTTAACCTTTCGGTCCGTGTTCCGAGGCCATGTCTGTACATGCTAGGCTCGCCAAGTTAGAACCTTAGTATTCGCGTGTGTAAATGTTTTACACCCGATATATGGTCGTGGATCCAAGAACACCCGATCATCACGTGATGTCTTGGAGCGACGAAAACATAACCAGTGCATACTAAAGGAAGAACACATTCTTATCTTGATATTTAAAAGAGGGATCGTCTTATTATGCTAACAAAGCGCTAAACAAGCAATATAAGATGCTATCAAACATCACATGTTTATTAGTGGAATGATATGGTTCCCGCATATGATCTCTATCATGTGCACCGTGGTATGATCACTATCATACCTATATGTGTAAGTCCAAGGTCTATGGAGATTACACGTTATGTATGTTGTAAGAGTATCATCTCATACTTCTACTTACAACATTACCATATCATAACACTAGCCCAGCAACAATCTAAACTAGACGCCTCTAATTTATCCATTGCAAGTTTTACGTGGTTTAGGGCTTTCGTGATAGAACCGTTCTTACCTACGAACATGAACCACAACAAGGCTAACCAAATTGTTGACAACTCGTTGCAAAATAGATATTGACTATAGTAGGAGAGACAGACACCCGCTAGCCACTTATGCAAACTAGTTGCATGTCAATCATGGAACAGGTCTCATGTGCGAGGACATGTAAAGTTTGTCCGGGCCGCTTCATCCCACTATGCCACCAATATCCAAAATTACAACTAAGGAGAAACAACATGATCATCATCGCCCACATACTCATATGTGTACTACCCGTGTAAAGCATCTACGCATAGATCCGGCTCTGATACCACTGTAGGGTTCGCAGCATAGAAAACAAAAAAATTTCCAACGATGGGAACAACTATGTACCAAGATCTATCTACTAGATACAAACAACGGACGGATGTATATCCGTAAAGAACATACCCTTGAAGACCGACAAAGCTTAACGAGTTCAACTCGTGGTTGATTTAGACGATCTCTTGCCGATCTCAAGATCGAGAGGAAGTCCTAGCGCCACAAAGCAGCAGCGCATCCGTGCTCGCACACACGTACAAGACACCGAGCAACTTCCGCCTCCTCGCTCCAGCGATGCAGCGGAAGCACAACCCTTTCTTGCCGAATAGCCACCGGGAACATGTATCTCGCTAGTCCGAGACCATGGGGGATAAATTCTAGAGGGGGAGAGAGATCCTTCACGAGGAGGTGTGAGTGAGAAGTGAGAGGAGGGGCTCCTTATATAGGAGAGGGGGCAGCCCAAGGGGTCATGGCCGCCGGCCATGGAGGGTGCCCCCACCTCTCCCTCATTCATGTGGGTGGACACTCCGCTCACAAAATGGCCCTTCAATTTTCTCCACTCAAAAACCCACTCAAATTCCCATTAAATTTCCACCAAATTTAATGCAAACTCTCATTAAATAAAACTCTTTTATTTTATTCAGAATTTTTTCAATTACTTTAATGACAAACATTCACAAATAACCCCTTGCTAGAATTCTATTTCACATGTATAACCACTTTATGCAATTTCACCCGAAAACCTGTTTCGGTATCTAGTGAAATAAATTCATGCTCTTGTTTATTCTTTTGGCATGAAACATTTGCTCTGACTGGATGTCAGTGTCCCTTAAGTGTGTCACCCTACGGTTCGCGAATAATGCAGACATGATCGAGACCCTTCTCCGATCAATAATCAGTAGCGGGACCTGGAGATCCATACTGACTCCCACACATTCAACGATGACTTTTCCTGTGATCGTCGGAACCTTTTATGCTTGTATCTTAATCCCTTTGTTTCACGATATGTTACATGTCCGAGATTCGATCATCGGTATCTCCATACCTAGTTTGATCTCGTTACTGACATGCACTCTTTTCTCGTTCCCGTGATATAACATTCTAGTGATCAAATCACTTGCTTGCAAGCTAACCAATGTGATATCACCGAGAGGGCCCAGAGTATATCTATCCGTCATCGATATGAACAAATTCCACTATTGATCCATGATTCTCAACATAAAACTTTAGTAGCTTTGAAGCCATCTTTATAATCACCCAGTTACGGTGTGACGTTTGATGTCAACAAGAAACTCTTCCGGTGTTAGTGATTGGCATGATATCATGGTCTAAGGATTAGGACTACTTCGTAAGTTGTTTATAGCAATATAAACTCAATGACTTTGATCGTAATGCTATACTTTGGATGAATGTTCATCACACCATTACACTAATGTTGTGATCTCGTTATTAACAACATCCAATGTCAATGATCAGGAAACTGTGATCATCTTGTTAATCAACGAACTAATTTATGAGAGAGGCATAACTAGGAACTTTATGTTTGTTTATTAAACACACATGTATTAACTTTTTCGTATTAATACAATTATAGCATGCAAAATAAACATCTATCATATACTTGGAATACACAATAAACATTTTATTATTGCCTCTCAGGGCATATTCCCTTCAAAGCGTGGAACAGGTCTCATGTGCGAGGACATGTAAAGTTTGTCTGGGCCGCTTTATCCCACTATGCCACCAATATCCAAAGTACAACTAAGAAGCAATAAAATGATCATCATCGCACACATACTCATATGTGTACTACCCGTGCAAAGCATCTACGCATAGATCCGGCTCTCATACACTATATGGTTCGCAGCATAGAAAACAAAAAAATTCCTACGATGGGAACAACTATGTACCAAGATCTATCTACTAGATACAAACAACGGGAGGATGTATATCCGTAGAGAACATACCCTTGAAGACCGACAAAGCTTAACGATTCCAAACTCGTGGTTGATGTAGACGATCTCTTGCCGATCTCAAGATCGAGAGGAAGTCCTAGCGCCGCAAACCAGCGGCGCATCCGTGCTCGCACACACGTTCGAGGCACCGAGCAAACTCCGCCTCCTCGCTCCAACGATGTAGTGGAAGAACAACTCTTTCTTGCCGAATATCCACCGGGAACATGTCTCTCGCTAGTCCGAGACATGGGGATAAATACTAGAGGAGGAGAGGGATCCTTCACGAGGAGGTGTGAGTGAGAGAGAGGGAGCGGGGTCCTTTTATACGGAGAGGGGGCACCCAAGGGGCCATGCGCCCAGCCATGGGCCTGCCCCCTCCCCTCCTTTCATTCATGTGGGTGGACACTCCACTCACACAAAATCCTTTCAATTCCCTCCACTCAAATTCCCATTAAATTTCCACCAAATTTAATGCAAACTCTCATTAAATAAAACTCCTTTTATTTATTTAGAATTTTGTCAATTACTTTAATGACAAACATTCTCATATAACCCCTTTCTAGTATTTCATTTCACATGCAAAAACACTTTCTGCAATTTCACCCGAAAACCTATTTCGGTATCTAGTGAAATAAATTCCTGCGCTTGTTATTCTTCCGGCATGAAACTTTTGCTCCAAATGGATGTCGGTGTCTCTTAAGTGTGTCACCCTACGGTTCGAGAATAATACGGACAAGATCGAGACCCCTCTTGGATCAATAATCATAAGCGTGATCTGGAGACCCATACTGACTCCCACACATTCAACGATGACTTTCTTGTGATCGTCGGAACCTTTTACGCTAGTATCTTAATCCCTTTGTTTCACAATATATTACATGTCCGAGATTCGATCATCGGTATCTCCATACCTAGTTTGATTTCATTACTGACATGCACTCTTTTCTCGTTTCCGTCATATAACATTCTAGTGATCAAATCACTTGCTTGCAAGCTAATCAATGTAATATCGGGCCCAGAGCATATCTATCCGTCATCGGGATGAACAAATTCCACTCTCGATCCATGGGCCTCAACATAACACTTTAGTAGTTCTGAACCCATCTTTATAATCACCCTGTTACGGTGTGACGTTTGATGTTATCAAGAAACTCTTCCGGTGTTAGTGATTGACATGATCTCATGGTCTAAGGATTAGGATCACTTCGTAAGTTGTTAAGCAATATAAACTCAATGACTTTGATCTTAATGCTATACTTCGGATGAATGTTTATCATATCATTACACTAATATTGTGACATCGTTATTAACAACATCCAATGTCCATGATCAGGAAACCTTGATCATCTTGTTAATCAACGAGCTAGTTTTATGAGAGAGGCATAACTAGGAACTTTCTTTTTGTTTATTAAACACACATGTATTAACATTTCTGTATTAATACAATTATAACATGCAAAATAAACATTTATCATAAACAAGGAATACGATAATAACCACTTTATTATTGCCTCTCGGGCATATTCCCTTCAAAGGGTTACACGGATGTGAGTTATCTTACCGACTCTGATGATTCTCATTCGCAATCCGGATATGCGTTTGTAATAAACAGAGGGGCTGTAAGCTGGAAGAGTTCCAAGCAAGAGACCGTGTCTGCGTCTATAAGAGAGGCTGAGTATATTGTCGCCTCGGAGCAGCAAAGGAAGCTGTTTGGATGCAGAATTTCCTCATGGATCTTGGTGTGGTTCAGGGCTCGTCCAATCCGTTAAACGTGTATTGTGACAAAAATTGTGCTATTGCACAAGCCAAGGAACCTAGACAACACCATAATAACAAACACATACTCATGCGGTACCACCTGACTCGCCAATTCGTGGATCAGGGTGATATCAAGTTATGTAAGGTACACACGGATGCAAATATTGCGGATCTATTGACAAAGCCGTTACGACAGCCGAAGCATGATCCGCACCTGAGAGCTATGGGCATTAGATGCCTAGACATGTGATGTCAAAATATTAACTCTAGTGCTAGTGGGAGACTGTTGGAAATATGCCCTAAAGGCAATCATGTATGATGTAATTCCCATTGTATTCGTAAAGTTATTAAGTTTTGCGTGCGAGAAAATATAATGTATATAATTGAATATGTGATTCAGTTATCGAACTATATATTCATGTTGTTCATACTAAATATCCTTGGTCATTAAGGTTGTGCTGGACACACAACCTAAACTAATGTGAAAGTCGACTAATGACTCGATTCCACTTGCCATGGGCATGGTGATGCCATTCCGACTAACACGAATTCGTATAAAGAGTTTAGCGAGTCAGATTGACCCATATTGAGATACAACAAACAAGTCGTCATTTGTATGTCTCAATAAATGTAATCCTTAGACCTAAGGTTATTGCACAATCCAAGTTGTGGATTATCGACTTAGGTTATGTCAAACATTCTTCCATTACAAGGCAATTATAAAGAAAGAGTTCGGATCGACTATAAATCAAGCTGCATGTTATGGATAGTCAATATGGAATTTTTCTCCTCCAACTATAAAGATATTCTCTGGAAGAGGCGCGCTCCAGAAAGTACGCGCCACAAGCTTAGTCCCTCTTGCGTCCTGCACGTGGAGGTCACTCTATGCCCCACGGCTCCACTCTTTTGTTCATGCATGACAGGTGGTGAGCCAGGAGAGATGATTTTTCTATTTTCCTGCAATCGTGAGTAACTACTTGGTGGAGAGTTCACGGGTTGCCTTTCTCCATTTTCTTTGTCCATTCGATTATGAAAAAATAAATATATTTTAAATCGAGTGTTAAAATTATGATCCGTTTTCACGATCACGTTAGTCGTGTCGAGATCTATAAAACTAGATCCCATGTTGATAGATTTTGACGAACTTTTTTTTCACTACCTTTGGTTCCTAGGTTGCACTGTCTTGTTTTCTGTGGTGTAGGGGACGGTGCACTGGCAATACACTGCCTTATATTATACGATTGCACTGCTTTGGGTTACAGTGCACTGGACGGTACATTGGCAGTGCACAGGTCGTGTACTGTCTTTATGTTTTGCATTGTAGTGCCTTCGGTTGTAACGCGTACACTGCTTTCCTGTGCTACATTGCAGTGCCTTGAGTCGCAGTGCACTGCCTTCCTATTCAGCTTTGCACTGTCTCGAAACGCAGTGCACTAGATGGTGCACTAGCAGGGCACGGGTTGTGCATTATCTTATTATGTTGCATTGCACTGTCTTGGATTGCAATGCATATGGTGTTGTACCGGCAGTGCACTGCCTTCCTGTTCACTCATACACTGCCTTCAATCATAGTGGATTGTCCATTTTTCTATGGGTCTGTCTACCATGCATTGTCCTAGTAGTACTGTCACATTGTATAGGCAGCACAGTGCACTGCATTTTGGTAAGTTTTTTTTGCACGGTGTATTTTACACTATATTTTTTGGCTTTGTACCGGTCTGCAGGGTCTACTTTGGTGGAATATATGAAGGGATAGAGGAAACGTGTGGCCATGGACAACGTCGTGTAACTTCCTTTGATCCTCGTGCACTATCATTAATTGTTTGGATTTTTTTATAAATATGCCTCTCTATAATTTTCCATCGTCAAATCTGTTCCCACATCAAAACAATTGTCAAATATATCCTGACGGAAGGTGGAAAAGGAGGCACGTGGCACTTCCCGCCCGGAAGTGAGGCGGATCACAGGTCCCGCCTTGGGTATGTCGAAAGGAGCGTACCGCCCATGGGATTGGCGAGAAAAATACTAGCAACGTCAACTCCTGGCGGGAGGCATCGTCCCGCTGGCGGGATATTAGCCCCGGCATCCCGCCATTTCCATCGGCGGAAGGTTTGCATGCAGCCATACCACTGCCCATGACTTCCTTTTTCTCTACAAAGTGGGGCAGACAGCGACGCCGGCAGGCCATCTTTTCCTGTGCTTGACCGCAGGAACCAGATAGTGCATGCATCATGTATAATGTATAGTAGTATAAAACAACTTACGTACGGAGTACGGACGGCTTAACTCTACGTGCAATCACAACCTCTATACTGGCCATACCAAATGAACAGCCCCAATACAATATTAGACTATTAGCTTATTATACATATACTTTACGTGTTCTAACCGTTCTAAATTATTTCTGGACACGAGGACAACTCCAACGGTTCCCATTTCAGACATAGATTTTGTCTGAATTTATCCATTTGCGGTGACCGACAGACAGACGAGAGACCCATGCTCTCGCTTAGCCTGTTTGGAGTAGACACTGCATCCCGAGAAATAAAAGGTGGACAGAAAATAAAAACAAAAATAAACAAAAATAGAAATATATTTTTCATAGTATTAATTTTAACAACTAAAAAAAGAAAAACATGCGATAAACTTAACACCCTACTAGGCGGTGCCGGCCAGGGAGGTGGTGGCGGGGCTAGCGGTGGTTGTGGCGGCGGTTTCCTTCGCTAGCTAGGGCTTCTGTAGCCGCAGATGAAATTTTGGGCACAGGTTTGAATAAAGGAGGACGCCGCTGGTCTGCTGTTCCGCTGTTTTCCTATCCGCGCGGACATGGTACAATGGAAGTACAATTTTATCTCTGAGTACAATGGAAGTCGAATTTTCTCTCCGGAAAACACCAAATTCAAATTTGCCAAAAAACTTGGTTAAAAACTATTTTCTTTGATCCAAATTAATGGCCTTAGATTTACCTAAATTCGGTTGTATCTAGCGCTACAATATGACTAAATACAACCGAATCTAGACAATATGACTCCATTAATTTGGATTAAAGGGAGTAGCTTGATGTACTGTAAACTTATTTTCGGTACAACCAAGCGCCCTCCTAGATCAGATATTTTAATACTCCTTTTTCTCCCTTTTTAGTTTTTCTTTTCTTTTCTTTTCTCTTGAAGAGACTCGCCAGACAACCTTGTTACATTTACCCTATTCGAAGTTTAGGATCTAACTATATAACCAAAATTTCCCATGCATGTAAAAGAATACGCCATGTATTAGGGAGCAGCGACAAGGCCTGAGCATACCGCGACCCAGCATGAGAGTCAGTGCAGTTGTCCAGGGATTCAACCGCATGGGACCCCGGCTCCACGCACGTCTCGCCATTTTTTCGCGAGAACACAAAAGCCTTGCGTTCCGATTCATTGATAGAAAAGCCTTGTTTGTGGTGTTTTTCCTTTTCACCGGCGGGAACGAAACCTTCCGCTAGCATCGACGTGGCCACATCATCCTCCCGCCGGTCGACGTGGCGGCGGGAAACACCTTTGGCCTTCCTCCATGGCGGGATGTGTAACGCGCCTTTGGCAGTGGCGGGTACCACGTGGTACTTTTCCCTTTTTCCGCCAGTAATATATTTGACAATCGCTTCGATGGGAGGGCAGATTTAGCGATGGAAAACTGCAGTATACATATTTGTAAAAAAGTCTAATTGTTTGAATAGAGGAAACGGTGTGATCGTGAACTTCTCAGCATGGGAATTGGTAAGAGACAACAACACGCACTAGCGCGCCAAGGCATCGCTCCGCTATAGCCACGTGTCGGCTTCTGCGTACATGCCTCTCTCAGCCCCGCACGTGCTCTCCCAATGTCTGCAAAGCGCGTTGTTTTGTTAGTCGTCCTAGTGAGGATAATTTCATAGTAACTAAGAGTTTAAGTCAGCATTTTTTGCTTATGTGGCAATAATTTAATAAAGAGAGATGGATTGAGTAACTAGCTATGCTACTATAATATCACACATACCAAAGCAAAGTGTGTCTACAACCTAATTAATGTGGTATTGCATGTTATCACACCTAAGTTATTTCTCACTATGAACCCAGTAACTTAGGCTAATAACATATGCATGTTACTACTCTAAGTTACTCCCGACTATGACCAGCCTCATTCTTTTGGCCCTCTCATGGGATATGGTTCGAAAAGTATGACCCTGCACGACTCAGTTGTGTTAATCGAGGCGATCGACTAAAAGTTAGTCAAATGAATCACTTATCTTGGATCGAGAAGAGAGTCGGACTATTTAAGGGATCATGATTATTCGCCTATAGTTCGACAAGGTATATCGTGAGGCAAAAGGGACTCGGACGCATATCTTATTGAAAAAGCATGCCATCATGACTCTTTGGTACTTGGGAGTCGCTCTACAAGAAATGTTTCCTTCCACAACGACTAGGCCCGTCGGTCATCGTAGAAGGCGCGCCTTCCGCGGCGAAAATCTCGGCTCGATCATGGCCGATGCAAAACTTTTTTTTCGGTTTTACGCCCGTCTACTACGACGAAACCGCTAAAAACATAGAGGAAGCTCGACGGGCGCGTGGCAGAAGTAATATTTTCACTTCCTCGCGAGATGTTGACTCACCAAAGTATTTTTTGCGTGTGGGTCCTGGACGTTAGTGACTCTAGCGGACCAAACTTTTTGGTTCGTGTCTCCCTGATTTGAACTCGATAACGTTTTTTGGTGCTTCTTCCGTTTAGTCAGGCTGCTGGGTCCCGCATGTCTGCCTCATATTAGAGGAAACATATGTATAATGAAATTTTATTCTTCCCAGTTCCGAACTTGATAGCGTCACTCGATGCATCTGACGTTTAATCAGGTTGCTGGGTCCCACGTGTCATGCTCACACTAGAATAAACGTGTGCATGATGGATTTTTTTCCTCGGCTCATGCCTCCCTGATATGAACTCGATAACGTTGCTCGATCTATCTGCCGTTAATCACGATGCTGGGTCCCACATGTTAGCCTCTCATCATAAGAATCGTGTGTATGATGGAATTTTTCCTTCGTTCTCGCTATCCTATTTCGAACTTGATTGCGCTGCCGTTTAATCATGCATATGGGCCCACCTGTCATCCTCTCATTAGAAGAAACGTGTATATGATGGATTTTTTGTCCTCGGTCGCGCTACCCTATTCCAAACTTGATAGCGCTGTCAGATGAATAATCACACAGCTGGGCCCCACGTGTCATACTCTCATTAGAAGAAACGTGTGTATGATGGAATTTTTGCGCTCGGTTGCGCCTCCGTGTTAACTTGATAGCGTTGCTCGCTGCATCAGCCGTTTATTCAGGCTGGTGGGTCTCATATGTCAGTATCTCATTAGAAGAATCATGTGTATATGATTGAATTTTCTCCTTCTCTAGTGCTACCCTATTCCTAGCTAGATAGTGTTGCTCGACGAATCTGTCGTTTGGTCATGCTACTGGGTCTCACATGTCAGCATCTCATTAAAAGAACGTGTATATGTTGGACTCTTTTCTTGCTAGAGCCTACCTATTCGAACTTGGCAACGTTGCTCGATGCAGCACCTATATAAGGTCTCTTCAGTGGGTCCCACATATCAGCCTTTCCATAATTGAAACGTGCTATGATGGACTTTTTTTCGCTCACCTCCGTTGTTCTTGAAGGGTTCGCAGAATAGAAAAAAAATCCTACGATGGGAACAACTAAGTACCAAGATCTATCTACTAGATACAAGCAACAGGTGGATATACATCCATAGAATACATACCCCCGAAGACCGAATAGCGTTAACGAGGTTGTACTCGTGGATGATGTAATCGAACGCCTGTCGATCACAAGATCGTGATGAAGTCCATCTGGTCCAGCCGGTCCAGCACCATCAAGTCCAGCACCGCAAAGCAGTGGTGCATCCATGATCGCACACACGACCGGGTACCCCGACAACCTCTGTGCCCTCGCTCCAGCAAAGCAGTGGAAGCAACAAATCCTTCTAGAAAAAGCCATCGGGAATATGTATCTCGCTGATCCGAGACCATGGGAAAAATCTAAAAGGGGGAGAGAGATCCTTCACGAGAAGGTGTACTTTGAGAGGAGGAGAGGGAGTCCTTTTATAGGGAGAGGGGGAGCACCCAAGGGGCATGGCGCCTAGCCCATGGTGGCTTCCCCCACCTCTTCCACATTCATGTGGGTGGAGCTCCCACTCAAAATGAAAAGCCTCCACTCACATAAACATGCCTCCACTCAAAAAATCCACTCACATGCATTAAATTTCCACCAAATTTAATGCAAGCTTTCATTTAAATAAAAATCTTTTATTTATTTATTAAGAATTTTGTTAATTACTCTAATTAACAAACATTCATATAAAACCCCTTATAACATTTCAATTTCACATGCAGAACCAGTTTCAACAACTTCAACTGAAATAGTTCCGGTGTCTAGTGAAATAAATTCCTGTGCTTTCCTTTTTCTTTCTCTGGCGTATTATTTGCTCCAAATGGTATCGGTATGCCTTAAGTGCGTCACCCTACGGTTCGCGAATAATGTAGACATGATCGATACCCCTCTCCGATCAATAATCACCAGCGGGACCTGGAGATCCGTACTGACTCCCACATATTCAACGATGACTTCTGTGATCATGTGAACCTTATATGCATGTAACTCAATCCCTTTGTCTCGCATATATTACATGTCCAAGATTCGATCATCGTATCTCCATACCTAGTTTGATCTTGTTACCGACATGTACTCTTTTCTTGTTCCCGTGATATAACATTCTAGTGATCAAATCACTTGCTTGCAAGCTAACTAATGTGATATCACCAAGAGGGCCTAGAGTATATATCTCCGTCATCGGGATGTACAAATTCCACTCTTGATCCATGAGCCTCAACATAACACCTTCGTAGCACTGAACCCATCTTTATAGTCACCCTGTTACGGTGTGACGTTTGATGTTATCAAGATACTCTTCCGATGTTAGTGATTGACATGATCTCATGGTCTAAGGAATAAGATTACTGCGTATGATGTTATAGAAATATAAACACAATGAATTTGATCGTAATGCTATACTTCAGATGAATGTTCATCACACCATTCCAATAATGTTGTGACTTCGTTATTAAAAACATCCAATGTCCATGATCAGGAAACCTTTGATCATCTTGTTAATCAACGAGCTAGTTTATAAGAGAGGCATAACTAGGAACTTTATTTTTGTTTATTAAACACACATGTATTAAGTTTCCGTATTAATACAATTATAGCATGCAAAATAAAAATTTATCATAAATAAGGAATAAGATAATAACCACTTTATTATTGCCTCTCGGGCATATTCCCTTCAGTATCCCAGTTGCACTAGAGACAATAATCTAGTTTAGAAACTTTGCGTATTGAACACCTATGGCTTTCTGGTGTTCAATATACACAATTACAAGTGGTTAACATAATCTACGAATATGGCGCTTTCAGGTCCGTGTGTATTTGCATGTCTTTGCATCTCCACGCATCACTCATTTCTCTAATGAGATGGCATTGTATAAATTTGGTCTTTTGGTGAGACCTTTAGTTCCTTGGGGTTAAAACATGTCGATACTATTGTCATATAATATATCTTTAGTGTTAGCCCGTTGTGAATCACACCTTAGTTTTATAACAAACTATTTGACATAAATGCCCTCCTTTGCTGCTACTATAGCAGTAATATACTTAGCCTTTTGTTGTAATATCCGTCACAATGTCTTAACTTTGGAATTTATCCAAATTCATCATGGAATATCCTTTCGATTACATTGTGCCACCCATAGTTTAATTGAGATAAATTTAATTTGTATATTGTGACAAAACTAGTATTATTTTTCAATGAACTATTGGTCTCTTATACAAATGGAATATACTCTTAATTCTTCCAAAAGATTATAAGAATATCCTTACTATCGTCCAATGATCATTTTATGATTTATTCTGGTGTATGCTCATAACACTTAGAGGATAGGACATATCTGGATGTGTACATATCATGGTATAATTGATCAAAACATTCTTGTGATTTCACTCATCAAGTGTCAAAGCACTTGAATCTTGTTTCACTTATCAAGTGTCGATACACTTGAATCTTGATTTATTTCTTTTCCGTGTGACAAGATCCTTTTCTCATCGTTTCTATATTGAACCTCTTCAATATCTCATATATGTATGTTTGGCACAACCATATTAGCATCACTGTCTATCCATGTAGACATTCATGCTAAATATTCGGGTTTTTTCTAAGTCTTTTATCGAAATGAAATTCTTAATCTTTTTCAATAAAAGATACATCATTTCCAATCAACAAGATGTCCTCCACATAATGTATTAGAAATGAGTAATCCATGATGAACATATCTTGTTTATTAGTGAGAAAATTACGGAAATCTTTAGTCATCCTGGCGGCGGCCGGCGACGTGCTCCTCTTCGGCTTGAAAAACAGGTTATATTCGGAGAACTCCTCCATGTCCCCTCCCATCATTGAAGGTTTATATAAGTGCAACTCCGCCATGTATCACGGAAACTTGCACGCCGCCGACCTGACGCACTGTACGGATACTGCGAGGCCATAGTGGAGCATGTCAAATCGCATGGCGAACATTGTACCATCGTCCCCGGCTACAACGGTCTCTACTCTCCATGAGCCAGGTGCCAGCAAAGGCTGAGAGATGTACCTGTGTTCCACGTCGTAGTGGAAACTGTGCACTTCCATTGAATGGGATTTTTTGAGGTGGGCGAGGAGTGTTGTGGGCGGAGCGGCGAACTCGAAACCAGGCTCAGGGCAGTTGCACGGGTCGTGCGAGCACACCATCTTGTGGTTGAGGAAGTCGTGGAAGGAGACCAATGTACCGCAGCCGTCATTAGGACATCTGCTACCTTTTCCGCCAGCGACTTGGCGGTGCAACTCCTTACAGCATGCGTCTAGCCGGACGGGACTGGTAGTGTCCATACGCATAGCAATTTCTCCGAAGGCATCGTCATCGAACTTGATCTAGCCACCATATCGAATCTTGTGCATAGAATCCTCCATTGAGTCCGGATGAACTGGGGGCGAGGGTGGATTCAAATATTATTGTTAGGGTTTCTTGGAGGAGAGTGACGGCGGCCTGCAAGGACCGATTCTGCGGGTGAGAAATCGCTAGGAAATTTGCAAAGTGCGCACTAGATGGAGAAGATGGGAGGGGTGTTTGCGTGTTGCCTCGTCGGTCTTCTGCAGTGCGCAACTGTATCAATGACGTCGACTGGAGTTTATAGCTAGACTAGCAAGCGATCACGTCCTTGATCAGTATTGTATTGTCTCATCGTATAGACTAGCTATAAATAATATCATAAATAAGTTTTATTATGTTTCAAGAAAGGATGTGAACCCACATTTCTCGATTAAATTACATTTAGTACCACAATTGGGTCCAGGGTAACAAGTTAGTGCCCTATAATTTTTTGCGGATACGTACCGCTTTTGGGGCGAGCTGCTACAAATAGGTAAATATTTTTTGGCAAATTGCGTTTTAACAACTAAACTAACATGATGGACCCACAATTAAGCAATGACATGGACCTAGGGCCCACCTATAATCCCTTCATTTGCTTCCCCTCCTCCCTCACTCTTCTCGCGTATCCTTCTTCTGGAGCAGGTTCTCTCTTCATCATTCATTGTTCATTTTTTGCCTCATTTTTGCCCAATCTGGTAGCAAATCTAGAGAAGCAAATCTAACCAGCACATCCGGTAAACAAAGCAGATGTAGGCAAATCTAACATAGGATATGTAGTACAGCACAAAAGAAGGTTCGGCAATTAGGCTTCTCAGCAGCAGCAGCGGAAAAGTTTAACACGGAAATACAAAAGAAGCTGCTTTACAACAGCAGCAGCACACAAGATCAGCGGCACCTCCTGGCCTCTGCCTCCTCCCTCTGGCACTTCCTCCACTTCTTGTTGCCCATTCCCTTGACATTTTGATCCTTGGGTTTGATCGGCGGTATGCGACCCTCTTTGATGGCCACCTTCTGGAGGTTGCAGAGGTGAAAGCCGAGCGCCTTGTGCTTGGCTCTGAAAGCATGGACGTTCACGTTGTGGACGCAGGTGGTCCAGTTCTCGGCATGCTTCACGATGCAGTTGAAGTCGGTGGCGTGGAGTCTCCTCTCGCAGAAGGGGCACCTGTAGACATCGTCGGCCAAGTAGTGGTCGTACTGGCTGGACTTTAGCCTCCTCGGCACCTGACGAGTCTTGGTGTGCTTGGACTCGTCGTCGCTGCAGATGTCGCTGCTATCCACCTGTTGGAAAAAATAGTAGCTTGCAATAAGAACATGATTGAGATACCTTGGTTATTGGGATTGATTATTTGCATAAATTAAGCGATTGAGATCCCATGATTATTTGCATAAATGAAGTGGGTGGGTTAAATTCCTCAATCCCCAAATCTCAAACAAAATCAAATACTGATTCCAACTACAGATCGATGCTAGTACCAACTAGGGAATTCCTTAACTACAACTCGGAGGACAAATAAAATAGGATTAAAATACGAACATGGGGATTCATCGAAACACAAGAGCATTAGCTTCTGTAAAAAGATCTATCATCCAATGATTGAAAATGCAAACAGCTGAACCCTAATAACAAACGATCTAGCATCCAACGATGGGAATGGGGGAAGAACAAGGGAAGGGGAGAAAACCATAGTTACCTCCGACCATGGGTCGATGAGGCTGGTGTCATAGGGATTCTCTGGGTATATGTACTCCTGCTCCTCATAGGGGTCCCAACCGAGCGGGACCTTCCCACGACCGACGGGGGCCTCCTCGCCAGCGGCTACGCCGTTAGCGGGGACGGGGACCATGACGGGGACGACGGCTGAATGCGATGCCTCGACGGGGGTCTGGACGAGGACGAGGACCTCCTCGTCGGCGGCCTTGGAGGCGACGATGGCCAACACGCCTTTCTTATCCATCGCCGGCGTAGTTGGGGTTTTCCTGGGGGTTTGCAGAAGGTGATGGGACAGTGAAGACGGTTGTTGAGTGAGTGAGAGTGGGGAGGCAGAGAGGGAGAGTGCGTCTATAATAAAGGTGAAGGGAAGAGACGTTTCGTTGTACCACCATGCACCGCGTAACCTGCAAACTCTACTGCACCTTGCACGGCCACGCGCATCCGCTAATAACTCCCTATGCACCGCGACACACATACCGTGGTCACGTTTTTTTCCTCGTGTCTAAAACTATGGCGAGGTAGGTATACTCGGTTATACCCTCGAGAGTAACACTGGCAATTTGGTTGTACTCAGTTTTTTCCTCTAGTACTAACACTATCGCATGCAATACACTCAGTTTTACAATTCGGTGGTTTAGCCACGTTCTTCCTAGTACTACCAGTAAGTTACATGTGCCTTGCACATGAGACATTCATAATATACAGAAGTATGACATATCATCACTATATTTAATTATAATAGGTAAATCTCAAAACATTTATAAAACTGATCCACATCTATAAAGTATGGGTGTATAATTTGGTTCTTTTCACATCGATAAACCTTGGTCGTTCGGGTTGAAACCCAATAATGTCTGTATACATGTTAGGACAATACTTCGAAGCTGTGTTTTTTCCAAAACTATTCAAATCTCATGGTTAACATTTTCATGGAACGTAGCGCACATGACATGATAGGGCATGTCATGCTTAAATCTTTTAATTTGTTTTTTCTTTTTCTTTATTTCATGTGGTTGTTTTCAAAAGGGGTTCAAAATTGTCAAGATGCAAAATCTTAGCAAGAAGTCAAACCAGTCGTCAAAACTCTCGATAGTTTCTGATATATTAATTGAGCGCCCGATGTTGGTACCTCCAAACGCTTTTCAAAAAAATCACACAACAACCCTCAATTTACTAGCAAAAGTCAAATTTGACCTAATTTCTATAATCGTCACAATGTCATTCAAGTGGGCGGGGTTAGCTAGGAAGTTTGAGAACTCATAAAACACGCGAAATCGAAAGTATAACACTTTGGTCCACTGTATATGTCTAAAAACTTGGCTTGTGGTATTCAGATCCATGTTCTTCAGACTTTCTTTACGGGAAAGAACAATCTCGTCATCACTCGGAAAATTGAGAATGTTCTTTCGTCATAGTTGGAAACCCACACCCACGACATTTTTTAATAGAATAAGATACACCCATTAAACTCTGAAAAGACATTTAATTCAAGAGAAATCTATCGTGCTTACTGGAAGCTCAAGTTTGACCTTATTTCGTTAATCAAGATGCAAAATCTTATCAACAAGTTGAAGCTATCGTCAAAACTCTCGGTGGTTTAATATATTAATTATGCCCCCGATGGGTACCCCCAAAACCTTTTTCGTAAACTTTCAAAGCAACCTACAATTTACTCGTAGTTTCAAATTTGACCTAATTTTAATAAATTGACATAAATTCATTCAAGTGGAACCAGTTAGCTAGGAAGTTTGAAAACTCATAAAACATGGGAAACGTAGGTACAACATGTTGGTCCAATATATATATATATATATATATATATATATATATATATATGTAAACTTGGCTTGTGTCATCGAGATCCAATATTGTTCGAACTTTTCTTTCCGGAAAAAAACTATGTTCTCATCAATCAAAAAATTGAGAATTGAATGTTCTTTCCTCATAGTTCAAAACTCATGTCGATGACATTTTTTACTGCAAGAAGAAGCACCCATTTACCTCTTAAAATACATTTAATTCAAGAGAAATCTATCGCATTTCTTGTGTATCTCAAGTTTGACCAAATTTCATTAAATTTTCAAGATGAAAAATCTTATCAAGAAGTTGAAACTATCATCTGAAATCTCAGTGGTTTCTGATATATTAGTTGTGACTCCCTCTTGGGTACCTTCCAAAAACTTTTTCTTAAACTTTCAAAGCACCCTACAATTTACTTGTAATTCAAAATTTTCACCTAATATCGGTAAATACAAATAAAGTCATTCAAGTGGGCACATTTAGATAGACCTAATCTCGCTGCCATCTTCCCCTGCCTATATTTTATTCTCTCTCCAAGTACATCGCATGGACAGAGGTTAGCATATACTTATGTCTAAGCAACAGAAATACTACTGTACTACAAGTAATAAGCTCCACCAATGTCTAAACGAGATGGTTTGTGGGACCCACTAAACTGAAGAACTTTTGCATGGGAGTTTTATATCTTGGTCATACACCGCGAGCGGGCCTATTATTTTCCTTTTCCCTTAGGGCATCCGCAATGTGTAAAAAATCACACCTTAAGGCATATAGTAGTACATTGTGGAGAAAATAAAGTTACCTCAAGCTTGTGGGTTGTCCATAGAGAATAGAAAAATAATTTTCCCTCCCTCCTCTTTCTTGCATGGAGGAATATGACCAAGAGATGTGAGTCCTACCTTGTGGCAAATGTTGACATATACATTGTGACAATAATCATAACCCAGGTGGATCCTACATTACGGATTCCCTTAGACACTCGTGCTTTGTACCCCCATATCCCTCGCGCTAGACTTGATTTTTATTGTGAAATTCATTTAACCGATGTACTTAGATCAAGGTTTTGGATTTCTGTTTTGGTTTTTTATCGGGTCTGAGCAAAATGGTCGAAATTCGTCTATTGCGATGAATTTCGATCAAATATCGGATGAAATGCAAGAATCAAAATGTAAACTTAATTTGGCTGAAATTAGACCAAAATTTAGAGTTTCAAATAAAATTCTATCAAATATAAAATATTTCAGATAATTTAGCAAAAAAATCCCCAAATTTAGAAAGTTTTTGTTTGGTAAATTAACTTACCGGTCCTGGCTGAAATGGCTGAATTTCGGTGAAATTTTAGTATCTCGGCCGAAATTCGAAACCTTGAGTTAGATAAAAAGCATGATCCACTATATGCATGTGTGAAAACTCCCACGGTCAACAATGTTTACTACTTCAAGATGCACACATCTACTGTGGGAACTCCATGAAGTCGTAAACTATGGTATTGATCGGTATGGCCTTAGACAACCTTGGTCGTTCTGTTTGAAACCCAATATATAGTTTCTATACATGGCAGAACAATACCGCGAAGCTATTTTTTCCAAAACTCATCAAATCCCATGGTTAATGTTTTCATGGTACGTAGCACACACAACATGCATGATAGGGCATGTCATGTGTAAATCTTTTAATTTATTTTTTCTATTTATTTATTTATTTTATGTGGTCGTTTTCAAAAGGGTTCAAAATTATCAAGATGCAGAATCTTAGCAAGAAGTCAAACCAGTCGTCCAAACTCCCGGTGGTTTCAGGAATATTAATTGACCGCCTGATGTGGGTATCTCCAAACGCCATTTTATAAAACTCATGGAGCAGCCTACAATTTACTAGCATGCGTGCATAGGTCCTGACATTTACTACTAGTAGTAGAGTCTGGAGTACCTTGTGTCAGGAACACAGCGTAAAATTTTCTCTGACATGGAACCGCCTTCAACTCTTTTTCTCTCTTTGCCGCTGCCCTCTTCCCTGGCCTACGTTTTATTCTCTCTCCAAGTACAGCACGTGGACAAAGGTTAGCATATACTTATGTCTAAGCAACAAAAATACTACTGTACTACAAGTAATAAGCTCCACCAGTGTCTAAATGATATGATTCGTGGGACCCATTAAACTAAAGAACTTCTGCATGGGAGTTTTATAGCTTGGTCATACACTGCCAAGTGGGCCCATTATTTGCTTTTTCCCTTAGGGCATCCGCATTGTGTAAAAAAGCACACCTTAAGGCATATAGTAGTACATTGTGAAGAAAATAAAGTTATCTAAAGCTTGTGGGTTGCCCATAGAGAATAGAAAAATCATTTCCCCTTCCTCCTCTCTCTCTTGCATGGAGGAATATGACCAAGCGATGTGGGTCCTAACTGTGGCAAATGTTGACCTATAAATTATGGCAATTCTCATAAGCCGGGTGGGCCCTACATTACAGATACCCTTAGACACTCGCTCTTTGTACCCCATCTCCATCGCGCTAGACTTGATTTTTTTTTGCGAAATTCATTTAACCGACGTAGTTAGATCAAGATTTGGATTTCGGTTTTGGTTTTTTACCGGGTCCGAGCGAAATAGCCAAAATTTGGCTATTTCGGTGAATTTCGGTCAAATCTCGGATGAAATACAAGGATCAAAATTTAAACTTTGAAATTTTTTTGGCTGAAATTTAGACCAAAATTTAGAGTTTTAAATAAAATTCTACCAAATATAAAATATTCTAAATAATTCAGCAAAAAACCCCAAATTTAGAAAGTTTTCGTTTGATAAATTCTCTTACCGGTCCTGGTACAAATGGTTGAATTTCGGTGAAATTTTGGTAATATTGGCCAAAATTCAAAACCTTGAGTTAGATAGGAAGCATGATCCACTATATGCATGTGTGAAAACTCCCATGGTCAACAATGTTTACTACCGAAGATGCACCCATCCACTACGGGAACTCCATCAGGTCATAAACTATTGTATTGATCGTTATGGCCTTGATAACCTTGGTCGTTCTGTTTGAAACCCAATATATAGTGTCTATACATGGCAGAACAATACTGCGAAGCTGTTTTTACAAAACTCGTTAAATCCCATGGTTAAAGTTTTCATGGCACGTAGCGCACACGACATTCATGATAGGGTGTTTCATGCGTAAATATTTCAATTTCTTTTTTCTTTTTCTTTATTTCATGTGGTCATTTTCAAAAGGGGTTCAAAATTGTGAAAATGAGAAATCTTAGCTACTCCCTCCTTCTCACGACTTAGGGCGCACATTTTTTTCCCATTTCACTCAAGGCTTAAGGCGCAAACCGCCACAGATCGTTATGTTTCCTCTTTTACTCCTGCTCGCCCCACGACTCCCTCGATTCCTGTGCGCGTGGCGGCCCGCCCCTCGAATCACGCGGCGTCCGTTCTCTTCTGCCTCTCGAGTCCAGTGCGTATTCAACGCCGCCTCCTCTCAGACCTCCTATACATCACGCAACCTCAAGCTTTCCATGGCAGAGATACTAGTACTCGCCCACTCCCTGTCCCTCTCCCTCAAGCTTTCCATGGCGCCCCAAGATATCTTCTTCCAAAGGGTGCGGGCTCTGATGGCGCTGGCGGGGGCGTTGACGGCGCTGGCGGCTGTGTTGCTATTATCCCATGCCGCCCGCGCGATGGAGGAAGGCGGAGGATCGACTGGTAGCGTTCAGGGCCTGGGCGTTGATGGAGCTGGCGGTCTGCCATTGATGGGAAAGGCCGGAACCGCTAGGGTTCAGGGAGCTGGCGCTGGCGAGGGCGTTGACGGCGCTGGCGGTCTGCCATTGATGGGCGTTCAGGGCGTGGGCGTTGACGATGATGGCGGCCTGCCATTGATGGGCTACGTCGGTACCGGTAGGGTGCAGGGAGCTGGCGCTGGCGGGGGTGTTGCCGGCAATGGCGGCCTTCCATTGATGGGAGACGTCGGTATCGGTTGGGTGCAGGGAGGGGGTGGGGGCGTTCATGGCGCTAGCGAGCAATCCCTCCATGACGAGTACTATGGCGTGGAGGATGACATGGACATGGTCTTCATCGACGAACACATAAGAAACATGCAGGTTCGTTTTGAATCTACCCCATGGATTTCTCCTCTATTTCTAGCCTCAAGTTAGATATGTTTAAGAACATGCTAATTTTTTTTAATTATTCTATCTAGTGGTTGTGGGAAATACAGAGAGATTTTGATGCGTGGCTTGATACCCTGGATAACCAGCATGTTGATACGGAGGAGATGGTGTTGGAGATATGTCCTAGAGGCAATAATAAATATAGTTATTATTATATCTTTGTGTTTATGATAAATGTTTACATTCATGCTATAATAGTATTAACAAGGAAACATTAATACTTGTGTGATTTGTAAACTAAAATAGAGTCCCTAGTAAAGCCTCTTTATAAATACTAGCTTGTTGGTTAATAAATGATTATGGTTTCCCTATCATGAACATTGAGATGTTATTAACAACAAGATCATATCGTTAGGAGAATGATATGGTGGACATACTCCTATAGATAAGCGTAGCATAAAGATCAAGTCATTTTAATAGTTCAATTGCTATATGCTTTCTGATACATAGTAACCTAATTCCTTCGACCATGAGATCATGCATATCACCTTCACCGGAAGGATGCTTTGATGACATCAAACACCACATCGTAACTGGGTGGCTATAAAGGTGGCATTGAGTGTTCAAAAAGTATTGGTTGAGACACATGGATCAAGAGTGGGATTTGTCCATCCATATGATAGATAGATATACTCTAGGCCCTCTCGGTGGAATGTCATCCAATTAGCTTGCAAGCATGTGACTGGCTCACAAGGGATCACATATCATGGGAACGAGAAAAGAGTACTTATCAGTAACGAGGTTGAACTAGGTATGTGGAGATACCGACGATCATAACCTCGGATAAGTAAACTATCGTGAGACAAAGGGAAATTGGTATCGTATATAAGTGGTTCATTCGATCGCAAAGTAATCGTAGAAATATGTGGGAGCCATATGAATTTCCAGATTCCTCTATTGGTTATTGTTCAGAGAAGTGTCTCGATCATGTCCGCATAATTCACGAACCGTAGGGAGACACACTTAAGGATTCGACGTTGTTTGAGTAGTTATGGAATGATGAGTAAGAGACCGAATGTTGTTCGGAGTCTCGGATGGGATCCAGGGTATCACGAGGAGATCCGGAATGGTCCGGAGAATAAGATTCATATAAGGAAAGTCCTGTTTTGGGGTTGGAGAATGGTTCCGGTGTTTTCATCGGGAATGTTCTAGAAGGTTCCGGAATGTCCGGCACTTCGGAGGGGAAGGGTACATGAATGTGTCATAACAAGTTGGAATGATTGCATCATGTACTAAGTGTCATCGCTGAACAAAATAAAGGGTTTAATCAAATCCTAGTTTGAAAAGTCAAACGCCAATTTGAAAAGTCAAACGGCTATTTTGTGAGGTGGAGGGAGAGTAGGAAACCTACATGGGGAGGAGTTCTCTCCCTCCACCGCCGGCTCACTTGGAGACCGAGTTGGGGAGGGACTCCCCTCCCCTTGGCGCGCCCCCTCCACCTATATAAGGAGGGGCAGGGCTGCCCCTCCAAGTACACAACACCACGCCCCTCTAAACCTAAACCCTAGCCGCCGCCGCCCACCATAGCCGCCGCCTAGGGTTTCTCCCCTAGCCGCCGACTTGGGCTTCCCCAAGCCCTAGCCGCCGTCCCTAGAACCTCCTCCTTGGTGTGTCTAAACCCTAGATCACCGAGGCTCTCTCATAGTCCACCATACTCGCTCCGGCTTAAGGCGAAGCCCTGCGAGATCTCCCCTCTACTTCCGGTACCACGCCGTCATGCTGCCGGAATCGCGAGGAGAGTGCTACAACCTCCGCTTCCTGCTGGAACAAGGGAGAGGAAGGTCTTCGTCGAGTACCGAACGTGTGACCGACTCCGGAAGCGCTGCCGGAACGCACCGCCGGAAGGATCGTCTACGCGATCTTGAGATCGGCAAGAGTACGACTACATCACCCACGAGAATACGCTCTCGTTAAACACTTTGGAATCTTTGAGGGTGAGTTATTCCATCGACTCGTTGCTACAATCTAGTAGATAGATCTTGGCTTGTTTGTTTGTATGCGATAGAATTTTTTTTGTTTCCATGCTACGAACCCCTATAGTGGTATCAGAGCCGTGTATATATGTAGATCTGTTGCACGAGTAGAACACAATGGTCATTGTGGGAGTTGATGCTTTTGTTGTCGATTGCTTCTTGTGTACTTTGCATCTTGCGGGATGGTGGGATGAAGCGGCCCGGGATAACCTTAGATGACATCGTTCATGAGACTTGCTCCACGCTTGACATGCAACTTGTATTGCGTAAGTGGCTTTGCGGGTGCCTGTTTCTCCCAACATAGTTAAGATTCAATTTACAACGGGTGATTGACAATACTAGTATCAATGTTGTGGTTCTTGTTCATAAGTTAGAACGGCACTTATTGAAAGCCCCAAACCACGTAAAACATGCAAAGAAAGTAGAGGCGTCTAACTTTGTTTTGCAGGGGTGTGCTGTGATGTGATATGGCCATGATTGTGATTATATTTGATGTATGCAATGTTCCTTATTGTAAGTTAGCAACCGGCAAGAGCCATATGGTTGTATTTAATTTATGTTAAGACTCGCATGTCTATTCAAAGTAGTTGTAATTGTTTAAGCTGGTGGACGACAACCATGGAGAGGCATCATGGACCTTGATGCAATGCCGGTGATGATGGAGATCATGTTCGTGCTTGAAGATGGAGATCGGAAGCACAAAGAAGAAAGCCCATATCATATCACATATTATGAATTGCATGTGATGTTAATCCTTTATGCATCTTGTATTTCTTAGTTAACGACGGTAGCATTATAAGATGATCCCTCATGCACATGAATATCAAGTTCTAAAGTGTTCACCCTTAGTAAGCAGCGTTGCTAAAGCTTGTTGTTTTGAAGCACCACGTGATGATCGGGTGTGTTAGATTCCGCAAGTGTATACAACGTGAGCAAGCCAGATTTGCTCATGCGGAAGCTAAGGTTTGATCTTGACGAGCCTAGAATGTACAGACATGGTCTCGGAACACGGATCACCAAAAGGTAAAGCATGAATCATATAGTAGATATGATGAACATGTCGATTGTTCGCCATTGAAGCTACATCAACTCTCGTGATGATCGGTGTTGATGTGGTAGATTTGGTTCGTGTGATCACTAAAACAATGTGAGGGATATTGTTTTGAGTGGGAGTTCACCTAGATTAATTTAACTATTAATAAGAACTCAATTTGTCATAAAATTAGTCTAAACTATTGCAAATATGTTGTAGATCAATGGCGGCCCCAACCATCAATTTTAATGCGTTCCTAGAGAAAGAAAAGTTGAAAAACAATGGAAGCAACTTTGCGGATTGGTTCCGCAATTTGAGGATTCTCCTCAATGCTGGTAATTTGACCTATGTGCTGGATGCACCGCTGGGTGACCCGCCTGCAGCTGATGCTACCGATGAAGTAAAGAACATTTACCTCGCTCGGAAGAATCAGTACTCCATAGTTCAGTGTGCTATCTTGTATGGTTTAGAATCGGAGCTTCAGCAGAGGTTTGAGAATTCAGACCCACATGATATTGTCCGTGAACTCAAATTGATCTTTGAGGCTCACGCGGCAATTGAGAGCTATGAGGCTTCTGAAAAGTTCTTTAACTGCAAGATGGAAGAGGGCAGCTCCGTTAGTGAGCATGTGCTTAAGATGTCTGGGCACACAAACAAACTTCAAAGCTTGGGTATAGTGATTCCTAATGCTCTGGGGATTTACCATGTCCTCCAATCACTGCCACCAAGTTACAAGAACTTTGTGATGAACTACAATATGCAAAACATGAACAAGCAGTTACCAGAAATCTTCGCCATGTTAAAATCTGTAGAATTGGAGATCAAGAAAGAGCACCAAGTGTTGATGGTCAATAAGACCACCAAATTCAAGAAAAGCAAGTCTAAGCAAAAGGGACACTTCAAGAAGGGTGGTAAGAAAGTTATCGTGCCGACGAAGAAGACCAAGGCTGGATCTAAGCCTGATACTGAGTGCTTTTACTGCAAGGGAGAAGGTCACTGGAAACGGAATTGCCCAAAGTACTTGGCGGATTTGAAGAACGGCAACATCAAGAAGAAAGGTATATCCGATATACATGTTATTGATGTGTATCTCACTAGTACTCTGTAAGGTTCCCAACCTTTAATAAGGTAGAGATCCCTGTGTTTACAATGCTAGTCCCTGGATCAATATCTAGCATCCACAGTTAAGATGTAATATCAAGAAACAAAGGTCATAATACAACTTTATAACCAGGAATAATATAAATTATTACATCTTACATAGCTCATTTGTCTATCTCATTACAATGCAGCAGAATATAGCAATAGCATGGGGTCCTTCGTCTTCAAATTGCCACAGGCAGACATTTTGGTTGTAGACTTGTAATCCTAATCAATAACTTCACTAATATAAAAAAAACCTGCAACATAACAAGTTACAGCCACAAGGGTCAATACATTTGAATTGTATTGGCAAGTGATACTATGGTAGTCTAGTGGAGTCTATCATCTATATGCATTTGGCTAAGTGGAGCTTAGGCTTGCTTTGCTCAAAATAGATTTTCCTTATCATTTGAAAACACTAAGTTTTTGCTTTGACAAAATCTTTCCCAAGGCATCCCCCAATAGAAATTGGTGATCCTTTCAACCCTTGTTCAACCACAAGCTTTTAACTTAGAAATTGGGATGATGAGATTCTTGATAGCTTCCATGTCTTGATGCTCAATTTGTCCTTTACCAGGGACATGGCTAAGTACTTAGATTTTACACTCTGAAGAGGTGGTGCACTTTCCCCACAAGACTTGGTTTCACCAAGACAAGATCTTTCAGAAGCCTTCCCTTAGACCAGAATGGACGCGTTCCAACCTATCAAACCCCTACCACCAACTGTCCATTTGGCTAAGTTCTTGCAACCTATATGATCCAGGCAGAGCCCATAATGCCAAGTGGCTGCACTTGAAGCTTCTCAACATTTGACATCTCAAATCTCTTTGTTCCTAGGTGGCCATCCACAAGTGAGACACCAAGTTTTCCCCAGCATGCTGGACTTGGTGATGCCCAAGTTTTCCCCAGCATACTGGACTTGCATGACCACTCAACACAAACCATTTCTTCCATTTCTTCCATTCCACCCAGGTGATTCATTCACTTAGTTGTTTTATTAAACAAAACACAAGTCCTCAGACTTAGAAATTTTTCCATAGCATGAATATATATTCCACCCTTGTTTTCTACTATCTAAGCTAAGCATGATAGTAGTAGGATTCTTAACTTAGGAAATTTCTACTAAGGTTTCATCTACTAGGATTTCCCATAGCATAGTTTATACTTAGCAAAATTTCCATGCGAGTCCTACTTAGAAATATCACTAATGCATAGTGAAAATAATGGGACAAAAGTATGAAGCATCACTTGCCTTTTTGGTAGAGGGTATAAGTTCACTCCCTGATCTTTGCAATGTTCACACACCTCAAGTCACTACAATTCAATCAAGCAAACAATATTTCAATCTACCATTCAAACAATTCATCACATAAAATGACAAAAACAAAGCAATGCATGCAAGCATGTCAAGGATTGTATTATTTGAAAACAAAAATGGTTTATAATGGTTCATAAACATTTGAAATACCCTAATGGTCATTTTATAAAGTGGCAAAATCATTTGTATAAGATTTTACTTCATAAACCATTTTTAGATCAAGTCATTATTTTATGTGGTGAAGAAATGCTTTTAATAAGGAAAAATTCTATAGGTTTCACAAAATATGTTTTCAAACCATATAACCTTGTGTTTAGGGTCAGAGAGTTTATTTCCAAAACATCTCTCAAAGTTTTCTTCCAAAACCATTTTTAATAATTAAACCATATTTTTATTTGACTAGAAATGGTTTAAATCCAAGATTCATTCTTTTGCTTCACCAAATACATTTTTGAAACCACAATTTGTTTCCTATGGTCAGTAGGTTCAAAACAAACCATTTGCCAAAGATTTTATCCTCAAAATCATTTTAGAACAATTTCTATATTCTAAACATGCATACACAAGTTTCTGCAAAAACAAACATTTTACCAGAAGCTTTTTCCTAAAAAAAGTGCATGGTTGGCTAGGGCTTGTCTTGCTGAATCCATTGATATAAAATTTGCAAAATTTGGATGTGTAGATCAAAAGTTATAGATTTTACAAAATGGAACATCTAATAGAACAATCCTGTTTTAAAACAAACCAACAGGGACACATGTCTGTTTGCTACTGGCTGGTACCAATTCGTTCGGATCGTGCACTATGGACTGCTGGATTATGTTACATCGCACGGCACAGGTTGCATACCCCTTCGGCATTAAGTGATTCTATCGCATCCATTAGATCATCATCTAACGGCTGGAGACGACCTGACCAAACTCTGGCGGCGCTCAGTGGCTGCGCGCGGCGGCGATGTTCGGCTAGCGGCGGAGCTGGCGATAGAGGAAGCAAGGAAGAGTAAGGAGATGCTCACTAGGTTCAGGAGATCACGGCGAAGCTCAAGGTACCAGCGGGAAGGCAAGGGGCGCATGAGGTTGCTGTCAATCTCTCGCCGGAGCTGCGCTGCGCCTCGGGTTCGGTCAGTCGTCGTCGAGGGCGACGCTACGGTGCACAAAAAGGAAAAGTAAGAACGGCATTAGCTGCGCACGAGGTTGGCGATCATGCGTGCATCATCGAGAGGAAGTAGGGCGGTCAGCACTCATCGGGAAAGGTTGACGGAGCGGAGGCAGACGGCGGCGACGTTCAGACGAAGACGGAGTCGACGCTATAGGGCACGCGCGAGTGAGCTGAGGGTGCAGAGAGAAGCGCCAGGGGTGGGGATCACGCTCGGGTGCTCGAGGGGGCGAGGGGCGGCAGGGCTTGGCCGGAATTATCACCGGAGCTTGTCGGAGACAGTGGTGGTGTAGGGCGAAATTCTGCAGCCTGGGGGCGCGCTAGGGTGAGGCGACTGGGGGGAAATGGAGAGGGGACGCGGGCGATTAAGAGTGCGCGTTTGCATAGCGGAATCACTGCAGCGTTATGGCGAATTTACGTGAGGTTTCAATGGCAGAAACGGCCAGGGAGGAATGAGGGGCGTGGTCGTCGCGGGGAGGAAGAAGGTGAGGTGGCAGTGGGGTCCTTTCGTCAGCGAGGAGAGACAGGGGAGGTAGGGTCCGCGCGTCATAGACTCTGTGGGTTCTGTCTCTAGTGGAAAATGGTTCGTTCGGGTGAGAGGGAAGGATGGGCTTGCTGGGCCTAGTGGGCTCACTGGGCTGGGCTGCACCTTTTATATATTTTTTTTGTTCTGTTTGTTTTTCTTTTTCCTTTCTTAATATTCTGTTTTGATTTCATTTAATCAATTCAAGCATCCATTTGAATTCAAAACTTTGCCAAAATTTGTGTAGGTTTAAATATTGATTAATAAAACATTCTGAAATCATTTTAGAATAATTTATTTATTCTTTTTAAGGTCTTTTAATTATTAAAAAATAGGCTCTAGTTTTAATTAGGTAAGATTTAATAATATTTTAAATCTCCATTTAAATTCTTAAACCTTCCAAATCTTTTCAGTAGGTTTTTATTTGATTAATAAGGTGTCAAATAATTCATCTTGATTTATTTGGAAAGTTTTTGATATGATCCATAAATCATTTGAATTGGGTATTTGTTTTAATTCCAATGGAATTTAATATTGTTTTAATTCCCTAAATTTTATTTGGAAGATTTCTTAAATCTTAATTAAGTTGAATTAAACAAATTTTATTTCACTTGGGTAAATTCCAAAATACTATTTCCTCAAGAATTAAGTAATTATTCTTATTAGAGATTTGTCTTTATTAAAAATAGTGATAGGATGGTTAATGCCATTTTATTTTATTTTGAAAATTCTTTATCCTTTTATTTTATTTGATTTGGATTATATTCATTCCATTTGCTTAATGGATTAGGCCAAGATTTAGTTTGGTCTTTGAATATTCCTTATTTAATATTTATTTCTTCATCTTATAAAATCCATATCTTTTTATTTAGATATCCAAACTTGGTGATTCCAATTTGTAAAATCTTGTTTAATATTTGTTTATTCTTTTAATTCCCTTTAAGATTATTTTCTCACCATTTGGTATGGATTTATAGATAGGTTCTTTATTAGCTTTCGAAATTTAATTTCCTTATCTTATTATATTCATAAGATTTTATTTATGGCTCCAATTTAAGTGAAACCAATTTATATGGTCTTATAATATTTCTATTTGTCTTTCTTGATCATTTGTAAATGTTTGTTGACAAATTTTTATATGGATCAAATCCATAGGCTTGGAGATAACTTGGAAATGATTTTTATTCCATTAGGGTTTAGGGTTTGGATTTATTTTCCAAGTGTTTAAATTTCCAGATGCATTTTATGATGAAAGCATTTTACTTGATTTGAATTTTGTTGAATTCAAACTTTAATTAAAGTTTGTTCAAGATGGGATTTTAAGTTTCCATTTAGAAACAAAAGTTTCTTTTCACCCTGATTTTCAACAATAATTTATTTTGTTTATTTATTTTTCACATTACAAGATTTGGAAAATCTTGGGATGTGACAGTCTACCACCCTTAAAATAAATCTCGTCCCGAGATTTGGGGAGGCTAGGGTTACAAGTTGGCTCAAAGCAACTAGGGTACTACCACCCTTAAAAAATTTCCAACTAGATTACATCTTGGCTTGCTTGGGATCTTGTTGAAATCTCTCTGGACAAACATCTGCATAGTGGCCTTTGTTTCCACACTTGAAATATGTGACAAGACTAAGATCCTTTATAGGCTTTATCTTGTGCTTCATATTTTCTGGACAGTTGCTTGCATACTGTCCTTGGTTACCACAATTGTAACATGTGATAAGATTGAGTTCATCATGTATCTTCTGTGGACAAGTTGCTACATAATGGCCTAGCTCTTTGCAGTTGTTGCACCACACTTGGATAATCTCCTTATACTTCTTCTTCTCTGGACATTCATTGGCATACTGTCCCATTTCTTTGCAATGACCACATTGCACATGGCTTTTGTCCTTCTTTTTCTTGGGTTTCTCCAAAGCTAAGAGTGCTTCTAGTTCATGTTCTTCATATGTTATCTCAAAGGTAGGAACAGTTCCTGGTCTCCTTGACCTTCTATTACTCCTTGGTTAATACATATGTCTCCTCTTTGGTCCTTTAAATTGAGTCATGTTGTTGGGAGGTACAAGCTGAGATTTTCCTTTGTCTTCATCCTTCTTGGTAGACTTGGCTCTCTCATGGTAGTCTGCAATCAGTTGTTGCACTCCACCTTGTTTCCTTTGTTCAACTATGGAATATATGGGGCATTGGATAGGGGCTGTCAACACCCGGATTTTTCAATCCTAGATGCCTGTTATGCCATACATCGCAATCCCAGGATTACCATTTTTGCGAGACATAACAGAATTGGATACCATAGTACTTCATCGATTACAACGATACATAAATTCTTACACAAATAGGGATCTCATGATCCAGTCCTTAATACAACATCAAGCAGCGGAATACGGAATAGTAACGGTAGCGTAGGCGAGGCTCCATCTTCGGGGTCACAGGCAATGCTGACGATGGGAGATGATCCTAGTTGTCGTAACCGTCCTGGGGTCCATCCTCCAGGTACTCCTCTTCATAGTCTGGCCATGGGAATAGCCAGGGACAAAGCCATGAGTACTCTTTAAGTACTCGCAAACTAATACTAACAAGAAAAAGGGGGTTTTGGATGATAGGACACTAGGCTCTAGGGTTGTTTTGCAAAAGCCAGATTTATACTACTAAGTTCCCAAGCTAGTCACAATTTTATAACTCCTAAGTGGGATCTTGTGTTTCTAGTCACAACTCTGTTGTGGCCAAGCCAAAGTCTCAAGTCGTTCACAAGTCATTTTGAAAAGTCTAACGGGGGAACAGTATGGCCACTCCAACTGTCCATAACCGCGGACGCGGCTATTCGAATAGTTTGACACTCTGCAGAGATTGTACACTTTCACCACAACATTCGATACATCCGTCAGGAACAAATCCTGAATTCACCATACTCAGTATGCGGATAATCAATCCTAACCTTCCATTTACACTCCCTAGTATAAGCACCTCTCCTGTGAGTTTGGCCTCCCAACCATGACCACTGTCATCTTGGGTACTGCACAGGTGGACAATCTTCACAAGGTAGCCTCAGCTCAGACCTTGGCCGTGAGGGAACTAATACTAAGGTATAGAAGTTTCCAGTCAAGCCCTACCCAAAATTCGGGTATTGTGGTTGTACGATAAAATTGGAATGGTATCGCATCCAGACAACCATCAGTTTTATAAAGGGCTAAGGCTCATGCCTCAACATTTTCATCACCAAAATCATCAAGTGTTTGGAAACACATGTCCAAAACATTTCAATAGAATGATCCATCATTCCAAGGTTTTCATAACCATTTTTCCACCAAGTATTCCCATCTAAAGTTGATCAAGTTTTATGCTTAGCACTAGCATCTACAGGTGGGGTAGTACTAATAGAGGGGTGGTAACTAGTGGAGTTGCAGCTAAGTCCAACCTTATATCATAAGCTGATATCAAGGTTTCTAGCTTAGGCCAAATTTTTAATGTTCTTTATGCAACCTTCAGCACAACTGTCTAGTATCTACCAAAATTCTTGGGTAGCCTCTAAGTAAACTTTGATACAGAAATAAAGTAAAAAGCTTGCCATAAAACTAGGATTGGTTTTGCAAGTGGGTATGGTTACATACGCTTAGGGCAAATAGTAATCATATCACAAGCATGGGTTGTGGCAACAATAGGGTATCTTATGCGCTTGCATAGGTATAGTATCTTGCAAGTGTTAGCTTGCATCAATATCAGTATAATCTTGCATAGTTACTAGCTTGCCTTGTGCAGAGCAGTGGTTGAAGTTCTCCTCGGCTTCCTCTTCGTAGTATCCTCCTTCTTCCTCGTAGCCTTGGTCGGTACTAGCGTCTATGAATAAATACGAGGTACACAATAACCAAACAATACTTAACTACTTGCAATCATCACACACAAGGGTCCTATAGATGATCTAGCATCATCTCTAACATTACAAGGTTAAGGATTGGTTTCAGTCTTCTTATTTTAGAAAAGTAATTTCTACTCATTGAAAAACTACCTAAGATTTAATATTCTCCAAACTAAACATGGGATCATGTTGACACATGTCATCACCACATGTTGTAGTCCATGGGAAGGTGATTTAAAGTGGTATCACAATTTAACAAGGTTTTACCCTTTTATTTTAATTAATTAAAGTGGCTAGAAATGCTTATGAAGCATTCTTTTATTCCTTGAACATTATTTCTGCAAGTAACCTATATATATTTTTATATATTCTGAAAGGTATGGTTGAAAATGATTTTTGAGAGTTGGAATCAACTCAAAAGCTATTGTGGTTTAATTTTGAAAAATGTTTGAATGCAGAAAAGCTTCTGCCTTGTCATTTTTGCTAAGGGTGATCTACAGATCCAAATGACTTGAATCCAACGGGCTTGGATTAAGCATTCACAGACCTTTCCAAAAAAATTGGTTTCATCTCATTTGGTGCACTAAATCGATCTGGGTTGATTTTTGAAGTTGGGTACAGAAGTGTGTTTGAAATTAAAAAGAAAAGATTTAATTTGAATCGTTGGGCTGCGCGGGAAAATTCTAACGGGCCGGCCTGCTAAGCGCAGTGCTCCCGCGGGCTGCTTAAGTGGGTGTCCCCACTCGTCAGTGACACGGGGCTGGGCGAAGCGGTATGGGCAAACGTGGTTCGTTCGATCTGGTTCTAATCCAACGGCTGAGGGTCATCGTCGAAGCGAGACAGCTCCGGCGAGAACTAAACCTAGCGCGGCCAGTGAGGGGTGCTGGGGGCTCACCGGAGTACGGGCGAGGGTCGGCGAGGCGGGCGAACGACGAAGTTGACGACGGCGAACCTCCTGGTACTGGTGGCTTCTCCTGGGGCGGCTCCAATCGCTGGCTCCTTTCTTCTCCGGCAGCGGCAGGCTCCGGTGAAATTCCGGCGGGGTGGTGCTCGACTTGCTCTGAGAATGGTGTGGCACGATCAGTGCGTAGAGGGGAGTGAGATGGTGTGAAGAAATCGTGCGGGGGTGGCCTCTATTTATAGTCGAGCGAGGGGACCGTCGGGGCGCAAGGTGAGCTCGTCGGAGGCGACGTTACAGGCAGCTAATGGCATGGGCAATGGTAGGGGACGGTGCTGTGTCTCCTGGCGATGCTCAACGACATGGTTGCGAGGGATGGGGCGGTGTGGTTTGGTCTGGAACGGGCGGTGCTCTACGCGGCAGAGGCGGCGTTCTCGACGGCGGGCGGTGGCTGTATGGCGAGGGGCGTTAAACGGGGATGTCTGGCGGTCTCCTGGGTCGGTGGTGATCGTGTGTGCGCGCGGTGAGGGCGGCGCGCGGTCTGTGGGTGGTGGTCGAGGGTGGCGCTCTGGCGCACGCTCGGCATGGTCTGGGCGTGTCTTGTGCGCGTGGTCTAGTGCTTGGCAACGCTCGCGGCTGGGACAGGCAGTGGCGATGGACGGTGGGCTGCCTCCCAGACAAGGTTAGCGCGGCTAGTTCTTCCTCTAGCCTGCTGTCGACTATGGGGTGGCATTGAGGTGCTCGGCTGTTCACCATTAATGGCAATGGCAAGCTCACAGGGGTGCTTGTGCTGGTCTAACCTTGCTAGATGATCTACTGGATTGTGTGAGAGCTAACTAGGGAACAAGTTAGGCTCAAAACACTACACACTATAGTGTTTGTGTTTTGTTTGATTTGTGTCTGCAACCTGTTTGATGAAATGGCCGCATGAAATCAAGTTTTGAATTTTGAAATGATTTTTGGTGGGTTTGCTAGATTGGTTCTGGTGAGTCTGCAGATGCTTGGGTTTTGAAAATTGAGCTTGTTTAAGTGGGTTTTGAAAAAGTGGGATCTTCCCATATGAAGAAGATTCAATTTTGAGTTGTCATTTAAACTATGCATTTGAAAGTTTCTGGATGATCACAAAGTGGGCCTTGATACTCTGTTATGAGTACATTCAAGGGGTGCAAAGATCCAGAAAAGTTTCTGTTAGGTTTTGAAAGTTTGAGACAGACAAAGTAGGCATGGGAGTTAAATTGGTCAAAATGACCATTCACTTAATATATTGGTTTTGACTTATTTTTTTCTTTAGGAAAAGTGTGGGGAATGTTTTAGATGATGTTCTTTTCACCTAAGAAACATTTTACAAGAAATGGCTCACACAAACAAAGTGGTTTTAAAGAATTTCAAAATTCATGCATACACATATACATGCTTTCATGAATTGATTTAGAAAAGTTTTTTTGTTAACCCTAATCTTTAGGATTAGTGTTTTGTTGATCTAAGTTTGCTATTTTTGGGATGTTACAGGGGCATGATTGTTTCCTTCACATAGGTAACAAGTAGCTTGAGATGTGGGGCATTGGTCAATTGGATGTTTCTCTTCACAATTGGGGCATTGATCTTCATGCTCCTTGGAAGTGTGATCCTTGTCTCCACAAATATTGCAAGCTTGGGTTCCTTCTAGAATAACATCTTTGTCATCCTTGTTGTCATAAACTCCTTGGGAAGAGTTGTCTCCCATGTTGATCATTTGAGTGGCCATCCCTTGCAACTATTGGAATTGAGTTTCCAAAACTTTTTGCATGGTTGGGTCTATCTCATTGTTGTTGGCTAAAAACTGATTTGTCACTTGGTTCAACTGGGTTTGTCTTGCAAGAAGTTGGTCTCTCATGTTGATCTCTTGGTTGTTGTTGTCACCATCCTTGATGTTGGAGTCTCTTGGAGAAGTCATCTGTTTGGGTTGGTTTGGGGTTAGAATAGGCAAAATATTTCTAAGGGAATAATTCTAATCACACACATCACAATTCACACAAACAATGTGCAAGAAATCACAAACAAACTTTCCACTCAACAACAAGTTTCAAGCATATTTTTAGGCAACCAAAAATATTTTTGTTACACCACATAAGTTGGTGGGTTTGACTTAAACTAAATATGGTGGTCCATCTATGTGGTTCACTTGAGATCTTTCCATCCTTCTTGGTTGATTCTTCTTAAACAAGATCTTTGTATCCTTAGAGAAATTCTTGCATCTTAGTCTCAAAACTTCAAGGTGATGATGTTTCCTTCTAAGTTGTGTTTCCTTAGTCTTCAAGTCTTTGAGCAATATTTCTTGTCTCACTTGTAGTCCTTAGTGATGTCCAAGGTTAAAGTCCTTGGTGAAAATGTTGAAGATGTTGAAGTCATTAGAGTTGAAGATGTTGAAGTCATTAGAGTTGATGAAGTCCTTTGCTCATGGTGAAGTCTTTGGCCATAGGGTAGGCTTTGTCCATCAAGTTTGAAATAGAAGAGATGTAGAATCAAAACCAAAATAGTTGAGGAAAGGTTTACAAGATTGTTTGTAAATAAGTTTTGGAAAAAATACAACTCCTATTTTTCTAAGGGGTTTTGTCCAATCCTAGGGTTACAAATCCTACAGGCAACACAATGCTCTGATACCATCTGTAAGGTTCCCAACCTTTAATAAGGTAGAGATCCCTGTGTTTACAATGCTAGTCCCTGGATCAATAGCTAGCATCCACAATTAAGATGTAATATCAAGAAACAAAGGTCATAATACAACTTTATAACCAGGAATAAAATAAATTATTACATCTTACATAGCTCATTTGGCTATATCATTACAATGCAGCAGAATATAGCAATATCATGGGGTCCTTCATCTTCAAATTACCACAGGCAGCCATGTTGGTTGTAGACTTGTAATCCTAATCAATAACTTCACTAATATCAAACAAACCTGCAACATAACAAGTTACAGCCACAAGGGTCAATACATTTGAATTGTATTGGCAAGTGATACTATGGTAGTCTAGTGGAGTCTATCATCTATATGCATTTGGCTAAGTGGAGCTTAGGCTTGCTTTGCTCAAAATAGATTTTCCTTATCATTTGAAAACACTAAGTTTTTGCTTTGACAAAATCTTTACCAAGGCATCCCCCAATAGAAATTGGTGATCCTTTCAACCCTTGTTCAACCACAAGCTTTTAACTTAGAAATTGGGATGATGGGATTCTTGATAGCTTCCATGTCTTGATGCTCAATTTGTCCTTTACCAGGGACATGGCTAAGTACTTAGATTTTACACTCTGAAGAGGTGGTGCACTTTCCCCACAAGACTTGGTTTCACCAAGACAAGATCTTTCAGAAGCCTTCCCTTAGACCAGAATGGACGCGTTCCAACCTATCAAACCCCTACCACCAACTGTCCATTTGGCTAAGTTTTTGCAACCTATATGATCCAGGCAGAGCCCATAATGCCAAGTGGCTGCACTTGAAGCTTCTCAACATTTGACATCTCAAATCTCTTTGTTCCTAGGTGGCCATCCACAAGTGAGACACCAAGTTTTCCCCAGCATGCTGGACTTGGTGATGCCCAAGTTTTCCCCAGCATACTGGACTTGCATGACCACTCAACACAAACCATTTCTTCCATTTCTTCCATTCCACCCAGGTGATTCATTCACTTAGTTGTTTTATTAAACAAAACACAAGTCCTCAGACTTAGAAATTTTTCCATAGCATGAATATATATTCCACCCTTGTTTTCTACTATCTAAGCTAAGCATGATAGTAGTAGGATTCTTAACTTAGGAAATTTCTACTAAGGTTTCATCTACTAGGATTTCCCATAGCATAGTTTATACTTAGCAAAATTTCCATGCGAGTCCTACTTAGAAATATCACTAATGCATAGTGAAAATAATGGGACAAAAGTATGAAGCATCACTTGCCTTTTTGGTAGAGGGTATAAGTTCACTCCATGATATTTGCAATGTTCACACACCTCAAGTCACTACAATTCAATCAAGCAAACAATATTTCAATCTACCATTCAAACAATTCATCACATAAAATGACAAAAACAAAGCAATGCATGCAAGCATGTCAAGGATTGTATTATTTGAAAACAAAAAAGGTTTCTAATGGTTCATAAACATTTGAAATACCCTAATGGTCATTTTATAAAGTGGCAAAATCATTTGTATAAGATTTTACTTCATAAACCATTTTTAGATCAAGTCATTATTTTATGTGGTGAAGAAATGCTTTTAATAAGGCAAAATTCTATAGGTTTCACAAAATATGTTTTCAAACCATATAAACTTGTGTTTAGGGTCAGAGAGTTTATTTCCAAAACATCTCTCAAAGTTTTCTTCCAAAACCATTTTTAATAATTAAACCATATTTTTATTTGACTAGAAATGGTTTAAATCCAATATTCATTCTTTTGCTTCACCAAATACATTTTTGAAACCACAATTTGTTTCCTATGGTCAGTAGGTTCAAAAGAAACCATTTGCCAAAGATTTTATCCTCAAACTCATTTTAGAACAATTTCTATATTCTAAACATGCATACACAAGTTTCTGCAAAAACAAACATTTTACCAGAACCTTTTTACTAAAAAAAAAGTGCATGGTTGGCTAGGGCTTGTCTTGTTGAATCCATTGATATAAAATTTGCAAAATTTGGACGTGTAGATTAAAAGTTATAGATTTTACAAAATGGAACATCTAATAGAACAATCCTGTTTTAAAACAAACCAACAGGGACACATGTCTGTTTGCTACTGGTTGGTACCGATTCGTTCGGATCATGCACTGTGGACCGCTGGATTAAGTTACATCGCACGACACAGGTTGCATACCCCTTCGGCGTTAAGTGATTCTACCGCATCCATTAGATCATCATCTAACGGCTGGAGACGACCTGACCAAACTCTGGCAGCGCTCAGCGGCTGCGCGCGGCGGTGACGTTCGGCTAGCGGCGGAGCTGGCGATAGAGGAAGCAAGGAAGAGTAAGGAGATGCTCACCAGGTTCAGGAGATCACGGCGAAGCTCAAGGTACCAGCGGGAAGGCAAGGGGCGCACGAGGTTGCTGCCAATCTCTCGTCAGAGCTGCGCTGCACCTCGGGTTCGGTCAGTCGTCGTCGAGGGCGACGCTACGGTGCACAAAAAGGCAAAGTAAGAACGGCATTAGCTGCGCACGAGGTTGGCGATCATGCGTGCATCATCGCGAGGAAGTAGGGCGGTCAGCACTCACCGGGAAAGGTTGACGGAGCAGAGGCGGACGGTGGCGACATTCAGACGAAGACGGAGTCGACGCTACAGGGCACGCGCAAGTGAGCTGAGGGTGCAGAGAGAAGCGCCAGGGGGTGGGGATCACACTCGGGTGCTCGAGGGGGCGAGGGGCGGCAGGGCTTGGCCGGAATTATCACCGGAGCTTGTCGGAGACAGTGGTGGTGTAGGGCGAAATTCTGCAGCCTGGGGGCACGCTAGGGTGAGGCGACTGGGGGAAATGGAGAGGGGACGCGGGCGATTAAGAGTGCGTGTTTGCAGAGTGGAATCACTGTAGCGTTATGGCGAATTTACGCGAGGTTTCAACGGCAGAAACGGCCAGGGAGGAATGAGGGGCGTGGCCGTCGCGGGGAGGAAGAAGGTGAGGTGGCAGTGGGGTCCTTTCGTCAGCGAGGAGAGACAGGGGAGGTGGGGTCCGCGCGTCATAGACTCTGTGGGTTCTGTCTCTGGTGGAAAATGGTGCGTTCGGGTGAGAGGGAAGGATGGGCTTGCTGGGCCTAGTGGGCTCACTAGGCTAGGCTGCACCTTATATATTTTTTTTTGTTCTGTTTGTTTTTCTTTTTCCTTTCTTAATATTCTATTTTGATTTCATTTAATCAATTCAAGCATCCATTTGAATTCAAAATTTTGCCAAAATTTGTGTAGGTTTAAATATTGATTAATAAAACATTCTAAAATCATTTTAGAATAATTTATTTATTCTTTTTAAGGTCTTTTAATTATTCAAAAATAGGCTCTAGTTTTAATTAGGTAAGATTTAATAATATTTTAAATATCCATTTAAATTCTTAAACCTTCCAAATCTTTTCAGTAGGTTTTTATTTGATTAATAAGGTGTCAAATAATTCATCTTGATTTATTTGTAAAGTTTTTTATATGATCCATAAATCATTTGAATTGGGTATTTGTTTTAATTCCAATGGAATTTAATATTGTTTTAATTCCCTAAATTTTATTTGGAAGATTTCTTTAATCTTAATTAAGTTGAATTAAACAACTTTTATTTCACTTGGGTAAATTCCAAAATACTATTTCCTCAAGAATTAAGTAATTATTCTTATTACAGATTTGTCTTTATTAAAAATAGGGATAGGATGGTTAATGCCATTTTATTTTATTTTGGAAATTCTTTATCCTTTTATTTTATTTGATTTGGATTATATTCATTCCATTTGCTTAATGGATTAGGCCAAGATTTAGTTTGGTCTTTGAATATTCCTTATTTAATATTTCTTTCTTCATCTTATAAAATCCATATCTTTTTATTTAGATATCCAAACTTGGTGATTCCAATTTGTAAAATCTTGTTTAATATTTGTTTATTCTTTTAATTCCCTTTAAGATTATTTGCTCACCATTTGGTATGGATTTATAGATAGGTTCTTTATTAGCTTTGGAATTTTAATTTCCTTATCTTATTATATTCATAAGATTTTATTTATGGCTCCAATTTAAGTGAAACCAATTTATATGGTCTTATAATATTTCTATTTGTCTTTCTTGATCATTTGTAAATGTTTGTTAACAAATATTTATATGGATCAAATCCATAGGCTTGGAGATAACTTGGAAATGATTTTTATTCCATTAGGGTTTAGGGTTTGGATTTATTTTCCATGTGTTTAAATTTCCAGATGCATTTTATGATGAATGCATTTTACTTGATTTGAATTTTGTAATTCAAACTTTAATTAAAGTTTGTTCAAGATGGGATTTTAAGTTTCCATTTAGAAACAAAAGTTTCTTTTCACCCTGATTTTCAACAATAATTTATTTTGTTTATTTATTTTTCACATTACAAGATTTGGAAAATCTTGGGATGTGACATACTCGTAGTAGTGCCTGGGTATCTGATACTGGTTCGGTTGCTCATATCTGTAACTCGAAACAGGTGCTGTAGAATAAACGGAAGCTAGCGAAGAACGAGGTGACAATGCGCGTGGGAAACGGATCAAAGGTTGATGTGATCGCGGTCGGCACGCTACCTCTTCATATACCATCGGGATTAGTTTTATACTTAAATAATTGTTATTTGGTGCCTGCGTTAAGCATGAACATTATATCGGGATCTTGTTTATTGCGAGACGGTTACTTGTTTAAGTCCGAGAATAATGGTTGTTCGATTTATATGAGTAATATGTTTTATGCATATGCACCTTTGATAGATGGTCTATTCTTGTTGAATCTCGATAGTGGAAATACACATATTAATAACATTGAAGCTAAACGTTTGAAATTGAGCGATAACTCGACCTATATGTGGCACTGTCGTCTTGGTCACATTGGAGTGAAGCGTATGAAGAAACTCCATTCCGATGGACTTCTTGAATCACTTGATTTCGAATCACTTGAAAGATGCGAAGCATGTCTGATGGGTAAAATGACTAAGACTCCATTTTCTGGAATGATGGAGCGAGCTACGGACTTATTGGAAATCATACATACCGATGTGTGTGTTCCAATGAGTGTAGCATCGCGCGGTGGTTATCGTTATGTTCTTACCTTCACGGATGACTTGAGTAGATATGGGTATATCTATTTCATGAAACATAAGTCCGAAACTTTTGAGAAGTTTAAGGAATTTCAAAGTGAAGTTGAGAATCATCGTAACAAGAAGATTAAATTTCTGCGTTCTGATCGTGGAGGTGAATATCTAAGTTACGAGTTTGGCGAGCATTTGAAGAAATGCGTAATACTTTCACAATTGACACCGCCGGGAACACCACAGCGTAATGGTGTGTCCGAACGTCGTAATCGAACTCTCTTAGATATGGTTCGTTCTATGATGTCACTTACAGATTTACCACTATCATTTTGGGGTTATGCATTAGAAACTGCCGCATTCACTTTAAATAGGGCACCATCTAAATCCGTTGAAACGACACCGTATGAATTATGGTTTGTGAAGAAACCTAAATTGTCGTTCCTTAAAGTTTGGGGTTGCGAAGCATATGTAAAGAAGTTACAGCCAGACAAGCTTGAACCCAAAGCGGAAAAATGCGTCTTCATAGGATACCCGAAGGAAACTATTGGGTATACCTTCTATCATAGATCCGAAGGCAAAATCTTCGTTGCCAAGAATGGATCCTTTCTAGAGAAGGAATTTCTCTCGAAAGAAGTGACTGGAAGGAAAGTAGAACTCGGCGAGGTTGTTGAACCTTCTCTTGAACTTGCGAGTAGCGCAGCAAGTAAGCTAATGATGATGATCATGAAACTTCAGTTGTAGTTGCTATAGAGCCTCGCAGGTCAACGAGAACTCGAACCACTCCTGATTGGTATGATCCCGTTATGAATGTCATGTTGGTGGACAACACCGATAACCCTGCGACATATGAGGAAGCAATGATGAGGCCAGATTCCAATAAATGGCAAGAAGCCATGAAATCCGAGATTGGATCCATGTACGAAAACCAAGTATGGACTTTGGTGGACTTACCAGATGGCCGGAAGGCTGTCGAGAACAAATGGATTTTCAAGAAGAAAACAGATGCTGATGGTAATGTTACTGTCTATAAAGCTCGACTTGTCGCAAAAGGGTTTCGACAAATTCAAGGAGTTGACTATGATGAGACTTTCTCACCTGTAGCGAAGCTAAAGTCTGTGAGGATTATGTTAGCAATCGCTGCATATTATGATTATGAGATATGGCAGATGGATGTCAAAACAACATTCCTCAATGGAGACATTGATGAAGAGTTGTATATGATGCAACCCAAAGGTTTTGTCGATCCTAAAGATGCTAACAAGGTATGCAAACTTCAACGGTCCATCTATGGATTGAAGCAAGCATCCCGAAGTTGGAATCAACGTTTTGATAAGGTAATCAAAAGTTTTGGTTTTATACAAACTTATGGAGAAGCTTGTATTTACAAGAAAGTGAGTGGGAGCTCTGTAGCATTCTTAATACTATATGTGGATGACATATTGTTGATTGGGAATGATGTAGACCTTCTTAATAGTGTCAAGGAATATTTGAATAATAGTTTTTCAATGAAGGATCTTGGCGAAGCAGCTTATATATTAGGCATAAAGATTTATAGAAATAGATCGAGACGCCTAATATCATTGTCACAAAGTACATATTTGGACAAAGTTCTAAAGAGGTTTGGAATGGAAGATAGCAAGAAAGGGTTCTTGCCCATGACCTTGAGTAAAACTCAATGTCCGACAACGGCAGAAGATAGAGAAAGGATGAGTAGAACTCCATATGCCTCAGCCATAGGATCTCTGATGTATGCCATGCTATGTACTAGACCCGACATTCCATATGCTGTTAGTTTGACTAGCAGATATCAAAGTGATCCAGGAGTGGATCATTGGACAGCGGTCAAAAACATCCTCAAGTACTTAAGAAGAACTAAGGATATGGTTCTTTCTTATGGAGGTGATGAACAGCTCGTTGTTAATGGTTACACCGATGCTAGTTGGAACACCGATCCGGATGGTTCTAAATCACAATCTGGATACGTGTTTATTTTTAATGGTGCAGCAGTTAGCTGGAGGAGTGCAAAGCAAAGCGTTGTGGCGAGATCTTCAACTGAATCGGAATACATGGCTGCTTCGGAGGCTTCACAAGAAGCAATATGGATGAAAGAGTTCATTATAGAGCTCGGTGTGGTTCCTAGTGCGCTGGACCCAATGTCAATCTACTGTGATAACATGGGCGCCATAGCCAATGCGCAAGAACCAAGGTCACACAAGAAGCTGAAGCACATCAAGCTACGTTTTCACTCTATTCGAGAACATGTCCAAGATGGGGACATAAAGATTTGCAAAGTACACACAGATCTGAATGTGGCGGATCCATTGACTAAACCTCTCCCGAGGGCAAAACATGACCAACACCAAACTGCCATGGGTGTTCGGTATATTACCATGTAATCTAGATTAGATGACTCTAGTGCAAGTGAGAGACGGTTGGAGATATGCCCTAGAGGCAATAATAAATATAGTTATTATTATATCTTTGTGTTTATGATAAATGTTTACATTCATTCTATAATAGTATTAACAAGGAAACATTAATACTTGTGTGATTTGTAAACTAAAATAGAGTCCCTAGTAAAGCCTCTTTATAAATACTAGCTTGTTGGTTAATAAATGATTGTGGTTTCCCTATCATGAACATTGAGATATTATTAACAACAAGATCATATCGTTAGGAGAATGATATGGTGGACATACTCCTATAGATAAGCATAGCATAAAGATCAAGTCATTTTAATAGTTCAATTGCTATATGCTTTCTGATACATAGTAACCTAATTACTTCGACCATGAGATCATGCATATCACCTTCACCGGAAGGATGCTTTGATGACATCAAACACCACACCGTAACTGGGTGGCTATAAAGGTGGCATTGAGTGTTCAGAAAGTATTGGTTGAGACACATGGATCAAGAGTGGGATTTGTCCATCCATATGACGGAGAGATATACTCTGGGCCCTCTCGGTGGAATGTCATCCAATTAGCTTGCAAGCATGTGACTGGCTCACAAGGGATCACATATCACGGGAACGAGAAAAGCGTACTTATCAGTAACGAGGTTGAACTAGGTATGTGGAGATACCGATGATCATAACCTCGGATAAGTAAACTATCGTGAGACAAAGGGAAATTGGTATCGTATGTAAGTGGTTCATTCGATCGCAAAGTAATTGTAGAAATATGTGGGAGCCATATGAATTTCCAGATTCCTCTATTGGTTATTGTTCGGAGAAGTGTCTCGATCATGTCCGCATAATTCACGAACCATAGGGAGACACACTTAAGGATTTGACGTTGTTTGAGTAGTTATGGAATGATGAGTAAGAGATCGAATGTTGTTCGGAGTCTCGGATGGTATCCGGGATATCACGAGGAGATCCCGAATGGTCCGGAGAATAAGATTCATATAAGGAAAGTCCTGTTTCGGGGTTGGAGAATGGTTCCGGTGTTTTCATCGGGAATGTTCTAGAAGGTTCCGGAATGTCCGGCACTCCGGAGGGGAAGGGTACATGAATGTGTCATAACAAGTTGGAATGATTGCATCATGTACTAGGTGTCATCGCTGAAAAAAATAAAGGGTTTAATCAAATCCTAGTTTGAAAAGTCAAACGGCTATTTTGTGAGGTGGAGGGAGAATAGGAAACCTACTTGGGGAGGAGTTCCCTCCCTCCACCGCCGGCTCACTTGGAGACCGAGTTGGGGAGGGACTCCCCTCCCCTTGGCGCGCCCCCTCCACCTATATAAGGAGGGGCAGGGCTGCCCCTCCAAGCACACAACACCACGCCCCTCTAAACCTAAACCCTAGCCGCCGCCGCCCACCATAGCCGCCGCCTAGGGTTTCTCCCCTAGCCGCCGACTTGGGCTGCCCCAAGCCCTAGCCGCTGGCCCTAGCACCTCCTCCTTGGTGTGTCTAAACCCTAGATCACCGAGGCTCTCTCATAGTCCACCATACTCACTCTGGCTTAAGGCGAAGAACTGCGAGATCTCCCCTCTACTTCCGGTACCACGCCGTCGTGCTGCCGGAATCGCGAGGAGAGTGCTACAACCTCCGCTGCCTGCTGGAACAAGGGAGAGGAAGGTCTTCGTCGAGTACCGAACGTGTGACCGAATGTGGAAGCGCTACCGGAACGCAGCGCCGGAAGGATCGTCTATGCGATCTTGAGATCGGCAAGAGTACGACTACATCACCCACGAGAATCCGCTCTCGTTAAACACTTTGGAATCTTCGAGGGTGAGTTATTCCATTGACTCGTTGCTACAATCTAGTAGATAGATCTTGGCTTGTTTGTTTGTATGCAGTAGAATTTTTTTGTTTTCCATGCTAGGAACCCCTACAGATGGATGGTGTACAAGATGGCCATGTTGTGATCGAAGGAGTAGACATTGCTGCAGTCATAGAGGAAGTACATGATGCTGCTGCGGAGATGGAAGGCGTTGAGGATATCGCTGCGGAGATGGAACGAGTTGAAGATGTTGCTCAGTTTGATGCGCTCACAGCCGGCGAACAAGTCATATGTGATGTTATGTTCGACATTTACCATCCAAACATCTACCTTGACGAAAGTGGTGTCTATCGTTCCCTTGATGATTAGAGAAAATGCGGATTAGTGGTATGTAATGAAATATTTGGAGATTGTGGTATGATTAGAATTTATGTAATGCAAATGATGGGAATTGGTAATTCAAGTAATGCTAAATCTATCAATGTCAATGTTCGTGTAATGTACCAATGCCATGTCTCTTTTTGTTTTGTTCATGCAAGCATCAATGCCATGTACAACAAACTTAGCATGTCATAGAGCAAGCATCAATGCCATGTCTCTCTTTGTTTTGTTCATGAAATAACAAAGCATTAGAAGCATTAAGTTGATTCATGAAAAGATAACTCCATTACAACAAACTTAGCATCTCCTTGAACATTATATTGACTCTCTACATGATAAACTCTCTAGCGGTGTTTACAATAGCGGGATCAACATGAAGCACTTCGGGTAGTATCCATAATCTCTCTAGAACTCCCTTCCTCATATGCGGGATCTTGTACCGGTGCTCCCCCATACGCTTCATGACCTCCACCATGCACGTTTGATGTGTCAAGAAGACACGATTGCTCCTCTCAGCTAGGTACTCATTCCATGCTTGTTGTACCTTCATAAGAATGTCAACATTAACAAAAAATAAGTTTTGATGCTGCAAGAAACAACAATACTTCAATGAGTAAAAATTTGTGTACCTTTATGAGAATGTCTAGAATAGAAGTTGGTGATTTTTTTTGAAACAATGATTGTAGAGCGAAGAATAAACTCAAATCAAGAATATTTGTGTCCGACGAGTTTGGAGGTTGACAAACTAGGCTAATGTTCCAACAACCTGCAGCAGCCGCCTCTAAAAATTCAGGATCATTTGGCAACACATGAGTTTTTGCGTTGTATTGTTGGATGAATTGTATTGTTGGATGAATATAGGGCTCCAACGATCCTCCAATGGCCACTTCTCCTTAATTGCGGGCAACACTTTTTCAATAAGGTACTCTCGGCTAATAACCCGTGTAACATTCCTTGGTTTAGTTTCCATTGTTCCCCTAGGGCGGTTGTCACTACGACGTTTCGCCGGTTTCTCGGTCACAAAAGGGAACATACCGATTTTACCATCGAATGTACAATTTCCATCTGCATCATACCTTGGTCTTGCCACAGCACATAGAAACATGATCTTGTCAATATAATTCTTGCTATGACATGATCGATAAGGTTCTTCCTCGTCATTACCCAATAATAATTTTGAGACCCCTTGGTTTTGTAAAACCATTTCATCTATGTGCACGGTGTTGTACATGCCTTGGAACTTAGGGTGGGCGCTATCCAGGTCTAGCGTACCGAGTGCATAACGAACCCTTGCTTTCTTGTTGTCGTCCGTGATGCGGGGCTTGATAGCATTTGAGTGCCTCCTAAATTCCTTCTCTTTGAATCTCCTATGAACAGTGGAGATCGACATGTTTAACTCAAAAGCTAGGTCCTTCAAAGTGGTTCTCCTCGATGGTGGCACTTGCATCATGGCTTGGGGATCTATTTCAATTATTTTGCACCAACAATTCAAAGGCTTCTTGTTACAAATATTCTCAATACCCTCCTTACCATCTTTCCATACACGTTGCACACATCGCAAGGGAACCATGAACTCGGCCGCAACTTGCTTGGTTACACCATTACTCAACACATCCGGTCCAGTTTTGCACAGAATGGATGCTAATATTTTTCTTTTATCATCATCACTATACACCCTACGGACGTTCACCAATCGTCCCAACGGCACAGCTGCAAAAATCACGAGACCATCTTAATATTTCAAGTGTATAAGAAGTAAATCTAAATATTCTAAATTTTGCTAGTGTGCAAAAAAGACCATAAGTCACAAGCACCATAATTTTCCAAGTGTACAAGTAGTACTATCTTAATATTCCAAGTGTACAAGAAGTAAATCTAAATATTCTATTTTTTTCTAGTTTGCAAAAAATACCATACGCACCATAATTTCTAAATTTTCTAGTAAGTGTACAAGCAGTACCATCTTAATATTCCAAGTGTACAAGAATTAAATCTAAATATTCTAAATTTTTCTAGTGTGCAAAAAATACCATACGCACCATAATTTTTAAATTTTCTACTAAGTGTACAAGCAGTACCATCTTAATATTCCAAGTGTACAAGAAGTAAATCTAAATATTCTAATTTTTTCTAGTGTGCAAAAAATACCATACGCACCATAATTTCTAAATTTTCTACTAAGTGTACAAGCAGTACCATCATAATATTCCAAGTGCATAAAAAGTAAATCTAAATATTCTAAATTTTACTAGTGTGCAAAAAAGACCATAAGCACCATAATTTCTAAATTTTCTACTAAGTGTACAAGCAGTACCATCTTAATATTCCAAGTGTACAAAATAAATCTAAATGTTCTAAATTTTTCTAGTGTGCAAAAAAGACCATAAGCACCACAATTTCTAAATTTTCTACTAAGTGTACAAGCAATACCATCGACATGTGATAGTAGCAGTGTTGCATATGATTATCATGATAAGCTAGAGTACCAGTTGCATGTGAACAGTTTGCCAACATCAAAATGCATGTGAACAGTAAAATTTGCATGGCAGCATGCCCCTCTTCATGATAGTACCCGTACATGCGGACATCAAAATGCATGTGATAGTACCAGTACCTGCAGCATGCTCATGCTCATGTCCGTCCTCATGTTCCTGATCATCACTGACTCCATCTTCATTACGACCACCGCGCCCTGCTGCTGCCCCTCTTCCGCGACCACCACGCCGTGCTGCTGCCCCTCTTTCGCGACCACCACCTCCGGCAGCTGCCACTCTTCCGCGACCACCACGCCCTGCTGCTGCCCCTCTTCCGCGACCACCACCTCCGGCAGTTGCCCCTCTTCCACGACCACCATGCCCTGCTGCTGCCCCTCTTCCGCGAGCAGCGCGTCCACGGCCGGATAGCCCAAGACGGCCTCGTCCGCCGTTGTACTGACTAGTGAACATGAAGACACCCTCGAAGAGAGGGTAATGAACGAGTGCAGGATCGTCGTCGTCTCTTCCGCGACCACCTCCGTCGGGGTTGGCGTCTCCCATGAACTTCTTGCCGCGACCTCCTCCATCGGGGCTGGCGTCTCCCGTGAACTGCTCGCCGCGACCTCCTCCGTCGGGGCTGGCGCCTCCCGTGGACTGCATGCCGCGGACAGCACCGGCAGAGCTCGACTCGCCAACGAACAGCGGGCGACGGCCAAGCCCTGCTTTGCTCGACTCGCCCACGAACAAAGGACCACGTCCAAGCCTACTGATGCTTGAGTCACCCGCGTTCCATCTTTGGGATGATCGGAGACCAGTGAGGCCAAGAGTACCTCGCCCTCGGCTGTTCCCTTCTGCAGACAAACCCATGTCCATGTCCATCATCTGTCGTGGGTGTTCGTCATTGCTCTCCTCATCTGATCATAAAACAAAAATCGGTAAGAACCAAATCATCCAACAGATAAAAGGTGAACTGAATCGACCAACAATTTACCTTCGTCACTCTCGACCTCAAAGAAATAATCGCCAGCAAGATGCCGAGCTTCCCCATCGAAGTCATCGAGTTCATCCCAGTTGATTGGATCGTTCAAATCAATGCCTTCCATGATGAAGAATAAGAGGAAGAACAATAGGGAGAGGATGCAGAATTGGGTATCCATGGCGGGCAGAAGTTATAGGAGCTCGAAATTTGGGGCGTCCATGGCGGGCTGAAATTTGGGGCGTCCATGGCGGGCAGAAATTTGGGGCGATTTAGCCCTCTAATCATGATCTCCACCGTCAGATTTGGGAGTGATCCGTGGCAAAATATTGTTCCCCAATGTATGATCATCCTATTCCCGATTAGGCACAAATTTTTGCCAAGGATCACCATGACCGCGTGCGCTGGGAGATAAGAACGAGGGGGAGGAGACGACGGGCGCGGCGGCTCGCGAGAAACGAGGAGGTAAGAGATCTTGCGGGATATGGACTTAACTCTTACATGCAGGGGTAGGAAAGGAAAAAAGGGATTGTTTTGGTCCACCAAAGAGCTACATTAAAAATTGTGCTGGATATTTCACGCCTTATGCCCTAAGAAGGAGGGAGTAGAAGTCAAATGAGTCGTCAAAACCCCGGTGGTTTCATATATATTAATTGACCGCCCAATGTAGGTACCTCCAAAGGCCATTTCATAAAACTCACGGAGCAGCCTACAATTTACTAGCAGTAGTAAATTTGACCTAATTTGAATAAATCGGCATAAAGTCATTCAAGTGGGCGGAGTTATATAGGAAGTTTGAGAACTCATAAAACATGGGAAATCATAAGAACAACGTGTTGGCCCACTATATATGTCTGAAAACTTGGCTTGTGGTATTCAGATCCATGTTCTTCAGACTTTCTTTACGGGAAAGAACAATCTCGTCATCACTCGGAAAATTGAGAATGTTCTTTCCTCATAGTTAGAAACCCATACCCACAACATTGTTTAATACAATAATATGCACCCATTAACCTCCAAAAAGACATTTAATTCAAGAGAAATCTATCGTTCTTACTGGTAGCTCAAGTTTGACCTTATTTCGTTAATCAAGATGCAAAATCTTAGCAAGAAGTTGAAGCCATCGTTAAAACTCTCGGTGGTTCGATATATTAATTATGCCCCGGATGGTGGATAACCCCAAAAGCTTTTTCGCAAACTTTCTAAGCAACCTACAATTTACTTGTAGTTTCAAATTTGACCTAATTTAGATAAATCAACATAAATTCATTCAAGTGGGTTCAGTTAGCTAGGAAGTTTGAAAACTCATAAAACATGGGAATTGTAAGTACAACATGTTGGTCTAATATATATGTAAGTAAACTTGGCTTATGCATCCAAATCCAATATTCTTCGAACTTTTATTTATGGAAAATAACTATGTTCTCATCACTCGAAAAATTGAGAATTGAATGTTCTTTTATCATAGTTCAAAACTCACACCGATGAAATTGTTTACTGCAAGGAGATACACCCATCTACCTCTTAAAATACATTTATTTTAAGAGAAACCTATCGCGCTTAGTTATGTATCTCAAGTTTGACCAAATTTCATTAAATTGCCAAGGTGAAAAATCTTAGCAAGAATTTGGACCTGTCATCTAAAATCTCGGTGGTTTCTGATATATTAGTTGTGACTCCCTGGTGGGTACCTTCCAAAAAAAGTTTTTTCATATAACTTTCAAAGCAACCTAAAATTTACTTGTAGTTCAGAATTTTCACCTAATCTCGTAAATAGACATAAAGTCATTCAAGTGGACAGAGTTATCTAGACCTAAGTTTGAAAACTCCTAAAACATGGGAATTAATAATAAGTACAACATTTCAGTCCACTATATATGTCGAAAGCTTGGCTTGTGGCATACAGATCCATATTCTTCGGACTTTCTTTTCGGAAATGAACAATCTCGATCGTCATCACTAAGAAAAATAGAATGTTACTTCGCGATAGTTGGAAACTCACACCAACGATATTGTTTACTACAAGAAGATGCACCCATCTACCGCTGTGAAATTACATTGAATTCCAGAGAAATCTATCGCGCCTACTTGTAGCTCAAGTTTGACCTAATTTCGTTAACTTGTCAAGATGAATAATCTTAGCAATAAGTTGAACCTGTTGTTAAAAATCTTGGTGGTTTCTGATATATAAATTGACCCCCTAGTGGGTAGCTCAAAAATCTTTTTTGTAGAACTATCAAAGCAGCCTAAAATTTACTCCCTGTTCAAATTTGACCTAATTTCGATAAATCAGTATAAAGTCACTCAAGTGGGCAGAGTTAGCTAGGGAGTTTGAAAACTCATAAAACATGGAAATCTCAATTACGTACAACATGTTGGTCCACTTAATATGTATGGAAGCTTTCTAGATTGTGGCATTCAGATTCATATTCTTTGGACTTTCTTTACGGAAAAGAACAATCTCGTCATCACTCGGAAAATTGAGAATGCTCTTTCCAGATAGTTGGAAACTCACACCGACAACATTGTTTGCTACAAGAAGACCCATCCATCTACCTCTAAAATTACATTTAATTCACGAGCAATTAATCTACCACGCTTACTTGTAGCTCAAGTTTGACCTAATTTCGTTAAATCAACAAAGAAGTAAGTGAAGTGTGCGAAGTTAGCTAGGAAGCTTGAAAACTGGAATTATATAAGAAACGGTGGTCCACTTTGTGTGATAATTGGGAGGGTTGCATTTTCTTCTAACTATGGTAGGTCCCCCCCGGAGCGACGTGCTTCAGTTAACATGGTCGGTGGAAGTACAAGTTACATCAAGGACCTCATAAAAATGAAAATTACATCCAATTCCATGCATTTAGCACAAGGTCCCTAAAACTAAGAAATGAAGTGTGTTTTGAGGTTTGTGCACAATAGCGTTCATTGTGCTTAGGACTATCAATAGAATCATCTAGATACTAAGAATGGAAAAGAAGATCCAACGGTTAGCAATGTTTGGATTTGCCAGTCTTGATCCAACGGTCCATGTTCAAAGTTATATGTACACTATATAGGTTTTTTTATGAAAAGATAAGATAAGAAGTACTACTATGAATGGTCGGTCTTTTGAATAACCATTCCCTCCCGATGTTTGGGAAGCAAGTGAAAATTTCGAAACCGGAAGAGTTTGAATTTTTTCCGCCAAGGACCAAAGTTGTTTCCTGTAGGGGTTCGTAGCATGGAAAACAAAAAATTTCTACCGCATGCACACAAACAAGCCAAGATATATCTACTATATTGAAGCAACGAGTCGATAGAGGAACTCACCCTCGAAGATTCCAAAGCGGTTAACGAGGGCAGATTCTCGTGGGTGATGTAGTCGTACTCTTGTCAATGTCAAGATCGCGTAGACGATCCTTCCGGCGCTGCGTTCCGGCAGCGCTTTCGCAGTCGGTCACACGTTCGGTACTCGATAAAGACCTTCCTCTCCCTTGTTCCAGCAGGCAGCGGAGGTTGTAGCACTCTCCTCGCGATTCCGGCAGCACGACAGCGTGGTGTCGGAAGTACAGGGGAGATCTCGCAGGGCTTTGCCTTAAGCCAGAGCGAGTATGGTGGACTATGAGAAAGGCCTTGGTGATCTAGGGTTTAGAGGGCACCAAGGGAGGGCTTGGCCGGCGGCTAGGGTTTGGGGAAACCCTAACTCGCCGGTTTAGAGGAGATCCTAGGCGGCGGCGACTTGGAGGAGGCCGGCGGCTTGGGGCTAGGGTTTTAGGTGTGAGGGGTAGGGGGCACCCTACCCCTCCATATATAGGTGGAGGGTGGACGGTTGGGAGGAGGGAGTCCTCCCCCAACTCGGCCTCCTTGGCCGGAGGGTGGAGGGAGGGGACTTCCTCCCAAAGTAGGTTTCCTACTCTCCCTCCACCAAGCAAACTTGAGATTTGACTTTTTCAAATTGGCGTTTGACTTTCAAACTAGGATTTGATTTGTCTCTTTATTTTGCCCAGCAAAGTGACCTAGTACATGATGCAACCATTCCACATTGTCATGACACATTCATGTACCCTTCCCCCTCTGGAGTGCCGGACCTTCCGGACCCTTCTAGAACATTCCTGGTGAAAACACCAGAATCATTCCCAAACTCCGAAACAGGACTTTCCTTATATGAATCTTATTCTTCGGACCATTACGGATCTCCTCGTGATATCCGGATCCCATCTGAGACTCCGAACAACATTCGGTCTCTTTCTCATCATTCCATAACTACTCAACAACATTGAATCCTTAAGTGTGTCTCCCTACGGTTCGTGAATAATGCGGACATGATCGAGACACTTCTCCGATCAATAACCAATAGAGGAGTCTGGAAATTCATATGGCTCCCTCATATTTCTACGATTACTTTGCGATCGAATGAACCACTTACATATGATACCACTTTCCCTTTGTCTCACGATAGTTTACTTATCCGAGGTTTTGATCGTCGGTATCTCTACATACCTAGTTCAACCTTGTTACTGATAAGTACTCTTTTCTCGTTCCCGTGATATGTGATCCCTTGTGAGCCAGTCACATGCTTGCAAGCTAATTGGATGACATTCCACCGAGAGGGCCCAGAGTATATCTATATGTCATATGGATGGACAAATCCCACTCTTGATTCATGTGTCTCAACCCATACTTTCCGAATACTCAATGCCACCTTTATAGCCACCCAGTTATGGTGTGGTGTTTGATGTCATCAAAGCATCCTTCCGGTGATGGTGATAAGCATGATCTCATGGTCGAAGGAATTAGGTTACTATGTATCAGAAAGCTTATAGCAATTGAACTATTAAAATGACTTGATCTTTATGCTACGCTTATGTATAGGAGTATGTCCATCATACCATTCTCCTAATGATATGATCTTGTTGTCAACAACATCTCAATGTTCATGATCAGGAAACCATGATCATCTATTAACCAACATGCTAGTATTATAAAGAGGCTTTACTAGGGACTCTAATTTAGTTTACAAATCACACAAGTATTAATATTTCCAGTTAATACTATTATAGCATGAATGTAAACATTTATCATAAACACAAAGATATAATAATAACTACATTTATTATTGCCTCTAGGGCATATCTCCAATAGTCTCCCACTTGCACTAGAGTCAACTAATATAGATTACATGGTAATATACCGAACACCCATGGCAGTTTGGTGTTGGCCATGTTTTGCCCTCGGGAGAGGTTTAGTCAACGGATCCGCCACATTCAGATCTGTGTGTACTTTGTAGATCTTTATGTCACCATCTTGGACATGTTCTCGAATAGCGTGAAAACGTATCTTGATGTGCTTCAGCTTCTTGTGTGACCTTAGTTCTTGCGCATTGGCTATGGTGCCCATGTTATCACAGTAGATAGACATTGGGTCCAGCGCACTTGGAACCACACCGAGATCTGTAATGAACTCCTTCATCCATATCGCTTCTTGTGAAGCCTCCGAAGCAGCTATGTATTCCGATTCAGTTGAAGCTCTCGCCATAATGCTTTGCTTTGCACTCCTCCAGCTAAATGCTGCACCATTCAAAGTAAATACGTATCCAGATTGAGATTTAGAATCATCCGGATCGGTGTTCCAACTAGCATCGGTGTAACCATTAACAACGAGCTGTTAATCACCTCCATAAGAAAGAACCATATCCTTAGTTCTTCTCAAGTACTTAAGGATGTTTTTCACCGTTGTCCAATGATCCACTCCTGGATCACTTTGCTAGCTGCTAGTCAAACTAACAGCATATGCAATGTCGGGTCTAGTACATAGCATGGCATACATTAGAGATCCTATAGCTGAGGCATAGGGAGTCTTACTCATCCTTTCTCTATCTTCTGCTGTCGCTGGACTTTGAGTTTTACTCAAGGTCGTATTGGACAACATGCGTAAGAACCCTTTCTTGCTATCTTCCATTCCAAACCTCTTTAGAACTTTGTCCAAATATGTACTTTGTGACAATGATATTAGGTGTCTCGATCTATCTCTATAAATCTTTATGCCTAATATGTAAGCTGCTTCGCTAAGATCTTTCATTGAAAAACTATTATTCAAATAATCCTTGACACTATTAAGAAGGTCTACATCATTCCCAATCAACAATATGTCATCTACATATAGTATTAAGAATGCTACAGAGATCCCACTCACTTTTTTGTAAATACAAGCTTCTCCATAAGTTTGTATAAAACCAAAACTTTTGATTACCTTATCAAAACATTGATTCCAACTTCGGGATGCTTGCTTCAATCCATATATGGACCGTTGAAGTTTGCACACCTTGTTAGCATCTTTAGGATCAACAAAACCTTTGGGTTGCATCATATACAACTCTTCATCAATGTCTCCATTGAGGAATGATGTTTTGACATCCAAATGCCATATCTCATAATCATAATATGCAGCGATTTGGCTCACAATCCATGGATCGGTTCATTGGCTGACAATATAATAAGATGAATAACATAGCAAAATATCCGTGTATCATAAATAACGAAGATCCAGAGTATCATTATTACAATAAAATCTTAGCTCAAGGCTAGCTCAATGTTATTCAAGTAGCAACATAAATATAGTAAATCCTTCATTCTTCAAATTGCCCACAAGTGAACAAGTGCCGAGTGGAGTACCGTGGCCTGAATCGATTACTCAGAATCGGAATATCCTGCAACATGAAACATAGCAGCCCCGAAGGGTCAGTACATGGAATGTATGGCAAGTAGAGCTATTAAAGGAGACAATAGTGCTAACATCTACATGCATATTTGGCAAGTGGAGCTGTGGCTAGCTTGCATTTGCAATTACCTTTGTCCTACTTTCATAAATAGTCTTTGATTTTCTTTGAAAAGATCCCAATTAAGTTATCCCATCAACATTAAAGCAATTATGAAATCGGAATGAGCGAGAAACATGTCATGGAATCAATATGTCACATCCCAAGATTTTCCAAATCTTGTAATGTGAAAATAAATGAATGAAATAAAACTTTGTTTGATTTTCAGGGCCAGAAGAAACTTTTTGAATTTAATTGGAAACTTCAAACCAATTTGAATCAAATAAATCCTAAAGGGATTTATAAGGATAAACATTTATTAAAGGAAATTAAAATGTTTTGGAATTACTATTTTGGATCTTTTAATAAAAGATTTGGTTTTCAAAAGAAAAGGTGGATTCATAAATAAAGATTATTTTATAAAGCCAAATTAAACCTTGGCCAAGCTTTGGAATTAAAACATTTTGTTTTGAATAAAAATAGCAAAGGTTTATTTAAATAAATTAATAAGGATTTAATATCCAATTTTATCTAAATAAAAGGTTTTACCATTTTAATTAAAACATCAAAAACTTATTAAATTATTTTAAATAAGTTTTGCAAATATTTTATATTCTCAAATAAAACCTACTGAAGTGTTTTGGCTTTATTTTAGATTTCAAAATAAATATCTTAATAAAACAAATCCTATTTGATTTAATAATGAAAGTCTATTATATTTAATTAATAATGAACCCTAAAATAAAAGGTTATTTTGTTTTAAACAAGTTTCCAAGTATTCATTATTTCCAAATAAAACCTACTGATTTGGTTTTGAAAATATTTGGATTTCAAATGGAGATTTTGTTAATTAAATCAAACCCTATTTTATTAAATAACTATAGATCCATTTTATTTAATTAAAGGATGGATCCTCAAAAGAATAAAAATTATTATTTTATTTTGGAATTTGGTGTATGTTGATAAACAGAACCAAATTCAAAGTACAAAGTTTAGTGATTGTTTGAATTGGTTTGAATGTTGTTTGATTGTTTGAATTTCAAAAACAGAAAAAGAATTGGAAAAGGAAAAAGGTTCCAGGAAGAAAAAAAATAGAATCTGGACCAGCCCAGCCGGCCAAGCCCAGCAAAACATCCCAGCTCCCCTCCCCGAAGAAAAACGATTCGCACTCAGATTCTAACCTAAACAGACGCTGACTGATGGACCCTCCCCTCCTTTCTCTTTCCACTTCCAGGTAGACCGCACTCCTCCTGTTCTTCCTTCTCACCCGCGTGACTCCTTCTCCCTCCCCTCGACACCGTTCCTGCCGATGATTTCGCGGCCTTAATTCGCCTTAACGCGACCACCGTTACCCACTTTGATCACGCAGGCTTAAACTCTCATGTATCCTCTCCACTTCCCCTCTGTCGCCCCATATCAACGCGCTCCCAGACGCCCCAATTCTTCCCCAAGCTCCTCTGTCTCCGACAACCCTCCTCGTCGAATTCCAGCCGAGCTTCGCCGTCCCTTGCCTCCCTGAGCACGCTAGCAGATTCCCCACTCCCAGAAACATCTCCATGTGCTCTTCGTTCAACCGCGGGCGCCCCGGAGCACCCCTTGCCACGACAAGCACACGTCGAGCATCACCACTTCCTCGTGATTCTGGTGAGCACCTTCCCTCCCCTCTTTGCTTCCTGTAACCGCCGTAGCGCCACCGCCTGGCCGTGCGCCGCCGCTAGCCGCCGTCGGCGCCGCTCACTTTTGGTCAAGCGAATCAGTATCGTAGGATCTAGATTGAGCGAGCAGGATTAGATCATTTAACCGCGAAGGGGTACGAGTCCTATGCCGCACGATTTATTAGATCCAACGCACCACAACACCGATCCGGCCGAACAGGTACTGTCCAACCCGAACACGACGTGTGGCCAGGTCTGTTTAAAACAGAATTTGAAAAACAGATTTAAGTTGCAATTTCAAACCTTTGTAACTTTTGATCCACACGTCCAAAAATTGCAAACTTTATATCGTTGGAATCAGGGGAACAAACCCTAGCCAACTATGGAATTTGTTTAGCAAATAGTATCTGTTAGATTGCTTGATTTTGCAGAAAACTTTTGTATGCTAGTTTAGATTAGAAAAACGATTCAAAAATGTTTTTGAGTTTGAAACCTTGGAAAATTGGTTTTTTGTGAACCTACTGACCCTAGGAACCAAACCATGGATTTGAAAATGGATTTGGTAAAGTTTAGGAATAAAAACTTGGTTTAGCCCATTTTTAGCCAAATAAAATTTTGGTTTTTGTTATGAAATGTTTTTGGAGTAAAAACTTTGGGAAAATGTTTTGAAACAAACCTACTAACCCTAAAACACCAAGTTTTGAGAATTAGCAACTCATTTGGTGAAAGACTTAAAGGTTTTGTTTTGATAAAAACATTTTTCACCACATAAAATGTTGAATGGATTTAAAAATGGTTTATGGACAAAACCCTTTTTTGCAAATGACTTTGCCATTTTGGTAAATGACCACTTTGGACTTTACAAAGTTTAGAAGCCTAGTGGAGACCACCTTTGCAATTAGAACCATCTTTTACATGCTTACATGCATGACTTAGATCTTAGATCCCATAGTTTTATGTGTGTGAATTATGGTTTGATTGATTATTGGAATGCTAGTTGATATAGAGTTTGCTTGATTGATTGTAGTGAAATTATCAAAGTGTGAGACTAGCAAGATCAAGGAGTGAACCACCATTCCCTTCCAAAAGTGCAAGTGACACTATCATCAAAAGTCCTACTATTTTCATTATACTTAGTGGATTTTGAAACATGCATGAAAATACTTTTTGTACTTATGCTATGCTAAAATCCTAATAGGATTCCCTATCCATTCCTTAGAGAAAACAATGTAGTTGTTACATGCTTAGCCATGCTATATTTTGAAAAGAGATACATGTTGAGATTTTACAAAGGTTGAGAAAAGGACTTGTGTTTTACATAATAAAACAAGGACTCAATGAACTACCTAGGTGGAGGATACTTTAAGTTTTGGAGAGGGTGGCAACAAAAGGAACCATGTATATGGGAATCACTTTGTGTTGTGCTCCAAAAGAAAACCACCTAGGAAACTTAGAGATTGAACATGTTTCTCCAATTGTGGCTTTCGTGTGCAACCACATGCTATTATGGCTCTGGCTTAGTCAACTACATTGGGAAGACTCATGCGCTGTCCTCAGTTAACTGGACATGGGGACCTGGAATCCTACATGGGTGCTGAAGGCAAGCTAGCAATGGTGTATGGGAGGACCCTTTGGAAAGACTTCGTCACATTCTCAATCTGCCAGTACTCCATCTTGGTGAGCACTAATCCAGTAGGCCACTGGTGGCAAAAGGATGGGATTGTGACATGTGGGTAAAGTGTACTCCTTCTGCAGAAGATAATAAAATCTAAGTACTTAGCCGTGTCCCTGGTTATGGACAATACTGAGCAACTAAAGTTTGAACTATGGGAGATCTCGACATTCTAATTTCTAAAAGAAAACTTTTAAAGACTTGATGCACTTGGGGTTACCAAGGAGCTCAAGAGACTTTGACAAAACTTGATGTACTTGGGGTTACCAAGGAACTCAAGAGATTTTGTTGAAAACATGAACACTTGGGGTTACCAAGGAACTCATGAGGTTTTGATAAAACTTGTTGCACTTGGGGTTACCAAGTAGCTCAAGGGAATTTTGACAAGGACTTGAACACTTGAGTTTCTACCAAGGAGTTCAAGGAACTTGGAAAAAGAGATTTGACAAAGGACCAAAACCATTTTGAAAAGATAGGATAAATTATTACTTTAAGCAAATGAGCCTAAAACTCTACTTAGCCAAATATGCATGTATTGATAGGATCCACTCATATTATACATAGTAGTGAAGCTTGCCAATACAATTCAAATGTATTGACCCTTGTGGCTGTAACTTGTAATGTTGCAGGGTTGATTGATTTTAGTGAAGATTGTTTGATTAGGATTACAAAGTCTACAACCAACATCTGCCTGTGGCACTTTGAAGATGAAGGACCCCATGACTATAGTTATTCCGCTGCAATGTAATGTAATAGCCAAATGAGCTATGTATGATGTAATAAAATTATGTTATTCCTGGTTATAAAGTTATGTTATGACCTTTGTATCTTGATATTACATCTTAACTGTGGATGCTAGCTATTGATCCAGGGACTAGCATTGTAAACACAGGGGATACCACCTTATATTGTGTAAAGGTTGGGAGACTCCCTCTACACAATATCAAGACTCAGATGTCCATAACCGGGGACACGGCTAATCGATTAGATTAAACACCCTATAGGTGTTAGTACACTTTACCCATGTGACTTGGCCAGCCCAGCTCGTACCATCACTCTCATTTTGGGTGATGATAGGGAGAACTCCAAGAAGGGACCGTTCGGGAAGTAGCTCCCCAAACCCGACACGCACCGGTCCAACCTACAAAAATTCTACATCTCTGGATACATGGGTTCGAGTTACCACAACCTACTGAGTCCAACCAACCTCCCATTCCATTATTGGCACATGGTTGTACACGTAAGCTACAAAATAAAGAAGCCAATCATTCTCTCTTGATACCTGGGTGCCTTTCCGCAATGATACCACCGAAAATTATCAATCCCATCACACCCAGGAGGTTTATTGATTAAGTTGTTTTTAGTTTTCACAAACCAACACATTTAGATACAACTTTCAATGATGTAACCCAGCCCTCGTTCATCAAAGCATGGCTAAGCACATCTACCAACGGTGGCTCATCTACAGGAAAATCCTACCACATAATAGGACAAAGCATAGCGGTAGTCCTACAGATGCATCTACAAAATACACGACAATGCATTGAAAATAGTAGGACAACATCATGAACAAAGTAGCATCTACTTGCCTTGGTTGTAGCGGTCGGAAGAACAATCCACACACTAGCAAGCGTTGCACTCGTCACAATCTACACGATACAATTGCAATCATAAACAAACCATCCACAATCATATGCAAACAAAGATGATGCAAGATGCATGCATGACAAGTGTAATAATGCTACAGCAACATCACATAATATTATTCAGTATAACTACTGTATGCATGCATGGAAATATTTTGAGTGCAAAGAAAACAAAGCATGCATTTTATAATGCTCAAATAATAGAGCTAGAAACTAAATAATTATCCACTGCTAACATACTATTTGTAAAATCTTGGAAAATTTCCACTGCGTAGGCAACTCATAATATAAACAGTACCAATTGGAATTTCTCAAAAAGGATCTATATAATTCCCTGAGTAATTAAAATACTACAGTAAGCCTTTAAATATATTCTGCAAATTACAATACTATAAGCCTAACTTTTTAATTCACTATAAGATGCCCCTTGTTCTACTGATTCCAGGGACATCTTATTTGCAATTTTTGGAGTTACAGAACTTATTCTATGAATTTATTACTCTAAAAAGGGCATTAACTCATTTAATTAATCAGGGAAAAACCTTGATGTAAAGGTGTAAAACAACTGTATAGCAACATTCTACATGAGACGCTGATTCTACACATATTTTATTTGCAATTTTTGGCCTAGTAGATCTAAAGATATGAATTTTACAAGTTTTAGCTAATTTCTGCCAATTAAAATCAATTTAGAAATACACAGTCACCGTTTGACTGGTCTGACCGCGCTGACGTGGCACGCTGACCAGTCAGCAGTCAGCGTGGTCGGTCAACACCGTCCGTTCCAGATCGGAGGACAGGAGGAGGCAGGCGGCGAGGTGCTCACCTGAGCGGACGACAACGACGGCGGCGAGGTCGGTGCGGCGGCGATGGGGGTCTCCGGCGGCGGTGGATGGTGGGACGGCGTCAGGGGCGTCGGGGTCGAGGTCGTCGGCGTGGAGGCGGCGGCTGGCGTGCGCAGGGGCAACAGCGGCGGGCGGCTGGAGCTCGGCGGCGGCAGCGGCGAGCATGGGCGGCATCGGGCGGTGTCGGCCTGCGGGGGAGAGTGGGGAAACGGTTAGAGGGAGGCGACGACGAGCTCGCGGGGCGAGGGAGGGGCGAGGCGAGGCGCGGCGGCAGCGAGCTCACCGAGAGCGGACGGCGGCGGTTAGCTCCGGCGAGCAATTGCTCGTCGGTGGCGGCGCGAGACGAACTAGGGTTCGAGAGGGGGGGTAGGATCGAGGCCAGGGGATTTTAGGTGGCGGCTCGGGCGAGTTGGTTGCGAAAATCGCGGCGGCGGCGGACGCTGTACGCGTCAGACACGGCGGCGGCGGCGCGCTGACAGGTGGGGCCCACCTGTCAGTGGCTGGCGGCGGCTGGCGAGCAACGCTTAGTGCGCGCCGCGCGGGCGTGGTGCTGCTGCTGGCTGCTGCGCGGGCTGCAGCGGCTGGGCCTAGGCCACGGGCAGGCCGCTGGCTGCTGCGCGCTCTCTTTTTTTTATTCCTTTCCTTTTCTTTTTCTCAGATGATTTTCCTTAACTGAATTTTTGACAGAAACTGTCTAGATTTTTAGTCAAAATTCAGATTTGCGTAACTTTTGCTACGGAGCTCTGAATTGAGTGAATCAAAGTGCTACGGGTTCGTGGCGGAACCCTCTATGCACCTGAGCCATCCATACACCCAAAATATATAGTTTTTGACGAAGGCATGGTAAAACCAAGCGTCCAAGTTTAGGTGTTAAAACGCAAATGCAAGTGGTTTGTTTTGTCAAAACCATTTCAAACCGAAATTTTGCATGGATGATCATGATGCGATGCCATGAATGTTATGCAGTACCAAATCTAAAATTTGGGATGTGGCAAGACTAAACCCCTTAAGATGAATCTCGTCCCCGAGATTCGGCGTGGTTAGCAAATAGGTGTGGGTGGTCCTCTCGGATGTCATCCTCACGCTCCCATGTGGCTTACTCTTCGGTGTGGTGGCTCCATTGCACCTTGCAAAACCTGATTGTCTTGGTGCGGGTAATCCTCTCTGCTGTTTCCAGTATCTTGATCGGCTTCTCCTCATAGGTCAAGTCATTCTCAAGCTGAACCTCTTCTAGTGGCACAGTGTCTCTCAATGGTGTATCATCTCCGGATGGCACTTCTTCAGCTGGGACACGTGGAACACATTGTGGACAGCGGATAGAGCCTCTGGCAACTCCAACTGATAAGCAACTTCTCCTTTGCGTGCTAGGACCCGATATGGTCCAATAAACCGAGGTGCTAGCTTACCCTTGATTCCAAATCTCTTGATTCCACGCAGTGGCGACACTCTGAGATATGCTCTATCACCTATCTCATACACCACTTCCTTGCGCTTGGCGTCAGTGTAGCTCTTCTGCCTTGATTGTGCTACCTTCAGCCTGTCCCTAATCAAGGCGACTTTCTCCTCAGCGTTCTTGATCAAATCAGGTCCAAATAACTGACGTTCTCCTACTCCATCCCATAGCAATGGTGTTCGGCACCGTTTCCCGTACAGCACATCGAACGGTGACGTCTTGATGCTGGTCTGATAGCTGTTGTTGTAGGAAAACTTGGCATACGGCAAATTCTCATCCCAACTAGAACCATGAGCCAAAGCGCAAGCTCTCAGCATATCTTCCAAAATCTGATTTACCCTCTCGGTCTGTACATCAGTCTGGGGGTGGAATGCTGTGCTAAACTCCAACCTGGTCCCCAGTGACTCGTGCAGCTGGCGCCAAAAGTGTGAGTTAAATTGGGTGCCTCTATCTGATACAATGCTCTTGGGAACTCCATGTAGGCACACAATTCTGTCCATATAGATCTTGGCCAACTTTGCACTCGTGTAGGTCGTCTTCACCGGTATAAAGTGGGCTACCTTGGTCAAATGGTCGACCACTACCCAAATGGAGTCATATACCGACCTGGTCCTGGGCAATCCTGTGATAAAGTCCATTCCCACTCTATCCCACTTCCAATCCGGCACGGGCAGTGGTTGTAGTAGTCCTGCTGGCTTCTGGTGCTCCGCCTTCACTCGGCTATAGACATCATATAGGGCAATATGCTTGGCAATGTCCCCCTTCATGTTGCTCCACCAAAATCTGCCCTTCAAATCCATATACATCTTTGTATTGCCCGGATGTATGGAGTATGGCGAGTTATGAGCTTCCTGCAGAATCAACTTCCGTATCTCCGGGTCGCTGGGCACACATAAACGATCTCCATACCACAAGGTACCATGATCATCCTCACGAATATCCTTTTCTCGATTTTCCTTCATCTTTTCCTTTATCTCTTCTATTTCCTTGTCTCCTACCTGAGCCTTCCTGATCATGTCCTGTAGTGTTGGTTGGACTTCCATTGCTGCTAAATATCCTTCTGACACTACCTCCAATCTAAGGTCCTTGAATTGCTTGCACAAGTCCTCGGGCAATTCCCCAACAGTCAATCCATTGGCATAGACCTTCCGGCTCAGAGCATCTGCTACTACATTTGCCTTCCCTGGGTGGTACTGTAGATTCATATCATAATCCTTGATAAGCTCCAACCATATCCTTTGCCTAATGTTCAGTTCCTTCTGTGTAAATATGTATTTCAGGCTCTTGTGATCGGTGTACACATCACAATGTTTCCCCATTAGGTAGTGCCTCCATACTTTGAGCGCATGTACAACTGATGTTAATTCCAAGTCATGTGTGGGATAATTCCTCTCATGGTGTTTAAGTTGTCGCGAGGCATATGACACCACTCTCCCATCTTGCATCAGCACACTTCCAAGTCCCTGTCGAGAAGCATCACAGTACACTTGGAAATCCTTCTGAAGATCTGGTAAACACAGAACATGTGCGGTCACTAGTCGACGCTTCAGTTCCTGAAAGCTGGCTTCACACGCATCCGTCCATTCAAACTTTCTCTCCTTCTTCAGAAGTTCCGTCATCAGCTTAGCAATCTTGGAGAATTTTTCAATGAACCTCCTGTAATATCCAGCAAGTCCCAAAAAGCTACGAATATCACCCACATTCTTGGGTGCTTCCCACTCAGTTACTGCAGTTACCTTGCCTGGATCAACAGCGACTCCTTCTCCTGACACCACGTGTCCAAGAAATCCAACAGTGTTAAGCCAGAATTCACACTTGCTAAATTTGGCATACAACTTGTGTTCCCTCAGCTTCTCCATAATCAGTCGCAGATGTTTCTCATGCTCAGCATCATCCTTGGAATATATCAGTATGTCATCAATAAACACCACCACGAACTTATCCAAGTACTCCATGAATACCTTGTTCATCATGGTCATGAAATATGCCAGAGCAGTCGTTAGTCCAAAAGACATAACTGTATACTCATATAAACCATACCTAGTAGTGAAAGCAGTTTTTGGTATGTCCTCCTCCCGGATCTTCAATTGGAAGTAGCCCGATCGCAGATGAATTTTGCTAAACACTTTTGCTCCTTCCAGTTGATCAAACAAATCATTTATGTTCGGCAGGTGGTATTTGTTCTTGATGGTCACTTCATTCAGTGAGCGATAGTCCACCACTAATCTCTTGCTGCTGTCTTTCTTCTCCACAAACAGAACAGGTGCACCCCATGACGACGAACTAGGATGAATAAATCCCTTGTCCAACTGCTCCTTTAGCTGTTTCTTTAATTCCTTCAGTTCATCCACATCCATCTTGTATGGTCTCTTTGCTATAGGTCATGTTCCCGGCATTAGGTCGATGAGAAACTCCACATCCTTGTCAGGTGGCATCCCTGGCAGCTCTTCCGGAAACACGTCGGGGTACTCCTTAATCACAGGCACAGTATCCAAGCTAACCCCCTTAAGACAATTCAGCTTACTCCTTCCCGGTCGCACAGCCGACTTGAACCTAATCCTCTTACCATCCGGGGTTTTGAGCAAAACTGCTCGCTGTGCACAATCTATGTGTCCCCCATGCATAGACATCCAATCCATACCCAGAATTACATCTAAACCTTGTGATTCCAAAACTACCAGATGTGCAATGAAATTGTGTGCTCCAATCCTCACAGTTAAGTCGCGGCATCCCGCGCTAGCTATCATATCCCCTCCAGGTGAACTCACTCTAATAGACCCTTTCAGAGATTCTGTAGGTAACTTATACTTATCCACAAATGCCCTTGATATGAATGAATGCGATGCAACAGTATCGAAAAGTATAAGTGCAGGGTGAGTGTTGATTGGAAACTTACCAATCACAAGATCGGGCTCATCTGGGATCTCCTCCACATTCATGTGGTTCACTGTGGCCTTCTGGTTGTTACTTGGCTTCAGTCCCTCCTTCTCCGGACAGTTGTCAGCATAATATCCCTTCTGGCCATACTTGAAGCATGTCACCTCACTCAGATCCTTCTTCACGAAGCTTCGATCACGGTTGCGGTCCTGTCCACTGTGTCCTCCAGAATGGTGATTGTGTCCTCCCTTGTGGCTGTGGCGGTTGCTCTTGTGGCTATCATGGCGATGTCCACTGCCTCCATGGTTGTGGCGGTCATGGCTCCCATGGTGCCCATGGTCACTCACTCCATGCTTGGAGTATCCATCATAAGAAGTGCGAGACTTGTGGTGGGAACCAGAGTGGTGATTGTTGCTCTTCCTCTTGCGGCTTTCCACCTGCTTGTGCTTCCCTTCCAAGATCCTAGCCTTGTCCATTAGCTCCTGGAAAGTGGGGCAATAAACCACCAGCAGCTGCACTGAAAGCTCATCACTGAGGCCATCCAGGAACCTCTCCCTCCTTTTGGCATCAGTGTCCACATCCTCATGTGAATAACGAGACAGGTTGTTGAACTCCTCAATATACTCAGCCACGGTGCGATTGGTTTGGCGCAAGTTGTGAAATTCCTTCCTCTTCAGGCTCAGAACTCCTGAAGATACGTGGTTGGTCCTGAAACCTTCCTCAAACATTGCTCAAGTCACAGTGTCCAGCGGGTGGGTGATCTGAAAAGTGTCCCACCACGAAGCGGCTGGTCCCTCCAGTAGGTGAGCGGCAAATCTCACCTTCTCAGCATCTGTGCATCCAACAGTTACTAGATCCTTGTTGACTGAACGCAACCAGTCGAGAGCAACCATTGGTTCCGTTGTAGTAGAGAACTTCGCTGGCCTTAGCCTCAGAAACCTGGTAAGTGCATCTCCCTGAGGCTGGTTGTTCCCATTATTGTTGTTGTTCTGAGCTTCCATGAACTGGGTCATAACTTGGGTCAACTGTGCCTGAGCTGCTCCAACTCAGTGGGTTGACGGCGGGGAGGCATCTGCGGTTCAGCACAGGTAAGCTTAGAAAGAATCGATTACGAAAACAGGATTCTACCCATGCATTATGACCAAACAACAACAAAACAATCACAGACAATCTCAAGCAAGGAACACATCAGCAAACAAATGATCCAGCAACATCCCAGGGGTTATCCTAGTAGTATATATCTACTGAAATAGTTTTTAGAAGAGTTGGCATTAGTTGTCTACACAAAAGGTCAACAAAGCATTAAAAACAGGAATCTGCCAGAACAGTCCAGCAGCGTTCACGAATTTTTTCCATATGACTTAAAATCGTCAGGAATTTTTGCTGATTTTTTTGTATACAGTACAGAGAGTTTCGAACCAGCCCTATTTTTTCAGATTTTCCCAAATACCAATAAAATATGAAAATTCGCACAGTACTGTTGTGTCAGCAGAAAACTGCAACAGGAAAAACTCAGATATCAACCAAAGCTTTCCATAACTCTTTTATAAAATTCGCACGAATAATCCTGGGATATTGGAGTACACATAGGAGCAACTAAACACTCTTAAACTAATAGTAATTAAGTTTTACATCGATCGAGACTAATCCTAACGATTTTACCTAACGAAGACTAATTGGTGGACTCTATCTACTTCTTAAAGAGGTTGCGGTAGGTCCTTGCACTCATGCGTTGGCGCTTCTGCACACGAACCAACCATGGCGGCGTATTATACACCTCTCCTGAGTCATCACTTGAAATCTCAAACTCCACCTCTTCTGGATCCTCCTCTTCTTCTTCAATCTCTGCTGCGTCTACAACAACTTCATCTCCTCCACCATCATCGTCTCCATCATCATCCTCGTCCTCATCATCATCATCGTTCCCACTGTCATCATCATAATCATTGTTGCCATCATCTCCATTGTCTTCATCAGAGGGTGGATTCAGCTGTGCTTGGAGAGCGGCAATCTGGGCTGCCATATCTTCAATAGTCTGGTCCCTTTCCTGGACGGTACCTTGCAGCTGTTGTATGGTCTGATTGTTTTCCTGCACGGTCCCATTAAGCTGTGCTATGGTTGCATCCCTGCCTATCAGGGCATTCTTCAGAACATCCACAGCTTCATGCAAGGTGTCTATCTCCTGTCCCTGGACCACCATACCATTGCTGGCAAAATCTGCAATTTCCTTTACCATCATTACTTTCTCAGATAGAGCTCCATTCTACCTTTCCATGTCCTCTATGTGCGTCCGACGGGGCGGCATGTTGTTCCTGTCGCCCGGGGTAACCACAATGTTCCCATCCTCATCACGCCTCTCATAGTCACGGTAGGGTGAATCTGCTGGCAGCAGGTGTCGGACAAGATGGCACTGGCGTGACAGGGCTTCATGCAAGGCCAAGTTTATTCCAAGTCCCCAGTTGCAGTATGTCTTGGTGTAGATCAGATGCACAGGGTTTGGCAAGGCGGCATCCCTGAAGATGAAGGTGGTGATCTCCCATGCATCCTCACCATATCCATAGGTGTACAGCCTTCTTCCTTTGAACATGGGCAGTGGCAATCCCAATGACTGCGAGAGCTGCGCTAACTGTCTCGCAAAGGGCCTTGGTGACTCCATGGTTGCATACTCAGTCCTGACTTCTCCCATCTATCAATTAAAAGAGGAAAGTGTGAGAATAGCATATGGTAAGAATTTACGAGAGTGAAAGGCATAAGATGAAAGACAGAGTTAATATAAGCTTTAATAATTCTATGGCTTCCTAATCCAATCCTAGGTCACGATCCTACAGTCGACACACGGGCTCTGATACCATCTTGTAACACCACGGTTCTGAAAAGACCGTAGCTTCTATGTGGCATGCCAATCCCTGTATCGGTTCATTGGCTCACAATAGAATAAGATGAATAACATAGCAAAATACCCGTGTATCATAAATAACGAAGATCCAGAGTATCATTATTACAATAAAAGCTTAGCTCAAGGCTAGCTCAATGTTATTCAAGTAGCAACATAAATATAGTAAATCCTCTATTCTTCAAATTGCCCACAAGTGAACAAGTGCCGAGTGGAGTACCGTGGCCTAAATCGATTACTCAGAATCGGGAATATCCTGCAACATGAAACGTAGCAGCCCCGAAGGGTCAATACATGGAATGTATAGCAAGTAGAGCTATTAAAGGAGACAATAGTGCTAACATCTACATGCATATTTGGCAAGTGGAGCTGTGGATAGCTTGCATTTGCAATTACCTTTGTCCTACTTTCATAAACAGTCTTTGATTTTCTTTGAAAAGATCCCAATTAATTTATCCCATCAACATTAAAGCAATTATGAAATCGGAATGAGTGAGAAACATGTCATGGAATCAATATCAAGCAACTCAGATGTCCATAACTGGGGACACGGCTAATCGATTAGATTATACACCCTACAGGGGTTAGTACACTTTACCCTTGTGACTTGGCCAGCCTAGCTCGTACCATCACTCTCATTTTGGGTGATGATAGGGAGAAGTCCAAGAAGGGACCATTCGGGAAGTAGCTCCCCAAACCCGACACGCACCGGTCCAACCTAAAAAATTCTACATCTCTGGATACGTGGGTTCGAGTTACCACAACCTACTGAGTCCAACCAACCGCCCATTCCATTATTGGCACATGGTTGTACACATAAGCTACAAAATAAAGAAGCCAATCATTCTCTCTTGATACCTGGGTGCCTTTCCGCAATGGTACCACCAAAAATTATCAATCCCATCACACCCAGGAGGTTTATTGATTAAGTTGTTTTTAGTTTTCGCAAACCAACACATTTAGAAACAACTTTCAATGATATAACCCAGCCCTATCAAAGCATGGCTAAGCACATCTACCAATGATGGCTCATCTACAGGAAAATCCTACCACATAATAGGACATAGCATAGCGGTAGTAATATCCTACACATGCATCTAAAAAGTACACGACAATGCATTGAAAATAGTAGGAAAACATCATGAACAAAGTAACATCTACTTGCCTTGGCTGTAGCGGTCGGAAGAACAATCCACACACGAGCAAGCGTTGCACTCGTCACAATCTACACGATACAATTGCAATCATAAACAAACCATCCGTAATCATATGCAAACAAAGATGATGCAAGATGCATGCATGACAAGTGGAATAACGCTACAGCAGCATCACATAATCTTATTCAGTATAACTACTGTATGCATGCATGGAAATATTTTGAGTGCAAAGAAAACAAAGCATGCATTTTATAATGCTCAAATAATAGAGCTAGAAACTAAATAATTAGCCACTGCTAACATACTATTTGTAAAATCTTGGAAAATTTCCACTGCATAGGCAACTCATAATATAAACAGTACCAATTGGAATTTCTCAAAAAGGATCTATATAATTCCCTAAGTAATCAAAATACTACAGTAAGCCTTTAAATATATTCTGCAATTTCGAATACTGTAAGCCTAACTTTTTAATTCACTGATTCCCCTTGTTCTACTGATTCCAGGGACATCTTATTTGCAATTTTTGGAGTTACAGAACTTATTCTATGAATTTATTACTCTAAAAAGGGCATTAAATCATTTAATTAATCATAGAAAAACCTTGTTGTAAAGGTGTAAAACAACTGTACAGCAACATTCTACACGAGAAGCTGATTCTATACTTATTTTATTTGCAATTTTTGGCCCAGTAGATCTAAAGATATGAATTTTACAAGTTTTAGCTAATTTCTGCCAATTAGAATCAATTTAGAAATACATAGTCAGCGTTTAACTGGTCTGACCGCGCTGACGTGGCACGCTGACCAGTCAGCGGTCAGCTTGGTCGGTCAATGGCCCATCTGGGCCGTCCGTTCTAGATCGGAGGGCAGGGGGAGGCAAGCGGCGAGGTGCTCACCTGAGCGGACGACGGCGGTGGTGGCGAGGACGGTGCGGTGGCGGTGGGGGTCTCCGGCAGCGGTGGATGGTGGGACGGCATCGGGGGAGTCGGGGTCGAGGTTGTCGGCGTGGAGGCGGCGGCTGGCGTGCGCGGGGGCGACGGCGGCGGGCGGCGTCGACGAGCACGGGCGGCGTCGGGCGGTGTCGGCCTGCGGGTGAGAGAGGGGGAAACGGTCAGTGGGAGGCGGCAGCGAGCACGGGCGGCGTCGGGCGGTGTCGGCCTGCGGGGGAGAGAGGGGGAAACGGCGAGCTCGCAGGGCGAGGGAGGGGCGAGGCGCAGCGGCGGCGAGCTCACCGAGAGCGGACGGCGGTTAGCTCCGGCGAGCAATTGCTCGTCGGTGGCGGCGCGAGACGAGCTAGGGTTCGAGAGGGGGGGTAGGGTCGAGGCCAGGGGGTTTTAGGGGGCGGCTCGGGCGAGTTGGTTGCGGAAATCGCGGTGGCGGCGGACGCTGTCCGCGTCGGACACGGCGGCGGCGGCGCGCTGACAGGTGGGGCCCACCTGCCAGTGGCTGGCGACGGCTGGCGAGCAGCGCTTAGTGCGCGCCGCGCGGGCGTGCTAGCTGCTGCGCGGGCTGCAGCGGCTGGGCCTGGGCCGCGGGCAGGCCGCTGGCTGCTGCGCGCTCTCTTTTTTTATTCCTTTCCTTTTCTTTTTCTCAGATGATTTTCCTTAACTGGATTTTTGACAGAAACTGTCTAGATTTTTAGTCAAAATTCAGATTTGCGTAACTTTTGCTACGGAGCTCCGAATTGAGTGAATCAAAGTGCTATGGGTTCGTGGCGGAACCCTCTATACACCTGAGCCATCCATACACCCAAAATATATAGTTTTTGACGAAGGCATGATAAATCCAAGCGTCCAAGTGTAGGTGTCAAAACGCAAATGCAAGTGGTTTGTTTTGTCAAAACCTTTTCAAACCGAAATTTTGCATGGATGATCACGATGTGATGCCATGAATGTTATGTAGTACCAAATCTAAAATTTGGGATGTGACATTAATGTTCTTGTTACGTTGATTCTCTACCTCAATTTAAAATTCCTTAAACTTCTCAAAAGTTTTGGACTTATGTTTCATGAAATAGATATACCCATATCTACTCAAGTCATCCGTGAAGGTAAGAACATAATGCTAACCACCGCGCGATGCTACACTCATTGGACCACACACATCGGTATGTATGATTTCTAACAAGTTCGTAGCTCGCTCCATCATACCAGAAAATAGAGTCTTAGTAATTTTACCCATCAGACATGCTTCGCATCTTTCAAGTGATTCGAAATCAAGTGATTCAAGAAGTCCATCGGAATTGAGTTTCTCCATACGCTTCATTCCAATGTGACCAAGACGACAGTGCCACATATAGGTCGAGTTATCGCTCAATTTCAAACGTTTAGCTTCAATGTTATTAATATGTGTATTTCCACTATCGAGATTCAATAAGAATAGACCATCTATCAAAGGTGCATGTGCATAAAACATATTACTCATATAAATCGAACAACCATTATTCTCGGACTTCAACAAGTAACCGTCTCGCAATAAACATGATCCAGATATAATGTTCATGCTCAACGTAGGCACCAAATAACAATTATTTAAGTATAAAACTAATCCCAATGGTAGATGAAGAGGTAGCGTGCCGACCACGATCACATCAACCTTTGATCCATTTCCAACACGCATCGTCACTTCGTTCTTCGCTAGCTTCCGTTTATTCTGCAGCACCTGTTTCGAGTTACAAATATGAGCAACCGAACCAGTATCAAATACCCAGGCACTACTACGAGTACCAGTGAGATATACATCAATAACATATATATCGGATATACCTTTCTTCTTGATGTTGCCGTTCTTCAAATTCGCCAAGTACTTTGGGCAATTCCGCTTCTAGTGACCCTCTCCCTTGCAGTAAAAGCACTCAGTATCAGGCTTAGGTCCAGCCTTGGTCTTCTTCGCCGGTGCGGCAACTTTCTTACCACCCTTCTTGAAGTTTCCCTTTTTCTTAGACTTGCCTTTCTTGAATTTGGTGGTCTTATTGACCAACAACACTTGGTGCTCTTTCTTGATCTCCAGTTCTGCAGATTTCAACATGGAGAAGAGTTCTGGCAACGTCTTGTCCATGTTTTGCATATTATAGTTCATCACAAAGTTCTTGTAACTTGGTGGTAGTGATTGGAGGACACGGTGAATCCCCAAAGAATTAGGAATCACTATACCCAAACTTTGGAGTTTGTTTGCGTGCCCAGACATCTTAAGCACATGCTCACTGACGGAGCTGCCCTCTTCCATCTTGCAGTTAAAGAACTTCTCAGAAGCCTCATAACTCTCAACTGCCGCGTGAGCCTCAAATATCATTTTGAGTTCACGGACAATATCATGTGGGTCATGGTTCTCAAACCTTTTCTGAAGCTCCGATTCCAAACCATACAAGATAGCACACTAAACTGTGGAGTACTGATTCTTCCGAGTGAGGTAAACATTCTTTACTTCATTGGTAGCAGTAGCTGCAGGCGGGTCACCCAGCGGTGCATCCAGCACATAGGTCAAATTACCAGCATTGAGGACAATCCTCAAATTGCGGAACCAATCTGCGAATTTGCTTCCATTGTTTTTCAACTTTTCTTTATCTAGGAACGCATTAAAATTGATGGTAGGGGCCGCCATAGATCTACAACATATTTGCAATATTTTAGACTAAGTTTATGACAAATTGAGTTCTAATTAATAGTTAAATTAATCTAGGCGAACTCCCACTCAAAACAATATCCCTCACATTGTTTTAGTGATCACACGAACCAAATCCACCACATCAAAACCGATCATCACGAGAGTTGATGTAGCTTCAATGGCGAACAATAAACATGTTCATCATATCTACTATATGAATCATGCTTTACCTTTCGGTGATCCGTGTTCCGAGACCATGTATGTACATGCTAGGCTCGTCAAGATCAAACCTTAGCTTCCGCATGACCAAATCTGGCTTGCTCACGTTGTATACACTCGCATAATCTAACACACCCGATCATCATGTGGTGCTTCGAAACAACGAGCCTTAGCAACGGTGCTCACTAAGGATGAACACTTTAAAACTTGAAAGTTTTGTGCTTGAGGGATCTTCTTATAATGCTACCGTCGTTAACTAAGCAATACAAGATGCATAAAGGATTAACATCACATGCAATTCATAATATGTGATATGATATGGCCTTTCTTCTTGTGCTTCCGATCTCCATCTTCAAGCACGAACATGATCTCCATCAGCACCGGTATGGCGTCAAGGTCAATGGCGCCGCTTCATGGTTGTCGTCCACCAGCTTCAACTATTACAACTACTTTTAATAGACATGCGGCTCTTAACAGAAATTAAATACAACCATATGGCTCCTGCCGGTTGCCAACTTACAATAAGGGGCATTGCATACATCATATATAATCACAATCATGGCCATATCACATCACAGCACACCCCTGCAAAACAAAGTTAGACGCCTCTAATTTTCTTTGCATATTTTACGTGGTTTGGGGCTTTCAATAAGTGTCGATCTAACTTACGAACAAGAACCACAACGTTGATGTTTGAACTATCAAGTGCCCATTGTAAATTGGATCTTTACTATAATGGGAGAGACAGACACCCGCAAAGTCACTTATGCAATACAAGTTGCATGTTGAGCGTGGAGCAATTCTCATGAACGATGTCATGTAAGGTTAGCCCGGGCCGCTTCATCCCATCATACCGCAAGATGCAAAGTACACAAAAAGCAATTGATAATAAAAGCACCACCGCCCACAATGACCATTGTGTTCTACTCGTGCAACATATCTACATATAGACACGGCTCTGATACCACTGTAGGGGTTCGTAGCATGGAAAACAAAAAAATTCTACCGCATGCACACAAACAAGCCAAGATCTATCTACTAGATTGTAGCAACGAGTCTATAGTGGAACTCACCCTCGAAGATTCCAAAGCGGTTAACGAGAGTATATTCTCGTGGGTGATGTAGTCGCACTCTTGCCGATCTCAAGATCGCGTAGACGATCCTTCCGGCGCTGCATTCCGGCAGCGCTTCCGCAGTCGGTCACACGTTCGGTACTCGATGAAGACCTTTGTCTCCCTTGTTCCAGCAGGCAGCAGAGGTTGTATCACTCTCCTCGTGATTCCGGCAGCACGACGACGTGGTGTCAGAAGTAGAGGGGAGATCTCGCAGGGCTTAGCCTTAAGACGGAGCGAGTATGGTGGACTATGAGAGAGGCCTTGGTGATCTAGGGTTTAGAGGGCACCAAGGGGGGCTTGGCCGGCGGCTAGGGTTTGGGGAAATCCTAACTCGCCGAGTTAGAGGAGGCCCTAGGCGGTGACGACTTGGAGGAGGCCGGCGGCTTGGAGCTAGGGTTTTAGGTGTGAGAGGTAGGGGCGCCCTACCACTCCTTATATAGGTCGAGGGTGGCCGGTTGGGAGGAGGAAGTACTCCCTCAACTCGGCCTCCTTGGCCGGTGGGTGGAGGGAGGGGACTTCCTCCCCAAGTAGGTTTCCTACTCTCCCTCCACCAAGCAAACTTGAGATTTGACTTTTTCAAATTGGCGTTTGACTTTCAAACTAGGATTTGATTTGTCTCTTTATTTTGCCCAGCAAAGTGACCTAGTACATGATGCAACCATTCCACATTGTCATGACACATTCATGTACCCTTCCCCCTCTGGAGTGCCGGACCTTCCGGACCCTTCTAGAACATTCCTGGTGAAAACACCGGAATCATTCCCAAACTCCGAAACAGGACTTTCCTTATATGAATCTTATTCTCCAGACCATTCCGTATCTCCTCGTGATATCCCGGATCCCATCCGAGACTCCGAACAACATTCGGTCTCTTTCTCATCATTCCATAACTACTCAACAACATCGAATCCTTAAGTGTGTCTCCCAACGGTTCGTGAATTATGCGGACATGATCGAGACACTTCTCCGATCAATAACCAATAGAGGAATCTGGAAATTCATATGGCTCCCACATATTTCTACGACTAATTTGCGATCGAATGAACCACTTACATATGATACCACTTTCCCTTTGTCTCACGATAGTTTACTTATCCGAGGTTTTGATTGTCGGTTTCTCTACATACCTAGTTCAACCTTGTTACTGATAAGTACTCTTTTCTCGTTCCCGTGATATGTGATCCCTTGTGAGCCAGTCACATGCTTGCAAGCTAATTGGATGACATTCCACCGTGAGGGCCCAGAGTATATCTATCCGTCATATGGATGGACAAATCCCACTCTTGATTCATGTGTCTCAACCCATACTTACTGAATACTCAATGCCACCTTTATAGCCACCCAGTTACGGTGTGGTCTTTGATGTCATCAAAGCATCCTTCCGGTGATGGTGATAAGCATGATCTCATGGTTGAAGGAATTAGGTTACTATGTATCAAAAAGCTTATAGCAATTGAACTATTAAAATGACTTGATATTTATGCTACGCTTATCTATAGGAGTATGTCCATCATAATATTCTCCTAATTATATGATCTTGTTGTCAACAACATCTCAATGTTCATGATCAGGAAACCATGATCATCTATTAACCAACAAGCTAGTATTATAAAGAGGCTTTACTAGGGACTCTAATTTAGTTTACAAATCACACAAGTATTAATGTTTCCGGTTAATACTGTTATAGCATGAATGTAAACATTTATCATAAACACAAAGATATAATAATAACTACATTTATTATTGCCTCTAGGGCATATCTCCAACATTTCCTTCCTATGTAATACTCTTAATCCACACCAACGTGGCTGCCGAACACGCCAGAGAAACAGAGCTGCCCTCTCTCTCAAAAAATAAAAAACAGAGCTGCCATACTGAAGCACACGTGCGCAGCGCCATGCTATGGACGAGGGAGAGATCAGCTGGGTCGGTGCTCGAGGAGAGAGGGGTGGAGAGATGAGAGCTAGCGAAGGAGAGAGAAACCACACTTCCAATTTTTTTTGCGTGCATAGGACCTGACATTTTCTACTATTAGTAGAGTCAGGAGTACCTCGTGTCAGGAACACATCGTAAACATTGCTCTGACATGGAACCTCCTTCAACTCTTCTTCTCTCTTTGCCGCTTCTCTCTTCCCCGTCCTATGTTTTATTCTCTCTCCAAGTACAGCGCGTGGACAAAGGTTAGCATATACTTATGTCTAAGCAATAGAAATACTACTGTACTACAAGTAATAAGCTCCACCAGTGTCTAAACGAGATGATTCATGGGACCCACTAAACTGAAGAACTTTTTCATGGGAGTTTTATAGCTTGGTTATACACTGCCAAGTGGACCAATTATTTGCTTTTTCCCTTAGGGCATCTGCAATGTGTAAAAAATCACACCTTAAGGCATATAGTAGTACATTATGGAGAAAATAATGTTACCTCAAGCTTGTGGGTTGCCCATAGAGAATAGAAAAAATCATTTCCCCTCCCTCCTCTCACTTGCATGGAGGAATATGACCAAGTGATGTGGGTCCTTCCTTGTTGCAAATGTTGACCTATACATTGTGGAAATTCTCATAAGTCGGTTCGGTCCTACATTACGGATGCCCTTTGACACTTGTGCTTTGTACCCCCATCTCCACCGCGCTAGACTTGATTTTTTTGCGAAATTCATTTAACCGATATAGTTAGAATGTTAGATAGGAAGCATGATCCACTATATGAATGTGTGAAAACTCCCACGGTCCATAATGCTTACTACCCCAAGATGCATCCATCTACTGCGGGAACTCCATCGGGTCATAAACTACGGTGTTGATCGGTATGGCCTTGAAAACCTTGGTCGTTTCGTTTGAAACCCAATATATAGTGTCTATACATGGTAGAACAGTATTGCAAAGCTGGTTTTTCAAAAACTCGTCAAATCCCATGGTTAACATTTTCATGGAACGTAGCGCACACGACATGCATGATAGGGCGTGTCATGCGTAAATATTTTAATTTCTTTTTTCTTTTTCTTTATTTCATGTGGTCGTTTTCAAAAGGGGTTGAAAATTGTCAAGATACAAAATCTTAGCAAGAAGTAAAACCAGTCGTCAAAACTCCCGGTGGTTTCAGATATATTAATTGAACACCTTATGGGGTATCTCCAAATGCCATTTCATAAAACTCACGGATCAGCCTACGATTTACTAGCAGTAGTCAAATTTGACCTAATTTTGATAAATCGGCATAAAGTCATTCAAGTGAGCAGAGTTAGTTAGGAAGTTTGAGAACTCATAAAACATGGGAAATTGTAAGTACAACATTTTGTGGTATTTAGATCCATGTTCTTTGGACTTTCTTTACGGGAAAGAACAATCTCGTCATCACTCAGAAAATTGAGAATGTTATTTTCTCATAGTTGGAACCCCACACCCAAGGCATTCTTTAATACAATAAGATGCACCCATCAACCTCAAAAAGACATTTAATTCAAGAGAAATCTATCGTGCTTACTAGTAGCTCATGTTTGACCTTATTTCATTAAATTGTCAAGATGTAAAATATTCGGAAGTAGTTAAAGTCATCATCAAAACTCTCTGTGGTTTGATACATTAATTATGCCCCCGATGGTGGGTACCCCCAAAAGCTTTTTTGCAAACTGTCGAAGCAACCTATGATTTACTTATAGTTTCAAATTTTACCTAATTTCGATAAATCGAAATAAATTCATTCAATTGAGATCATTTAGCTAGGAAGTTTGAAAACTCATAGATAAACATGGCTTATGCCATCCAAATCCAATATTCATCGAACTTTTCTTTACGGAAAAGAATTATGTTCTCATCACTCAAAAAATTGAGAATTGAATGTTCTTTCCTCATAGTTAAAAACTCACACCGATGACATTGTTTACTGCAATAAGATGCACACATTTACCTGTTAAAATATATTTAATTCAAGATAAATCTATCACGCTTAGTTGTGTAGCTCAAGTTTGACCAAATTTCGTTAAATTTTATCGAGGTGAAAAATCTTAGCAAGAAGTTGCACCTATCATCTAAAATCTCGGTGGTTTCTGATATATTAGTTGTGACTCCCTGGTAGCTACTTTCCAAAAGTTTTTCGTAAACTTTCAAAGCAACCTACAATTTACTTGTAGTTCAAAATTTTCACCTAATCTTGGTAAATCAACATAAAGTCATTCAAGTGGACAGAGTTAGCTAGACCAAAGTTTGAAAACTCCTAAAACATGGGAATTAATCATAAGTACAACATTTTGGTCCACTATATGTCGAAAGCTTGGCTTATGGCATTCAGATCCATATTCTTCGGACTTTCTTTTTGGAAATGAACAATCTCGATCGTCATCCCTCAGAAAAATTAGAATGTTATTTCTTGATAGATGGAAACTCATAGCGACTGTATTGTTTACTACAAGAAGATTCACCCATCTACCGCAATGAAATTACATTTAATTCTAGAGCAATCGATCGCGCCTACTTGTAGCTCAAGTTTGACCTAATTTCGTTAAGTTGTCAAGATGAATAATCTTAGCAAAAAGTTGAACCTGTTGTCAAAACTCTCGGTGGTTTATGATATATCAATTGACCCCCCGATGTGTACCTCGAAAATATTTTTCATAAAACTATCAAACAAACCTAAAATTTACTCGTTATTCAAATTTGACCTAATTTCAATAAATCGGCATAAAGTCACTCAAGTGGGTAGAGTTAGCTAGGGAGTTTGAAAACTCATAAAATATGGAAATATAAATTACGTACAACATGTTGGTCCACTTAACATGTCTAGAAGCTTGCTGGATTGTGGCATTCATATCCATATTCTTTGGACTTTCTTTACGGAAAAGAACAATCTCGTCATCACTCGGGAAATTGTGAATGCTATTTCCAGATAGTTGGAAACTCACACCGACAACATTTTTGCTACAAGAAGACGCACCCATCTATCTCTGACATTACATTTAATTCAAGAGCAATTAATCTACCGCGCTTACTTATAGCTCAAGTTTGACCTAATTTCGTTGAATCGACAAAGTAAATGAAGTGTGCGAAGTTAGCTAGGAATCTTGAAAAATAGAATTATATAAGAAGACGTGGTCCACTTTGTGTGATAATTGGGAGGTTTGCATTTTCTTCTAACTTTGGTAGGTCCCCCCGGAGCGAGGTGCTTTAGTTCACATGGTTGGTGGAAGTACAAATTACATCAAGGACCTCATAAAAAAATGAAAATTACATACATGTCCATGCATTTAGCACAAGGTCCCTGAAACTAAGAAATGGAGTATGTTTTGAGATTTGCGCACAATAGCGCTCATTATGCGGACTATCAATAGAACCTTCTAGATGCTAAGAATGGAAAAGAAGATACAACTGTTAGCAATGTTTGGATTTGCCAGTCTTGATCTAACGGTCCATGTGCAAAGTTATCCGTACACTATATAGTTTTTTGACGAAAAAGATAAGATAAGAAGTACTACTGGAATGGGCGGTCTTTTGAATAAACTTTCCCTCCTGATGTTTGGGAATCAAGTGAAAATTTTGAAACTAGAAAAGTTTGAATCTTTTTGCCGTCAAGGACCAAAGTTGTTTCCTACCTATGTACTACTCCTACTCCACACCAACGCGGCTGCCAAACACGCCAGAGAAACAGAGCCGTCCTCTCTCTCAAAAAATAAAAAAAACAGAGCCGACGTACCGAGGCACACGTGCGCAGCGCCATGCTGTGGACGAGGGAGAGATCAGTCGTGCCAGTGCACGAGAAGAGAGGGGTGGAGAGATGAGAGGCAATGAAGGAGAGAGAAAACACACTTCCAATTTTTTTGGATGCATAGGTCCTGGCATTTACTACTAGTAGATTCATAAGTACCTCGTGTCAGGAACCGCCTTTAACTCTTCTTCTCTCTTTGCCGCTGCCCTCTTCCCCTGCCCATGTTTTATTCTCTCTCCAAGTACTGTGGACAAAGGTTAGCATATACTTATGTCTGAGCAACAGAAATACTACTGTACTACAAGCAATAAGCTCCACCAGTGCCTAAACGAGATGATTCGTGGGACCCACTAAACTGAAGAACTTAAGCATGGGAGTTTTATAGTTTGGTCATACACTGCCAAGTGGGACCATTATTTGCCTTTTCCCTTAGGGCATTCGCAATGTGTAAAAAAGCACACCTTAAGGCATATAGTAGTACATTATGGAGAAAATAAAGTTACCTCAAGCTTGTGGGTTGCCCATAGGGAATAGAAAAATCATTTCCCCTCCCTCCTCTCTCTCTCTCTCTTGCATGGAGGAATATGACCAAGCGATGTGGGTCCTACCTTGTGGCAAATGTTGACATATACATTGTGGCAACAATCATAAGCCGGATGGATCCTACATTACGGATACCCTTACACACTCGTACTTTGTACCCCCCATCTCCGTCATGCTAGACTTGATTTTTTTGTGAAATTCATTAACCGACGTAGTTAGATCAAGGTTTTGGATTTCGGTTTTGATCTTTTATCGGGTCCGAGCGAAATGGCCGAAAATCGGCTATTTCGGTGAATTTTGTTCAAATCTCGGATGAAATGCAAGAATCAAAATTTAAACTTTGAAACGAAATTTGGCTGAAATTAGACCAAAATTTAGAGTTTCAAATAAAATTCTACCAAATATAAAATATTTTAGATAATTCAGCAAAAAAATCCCCAAATTTAGAAAGTTTTTGTTCGGTAAATTCAATTACCGGTCCTGGACGAAATGGCTAAATTTTGGTATCTCGGCCGAAATTCGAAACCTTGACTTAGATAGGAAGCATGATCCACTATATGCATGTGCGAAAACTCCCACGGTCAACAATGCTTGCTACCCCAAGATGCACCCATCTACGGTGGGAAATCCCTGAGGTTGTAAACTATGGTGTTGATCAGTATGGCCTTGACAACCTTGGTCATTCCGTTTGAAACCCAATATATAGTTTCTATACATGGCAGAATAATACTGCAAAGCTGTTTTTTCCAAAAAAATCGTCAAATCCCATGGTTAACGTTTTCATGGCACGTAGCGCACACGACATGCATGATAGGGCGTGTCATGTGTAAATGTTTTAATTTATTTTTTCTATTTCTTGATTTAATATGGTCGTTTTTGTAGGGGTTCGTAGCATGGAAAACAAAAACCGCATGCACACAAACAAGCCAAGATCTATCTACTAGATTGTAGCAAAGAGTCGATTAGAGTACTCACCCTCGAAGATTCCAAAGCGGTTAATGAGGGAAGATTCTCTTGGGTGATGTAGTCGTACACTTGCCGATCTCAAGATCGCGTAGACGATCCTTCCATCGCTGTGTTTCGGCAGCGCTTCCGCGGTCGGTCACACATTCGGTACTCGATGAAGACCTTCCTCTCCCTTGTTCCAGCAGGCCGCGGAGGTTGTAGTTCTCCCCTCGCGATTCCGGCAGCATGACAGCATGGTGTCGGAAGTAGAGGGAAGATCCCGCAGGGCTTTGCCTAAGCCGGTACGAGTTATGGTGGATCTAGGTTTTCCAACGATCTAGGTTTAGAAGGCCGGAGAGGAGGAGGAGGAGTCGGCGGCTAGGGCGACGGCGACAGGCCGGCGGCGGCGGCTTGGCGTTGTGGTCTTTGGGGCAGCCCTACCCCTCTATTTATGAGAGGGGGAAGCCTTGGGAGAGGGGATTTTGAATCCATACAAACCCAAATTGGATAGAAGGAAGGACTCTTTCCTTCTTCCAATAGGAAACTATTGTTCCAATTTGACTTTTCAAACCTCCATTTTGACTTTCAATTTAGAGCTTTAATTCTCTCTCGCAAATGCCCAACCAAGTGACCTAGGATATGATCTAATCATTCCACTTACCATGACACATTCATGGGCCATTCCTCTTCCGGTCCGGTGAACCTTTTAGACCCTTCTAGAACCTCTCCGATAAAAACATCGAAATCATTCCCGAACTCCGGACTCGGACTTTCCTTATATGAATCTTATTCTCCGGACCATTCCAGATCTCCTCGTGATATCCCGGATCCCATACGAGACTCCGAACAACATTCGGTATCCCTACTTACATTCCATATCTACTAAACAACATCGAATCCTTAAGTTTGTCTCCCTATGGTTCGTGAATTATGCGGACATGACCGAGACACTTCTTCGATCAATAACCAATAGAGGAATCTAGAAATTCATATGGCTCCCACATATTTCTACAATTACTTTGTGATTGAATGAACCACTTACATACGATACCAATTTCCCTTTGTCTCGTGATAGTTTACTTATTCGAGGTTTGATCGTTGGTATCTCTGCATACCTAGTTCAACCTTGTTATCGATAAGTACTCTTTTCTCGTTCCCGTGATATGTGATCCCTTGTGATCCAGTCACATGCTTGCAAGCTAATTGGATGACATTCCATCGAGAGGGACCAGAGTATATCTATCCATCATATGGATGGAAAAATCCCACTCTTGATCCATGTGCCTCAACACATACTTTCCGAACACTCAATGCCACTTTTATAGCCATCCAGTTATGGTGTGGTGTTTGATGTCATCAAAGCATCCTTCCGGTGATGGTGATTAGCATGATCTCATGGTTGAAGGAATTAGGTTACTATGTATCCGAAAGCTTATACCAAATGAACTATTGAAATGACTTGATCTTAATGCTACGCTTATCTATAGCAGTATGTCCATCATACCATTCTCCTAATGATATGATCTTGTTGTCAACAACATGTCAATGTTCATGATCGGTAAACCACGATCATCTATCAACCAACAAGCTAGTATTACAAAGAGGCTTTACTAGGGACTCTAATTTAGTTTACAAATCACACAAGTATTATTCTTTCCGGTTAATAATATTATATCATAAATATAAATCTTTATCATAAACACAAAGATATAATAATAACCACTTTTATTATTGCCTCTAGGGCATATCTCCAACAGTCTCCCACTTGCACCAAAGTCAACTAATCTATATTACATGGTAATATACCGAACACCCATGGCGGTTTGGTGTTGGTCATGTTTTGCCCTCGGGAGAGGTTTAGTCAACGGATCCGCCACATTCAGATCTGTGTGTACTTTGCAAATCTTTATGTCACCATCTTGGACATGCTCTCGAATAGCGTGAAAACATAGCTTGATGTGCTTCAGCTTCTTGTGTGACCTTGGTTCTTGTGCATTGGCTATGGCGCCCATGTTATCATAGTAGATAGACATTGGGTCCAACGCACTTGGAACCACACCGAGCTCTGTAATGAACTCCTTCATCCATATCGCCTCTTGTGAAGCCTCCGAAGCAGCTATGTATTCCGATTCAGTTGAAGACATCTGCACAACGCTTTGCTTTGCACTCCTCCAGCTAACTGTTGCACCATTCAAAGTAAATACGTATCCAGATTGAGATTTAGAATTATCCGGATCGGTGTTCTAACTAGCATTGGTGTATGCATTAACAACGAGTTGTTCATCACCTCCATAAGAAAGAACCATATACTTAGTTCTTCTCAAGTACTTAAGGATGTTTTAGACCGCTGTCCAATGATCCACTCCTGGATCACTTTGATATCTTCTAGTCAAACTAACAACATATGCAATATCGGGTCTAGTACATAGCATGGCATACATAAGAGATCCTATGGCCAAGGCATAGGGAGTCTTACTCATCCTTTGTCTATCTTCTGCCGTTGCAGGACTTTGAGATTTACTCAAGGTCGTATTGGGCAACATGGGCAAGAACTCTTTCTTGCTATCTTCCATTCCAAACCTCTTTAGAACTTTGTCCAAATATGTACGTTGTGACAATGATATTAGGCGTCTTGATCTATATCTATAAATCTTTATGCCTAATATGTAAGCTGCTTCGCCAAGATCTTTCATTGAAAAATTATTATTCAAATAATCCTTGACACTATTAAGAAGGTCTACATCATTCCCAATCAACAATATGTCATCTACATATAGTATTAGGAATGCTACATAGCTCCCACTCACTTTCTTGTAAACACAAGCTTCTCCATAAGTTTGTATAAAACCAAAGCTTTTGATTACCTTATCAAAATGTTGATTCCTACTTCGGGATGCTTGCTTCAATCCATAAATGGACCGTTGAAGTTTGCATACCTTGTTAGCATCTTTAGGATCGAAAAAACCATTGGGTTGTACCATATACAACTCTTCATCAATGTCTCCATTGAGGAACGCCGTTTTGACATCCATCTGCCATATCTCATAATCATAATATGCAGCGATTGCTAATAAAATCCTCACAAACTTTAGCTTCACTACCGGTGAGAAAGTATCATCGTAGTCATCTCCTTGAATTTGTCGAAACCCTTTTGCGACAAGTCGAGCTTTATAGATAGTAACATTACCATCAGCATATGTTTTCTTCTTAAAAATCCATTTGTTCTCAACAGCCTTCCGGCCATCCGGTAAGTCCACCAAAGTCCATACATGGTTTTTGTACATGGATCCAATCTCGGATTTCATGGATTCTTGCCATTTATTGGAATCTGGGCTCATCATTACTTCCTCATATGTCGCAGGGTCATCGGTGTTGTCCACCAACATGACACTCATAACGGGATCATACCAATCAGGAGTGGTACGAGTTCTCGTTGACCTGTGAGGTTCCGTAGTAAATTCAACCGAAGTTTCATGATCAACATCATTAGCTTCCTCTCTTATTGGTGTAGGCGCCACAGGAACTACTTCCGGTGCTGCGCTACTCGTAAGTTCAAGAGAAGGTTGAACAACCTCATCGATTTCTACTTTCCTTCCAGTCACTTATTTCGAGAGAAACTCCTTCTCTAGAAAGGATCCATTCTTGGCAACGAAGATTTTGCCCTTGGATCTATGATAAAAGGTATACCCAATAGTTTCCTTCGGGTATCCTATGAAGATGCATTTTTCCGCTTTGGGTTCAAGCTTGTCGAGCTGTAACTTCTTTACGTAAGCTTCTCAACCCCACACTTTAAGGAACGATAATTTAGGTTTGTTCCCAAACCACAATTCATACGGTGTCGTTTCAACGGACTTAGATGGTGCCCTATTTAAAGTGAATACAGCTGTTTCTAATGCATAACCCCAAAATGATAGCGGCAAATCTGTAAGTGACATCATAGAACAAACCATATCTAAGAGAGTTCGATTACGACGTTCGGACACACCATTACGTTGTGGTGTTCGCGGCGGTGTCAATTGTGAAAGTATTCCGCATTTCTTCAAATGCTCGCCAAACTCGTAACTTAGATATTCACCCCCATGATCAGATCGTAGAAATTTAATCTTCTTGTTACGTTGATTCTCTACCTCAATTTGAAATTCCTTAAACTTCTCGAAAGTTTCGGACTTATGTTTCATGAAATAGATATACCCATATCTACTCAAGTCATCCGTGAAGGTAAGAACATAACGATAACCACCGCGCGATGCTACTCTCATTGGACCACACACATCGGTATGTATGATTTCCAATAAGTTCGTAGCTCGCTCCATCATACCAGAAAATGGAGTCTTAGTCATTTTACCCATCAAACATGCTTCGCATCTTTCAAGTGATTCGAAATCAAGTGATTCAAGAAGTCCATCGGAATGGATTTTCTTCATACGCTTCACTCCAATGTGACCAAGACGACAGTGCCACATATAGGTCGAGTTATCGCTCAATTTCAAACGTTTAGCTTCAATGTTATTAATATGTGTATTACTACAATCGAGATTCAACAAGAATAGACCATCTATCAAAGGTGCATGTGCATAAAACATATTACTCATATAAATCGAACAACCATTATTCTCGGACTTAAACAAGTAACCGTATTGCAATAAACATGATCCGGATACAATGTTCATGCTCAACGCAGGCACCAAATAACAATTATTTAAGTATAAAACTAATCCCGATGGTACATGAAGAGGTAGCGTGTCGACCGCGATCACATCAACCTTTGATCCATTTCCAACGTGCATCGTCCCCTCGTTCTTTGCTAGTTTCCTTCTATTCTACAGCACCTAATTCGAGTTACAAATGTGAGCAACTGAACTAGTATCAAATACCCAGGCACTACTACGAGTACTAGTGAGATACACATCAATAACATGTATATCGGATATACCTTTCTTCTTGATTTTGTCGTTCTTCAAATCCGCCAAGTACTTATGGAAATTCTATTTCCTGTGACCTTCTCCCTTGCAGTAAAAGCACTCAGTATTAGCCTTAGGCCCATCCTTTGTCTTCTTCGCCAGTGCGGTAACTTTCTTACCGCCCTTCTTGAAGTTTCCCTTTTCTTAGACTTGCCTTGCTTCTTGAACTTGGTGGTCTTATTGACCAAAAACACTTGGTGCTCTTTTTTGATCTCCACTTCCGCGGAATTTAACATGGAGAAGAGTTCGGGCAACTACTTGTCCATGTTTTGCATATTGTAGTTCATCACAAAGTTCTTGTAACTTGGTGGCAGTGATTGGAGGACACGGTGAATCCCCAAAGCATTAGGAATCACTATACCCAAGCTTTGAAACTTTCTTGCGTGCCCAGACATCTTAAGCACGTGCTCACTGACGGAGCTGCCCTCTTCCATCTTGCAGTTAAAGAACTTTTCAGAAGCCTCATAACTCTCAACTGCCGCGTGAGCCTCAAATATCATTTTGAGTTCACGGACAATATCATGCGGGTCATGGTTCTCAAACCTTTTCTGAAGCTCCGATTCCAAACCATACAAGATAGCACACTGAACTATGGAGTACTGATTCTTCCGAGCGAGGAAAACATTCTTTACCTCATCGTTTGCATCAGCTGCAGGTGGGTCACCCAGCGGTGCATCCAACACATAGGTCAAATTACCAGCATTGAGGACAAGCCTCAAATTGCGGAACCAATCCGAGAAGTTGCTTCCATTGTTTTTAATTGATGGTAGGGGCCGCCATTGATCTACAACATATTTGCAATAGTTTAGACTAAATTTATGACAAATTGAGTTCTAATTAATAGTTAAATTGATCTAGGTGAACTCCCACTCAAAACAATATCCCTCACATTGTTTTAGTGATCACACGAACCAAATCCACCACATAAAAACTGATCATCACGAGAGTTGATGTAGCTTCAATGGCGAACAATCAACATGTTCATCATATCTACTATATGACTCATGCTTTACCTTTCAATGATCCGTGTTCCGAGACCATGTCTGTACATGCTAGGCTCGTCAAGATCAAACCTTATCTTCGGCATGAGCAAATCTGGCTTGCTCCCATTGTATACACTCGCAGAATCTAACACACCCGATCATCACGTGGTGCTTCGAAACAACGAGCTTTAGAAACGGTGCCTACTAAGGATGAACATTTTATAACTTGAAATTTTTTGATAGGGATCATCTTATAATGATACCGTCGCGAACTAAGCAATACAAGATGCATAAAAGGATTAACATCACATGCAATTCATAATATGTGATATGATATGGCCTTTCTTCTTGTGCTTCCGATCTCCATCTTCAAACACGAACATGATCTCCATCATCGCCGGCATCGTGTCAAGGTCAATGGCTCCGCTCCATGGCTGTCTTCCACCAGCATCAACTATTACAACTACTTTGAATAATAGACAGGGAAGTCTTAACGGAATTAAAAGGACAACCATATGGCTCCTGCCGGTTGCCGACTTACAATAAGGAACATTGCATACATCATATATAATCACAATCATGGCCATATCACATCATAGCACACCCCTGCAAAACAAAGTTAGACGCCTCTAATTTTCTTTGCATGTTTTACGTGGTTTGGGGCTTTCAATAAGTGTCGTTCTAACTTACGAACAAGAACCACAACATTGATACTAGTATTGTCAATCACCCGTTGTAAATTGAATCTTAACTATGTTGGGAGAAACAGGCACCCGCAAAGCCACTTATGCAATACAAGTTGCATGTCAAGCGTGGAGCAAGTCTCATGAACGATGTCATGTAAGGTTAGCCCGGGCCGCTTCATCCCACCATCCCGCAGGATGCAAAGTACACAAGAATCAACGCCCACAATGACCATTGTGTTCTACTCGTGCAACAGATCTACATATAGACACGGCTCTAATACCACTGTAGGGGTTCGTAGCATGGAAAACAAAAAATTTCTACCGCATGCACACAAACAAGCCAAGATCTATCTACTAGATTGTAGCAACGAGTCGATTAGAGTACTCACCCTTAAAGATTCCAAAGCGGTTAACGAGAGCAGATTCTCGTGGGTGATGTAGTCGTACACTTGCCGATCTCAAGATCGTAGACGATCCTTCCGGCGCTGCGTTCCGGCAGCGCTTCCGCAGTCGGTCACACGTTCGGTACTCGATGAAGAACTTCCTCTCCCTTGTTCCAGCAGGCAGCGGAGGTTGTAGTTCTCCCCTCGCGATTCCGGCAGCACGACGGCGTGGTGTCGGAAGTAGAGGGAAAATCCCGCAGGGCTTCGCCTAAGCAGGTGCGAGTTATGGTGGATCTAGGGTTTCCGACGATCTAAGTTTAGAAGTCCGGAAAGGAGGAGGAGTCGTCGGCGGCTAGGGCGACGGGCCGGCGGCGGCGTGAGGCGGCGACGACGGTGGCGTGCGGCGGCGGCTTGGCGTTCTGGTCTTAGGGGCAGCCCTCTCCCTCTATTTATGAGAGGGGGCAGCCTTGGGAGAGGGGAGTTTGAATCCATACCCAAATCCAAGTTGGATAGAAGGAAGGACTCTTTCCTTCTTCCACTAGGAAACTATTGTTCCAGTTTGACTTTTCAAACCTCCCTTTTGACTTTCAATTTAGAGATTTAATTCTCTCTCACAAATGCCCAACCAAGTGACCTAGGATATGATCCAATCATTCCACTTACCCATGACACATTCAGGGACCATTCCCCTTCTGGTCCGATGAACCTTCTAGACCCTTCTAGAACCTCTCCGATGAAAACATCGAAATCATTCCCGAACTCCGGAATCAAAATTTCCTTATATGAATCTTATTCTCCGGACCATTCCGGATCTCCTCGTGATATCCCGGATCCCATACGAGACTCCGAACGACATTCGGTATCCCTACTTACATTCCATATCTACTAACCAACATCTAATACTTAAGTGTGTCTCCCTACAGTTCGTGAATTATGCGTACATGACCAAGACACTTCTCCGATCAATAACCAATAGAGGAATCTGGAAATTCATATGGCTCCCACATAATTCTAAGATTACTTTGCGATCGAATGAACCACTTACATACAATACCAATTTCCCTTTGTCTCGCGATAGTTTACTTATCCGAGGTTTGATCGTCGGTATCTCTCCATACCTAGTTCAACCTCGTTACCGATAAGTACTCTTTTCTCGTTCCCGTGATATGTGATCCCTTGTGAGCCAGTCACATGCTTGCAAGCTAATTGGATGACATTCCACCGAGAGGGCCCAGAGTATATCTATTTGTCATATGGATGGACAAATCCCACTCTTGATCCATGTGCCTTACCACATACTTTCTGAACACTCAATGCCACTTTTATACCCACCCAGTTACGGTGTGGTGTTTAATTTCATCAAAGCATCCTTCCGATGATGGTGATTAGCATGATCTCATGGTCGAAGAAATTAGGTTACTATGTATCAGAAAGCCTATAGCAAACAAACTATTGAAATGACTTGATCTTAATTCTACGCTTATCTATAGGAGTATGTCCATCATACCATTCTCCTAATGATATGATCTTGGTGTCAATAAAACCTCAATGTTCATGATCGGGAAACCACGATCATCTATCAACCAACAAGCTAGTATTACAAAGAGGCTTTACTAGGAATTCTAATTTAGTTTACAAATCACACAAGTATTAATCTTTCTGGTTAATACTATTATAGCATGAATGTAAACATTTATCATAAACACAAAGATATAATAATAACCACTTTTATTATTGCCTCTAGGGCATATCTTCAACAATTTTCAAAAGGGGTTCAAAATTGTCAAGATGCAGAATCTTACCAAGAAGTCAAACCAGTCGTCAAAACTCCCGGTGGTTTCAGGCATATTAATTGACCGCCCGATGTGGTATCTCCAAACGCCATTTCATAAAACTGACGGAGCGGCCTATGATTTACTAGAAGTAGTCAAATTTGACCTAATTTTGATAAATCAGCATAAAGTAATTCAAGTGGGCGGAGTTAGATAGGAAGTTTGAGAACTCATAAAACATGGGAAATCAAAAGTACAACATGTTTCTCCACTGTTCATGTCTAAAAATTTGGCTTGTGGTATTCAGATCCATGTTCTTCGGACTTTTTTATAGGAAAGAACAATCTTGTCATCACTCGGAAAATTGAGAATGTTCTTTCCTCATAGTTGTAAACTCACAGCCAAGGCATTGTTTAATACATTAATATGAGCCCATCAACCTCCGAAAAGACATTTAATTCAAGATAAATCTATATTTCTTACTGGTAGCTCAAGTTTGACCTTATTTCGTTAAATTTTCAAGATGTAAAATCTTAGGAAGAGGTTGAAGCCATCATCAAAACTCTCGGTGGTTTGATATATTAATTATGCCCCCGATGGTGGGTACCCCCAAAAGCTTTTTTGCAAACTTTCGGAGCAACCTACAATTTACTTGTAGTTTTAAATTTGACCTAATTTCGATAAATCGACATAAATTCATTCAAGTGGGCTCGGTTAGCTAGGATGTTTTAAAACTCATAAACGATGGGAGTCGTAAGTACAGCATCTTGGTCCAATATATATGTATGTAAACTTGGATTATGGCATCCAGATCCAATATTTTTCAAACTTTTCTGTACGGAAAAGAACTATGTTCTCATCACTCGAAAAAATTGAGAATTGAATGTTCTTTCCCCATAGTTCGAAACTCACACCGATGACATTGTTTCCTGCAAGAAGATGCACCCATTTACCTCTTAAAATACATTTAATTCAAGATAAATCTATCGCGCTTAGTTGTGTAACTCAGGTTTGACAAAAATTCGTTAAATTGTCAAGGTGAAAAATCTTAGCAAGAAGTTGGACCTATCATCTAAAATCTCGGTAGTTTCTGATATATTAGTTGTGTCTCCCTGGTGGGTACCTTCCAAAAGTTTTTTCGTAAAGTTTCAAAGCAACCTACAGTTTACTTGTAGTTCAAAATTTTCACCTAATCTCGGTAAATAGACATAAAGTCATTAAAGTGGGCAGAGTTAGCTAGACTGAAGTTTGAGAACATCTAAAACATGGGAATTAATTATAAGTACAACATTTTGGTCCACTATATATGTCGAAACCTTGGCCTGTGGCATTCAGATCCATATTCTTCGGACTTTCTTTTCAGAAATGGACAATCTCGATCATCATCACTCAGAAAAATTAGAATGTTATTTCCTGATAGTTGGAAACTCACGCCGATGGTATTGTTTACTATAAGAAGATGCACCCATCTACCGCTATGAAATTACATTTAATTCCAAAGCAATCTATCGTGCCTACTTGTAGCTCAAGTTTGAGACCTAATTCCGTTAAGTTGTCAAGATGAATAATCTTAGCAAGAAGTTGAACCTGTTGTCAAAACTCTTGGTGGTTTCTGATATATCAATTGCCCCCCCCCCCCCCGATGGGTACCTCGAAAATATTTTTCATAAAACTATCAAAGCAGCCTAAAATTTACTCGCTATTCAAATTTGACCTAATTTCAATAAATCGGCATAAAGTCACTCAAGTGGGCAGAGTTGGCTAGGGAGTTTGAAAACTCATAAAACATGGAAATCTCAATTATGTACAACATGTTGGTCCACTTAACATGTCTGGAAGCTTGCTGGATTGTGGCATTTAGATCCATATTCTTCGGACTTTCTTTACAGAAAAGAACAATCCGGTCATCACTCGGGAAATTGTGAATGATCTTTCCAGATAGTTGGAAACTCACACCGACAACATTGTTTGCTACAAGAATACGCACCCATCTACCTCTGAAATAATATTTATTTCAAGAGTAATTAATCTACCGCGCTTACTTGTAGCTCAAGTTTGACCTAATTTCGTTGAATAGACAAACATGTATGTGAAGTTTGCGAAGTTAGCTAGGAAGCTAAACATGGAATTGTATAAGAAACTGTGGTACACTTTGTGTGATAATTGGGAGGGTTGCATTTTCTTCTATCTCTAGTAGGTCCCCCGGAGCGAGGTGCTTCAGTTAACATGGTCGGTGGAAGTACAAGTTACATCAAGGACCTCGTAAAAAATGAAAATCACATCCAAGTCCATGCATTTAGCACAAGGTCCCTAAAACTAAGCAATGAAGTGTGTTTGAGGTTTGCACACAAAAGCATTCATTGTGCTTAGGACTATCAATAGAATCTTCTAGATGTTAAGAATTGAAAAGAAGATCCAACAGTTAGCAATGTTTGGATTTTCCAGTCTTGATCCAACAGTCCATGTTCGAATTTCGAAACTAGAAAAATCATTAAACTTAGGGAAACTGTAAGAAAGAATTGTCCACTTTGTACGAAAATTTGTTGGGGGCATTCTTTGTTCTTTAATTTATTCTACTACTCCCTCTGACCCATATTAGTTGACTGAAATTTATCTAAATTTGGATGAATCTAGACACTATTTAGTATATAGGTTCATCCAAATTTTGACAACTCGAAGTCAACTAATATGGGTTGGAGGGAGTAGTAAAAATACTTGAAAAACTCGTTTCATGGTATGGCCTACTATACCACGTACTCCATATGTACTTTCTTGTGTTTCAGGCCAAATGACCAAGGTCATTGTCTACTTTTTTTGAAAACAGGGTGGTGGAACTTTGTTTTTGTGACCAGGGTATGTTCCACGGTAGAGAGATGATTCAATTAACACGATCATAGGATGTGTACATATATGTTACACCAGGGACCTCACAAAAGATAAAATTACATCCAAGTCCAAACATTTAGCACAAAGGACCCTAAAATCAAGCAAGGAAAAGTAGTAGGACGAGTAAGTTGCACTTGCTTTGCACGTGAGTGTGGTGTAATATATAGAAGTTTGACGTATCATTTCAAAGAGCACTTAAATCCTAAATATAAACATTATCAGCAAACTTACATTACAGCCAAAATACACCCTTCCTAGTGCCAAACCCTGTCTCTGAGTACTACAATAACAAGTAAACGAGTGGAACTCTAGAACTAAATTAACTAGTAATACATCATTACCATCGCGTTAGGATCACTAGAAGAATTTTAAGATCAATTCTTCTTGTCGATGCAAACGAAGAAAGATAACACCTTCTGGTACTGTCCAGCAGCCGCGATTATATACCACGGCGCACCGTGAGGAACGTCAAATCTTCAAGGACGACACTATGGGGCGACGCGCAGCTCGTCGGCTCCATTACCCTATTAATGGTGTGTGTCGAGAAGTCCGCTAGCGGCTGCGGGCTAGTCATGCATAGCTTCACCCTGTACCGGGGCCACGAGCATGCGGCCGCCCTGACGCATACCGAGGAAACGGCGACGGCCTGGCCAAGCTCGCCGATGATGAGGCTGAACACGCTAGCGTCATCACAGTAGACAATGACCATGGATGGCGGAAAGGACGGTAACGACATCGTTACTGTAAACTCCATGGGCTGGCCATACGATATCCTATGCACATGTACCTTGTGGCCGTTGTCGAGGTGGATAAGGAGCTCGACCGGCGAGGCGGTGAAAATGCAGCCCACATCCGTTCAGTCGTACGGGCTATATGGGCACGCAGTCTTGTGGTCGTCGAGCTCGTGGTTGGGGACCATGGTGAGACAGTCATCGTGGGGGCATGGAACAGTTATCGGCGCTATCTCGTCGATCTTGTGGTAGACGACCATGGTAAGATAGGCGTCGTGGAGGCATGGAATAGTTATCGGTGCTAGCTCGTGTTTTCCATCGTTGGCGAGCTCTTGGTGGAATCCGCCTAGACGCGCGGCGTCGGAGTGGTTCCGTGGAAGCTCGGATCGCCGATGTAGTGCCTGCAGTCCAGAATTTTTATGCAGCATTGAATATGGGGTCCCTTGATGCATCCTAGAGCCATACTCCTACATAAAAATGGAGTAATAAGTAGGTATCGCCACTTCAATACCATGCTTCACACTGGTCGGTCAAAACAAGGCTGCAGGAAGTTGATAGGTGAGAGTAAAGCAGGTACAGTATCACGTTGTACAGTAACAGATCCTGCCCATATGAAGGTCTACTCCTAGAGAGAGACAAAGAAGCCTGGGGTCTGGCGCAAAGTGTACAGTGCTAAAGGGAATAGATTAAGGACTGTATGCATGTCTTCAACATGATCTGCATTTCATTCTATCTACTTGTCCCTTTTGGTTCTTTCATTTCTCTCTCTTTTTTAGAGGAAAAGGCCACCTGCCCCGGTTGAAACCAAGTTTACAGCATTCTAGTCCATATGGAAAACGTCAGGATCGACGCCCCGGTACACAAAACCTCAGCACAGTTCCATTTCTTTCTTGTGGTTAATCTTGTCTAGATACTAGTACTAGGATTAATTTAGAAAAAAGGTCCGAATTTTGGAAACTCCACGGAGTAGTAACCGGAGTAGAACAGTAGGAGAAGTAGTTGTACAATTGTACTAATACTCCGGTAATACATGTCTTTTTATACTCGAGTGGTACATCGCTTTTTACAGTACTCCGGTAGGTATAGGTATTTGCGGTGGGCGGGCGGCGGAATCTATTTACAGATTTTTACTAGGTAGTACTCAAGTGCTCGCGTGACTTCACGAAGTGAGACTACAAAATAGTATTGTACTACTCAGATGCAGCTGTCATCACACGGTTCCTAGGGACATGCTAGATACACGGGTGTTGAGATGCACGGTTGCGTGATTTCTTGATTTTGCAGGCGATGCAGCATTATTGACGTGCCGCGGTGCCGACCAGGGGATAACACGTTAGGCGCAGTCGAGTTTTCATATCAATGTGACATTAAATAATTTAATTCAGTGCCGAGCATGGATATGATTTACGTGTAAGTATGTTGTATAGAGGTTATTTTTTATCTAGGGACTTTGATAGCAGTACTCCGTATTTCACTTAATTACTATGAATACATGAGGTTTCCCAGGTTTCTTCCTTTTAGTAGGAGTATTAATTACCTGAAATCACGTGAGTACTAATTGACGTCGTTTTTCTATATTAGCACCCTCTTTCCTAGAACGCATGCGGAAATTAAGGGGAGGAAGTAATACGGAGTACAAGAGGTTTTATTGCATCATAGTGGGGGAGATGAAATGACAAACGTAGTACTTGTGCTAGATCCCAACACCGTTCCAACTTGCACTTTATGATATTCAATCTCCAAACCTTATTACAAATAGGTAGTACTAGAGATTAAATTAATCATAAGACTTTCGGACCTGGATCCTGGATGATATTCAATCTTCTTCTTCTTGCACCTGGATCCTTCCGCTGCGACCTTCCTGTTGGCATCGTCCTTCCGCTTCCCGTGGCATCCCCCAGCTCTCGCCTTCTTCTTCTTCTCCAAGCCTCCTGCCTCCGTCTCCTTCCTCTTCTTATTGCCAGTGAAGAAGGGATCGAGCGCACTCTTCTTGTAGACTATTTCCAACCCCTCATCCTCCTTCTTCCTCTTCTTGCCGAAGAAGGGTCGATCGAGTGAACTCTTCTTGAATATGATGGGTCCATCATAGATGAAAGATAAACCATCATACTCCTCCTCATCATCTGTGCTCTCTGGCGGCGTTCCCTCCATTAGATGACGGTAAGCAGGGTCCTCATCGGAAAAATTACCTTCCGGTGTGTCGGAATAGTACGGCCCATCAACGGACTCCCCTCTATCACCATGGTAGGGACTGATATCCCCGTTGGACAATGCGTTGGACTTGTCAATGGAGGTGCACTGATCGGAGCAGCTGCGCAGCATTTTTGTCTGTGTGGTGGTTTGGCCAGCCTAGAGGGAGGGGGAGGCAGGGGAGAGACAGATAAAGTTCTTCGGTGTGTGCATCATGCCCAGTGCGGAGAGGTGGTCGTTGTTGATGGCCACTTAAAAGGGCTTTCTCGGGACATCCAAACGTCCAATATGAGCCATGGATGATTAATACCTAATGGGCCTTAATTTCTGAACATGGGCCCGTGACTGCCTTTGATTCTAGGGAGTACGTCCTAGATTTAGTCGAGCGGGAAAATATCCCGCTATCCCCAAAATATTACGTGCCCCTGGGTTTCAAACATACTGGAATTCCCTTTCCACCCCTAGTTAAGGCGGTTCGTTAGGGCTTCAATTGTAATTTCTAGTTCACTACATCTATAGCCCTCCCTGCCCCCTCCCTACCCCCCCCCCACACACACACAATCCATGCATGCAGCTGGGCAAGCTCTGCCAGAAAACCATAGATCTAACCTTCACCACCTTACCCTAAATATGCTTCTTCGCCGCTGTCGTCCAGCGCTCGGAGCAACCCCTGTTCTGCTTCCACAAACATCGCCGGGAATCTTCTTCTTCGTTGTTGTCGTCCAGCGCTCGGAACAACCCCTGGTCTTCTTCACCTTCGTCCACAAGCACCACAACCATAGCACCCTCGGAAACCTCGACGTAACCACCCAGGATGCGCAGGATGCCTAGGCGTCGTCCTGAACCAGGTAACTAGATATCCTTTGATTTTCGTATGATAAATATGGAGCTGTTAATAGTATTTTGTATTGAAGGTACTTTCTTAGTAACTTACAAGTTCTATAATTGTTATCCTTATCTTCTCAAATAAACTCTTTGTAGTCATTTCTAACTATAACGAGTTGAACTGCGATTTTGGTTGTCATGGCGAAATATGAGCCAGCGAACGATGAACATATTTGTTTCCATTATCTCCTTTATTAAAGTGTCTGCCCATAAGTGATTTCATTATAATTTATCTCTATTTTGGCGTAGGCTATGACACTAACTATTATTTCCTGCCTGATGTTGTTCTCTGCAGTACACATTTATATTCGTGATACTGCTTCCAATAATAGGTCAGGTTTATTTGCTTCTGCTTACCCCACGATTTCTAACAGTTTGTTGTTGTTACACAATAAACAGGTGTAGTTTATACTAGAAATCGTAGAATGAAGGGTCCATATAATCTAGTAAGTATCTATTCCTTTCCTATCACTTCATGCTAACATCTTTCAGATTGGAACCTTTTTGTGTTTACTATCCGCTAAACCTTTATGCAGAGGCCCAACACTGAAGTATGGAGACCACCAGTCCAGTTACATGATGCAGTGGACATCATCAATGAACATACATATAATCAAACCATGAGACTCTACATAGAGCTACTGTATGCACCCCACCCCCTTGTTTTTAAGGTTTAAGGCCCCTCGTTTCAGGTCGTTTAGTCTAGTTCAGTTTTATTTTTGTCGGAGGCACTAGGATGATTAGCACAAAGCCAGATTTTCAACAGAATCCAATATATAAGAAAGAGAAGGATCATAATCAACCATTCACTTCAAATCTCACTCTGGTATCTGACACTTGTCTGGATATTTTAATACGAGGCACACGACAGTTCAATTGGTCTTTGGGCAGACAATCAAAAAATTTAAATCTGAATGTTTATGTATCAAACTGTTTGATAGATTGTTTCACTATTTCTCTAAAATGATCTGGCTAGTCCATTAGAGGCACGGTATTATTCTATTTGTAATTTGACTGAGTTACTATAGTAGTTTGTCAATGATTACAAAAATTCCACCTACCTAAGGACAGATCCAACTGCACATTGAGTAGGCTAGTTAATATCAGCCACAATGGTTAAATGCTTAGTTTGTTCTTTGGTAAATTCTTCTCTATCAGTTTAAGGAGCTCTTAGTCGATGGATTCATTACATTCGTAAATCACGCATTCTACTTTGATCAGTTTGCTTGAGTTGCTAGGGTTGAGTGCTTACATTGCTATATAAGACCAAAATAATCTTTTGAGAATGAACAAGTAGTTTTGTTCCTTCTTATGATGTTGTAAATTTTTTTATCTTAGTTTCAGCCTTCATCAAGTAGAGCAGTCATTTCATAGAGTAGAAGTGATAGTTGCACACGATCTCATCCCTCTATGAAGTCGAATGTTCCAATTATTCCAGAAGATGGAGATGTATGAGGCCCTGCTGCTACTAGTTGACTGATTTGAATTTTTTTGTTTTTTCTTTTCCTTGGTAATGATGATATAGGAAATTTCTTTTTGTTTTAGGTTGCAAATATAAATATGAAGGAAGAACATAAAAACTACTTCAAGTGCATACCTCTTTGCACATAGCAGAGGTGACAGTGCGTATTGCTCACGTAGGTACATGATATCGACTGTTTCATACATTCCAGCAGAAAGATGTTTTAGAGCTGCACTCCGAGATGCGCTTGATGTAGTTGGATGGGAAGCCAATAGAACAAATGCAATAGTCTCCATATCATGAAATAAGTTATCTGAGTTGAAGAACAGACAAGTTTTGACAGAGAAACTACTCAATAATCTCCTCAGCAACTCATGTGGTAAGCCCGCTGTTACATGTGAGGCGATGCGAGGTTCCTAAAAGGAATATTTTTTAAACCGAGATTATGTTTGTTTATCAGTTGTGGTGTACTATGATGATGCTGTTTGAGCTACAGATCTTTTCTGGCCTGTAACAATTTAATATTTTTACAGTTATAAGTTTTTCTTCCATAGTTCCAGAATTCTTTTAGTACTTTAGATAATCTAGTACTGGGAATACGCCCCTAATTTGCGCAGTTTTGTACCAGCCCTTGATGGGCCACCAATCAACAGGGACGGGCCTTCCGTGCCACCATGTGGTAGCGGGTCGTTTAACCTGTACACTCTAAATAATATAAGGCTAGAACGGTAAAATATGAAATGGTAAAAGACCAAAACAGTAGAAGGATAAAACAGTAAAAGGCTAGAACAGTAGAGGGCCGGAACATTAAAAGGCCAGAATAGTAAAGGCCAAAACAGTAAAAGGCCAAACTACAATGGCCCACTAGTGGGCGTAGACTGTCCTTCTATAGGACGGAATAGTAACGGGCCCAAAAGCTTATGGGCCACAGCAGACTACAGAAATGGGCCCACTTCAAACAGTGTAGGACTATACAGTAACAGGCCAAAAGCGGGTTGGCCAAAGATGCCATTTTCAAACAGTACTGGTTGAAACAATAACCGACCCAATATCTTACGGGCCGCACATATGGGCCCATTTCAAACATTGCAGGTTAAAATAGTAACGGGCCAGAAGCAATACGGGCCAAGGAGGGAAACACCAATGGGCCCAATTTAAACAGTGTCAGATGAAACAGTAGCGGGCCATGATACTATTGGGCTCTCTTAATGGGCCGACCAACTTAATAATAACCAGGACTTGGATGGGCCTAGTTTATACCACGGTTTCATTGACAGTTAACGATGCTAACTGGGCGTTAATGGCATTTGCCACGTGGCAGTTTGCATGACATCAACAGTCAACACGGAAGGCTAACAGATCTATGACGGAACGAGTTTTCGTGGTTGAAGGGTGCGATCCGCCACGGTCGAAAAAAACCATGGTAGAATAATTTGTGACGGGGCTTCTACCACGATGGTCATCCGTCGTAGAAGGCTTTTTAACCACGAAAAATGGACCTTCAACCACGAAAAGCGACCGTTGTAAAAGGACATTTTTCTTGTAGTGTCGGCACGTTCTGCTAGGAGCCGCTACCAATTTATCGATTGAGAGTCGGACTCTAATCATGTCCAAGTTGCCATGAGCCTGCGGGGTCACACACTTAAGAGCGAGAGCAAGTTCAGATTGGATCTGAACCGGAAATTTGTTTGGGTTGGACCCATACCGGATATGGACCGAGTCAGTGAGTCAGACTCATAGTAACTAATATAGGATTTAGTGAATGGGTCATAAGTGAGTGGAGCCCAATTTCACTCCCGATATATACTGGGGCACACATACCTAGAGAGGTGTTCCCATTAGGTTAATTCCATGCGTTGGAAACCCTAGCTCCAGTTCAGTCTTGCCACCATATTGAACCTAGCAGTACACCTCCGACGCTCCTCCTTGTACGTGTGGATACCAGCAGCGGTGATGTACGATCAATACCACGACGATCATGATTGGATCAGATCGTGAGGACTGCACTGCATCAGCTAACGCACTACATCAGTAATCCATAACTACGCGTCTAGTGGTAATTCTCATGGCGCTATGTGCCTCTAGATCCTCTTGGTTTCGGCAGTCAAATACGTATCGAATTGTGCTATAGTGGTTCCCTGATCATGGGGATTATCAGCGTCGAGCATCGTTGTAGTGAGTAGAGTCATCTTGAACTCGATCAACGCCACTAGATTGTCTTAAGGATCTTGTAGTGCCTTCATCAGGTTGACTTCAAGGTAGAAGAATCCGCAACCTGGAAATATGCTGCCTATCAGCTGCATGCGTGCTAGAGGAACCCTCAATGGACAGTTGGCCAAGACATGAGTTTTTTGCTTGCAGAGAAGGCACGAAGTAAATGTGCAATCACTTTGGAAGTGCCCTGTATCCCACAGCTGAAGCATCCCAGCCCCTGACTTTGATCTCATTGCAGAATCACCTAACTATTCGGATTTGAGGATGGGACCTGTCAATCGACACCTCCATGCCTTTACCATTCCCCGCTTTGACCATCCTGCTGCCTTGTCCTTGCTCCCTGCTCGTCTTACTCGCTTCTCCCTTGTACTTGGCATTTTCCGTGTGCTTCTTCCTCTTCTTCCCCTCCCTCTTTTGTTACTCTTCCCACTATGGAGGAAGAGGACCCCAGTCTAGATGCCTCTCATCTTGGCTTGTATGATCAAATTGTCGCTCTCCTTTATTTCTATCCCTTAGATCGCACCCATTTCATCCATCATCGCCACCTCTGCTCGATTCTCCTTGTAGTCCCTCTTTATGTCTCGGTCATCTCCATGCCCACGCTCCATCGCCACTACTTTAGCAAAGGATCTCATGAGCTGTGTGTAGGGGTTCATAGCATGGAAAACAAAAAAATTCTACCGCATGAACAACACGAGCCAAGATCTATCTACTAGATTGTAGCAATGAGTCGATTAAAGTACTCACCCTCGAAGATTCCAAAGTGGTTAACTAGAGCAGATTCTCGTGGGTGATGTAGTAGTTCACTTGCCGATCTTAAGATCACGAAGACGATCCTTCCGGCGCCGCATTCCGACAGCACTCTTGCAGTCGGTCACACGTTCGGTACTCGATGAAGAACTTCCTCTCACTTGTTCCAGCAGGCAGCGGAGGTTGTAGTTATCTCCTTGTGATTTCGGCAGCACGACGATGTGGTGTCGGAGTTAGAGGGGAAATCCCACCGGGCTTCGTCTTAAGCCAGAGCGGGTTATGATGGAGTAGTAGGGTTCCCGGCGTCTAGGATTTAGAAGACGAAGAGGAGGAGGTGGTCAGCAGAGACTTGGGCGGCGGCGACTTGGTGTGGCGGCGGTGCAAGGCGACGACGCGGCGGAGGTGGCGCAGCTGGCGGTAGCGGCGGCTTGGTGGGGTTGGTGTTGTTGTGGTCTTGGGGGCACTCCATCCCCTCTATTTATGAAAGGGAGTGGCAGCTAGGGAGGGGAGTTTGAATCCTTTCCCAACTCCCTCTCCAACTAGGCGTGTGGTGGAGGGAGAGGAGGTTTCCTCTCCTCCCTCCACCAGGAAACATTGTCCCAATTTGACTTTTCAAACTTGCCTTTTGACTTTCAATTTCGGAGTTTAATTTAATTCTTTCAAATGCCCAGACAAGTGACCTAGGACATGATGCAATCATTCCACTTAGTCATGACACATTCATGTACCCTTCCCCTTCTGGTCAGGTGAACCTTCTAGACCCTTCTAGATCATTCCGGTAAAAACACCGGAATCATTCCCGAACTCCGGAATTGGACTTTCCTTATATGAATCTTATTCTCCGAACCATTCCGGATCTCCTCGTGATACCCCGGATTCCATCTGAGACTCCGAACAGCATTCCTTCTTCCTACTTACATTTCATATCTACTAAATAACATCGAATCCTTAAGTGTGTCTCCCTACGGTTCGTGAATTATGTAGACATGACTGAGACTCTTTTCAGATCAATACAATAGAGGAATCTGTAAATTCATATGGCTCCCACATATTTCTATGATTACATTGAGATCGAATGAACCATTTACATATGATACCAATTTCCCTTTGTCTCGCGATATTTTACTTATCCGAGGTCTAATCGTCGGTATCTCTCCATACCTAGTTCAACCTCGTTACCGATAAGTACTCTTTACTCGTCCCTGTGATATTTGATCCCTTGTGAGACAGTCACATGCTTGCAAGCTAATTGGATGACATTCCACCAAGAGGGCCTAGAGTATATCTATCTGTCATATGGATGGACAAATCATACTCTTGATCCATGTGCCTCAACACATACTTTGCAAACACTCAATGCCACCTTTATAACCACCCAGTTATGAAGTGGTGTTTAATGTCATCAAAGCATCCATCCGGTGATGGTGATTAGCATGATCTCATGGTTGAAGGAATCAGTTTACTATGTATTAGAAAGCTTATAGCAAAAAAACTAATGAAATGACTTGATCTTTATGCTACGCTTATCTATACGAGTATGTCCATCAGACCATTCTCCTAATGATATGATCTTGTTGTTAATAACATATCAATGTTCATGATCAGGAAACCATGATCATCTATCAACCAACAAGCTAGTATTATAAAGAGGCTATACTAGGAACTCTAATAAGTTTACAAATCACACAAGTATTAATGTTTTCGGTTAATACTATTATAGCATGAATGTAAACATTTATCATAAACACAAAGATATAATAATAAATGCTTTTATTATTGCCTCTAGGACATATCTCCAACAGTCTCCCACTTGCACTAGAGTCTAATAATCTAGATTACATGGTAATATACCGAACACCCATGGCAGTTTGGTACTGGTCATGTTTTGCCCTCGGGAGAGGTTTAGTCAACGGATCCGCCACATTCAGATTTGTGTGTACTTTGCAAATCTTTCTATCACCATCTTGGACATGCTCTCGAATAGCGTGAAAATGTAGCTTGATATGCTTCAACTTCTTGTGTGACCTTGGTTCTTGCGCATTGGCTATGGCGCCCATGTTATCACAGTAGATAGACATTGGGTCCAGCGCACTGGGAACCACACCGAGCTCTGTAATGAACTCCTTCATCCACATCGCCTCTTGTGAAGCCTCCGAAGAAGCTATGTATTCTGATTCAGTTGAAGATCTCGCCACAACACTTTGCTGTGCACTCCTCCAGCTTACTGCTGCACCATTCAAGTAAATACGTATCCAGATTGAGATTTAGAATCATCCGGATCGGTGTTCCAACTAGCATCTGTGTTACCATTAACAACGAGTTGTTCATCACCTCCATAAGAAAGAACCATATCCTTAGTTCTTCTCAAGTACTTAAGGATGTTTTTGACCATTGTCCAATGGTCCACCCTTGGATCACTTTGATATCTGCTAGTTAAACTAACAGCATATGCAATGTCGGGTCTTGTACATAGCATGGCATACATGATAGATCCTATGGCTGAGGCATAGGGAGTCTTACTCATTCTCTCTCTATCTTCTACCGTAGAAGGACTTTGAGTTTTACTCAAGGTCGTATTGGACAACATGGGCAAGAACCCTTTCTTGCTATCTTCCATTCCAAACCTTTTTAGAACTTTGTCCAAATATATACTCTGTGACAACGATATTAGGCGTCTTGATCAATCTCTATAAATCTTTATGCCTAATATGAAAGCAGCTTTGCCTAGATCCTTCATTGAAAACCTATTATTCAAATAATCCTTGACTTTTTAAGAAGGTCTATATCATTCCCAATCAACAATATGTCGTCCACATATAGTACTAGGAATGCTACAGAGCTCTCACTCACTTTCTTGTAAATACAAGCTTCTCCATTAGTTTGTATAAAACCAAAACTTTTGATCACCTTATCAAAATGTTGATTCCAACTTTAGGATGCTTGATTCAATCCATAAATGTATTGTTGAAGTTTGCATACCTTGTTAGCATCCTTAGGATCAACAAAACATTGGGTTGTACCATATACAACTCTTCATCAATGTCTCCATTGAGGAACGCTGTTTTGACATACATATGCCATATCTCATAATCGTAATATGCAGCGATTGCTAACAAAATCCTCACAGACTTTAGCTTCGCTATCGGTAAGAAAGTCTCATCAAAGTCAACTCCTTGAATTTGTCAAAATACTTTTGAGACAAGTCGAGCATTATAGACGGTAATATTACCATCAGCATTTGTTTTCTTCTTGAAAATCCATTTGTTCTTGACAGCCTTCAGGCCATCTGGTAAGTCCACCAAAGTCCATCCTTGGTTTTCGTACATGGATCTATTCTCGGATTTCATGGCTTCTTGCCATTTATTGTAATCCGGGATCATCATTGCTTCCTCATATGTCTCAGGGTCATCGGTGTTATCCACCAACATTACACTCATAACGGGATCATACCAATCGGGAGTGGTACGAGTTTTCATTGACCTGCGAGGTTCCGTAGTAACTTCGACCGAAGTTTCATGATCTTTATCATTAGCTTCCTCTCATATTGGTGTAGGCGCCACAGGAACTTCTTCCGGTGCTGCGCTACTCTCAAATCCGAGAGGAGGTTCCACAACCTCGTCGAATTCTACTTTCCTTCCAGTCAATACTTTCGAGAGAAATTCCTTCTCTAGAAAGGATCCATTCTTGGCAATGAAGATTTTGCCTTCAGATCTATGATATAAGGTATACCCAATAGTTTCCTTCGGGTATCCTATGAAGACGTATTTTTCCGCTTTGGGTTCAAGCTTGTCGGGATGTAACTTCTTTACATAAGCTTCGCAACCCCAAACTTTAAGGAATGACAATTTAGGTTTCTTCCCAAACCATAATTCATATGGTGTCGTTTCAACAGATTTATATGGTGCCCTATTTAAAGTGAATGCGGCTATTTCTAATGCATAACCCCAAAATGACAAAGGTAAATCTGTAAGTGACAACATAGAACAAACCATATCTAAGAGAGTTCAATTACGACGTCGGACACACCATTACGTTGTGGTGTTCCCGGCGGTGTCAATTGTGAAAGTATTCAACATTTCATTAAATGCTCACCAAACTCGTAACTCAGATATTCACCTCCATGATCAGATCGTAGAAACTTAATCTTCTTGTTATGTTGATTCTCCACTTCATTTTGAAATTCCTTAAACTTCTCAAAAGTTTCGGATTTATGTTTCATGAAATAGATATACCCATATCTGCTCAAGTCATCCGTCAAAGTAAGAACATAACGATAACCACAGCGTGATGCTACACTCATTGGTCCACACACATCGGTATGTATGATTTCCAACAAGTCTGTAGCTCGCTCCATCATACCAGAAAATGGAGTCTTAATCATTTTCCCATCAGACATGCTTCGCATCTTTCAAGTGATTCGAAATCAAGTGATTCAAGAAGTCCATCAGAATGGAGTTTCTTCATAGGCTTCACGCCGATATGACCAAGACGACAGTGCCACATACAGGTTGAGTTATCGCTTAATTTAAATGTTTAGCTTCAATGTTATTAACATGTGTATTACTACAATCAAGATTCAACAAGAATAAACCATCTATCGAGGGTGCATGTGCATAAAACATATAAATCGTATAAATCGAACAACCATTATTCTCGAACTTAAACAAGTAACTATATCACAATAAACATGATCCTGATATAATGTTCATGCTCAACGCAGGCACCAAATAACAATTATTTAAGTATAAAACTAATCCCGATGGTAGATGAAGAGGTAGCGTGCCGACCGCGATCACATCAACCTTTGATGCATTTCCAATGCGCATCGTCACCTTGTTCTTCGCTAGTTTCCATCTATTCTGCAGCACCAGTTTCGAGTTACAAATATGAGCAACCGAACCAATATCAAATACCCAGGCACTACTACGACTACTAGTAAGATACACATCAATAACATGTGTATCGGATATAGATTTCTTCTTGATGTTGCCGTTCTTCAGATTCGCCAAGTACTTAGGGAAATTCCGCTTTCATTGACCTTCTCCCTTGTAGTAAAAGCACTCAGCATCAGTCTTAGGCCCTACATTGGTCTTCTTCGCCGACGCGGTAGCTTTCTTACCGCCCTTCTTGAAGTTTCCCTTTTTCTTAGGCTTGCCTTGCTTCTTGAAATTGGTGGTCTTATTGAACATCAACACTTGGTGCTCTTTCTTGATCTCCACTTCCACATACTTGAACATAGAGAAGAGTTCTGACAACGTCTTATCCATGCGCTGCATGTTGTAGTTCGTCACAAAGTTCTTGTAACTTGGTGGTAGTGATTGGAGGACATGATGAATCCCTAACGCATTACAAATTATTATGTCCAAGCTCTGGAGCTTATTAGCGTGCCCAGACATCTTAAGCACATGTTCACTGACAGAGCTGCCCTCCTCCATCTTGCAGTTAAAGAACTTTTCAGAAGCTTCAAAACTCTCAACTGCCACGTGAGCCTCAAATATCATTTTGAGTTCACGAACAATATCATGTGGGTCAAAGTTCTCAAACCTCTTTTGAAGCTCCAATTCCAAACCATACAAGATAGCACACTTAACCGTGGAGTACTGATTCTTTCTAGTACAAAAAACATTTTTATCATCATCGGTAGCATCTTCTGCAGGTGGGTCACCTAGCGGTGCATCCAGCACATAGGTCAACTGACCAGCATTGAGTACAATCCTAAAATTGCGGAACCAATCCGCGAAGTTGCTTCCATTGTTTTTCAACTTTTATTTCTCTAGGAATGCATTAAAATTGATGTTAGGAGCCACCATTGATCTACAACATATTGCAATAGTTTAGACTAAGTTTATGACAAATTGAGTTCTAATTAATAGTTAAATTAACCTAGGTGAACTCCCACTTAAAACAACATCCCTCACATTATTTTAGTGATCACATGAACCAAATCCACTACATCAAAACCGATCATCACGAGAGATGATGTAGTTTCAAAGACGAACAATCAACATCTTCATCATCTCTACTATATGACTCATGCTTTACCTTTCGGTGATCCGTGTTCCGAGACCATGTCTGTACATGCTAGGATCGTCAAGATCAAACCTTAGTTTCCGCATGAGCAAATCTGGCTTGCTCCCGTTGTATACACTCGCAGAATCTAACACACCTGATCATCACGTGGTGCTTCGAAACAACGAGTCTTGGCAACGGTGCCTAATAAGGACAAACACTTTATAACTTGATATTTTGTGATAGGGATCATCTTATAATTCTACCATCATGAACTAAGAAATACAAGATGCATAAAAGGATTAACATCACATGCAATTCAAAATATGCAATATGATATGGCTTTTCTTCTTGTGCCTCCGATCTCCATCTTCAAGCACGAACATGATCTACATCATCACCGGCGTGGCGTAAGGGTCAATGGCACCGCTCCATGGTTGTCTTCCACTAGTATCAACTATTACAACTACTTTGAATAATAAACACGCAAGTCTTAACGAAATTAAAAGACAGCCATAAGGCTCCTGTCAGTTGCCGACTTACAATAAGGAACATTGCATACATCATATATAATCACAATCATGGCCATATCACATCACAGCACACCCCTGCAAAAAAAAGTTAGACGCCTCTAATTTTCTTTGCATATTTTACGTGGTTTGGGGATTTCAATAAGTACCGTTCTAACTTACGAACAAGAACCACAACATTGATGCTTGAACTATCAAGTGCCCGTTGTAAATTAAATCTTTACTATTATGGGAGAGACATACACCCGCAAAGCCACTTATGCAATACAAGTTGCATGTTGAGCGTGGAGCAAGTCTCATGAACGATGTCATGTAAGGTTAGCCTGGGCCGCTTCATCCCACCATAGCGCAAGATGCAAAGTACACAAAAAGCAATTAATAATAAAAGCACCACCGCCCACAATGACCATTCTGTTCTACTCGTACAACAGATCTACATATAGACACGTCTCTGATACCACTGTAGGGGTTCGTAGCATGGAAAACAAAAAAATTCTACCATATGAACACACACAAGCCAAGATCTATCTACTAGATTGTAGCAACGAGTCGATTAGAGTACTCAACCTCGAAGATTCCAAAGCGGTTAACAAGAGCAGATTCTCGTGGGTGATGTAGTCGTTCACTTGTTGATCTCAAGATCGCGAAGGCGATTCTTCCGGTGCCGCGTTCCGGCAGCGCTCCCGCAGTTTCTCACACGTTCGGTACTCGATAAAGACCTTCCTCTCCCTTGTTCCATTAGGCAGCGGAGGTTGTAGTTCTCTCCTCGCGATTCCGGCAGCACGAGGGCGTGGTATCGGAGTTAGAGGGAAAATACCGCAGGGCTTTGCCTTAAGCCGGAGTGGGTTATGGTGGAGTAGTAGGGTTCCCGACATCTAGGATTTAGAAGCCGGAGAGGAGGAGGTTGGCGGTGACTTGCTGCGATGGTGGCGGCAAGCAGCGACGGCGGCAAGCGGCGACGAGCAGATACCAAAGTGATCCAGGAGTGGAACACTGGACAGCCGTGAAGAACATCCTAAAGTACCTAAATAGGACTAAAGAAATGTTCTTAGTCTATGGAGGTGATGAACAGCTCGTCGTAAAGGGTTACGTCGACGCTAGTTTCGACACCGACAAGGATGATTCTAAATCTCAGACAGGATACGTTTATATTTTGAAAGGAAGAGCTGTGAGCTGGAGAAGCTGCAAGCAAAGCGTGATCGCGGGATCTACAGTAGAAGCGGAATACATGGCTGCTGCAGAAGCGTCAAGTGAAGGAGTTTGGATCAGGAACTTCATCACTGAGCTTGGCGTGGTTCCAAGCGCCTTGGACCCACTGGAGATATTGTGTGACAACACTGGCGCCATAGCACTAGCTAAGGAACCAAGATATCATCCAAAGACCAAGCATATCAACCGCAAGTTTCATATAATCCGAGATTATATAGGAGATGGAGATCTGAAGATTAGCAAAGTACATACAGATCTGAATGTCGCAGATCCATTGACTAAACCTTTTCCACGTGCAAAACATGATCATCACCTTAGTGCCATTGGTGTTAGATTGTTGCCAGATGTAAACTAGATTATTGACTCTAGTGCAAGTAGGATACTGTTGGAATTATGCCCTAGAGGCAATAATAAAGATGTTATTATTATAATTCTTGTTCGTGATAAAGTTTATATTCCATGCTAGAATTGTATTAAGCGGAAACTTTAATACTTGTGTGGTTTATGAACAACACCGTGTCCCTAGTATGCCTCTATGGACTAGCTCATTGATTAAAGATGGTTAAGGTTTCCTAACCATAGACATGAGTTGTCGATTAATAATGAGACCATATCATTGGAGAATGATATGATGGACAGACCCAAACTAAGCGGAGCAATTAGATCGTGTCATCGTGTTCATCTTTGTGAAGCTTTTCTTATGTCAAATATTGTATTCCTTAGACCATGAGATAATACAACTCCCTGGTATCGGAAGAAAGCTTTGACGTCATCAAATGTCATCCTATGAGAGGGTGATCATAAAGGTGTCTCTCAGGTGATCGGAAAGTACCTGTTGGGTTGTATGTATCGAGATGGGATTTGTCCCTCCCAAGTCGGAGAGATATACTTCGGGCCCACTCGGTAATCGATATCAACACCGCTTGCAAGCATGTGGTTAAGGAGTTAATCACAAAGTGATATCGGATTACGGAACGAGTAAAGTACTTGCTGTGAACGAGATTGAACTAGGTATGACGGTACCGACGATCAAATCTCGGGCAAGTAAAATATCGCGAGACGAAGGGAATATATATATATATATGGGATTGATTGAATCCTGGCAACGTGGTTCATCCGATATGATCATCGATGAATGCGTGGGAGTCAATATGGGTTTCCAGACCCCGCAGTTGATTATTGATATAAGATCATGTCTGCATATTCTCGAACCAGAAGGGTCACACACTTAATGTGTCTCGACGCTAGGATAGATTGGATAATTGGTTTATGAGTTTTTGTTCGGAGTCTCGGATGGGATCCGGGACGTCACGAGAGGTTCCGGAATGGTCCGGAGAATAAGATTCATATAAGGCAATGCAGTTTTTGGAGTTTGGAATTGTTTCGGGTTAATCGGTATTGTACCTGAAGCTTCTAGAACCTTCCGGAGAGGGACCAACGTGGTCCCACCTGCTGGGAGGGGGCATGGGCCTATGAGGGAGTGCCCTGGCCGCATTGGGACAGGGGAACAAGGCCCCATAGGGCCCAGCCGGCCAAACACCTAGGAAATACTAGGGGAGCTTCTAGAAGGGAGGGGAAACTTGCCCCCACTCCTCCCTCCTTGGCCGCCGGCCTAGGGATTGGGGGAGGGGCTAGGGCTGGCCGCCCACCCCTCTATATAAAGAGGGCTGGGGGTGCACACCTCCCCTACACCTCCTCCTCAACCCTAGCCGTCCTGCTGCCACTCCTCTCTCTCTCCCTCCCGACTACGCGTAGGCGAAGCCCTGCTGCAGAAACTCTCCACCGCTTGCACCGCGTCGTCGCGTTGTAGATCCAATCCATCTCTCCACCCCACTTGCTAGAACGAGGAAGGAGGAGACGTCGAGGTGCCTCACGTGTGCATCTCTCGGAGGCATCGCCACTTGCGGTGTTAGATCGAATCGGATCGCGAGGAGGAGAAGCGAGTACGACTACATCACCCACGTTCCGTCGAACGTTCCGCTGTGCGAATCTTCAAGGGTATGAAGATCACATCTATTCCCCCTCATTGTTTGCATCTCCTAGATTAGATCTTGGCTTTCCCGTTCGCATCCGTAGAATTTTTTTGATTTACTATGCTGCGAAACCCTTCAGTGGTATCAGAACTAGATCTATGTGTAGATGTGTTTCACGAGTAGAACGCAACATGGTTGTTGCGGGAGTTGATGTTTTATGTTGCAAGCCTCTTGTTTTTGTACTTCTTATGACGCAGGATAGTGAGATCGAAGCGGTCCAGGCCAACCTTACACGACCTCGTTCGCGAGACCGGCTCCGCACTTGACGCGTGGCTTGTTTCACACATGCGGCTGGTGGATGCCAGTTTCTCTCACTGTAGTTGTCATGGGATTTACACCGGAGTTTGGCAACCATAATATCACCGTTGTGGCTTTCCGTAGGTAAGAATCGTTCTTAGCTTGCTACTCCCATAAGCCACATAAAACATGCAACAACAAAGTAGAGGCGTCTAACTTGTTTTTGCAGGGAGTGTTTTCTGTTATATGGTATGGCCCAAGATGTGATGTGTATGTTGTATGCGATGATCATGTTTTGTAATGTTTCACGACTTGCATGTCGATGAGTACACAACCGGCAGGAGCCATATGGTTGTCTTTATAATTGTGTATGACCTGTGTGTCAACTTCTTATACGCCATGTAATAGCTTTACTTTATCACTAAGTAGTTAGCAATAGTTGTAGTTGCAATTCGTGGTGGAGGCAATCATGGTGGAGTGATGGAGATCATGCCGGCACGCACAAGATGGAGATCATTGCACGAAGATTGGCTATACCATGTCACATAAAGTTATATGCATGTGATGTTTATCCTTTTATGTATCTTATTATGCTTAGATCGCGACGGTAGCATTATAAGATGATTCCTCACTTAAAGATCAAGATAAAACTGTGTTCTCCCCATGTATTCACCGTTGCGAAAGTTCGTAGTGTTCAAGCATCACGTGATGATCGGGTGCTATAAAATCTACGTTCACATACAACGGGTGCAAGACAATTTTGCACACGCGGAAATACTTGGGTTTGACTTGACGAGCCTAGCATGTATAGACATGGCCTCGGAACACATGAACCGAAAGGTTAAGCATGAGTCATATGAATGATATGATCGACACTTCGCTGTCCAGCATTGAAACCACATCTCTTCTCGTGAAGATCGGATTAGGTGTGGTGAATTTGGATCATGTTCACTAAACAACTTGAGGGATGTTGAATTTAGTGGGAGTTCATCTAGTAATTTGATTAAGTTGAACTAGTTATCATGAACATAGTCTAATTTGTACTTGCAAATATTGTAGATCAAATGGGTAAGTCCAACTTCAACTTCAACGTTTTTGCTGAGAAAGAAAAGCTTAGAAACAATGGGTCTAACTTCACCAACTGGTTCTGCAATCTGAGAATCATTCTCGCTGGCGGACAAAAGGACTATGTCCTTGAGGATGCGCTAGGTGACGCCCCTGCTGTAGATGCACCGGCTGATGAGAAAGCTGTTTATCAGTCGCGCAAATATGATTATGGTGTGATTAAGAGCACCATGTTGTTTGCTATGGAATCGGACCTTCAAAATCGTTTTGAAGATTATCCCGGGGCCTTTGAGATTCTTGAGGAGCTGAAAACTATGTTTCAGACTCAGGCCCGTTCTGAGAGATATGAGATCTCTGAGAAATTCTTTAACTGCAAGATGGAAGAAGGGAGTTCCGTTAGTGAGCACGCCATAAAGATGTCGGGCTACACTCAACGCCTTGAGCAACTGGACTACAAGATTCCAGAGGAGCTCAAGATTGACAGGGTTCTGCAATCACTCCCTCCCAGCTACAAAAGTTTTGTAGTGACTCATAATCAGATTGGTTCCACTGATACGATCACCGAGCTCTTCGCTAAGCTGAAAGCTACGGAGGTGGACATCAAAAAGGATAATCATGTGTTGATGGTCAACAATCCCCCCCAGCTTTAAGAAAGGTAAGGGTGCAAAGAAGCCCTTCAAGAAAGGCGGCGGCAAGCGTGTTGCACCTGCTGAGAAGAATCTCAAGTCTGGACCTAAGCCGGACACTGAGTGCTTCTATTGCAAGGACAAGGGTCACTGGAAGCGCAACTGTCTGAAGTACTTAGCGGACAAGAAGGATGGCACCATCAAAGGTATATTTGATATACATGTTATTGATGTTTTACTTACTAGCCCTCATTGTAGTGCCTAGGTATTTGATACTGGTTCAGTTGCTAATATTTGTAACTCGAAACAGGAGCTACGGAATAGACGGCAGCTTGCGAGGGATGAGGTGACGATGCGCGTTGGCAACAGATCAAGAGTTGATGTGATGGCCGTCGGCACGCTCTCCTTAGTTTTACCTTCGGGATTAGTTTTAAACCTTAATAAATGTTATTATGTGCCTGCGTTGAGCATGAACATCATATCTGGATCGTGTTTATTGCAAGACGGTTATTCATTTAAATCTGAGAATAATGGTTGTTCTATTTATATGAGTAACATCTTTTTTGGTCATGCACCTGCTGTGAATGGTTTATTTCTTCTGAATCTCGAAAGGGATGAAACACACATCCATAACATTGAGGCTAAGAGATGCAAGGTAGATAGTGATAATACTACTTATTTGTGGCACTGTCGTCTAGGTCATATTAGTGTAAAACGCATGAAGAAACTCCATTCTGATGGACTTTTGGAGTCTCTTGATTTTGAATCATTTGACACATGCGAACCATGCCTCATGGGCAAGATGATCAAAACCCCGTTCTCCGGAATGATGGAGCGAGCAACAGACTTGTTGGAAATCGTACATACTGATGTATGCGGAACGATGAGTGTTTCTATGCACGGTGGATATCGCTATTTTCTCACTTTTACCGATGACTTAAGTAGATTGGGTATATCTATTTAATGAAACATAAATCTGAAATGTTTGAAAAGTTCAAAGAATTTCAGAATGAAGTGGAGAACCATCGTAACAGAAAAATTAAGTTTCTACGATCCGATCGTGGAGGTGAATATTTGAGTTATGATTTTCTCACGCATCTTAAAGCAAGCGGAATCGTTTCGCAAATCACGCCACCCGGAACACCACAGCGCAATGGTGTGTCTGAATGCCGGAATCGAACTCTATTAGATATGGTTCGATCATTGATGTCTCTTACTGATTTGCCGTTATCATTTTGGGGTTATGCATTAGAAACCGCTGCATTCACTTTAAATAGGGCACCATATAAATCCGTTGAGACGACACCGTATGAACTGTGGTTTGGTGCTAAACCTAAGTTATCGTTTCTTAAAGTTTGGGGATGCGAAGCTTACGTCAAGAAGTTGATGCCGGACAAGCTCCAACCCAAAGCGGAGAAATGCGTCTTCATAGGATACCCTAAGGAAACTATTGGGTATACCTTCTATCACAGAACCGAAGGCAAAGTGTTTGTCACAAAGAAAGGATCCTTTCTTGAGAAGGAGTTTCTCTCGAAAGAAGTGAGTGGGAGGAAAGTAGAGCTAGACGAGGTTGTTGAACCTTCTCTTGAATTGGAGAGTAGCGCAGCACCTGAAATTGTTCCAGTGCCGCCTGCACCAACAATAGAGGAAGTTAATGACAAGTATCATGAAGCTTCGGATGATGCTACTACTGAACGTGGCAGGTCGACAAGGTCGCGAGCCCCTCCTGAGTGGTATGGCAACCCTGTCTTAACTGTCTTGTTAGTAGACGACAGTGAACCTGCGAACTATGAGGAAGTGATGATGAGCCCAGACTATGAGAAATGGCTAGAGGCCATGAAATCCGAATTGGGATCCATGAGCGAAAACCAAGTATGGACTTTGGTGGACCCTCCTAGCGACCGAAAGGCCGTTGAGTGCAAATGGATCTTCAAGAAGAAAACGGACGCGGATGGTAATGTTACCGTCTATAAAGCACGGCTTGTCGCGAAAGGTTTTCAACAAGTTCAAGGTGTTGACTACAATGAGACTTTCTCTCCCGTAGCGATGTTTAAGTCCATTCGGATTTTATTAGCAATTGTTGCATTTCATGATTATGAAATATGGCAGATGGATGTCAAGACTGCGTTCCTCAATGGAAACATTGATGAAGAGTTGTATATGATGCAACCCAAAGGTTTTGTCGATCCAAAGGATGCTGATAAAGTGTGCAAAATTCAGCGTTCCATTTATGGACTGAAGCAAGCATCTCGGAGTTGGAACCTTCGTTTTGATCAAGTGATCAAGAGCTTTGGATTTGTTCCAAATTGCTACGAAGCTTGTATCTACAAGAAAGTGAGTGGGAGCTCAGTGAAATTTCTGGTACTATATGTGGATGACATATTGATTATTGGAAATGACATTGACATGCTTAACGTTGTGAAGAGTTATTTGAACAAATGTTTTTCAATAAAAGACCTAGGGGAAGCTGCTTATATATTGGGCATCAAAATCTATAGAGATAGACAAAGACGCCTGATAGCTTTAAGCCAGGGTACATACCAAGACAAAGTTCTGAAAAGGTTCATAATGGATAAGGCAAAGAAAGGTTCAATGCCTATGTTGTCAGGTAAGATATTGAGCAAGGCTCAGTGTCCAGCTACGGTAAATGATAGAGAAGCTATGAGCAAAGTGCCTTATGCCTCGTCCATAGGTTCTATCATGTATGCCATGATGTGTACTAGACCGGATGTGTCCAATGCTCTTAGTTTGACGAGCAGATACCAAAGTGATCCAGGAGTGGAACACTAGACAGCCGTGAAGAACATCCTAAAGTACCTAAATAGGACTAAAGAAATGTTCTTAGTCTATGGAGGTGATGAACAACTCGTCGTAAAGGGTTACGTCGACGCTAGTTTCGACACCGACAAGGATGATTCTAAATCTCAGACAGGATACGTTTATATTTTGAATGGAGGAGCTGTGAGCTGGAGAAGCTGCAAGCAAAGTGTGATCGCGGGATCTACAGTAGAAGCGGAATACATGGCTGCTGCAGAAGCGTCAAGTGAAGGAGTTTGGATCAGGAACTTCATCACTGAGCTTGGCATGGTTCCAAGCGCCTTGGACCCACTGGAGATATTGTGTGACAACACTGGCGCCATAGCACTAGCTAAGGAACCAAGATATCATCCAAAGACCAAGCAAATCAACCGCAAGTTTCATATAATCCGAGATTATATAGCAGATGGAGATCTGAAGATTAGCAAAGTACATACAGATCTGAATGTCGCAGATCCATTGACTAAACCTCTTCCACGTGCAAAACATGATCATCACCTTAGTGCCATGGGTGTTAGATTGTTGCCATATGTAAATTAGATTATTGACTCTAGTGCAAGTGGGAGACTGTTGGAATTATGCCCTAGAGGCAATAATAAAGATGTTATTATTATAATTCTTGTTCGTGATAAAGTTTATATTCCATGCTAGAATTGTATTAAGCGGAAACTTTAATACTTGTGTGGTTTGTGAACAACACTGTGTCCCTAGTATGCCTCTATGGACTAGCTCATTGATTAATGATGGTTAAGGTTTCCTAACCATAGACATGAGTTGTCGATTAATAATGAGATCATATCATTGGAGAATGATATGATGGACAGACCCAAACTAAGCGGAGCAATTAGATCGTGTCATCGTGTTCATATTTGCGAAGATTTTCTTATGTCAAATATTGTATTCCTTAGACCATGAGATAATACAACTCCCTGGTATCGGAAGAAAGCTTTGAGGTCATCAAACGTCATCCTATGAGAGGGTGATCATAAAGGTGTCTCTCAGGTGATCGGAAAGTACCTGTTGGGTTGTATGTATCGAGATGGGATTTGTCCCTCCCAAGTCGGAGAGATATACTTCGGGCCCACTCGGTAATCGATATCAACACCGCTTGCAAGCATGTGGTTAAGGAGTTAATCACAAAGTGATATCGGATTACGGAACGAGTAAAGTACTTGCTGTGAACGGGATTGAACTAGGTATGACGGTACCGACGATCAAATCTCGGGCAAGTAAAATATCGCGAGACGAAGGGAATATATATATGGGATTGATTGAATTCGGGCATCGTGGTTCATCCGATATGATCATCGATGAATGTGTGGGAGTCAATATGGGTTTCCAGACCCCGTTGTTGATTATTGATATAAGATCATGTCTGCATATTCTCGAACCCGAAGGGTCACACACTTAACGTGTCTCGACGCTAGGATAGATTGGATAATTGGTTTATGAGTTTTTGTTCGGAGTCTCGGATGGGATCCGGGACGTCACGAGAGGTTCCGGAATGGTCCGGAGAATAAGATTCATATAAGGCAATGCAGTTTTTGGAGTTCGGAATTGTTTCGGGTTAATCGATATTGTACTGGAAGCTTCTAGAACCTTCCGGAGGGGGACCAACGTGGCCCCACCTGCCGGTAGGGGGAGTGGTCCTATGAGGGAGTGCCCTGGCCGCATTGGGCCAGGGGCACAAGGCCCCATAGGCCCCAGCCGGCCAAACACCTAGGAAACCCTAGGGGAGCTTCTAGAAGGGAGGGGGAAACTTGCCCCAACTCCTACCTCCTTGGCCGCCGGCCTAGGGCTTGGGGGAGGGGTTAGGGATGGCCGCCCACCCCTATATATAAATAGGGCTGGGGGCGCACCCCTCCCATACACCTCCTCCTCAACCCTAGCCGCCCTGTTGCACCTCCTCTCTCTCTCTCCCTCCCGACTACGCGTAGGCGAAGCCCTGCTGCAGAAACTCTCCACCGCTTGCACCGCGCCGTCGCGTTGTAGATCCAATCCATCTCTCCACCCCACTTTCTGGACCGACGAAGGAGTAGACATCGAGGTGCCGCACGTGTGCATCTCTCGGAGGCATCGCCACTTGCGGTGTTAGATCGGATCGGATCGCGAGGAGGAGAAGCGAGTACGACTACATCACCCACATTCTGTCGAACATACCGCTGTGCGAATCTTCAAGGGTATGAAGATATCATCTATTCCCCCTCGTTGTTTGCATCTCCTAGATTAGATCTTGGCTTTCCCGTTCGCATCCGTAGAATTTTTTTGATTTACTATGCTTCGAAACCCTTCACTAGACTCTTCTAGATCATTCTGGTGAAAACACCGGAATCATTCCCGAACTCCGGAATTGGATTTTCCTTATATGAATCTTATTCTCCATACCATTCCGGATCTCGTCGTGATATCCCGGATTCCATCCGAGACTTCGAACAACATTCGTTCTTCCTACTTACATTTCATATCTACTAAACAACATCGAATCCTTAAGCGTGTCTCCCTACGGTTCGTGAATTATGTAGACATGACCGAGACTCTTCTCCGATCAATAACCAATAGAGGAATTTGGAAATTCATATGGCTCCCACATATTTCTACGATTACATTGCGATCGAATGAACCATTTACATACGATACCAATTTCCCTTTGTCTCGCGATATTTTACTTATTCCGAGGTCGTATCGTCAATATCTCTCCATACCTAGTTCAACCTCGTTACCGATAAGTACTCTTTACTCGTTCATGTGATATGTGATCCCTTGTGAGCCAGTCACATGCTTGCAAGCTAATTGGATGACATTCCACCGAGAGGGCCTAGAGTATATTTATCCGTCATACGGATGGACAAATCCCACTCTTGATCCATGTGCCTCAACACATACTTCCCGAACACTCAATGCCACCTTTATAACCACCCAGTTACGAGGTGGTGTTTTATCTCATCAAAGCATCCATCCGGTGATGGTGATTAGCATGATCTCATGGTCGAAGGAATCACGTTACTATGTATCAGAAAGCTTATAGCAAACGAACTAATGAAATGCCTTGATCTTTATGCTACGCTTATCTATAGGAGTATGTCCATCACACCATTTTCCTAATGATATGATCTTGTTGTTAATAACATCTCAATGTTCATGATCAGGAAACCATGATCATCTATCAACCAACAAGCTAGTATTATAAAGAGGCTTTACTAGGGACTCTAATAAGTTTACAAATCACAAAAGTATTAATGTTTCCGGTTAATACTATTATAGCATGAATGTAAACATTTATCATAAACACAAAATATAATAATAACTACTTTTATTATTGCCTCTGGGGCATATCTCCAACACTGTGGCAGATCTGGATTTCTCATGATGTGTCTGTGGTATCTACCCTACCGACACACCTCCCGAGCAGTGCCTGGATAACCTAAGGATCTAGGGTTCCTTCTGAAATCCACATCCAGATCCTTATAGGGCCCTATCGGTCGCTCACTTTACCTATGAGTGGTTGAGATTGACTGTCTCCACTCACTTTCACTCGCCCCTGCTCCACGAGTCCCATTTCCGGTCCTAGCTCTGAATGGGACTCCATTTATGAGTAGTCCACAACCACCAGTTCGAGCCTTGACCCATGCCCCTGGCCCGTATGTCCTGGCCCCATCTCATAGTAGCGCCCTTCTCCTTCCTCCGATGTCAAATCCATCATCACTGTCAGTACTCCTGCACAACATGGGAGTGACCTCAGCCTCACCTTCTCGGTGCCCTTCCTCCCGCCCACTTGGGATCCCTTCCCTTTAGGCGCCGGCCAGATTGTTTGATGTCGGGGATATGACCTCGGGTACCCTGGAGTTGGGGCATAAAGAGACCTGTGTAAGGAATAAACAATTTAATAAAAGATATGGGTGGAAAAAATACATATATGAGTAAAGATATGAAGTATAAGAGGGATGAGAAAATAATGGAAAGAGCTCTCTAGGCCGAATTAGGCATAATTTGGCCTCAAGATAAACCAGCTGGGCTGAATTAGCCAGAACATGGCCAGTCTTCCTAGATCAAGACAAGACAGAGAGAGCAGAACCTCGGTTGGGCCGAGATTCACTTAATTCGTCCTAGATCAAAAGGAACCCGACTGAGCTCAACTCCCTTCTCCTGGGTGGGCAGAGTACTAGCTAATTAGGCCCACAACGGGCCGCCAGCTCCCAGCAGCGCTTCACCCTGGTGCCACCTAGTTTCTTCCTGCCAAGAACGACGCCAGTGTTCCACTCCATCGCCTCGTTTCCCCGGCTAGGCCGGATTACTCAGTCGGCCTGCCAAGCAACGTCGCCAGGAGCCCACGACAGGCCGCCAGCTCCCCACCAAGCAACCTCACCCCGACGCTGTCATTTCCCCATCAAGCTCCCTCGACCCCCCATCTCTTCCCCATTTGGGCCGAGTCTTGCTAAGCCAGGCTGCCAATGGCCTTCATCGCCACCTCGCCGCCATCCTTCCTCGCGTGGGCCAGGAGCAGGTCAACTCGGCCCACTCCGGGTTAACTTATCTACACATGTGCTAAAACGGCCGGGGTTAGGGATTATTTGGCTGGGCCTTCATAGGGGTTTGACTCAGCTTAGCCCCTACTATCCCCTCCTAGGCCGGGTTAATAGTGATTCGGCTGGGCCACAAATTTACTGCACCAGGATGGGCCGAAGCAGGAAATCCCAAGCCGAGATTGCTGTCCACGGGGCCAATTCTACCTAGAAGAAAGCCTCTAGGCAGAGTTTTAGCCCTCCAGGCTGAGTTTGGCACTGCATCGATTTCCTGCACTGCAACAACTCTAAACCCAACCTCTAAATCGACACACTGTCAAGCAATTCAAGCTCTTCAGGTCAAATTCCAATCTTGGGACGCCCTTGGCTCAGACTGGCACATGCTAAGGAATATGCCCTTGGCATCTCCAGAGATGCTAGGGAATATGACAGGCATCTCTTGAGATGTGACGGCATATGTTTGGCATCTCAGGAAGATGTTGGGGAATATGCTGAAGAGATACCGATGACAAGAACTACAAGAAAATAGACTAGTCTGACTAGGACCGGGCGTATGGAGCAACCCTTGTCCCATGTATCCCCTTTATAAGTAGAACTAGGGGGATCATTCCAGGAGAGGCCCTCGAAGGGCTCCTCTCTTCTCTGCTCGTTAGAAGCTTACCTTCTTCCTCCTATGCTTTCATAGAGAAAACTATTAGAGGCATATGAGATACAGCTCAAGGAGCACCATTGTAGCCACTATGTATGGCAAGATTATATGAGAGCTAGATGCAGGAGTAGAGGTGTTATCTCTCTAGAAGAGCCTCAAACCTGGATACATCGTGTTTCTCCATGTTCTTCCGAAAGCGGTCTTCACTGCATCATCCCTCCTCAGATTCCTCCACGTTCATCGGCCCCAACTTTAGCCTACCCATGGCATATGTCATGATACCACCATGACATTTGGCGCCCACCGTGGGGCTGATCAGAGGCGCTGGTTGGGTTTCCATCCGGACATGAAAGTCTTCATTAACCTCTGCTACATCATCGAGCAAGAACTTCTTCATCCTCTTCCCCAACATACAGAGAGCAGGGAAGTTGGCATATGAGCCTCCCTGGTTGACTCAGCGAGCCTGACATGGCAAGCCTGACTCAGCAAGCCTGACTCAACGAGCCTGACTCGGCAAGCCTAACTCAGCAAGCCTGATTCAACAAGCATGACGCAGCAAGCCTGACTCGGCAAGCCTGATTCGTAAAGCATGACTTAGCAAGACTGACTCAGCGAGCCTGACTCATCAAGCCTGACTCAGCAAGCCTAATTCGGTAAGCATGACTCATGCAATCCTCACTCAGCAAAGCCCGATTCAGAAAAGCATGACTCAGTAAGCCTGACTCGGCAAACATGGCTCCACAAGCATGACCCGGCAAGCATGACTCAACCTGAACCTCTTCACCAAGGATACTATAAGTATCAGTTGACTCGGCAAGCATGACTCAACCTCAACCTCTTCACAAAAGCATACAGTGAGTATCAAATAACTCAATCACCAACACGCACATGAGATAACCCCGAATGTCACTTAGAGGCTATCACCCTCAGTCACTTAGTAGTTTTCCCCAGGAAGGAGATAACTCAACCTGGGGACTAGCCAACTTATTAGTAGAACCACCCTTAGATGGAAAAAGTATCTCGGGGACTTGGATTGTAACTTGACTCTGCGTCCTCTTCATATAATTGTTACATAGACTAGACTTAAGATATGTCCTCGGTTATGTACTTACAAATGTCATCTGCTATATGTCCTTTATCTATGTCTTATCTTACTCCAGTGCATGGCCCTTTATATGCACCAATTGACTAGCTATGTCATTTTGAGATGTTTAATGATAAGGAAACTTACCAAGTTGTCACAAAACGTATAACTCGGATTGTTATTCGATTCAGCTTGCCAGGTTATCCTTAACTCGGATTGGCATTTAACTCAGCTTGCCAGGTTATCCTTAACTCGGATTAGCATTTAATTCAACTTTCCATCTTGCCAGGTTATCCTTAACTCATCTTGTCAGGTTATCCTTAACTCAGATTGTTATTTAACACAGCTTGCCAGGTTATCTTTAACTTGGATTGGCATTTAATTCAGCTTGCCAGATTATCCTTAACTCAGCTTGCCAAGTTATCCTTAACTCGAATTGGTACTTAACTTAGCTTGCCAGGTTATCCTTAACTCGGATTGGTATTTAATTCAGCTTGCCAAGTTATCTTTAACTCGAATTTGTATTTTAATTCAACTTGCCAAGTTATCTTTAACTCGGATTTGTATTTTAACTCAGCTTGCCAGGTTATCTTTAACTCAGATTGGTATTTAATTTAGCTTGTCAGGTTATCTTTAACTTGGATTTGTATTTTAACTTAGCTTGCCAATTTATCCTTAACTCGGGTTGGTATTTAATTCAGCTTGCCAGGTTATCTTTAACTCGGATTTGTATTTTAACTCAGCTTTCCAGGTTAACCTTAACTCGGATTGCTATTTAACTCAGCTTGCCAGGTTATCTTATATCTCGAATGGCAATTTGCCAGCATATCTTAGACTCATCATACTCAATCTCGGATCTATCTCTCGGATCCCAACTCATGGCAGTTTGCCAGCATATCACATCTTATATCTCGGATCGACGTTTATGGCAGTTTGTCAGTTCATCATAAAGTCATATCGTATCTCAAAATTATATCTCAGGTCCATATTTATGGTAGTATGCCAGCATATCATAAGGTCATATTATATCTCAGCAATTATAACTCGGATTTGAGATATATGTCATATTTGAGTCATATAACTTTGATCTTGAGTCAGATAGAATTTGAGACATATGTCAGTTTTGAGTCATGTAACTTAGATTTTGATTCATATAACTCGGATTTGAGACATATGTCAGATTTGAGTTATATAACTCAGATTTTGAGTCAAATACCTCAGATTTCATACATATGTCAGATTTAAGTCATATAACTCAGATTTGAGTCACATAACTCGGATTTGAGACATATGTCAAGTTTTACTCATATGACTCAGATTTTGAGTCAGGTTACTCGAATTTGAGTCATGTAACTCGGATGGGATAACCCTGATGAGATAACTCGGATTGGAACTTATGACCAGTGCCCATGAAGGCCATAAGTCACAACTTACCCAAAGGGGTTATATGACTAGTGCCCGTGAAGAGCAGAAGTCACAACTTACCCAAAAGTGTTATATGACCAGTGGCCATGAAGGCCGGATGTCAAGACTTACCCAAAAGGGTTATATGACCAGTGCCCATGAAGGCCAGAAGTCACAACTTACCAAAAAGGGTTATATGACCAATACCCATGAAGACCGGATGTCAAGACTTACCCAAAAGGGTTATATGACCAGTGCCCATGAAGGCTATAAATCAAAACTTATCCAAAATGGTTACATGACCAGTGCCCATGAAGGACATAAGTCACAACTTACCCAAAAGGGTTATATGACTAATGCCCATGAAGGACGGATGTTAAGACTTACCTAAAAGGGTTATATGATGAGTGTCCAAGAAGGCCGAACGACATCACTTTCCCAAAAGGGTTATATGTCAATTCACTTAATGAAGGAAATATGACGATTGTTGATTCACATGATTCAGATTGTGAGTTAATGTGTAACTCAGGAGATACTTAATATGAAGCCTATGCACGACTCTACGAGTCTCACATAGCCTCAGGTACTAATGTCGGGGATATGACCCCGGGTACCCTAGAGTTAGGGCATAAAGAGACCTCTGTAAACGAATAAACAATTTAATAAAACATATGGGTCGGAATAATACATATATGAGTAAAGATATGAGGTATAAGAGGGATGATAAAAAAGAAAAAAAAGGTAAAGAGCTCTCTAGGCCAAATTAGGCATAATTCGGCCTCAAGATAAACAAGCTGGGCCGAATTAGCTAGAACCTGGCCAGTCTTCCCAGATCGAGACAAGACAGGGAGAGCAAAACCTCGGCTGGGCTGGCTAAGCTCAACTCCCTTCTCGCGGGTGGGCCAAGTACTAGCTAATTCGGCCTACCACGGGCCGCCAGTTCCCATCATTGCTTCACCCCAGCGCCACCTTGTTTCCTCCCGCCAAGAACAACGCCAGCGTTCCACTCCATCGCCTCGTTTCCCCGGTTGGGCCGGATTACTTGGTCAGACCACCAAGCTACGTCGCTAAGATCCCACGACAGGCCGCCAGCTCCCCACCAAGCGACCTCACCCCGACGTCGTCATTTCCCCATAGATCTCCCTCGACCCACCATTGCTTCCGCGGATGGGTCGAGTTCTTGCTAAGCCGGGCCGCCAGCGGCCTTCATTGCCACCTCGCGACCATCCCTCCCTGGGTGTGCCGGGAGCAGGTCATCTCGGCCCACTCCGAGTTAACTTCTCTAGACAGGTGCTAAAACGGGCTGGGTTAGGGATTATTCGGTTGGGCCTTCACAGGGGTTTGACTCAGCTTAGCACCTGCTATCCCCTCCTAGGCCGGGTTAACAGTAATTCGGCTGGGCCACAGGTTTACTGCACCAGGATGGGCCGAAGGAGGAAACCCCAGGCCGACATTGCTGTCCACAAGACCGAATCAGCCCACAAGAAAGCATCTAGGCCAAGTTTCAGCCCTCCAGGCTGAGTTTGGCACTACCTCGATCTCCTGCACTGCAAAAATTTTAAACCCAACCTCTACATCGACACACTGTCAAGCCAAGTCAAGCTCTTCAGGTCAAATGTCAGTCCTGGGACGCCCCTGACTCAGACTGGCACATGCTAAGGAATATGCCCTTGGCATCTCCAAAGATGTTAGCGAATATGCCAGGCATCTCTTGAGATGCTAGGGCATATGCTGGGCATCTCAGGAAGATACTGAGAAATATGCTGAAGAGATACCGACGACAAGAACTGCAAGACAACAGACTAGTCTGACTAGGACCATGCGTATGGAGAAATCTTTGTCCCCTGGGCTCCCCTTTATAAGGAGCACCAGGGGGATCGTTCCCGGAGAGGCCCCTGAAGGGCTCCTCTCTTCTCTGCTTGTTAGGATCTCACCTTCTTCGTCCTCTGCTTCACAGATTCTCAGAGATAAAGCTACTAGAGGCTTAGAAGATATAACTCAAGGAGCACAATTGTAGCCACCATATATGACAATATTATATCAGAGCTAGATGCAGGAGTAGAGTTGTTATCTCTCTAGGAGAGCCTCAAACTTGGATATATCGTGTTTCTCCATGTTCTTCCGAGTGCGGTCTTCACTGCATCATCCCTCCCCGGATTCCTTCACGTCCATCGGCCCCAACTTTAGCCTACACATCGCATATGTCGTGATATCACCACGACATTTGAACAAAAAGCACCACTCACGATTCAAATCTAGGTCTTCGGCCACCCGGTGCGAACATCGTTTGCCGCCGTTGATGACGGAGGCAGACTCCCAACTCCGCCGCTCTCAATATGAACTCTCCCAATGTCGCCATTGATGGCCCTTGCTTTGGCAAGCTCGCCGCTGACTCTAGATCCAACTCCCCCTCGTCCTTGGTCCCTTCCTCCTCCGATAGTTTCCCCCTCCTTGGTGCCGCCGAGGACCCAAAACCTGCTCCCACATCCTCCCACCCTTGGGGAGTAGTTTGGGGGAGCCCGCTGCTCCTTTCCTTCACGTTTTCACTAATAAATTGTGTGAATTTTTTTTCTGTATGAATAGGTAGAGCTCTGGTCGGATTTTCCACTTCTAAAATTTAGCTTAGCTTTTACAACAATCTTATTGATGTAGCTTCTGTGCTAGATATTGTGGGAGAGTGAGACTGTGAGAGTGCCTCAGGTTTCGGAATACGAAAATGCGATAAGACAAATCACACAGACCTTTGTAAATTATATCACAGGTCGTGTTAGTTTCGTACATGCCATATGCTGACTGACGTGTAGTTGGTCTCACTACAAAAGTCTTGACTGGGGATCACTTTTGACGGCCTTGGCGTGTGGGTATGTGCACGATGTTTCGAAGAAACCAGTCACAAGTTTCCATGGTCTTCTCAAATCTCAACCACGACTTGGCGACGCACCTAACCTAACCGGGTTGTCTGCTTACTGAACTCAAAAAGGTTAAGGAGTCAAGACGCACTAATCTTCTTTGTGAAGCAAAGTTTAAGCCAAACCACCTCAAAGAAAAACAATTGCATACACTGATCACACCGACTGATCAACCGCCAATTCCCATTGGAACCGACCTTTGCGTTTCTTATCACTCCAATTAAAAGCTGCCCGCCGCAGTTCCGCCATAGAAACACACCTGATTAGAAGATCGATCGATGTCTTAAGCAAACCCTCACACAGCTACAGCGTCAGTCCGAGCTGGCCATGGCCATGACATCTCCAAACAACAGAGCGCTTGAACGGTACAAGAACGCCGTCACGGCGGCCACCTCCGTCGTGGGCGCGGCCATGCTGCTGCGCCGGCTCATAGCCGACATCCTCCCAGGCACGGCCCTCGGCGCGCTGCTCCTCCTGCCCCCCGCCTCCGCCCGTCGCCACGCCGTGCTCATCGAGGAGTTCGACGGCGCCCTGTACAACCGCGTCTTCTTGGCGGCCAGGGCGTACGTCTCCACGCTCCTCGCCGCGGCGCCGTCCGTGCCGCTGATGAAGGCTAGCCTGCCGCGCGGAGCCAGCGCGGAGCACGTCCTGCTCGCCATGCGGCCCGGCACGGCGGTCGTCGACGTGTTCGACGGGGCTAAGCTCACGTGGCGCCTGAGCAGGAAGCAGGACGGCAGGCGTCGGGCCGCGGAGGATGCGCGCGAGGTGTTCAAGCTCAGCTTCGACGCGCAGCACAAGGACATGGTGCTCGGCTCCTACCTGCCGGCCGTCATGGCCCGCGTGGAGGCCATGTCCCAGGAGCAGAGGCAGACCAAGCTCTACAGCAACGAGTGGGGCAAGTGGCGGACCGTGAGGCTCCGCAACGCCTCGACGTTCGCGACGGTGGCCATGGACGGCGCGCTGCGGGAGGCCGTGGTGGACGACCTGGACAGGTTCTTGACCCGGAAGGAGTATTACCAGCAGACGGGGAGGGCGTGGAAAAGGGGATATTTGATCCACGGGCCGCCAGGCACCGGCAAGTCCAGCCTGGTCGCCGCCATCTCCAACCACCTCCATTTCGACGTGTATGACCTCGACGTCGGCGGCGTCAGGTCCAACACCGAGCTGAGGAAACTGCTGATCCGGATGAAGAACAGGTCCATACTGTTGGTCGAGGATGTCGATTGCGCCGTTACCACGGCGCCGCGGAGGGATGCGAATGGAGAAGGCCCCGATGGGAGCAATCCGGCTTCCAAGAATCACAAGGTTAGTTGGTCGTACTCCTAATATTGCTCGTATTGTGAGCTGCATTGAACGAGGGGTGTACGCCCATCGACGAAACAAATTAAACGATTAATCGACACTAGAATGAGCAGACACGCCATGAACACAGTTTTAAGTACTAGCAGTATGTAGAAGCCTCTACTTTGTCAAACAAATATTCGTAGAAGCCTCTAATTTTGAGCACCTTTTTTTCTTAATTGCTTCTTCGAGAAGGTAAATTTTTTCACGAATACGAAGGTAAAGTTAAAGTTTGAAGAAGAGACCAATCATGATGAGACACTTCATAGAAAAAAGGAACGTTCTGATGCGACGCTTTTCGAAATCTCGTGAGTGCGCTCATGCAGTGCGCTGTGCGTACGCATGTGCAGCTTCCAGGTCATTGCTTTAGATCAGAACACTAAAACGACAGCACAACACTGCACTGCTTCAACTACAGCAAGTCACGGAGCTGTACGTTTGTAATACTGTTTGTCCAACAATCTGTGGCTCCTGAGCTGTAAAACTTGCAAATGGAAATCTCAAGCATCGTCGATTGCACGATTCCCCTTTTTTTTTTCTTTGATCGGATGCTAGCTTGTCATCAGTTGCCTTGCCATGTGTACCGCGTGATGCATGCAGGTCACTCTGTCCGGGCTACTCAACATGGTGGACGGCCTCTGGTCCAGCAGCGGCCACGAGCGCATCCTCATCTTCACCACCAACCACAAGGACCGCCTGGACCAGGCGCTGCTCCGCCCCGGCCGGATGGACATGCACGTCCACATGGGCTACTGCGGCTTCGTCGCCTTCAGGGAGCTCGCCGCCAACTACCACGGCGTCCACGACCACCCGCTCTTCGCGGAGATCGAGGCGCTGCTGCGGGAGGTGGAGGCGGCGCCGGCGGAGGTCGCCGAGAGGCTGCTCGCCACAGACGACGCCGATGTCGCCGTCGAGATGGCCGCGAAGCTGCTGAGGGACAGGAAGGCAGGGACCGGGGAAGACGTCGGGTACATCAAGCAGAAGCTCCACGCAGGGCCTAGGCGCCCGCGTCGGCCGCCAGCGCCGGCGCCTCGTCGTGGCGTCGTGGGTGCTGCAAGACGGGCGGTGCTCGACGAGGAAATTGGTGGCTCCTCACGACGAGGCCAGGGGCGTGGTGGATCTGGGACAGCGCGGCGTGGCCGAGGTGGAGTGCGCGGACGTGGACGGCGGTAGACAAACGTACCAAACACCAGCTGCCAGCTTGCCATGAGTGACAATCCGCACATGCCACTGCATACAGATGGATCTTTTGTGAGATCTCATCTTTTGTAGATCTCGTGAACACATATGGTAGGCACTACAATGTCCTCGTACATCATATGCGTATATATAAGAGAACTAATGTTTTTTTTTTTTGCTAAATTTCGCCGGTCTATTAATAATTATTAATAGCAGTATATAAAAGTCTAAATGTAATAAAAATTGAAGAAACACTAATGTTATCCATCAGTATGGAAGTACTCCTTCGTCCACTAATCTTAAAGACATCTAAGCTTTCTAGCTTTGAGCTTCTTTGATCAATTGGAAGGCCGCTTTTGTTGGGCCTACCCGCTCATGTGTTACCGTGTGTACAAATACTAGCAGTTTTTTAAGAGTTAAAAATCAAATTTGATTGTTGCTCTCTTTTTTTTAGATGTGAACCAATTAGACTCTTGTACCATACATCCACTGTTTTGTATTTTATAAATTTGTAAGATACAACTTTCGTTGCCTCGGAGCACGTAATGATTTATAATTGGAAATTGATCATCTTTTTTTCTGTTATAAAACTTCCTGCAGTAGAAATATTTTAGTTGTTAACGATAGGCAGATCGGCATTATATTTGGATTAGGATTTGTATTGGTCACATATTCTAGGGCTATTTCTGTAGTAGTGATATTTTACTTGCTAATATCACCTGGCCAATTAGTTCTATACTTGAATTAGAATCCTAATGGGAACATATCTGTAGAATTATAATGAATCTCACATATATTGATTGTGGCGAATATAAGGAGTATATATGAGGCTGGAGTCACAACCGATTCAGCCAAAATCCCAACCGACTCGGCTAGCCTAACCAACTTGTATTACAAGACAAACTCATAATCTAACATCCCCTCGCAGTCTCATCGTGGGGTTCAACAACGTTGAGACTGAATCGAATGTCAGTAAAAGGCGCAGTAGCAAGAGCCTTGGCGAAGATATCAGCAAATTGCGCTGTGGTAGGAACATGTAGAACCCGTACTTGGCCCAAAGCAACCTTCTCCCAAACAAAGTGGATATCGATCTCGATGTGCTTGGTGCGACGATATTGCACTGGATTGCTGGACATGTATATAGCTGAAACATTGTCACAATAAATAATGGTTGCTTGATGAATAGGATGGTGCAACTCCGATAGTAGCTGGCGTAGCCAAACCGTTTTAGCAACCGTGTGAGCAACCACCCTATACTCAGCCTCTGCAGAAGACCTTGAGACTGTAACTTGTCTTTTTGAAGACTACAAAACCAAATTGTTACAAAAAAACACAGTATCTGGACGTAGATCTAAGAGTGCCTTTGAGGTATCTAAGAATACGTTTGACATGGTTATGATGTGGAATGCGGGGGTAATGCATATAGAGACAAGCTTGTTGGACACCATAAGAAAGCTCAGGACGTGTAAGAGTAAGATATTATAGAGCACCTACAAGACTGCGATAAAGAGTAGGATCGGAAAAAGACTCACCATCAGCAGAAAGTTTAAAAGATGTGTCAACAGGAGTACGAGAGGGCTGACAATCCTGCATCCCTGCCCGCAAGAGAAGGTCAAGAACATATTGTCATTGGGATAGAAAAAGATAATTGGAATTACGAGCGACAGAAATACCAAGAAAATTATGTAAGTGACCTAGATCAGTCATGGAGAATTCGGTGTTTAAAAGAGAAATAATATGGTTGAGAAAAGGGGTGGAGGAAGCTATGAGGACAATATCATCAACATAGAGAAGTAAATAAGAAGTTTGTGAATTTTGATTGTAGACAAAAAGAGAGGAATCAGAAATATAAGGAACAAAACCTATTGTTTGGATAAAAATAGAAAAACGTTGAAACCATGCTCGTGGGGCTTGTTTAAGGCCATAAAGAGTTTTTGGAGGAGACAGACGTGATTGGGTAGATTAGGATTTTTGAATCCAAGAGGTTGTTGACAATAGACTGTTTCATTAAGACTTCCATGAAGAAACACATTTTTAACGTCGAGTTGATGAATAGGCCAAGAGGAGGAAATAGCAAGACTAAGGACAGTACGAACTGTGCCTGGCTTAACAACAGGAGAAAAAGTTTCATCATAGTCAATTCCATGTTGTTGAGAGAAACCCCGACAAACCCATCTGGCTTTATAGCGAGCAAGAGATCCATCGGAGTGGAATTTTTGGCGAAAGACCCATTTGCCGGAGACAATGTTTGCACCATGTGGTCGGGGAACAAGTTGCCAAGTGTCATTTTGCAATAGAGCTTGAAACTCATCTCGCATGGCTGAGGACTAATGAGGATCTAGAAGATAAGCTTTGTAGGTACGAGGAATAGGTGAAATTTGGGATTCGGCAAGAAGAGTGAGACGTTCTTTAGGTTGAAGGCGAAAACTAGACTTAGCACGAGTGCGCATAACATGGTCATTGCTAGGAGAAGTAGTGGGGATGGCACGTGAGTGTAGGGTTCGCAGCATAGAAAACAAAAAATTTCCTACGATGTGAACTATATACCAAGATCTATCTACTAGATACAAACAACGGGCGGATGTATATCCGTAGAGAACATACCCTTGAAGACCGACAAAGCTTAACGAGTTCAACTCGTGGTTGATGTAGACAATCTCTTGCCGATCTCAAGATCGAGAGGAAGTCCTAGCGCCGCAAATCAGCAGCGCATCCGTGCTCGCACACACGTTCGAGGCACCGAGCAACCTCCGCCTCCTCGCTCCAGCGATGCAGCGGAAGCACAACTCTTTCTTGCCGAATAGCCACCGGGAACATGTATCTCGCTAGTCCGAGACCATGGGGGATAAATTCTAGAGGGGGAGAGAGATCCTTCACGAGGAGGTGTGTGAGACAAGTGAGGAGGGGGCTCCTTTTATAGGAGGAGGGGGGGAACCCCAAGGGGGTGGCCGGCGCATGGGGCTGCCCCCTTGCCCTCCCCTCTTCATGTGGGTGGACACTCCACTCACAAATCTCCTTTAAATTCCCTCCACTCAAAAGTCCACTCAAATTCCCATTAAATTTCCACCAAATTTAATGCAAACTCTCATTAAATAAAACTCTTTTATTTTATTCAGAATTTTGTCAATTACTTTAATGACAAACATTCACAAATAACCCCTTGCTAGAATTCTATTTCACATGCATAACCACTTTATGCAATTTCACCCGAAAACCTGTTTCGGTATCTAGTGAAATAAATTCCTGCGCTTGTTCATTCTTTCGGCATGAAACATTTGCTCAAATTGGATGTCGGTGTCTCTTAAGTGTGTCATCCTACGGTTCGTGAATAATGCGTACATGATCGAGACCCCTCTCGGATCAATAATCAGAAGCGGGATCTGGAGACCCATACTGACTCCCACACATTCAACGATGACTTTCTTGTGATCGTCGGAACCTTTTACGCTAGTATCTTAATCCCTTTTTTCACGATATATTACATGTCCGAGATTCGATCATCGGTATCTCCATACCTAGTTTGATCTCGTTACCGACATGCACTCTTTTCTCGTTCCTGTGATATAACATTCTAGTGATCAAATCACTTGCTTGCAAGCTAATCAATGTGATATCACCGAGAGGGCCCAGAGTATATCTATCCGTCATCGGGATGAACAAATTCCACTCTCGATCCATGAGCCTCAACATAACACTTTATTAGTTCTGAATCCATCTTTATAATCACCCTGTTACGGTGTGACGTTTGATGTTATCAAGAAACTCTTCCGGTGTTAGTGATTGACATGATCTCATGGTCTAAGGATTAGGATCACTTCGTAAGTTGTTTTAGCAATATAAACACAATGACTTTGATCGTAATGCTATAATTCGGATGAATGTTCATCACACCATTACACTAATGTTGTGATCCCGTTATTAACAACATCCAATGTCCATGATCAGGAAACCTTGATCATCTTGTTAATCAACGAGCTAGTTTATGAGAGAGGCATAACTAGGAACTTTATGTTTGTTTATTAAACACACATGTATTAACATTTCCGTATTAATACAATTATAGCATGCAAAATAAACATCTATCATATACTTGGAATACACATAATAAACACTTTATTATTGCCTCTCAGGGCATATTCCCTTCAGTCTCCCACTTGCACTAGAGACAATAATCTAGTTACATAGTGATAAATCTAACACCCATTGAGTTCTGGTGTTGATCACGTTTTGCTCTAGGGAGAGTTTTAGTCAACGGATCTGCTACATTGAGATCCGTATGTACTTTACAAATCTTTATATCTCCATCCTTGACATGCTCGCAGATGGAGTGAAACCGGCGCTTAATATGCTTGGAATGCTTGTGAGACCTTGGCTCTTTGGCATTGGCAATGGCACCATTGTTGTCACAATAGATCACCATTGGGTCCAACGCGTTTGCCACCACTCCTAGTTCGGATATGAACTCCTTCATCCAAACTGCTTCCTGAGCCGCTTCTGAAGCAGCAACATATTCGGCCTTCATTGTTGATCTCGCTACCACAGGTTGTTTGGAGCTCCTCCAACTAACCGCTCCGCCATTCATGAGAAATACGTATCCGGATTGAGACTTAGAGTCATCCGGATCGGTGTCAAAGCTAGCATCGACATAACACTTAGCGACGAGCTCTTCTTCACCTCCGTATACAAGAAACATATCCTTAGTTCTTCGTAAGTACTTAAGGATATTCTTGACCGCTATCCAGTGTTACGAACCTGGATCCGATTGGTACCTACTAGTCAAACTAATAGCATGTGCCACATCCGGTCTTGTACATAGCATGGCGTACATTATAGAGCCTATGGCTGAAGCATAGGGGACTTTGTCCATTATCTCTCTTTCTTCCGCCGAATCCGAACTTTGAGTCTTACTCAATGTCTTGCCTTGCAACATAGGTAAGAACCCCTTCTTACTTCCGTCCATTTTAAACTTCTTTAAAATCTTATCAAGGTATGTACTTTGCGATAGCCCTATTAGGCGCCTAGATCTATCTCTATAGATCTTTATGCCTAATATGTATGACGCTTCACCTAGGTCCTTCATTGGAAATTTGCTGTTTAGATAACTTTTAACACTGTTTAAAAGATCTATATCATTTTCGATCAATAATATGTCATCCACATATAATATCAGAAATGCCACATTGCACTCACTCACTTTCTTGTAAATACAAGCTTCTCCATAAGTTTGGACAAATCCGAACTCTTTGATCACCTCATCAAAGCGGAGATTCCAACTTCTTGATGCTTGCTTCAATCCATAGATGGATCGCTGAAGCTTGCACACCTTGTTAGCATCCTTAGGATCGACAAAACCCTTTGGTTGTATCATATACAACTCTTCTTCAATATTACCATTGAGAAACGCGGTTTTGACATCCATCTGCCATATCTCATAATCGAAATATGCAGCAATTGCTAACATAATCCTAACTGACTTTAGCATCGCTACGGGAGAGAAAGTCTCATCGTAGTCAACTCCTTGAATTTGTCGAAACCCCTTTGCGACAAGTCGAGCTTTATAGACGGTCACATTACCATCAGCATCAGTTTTCCTTTTGAAAATCCATTTGTTCTCCACGGCCTTTCGGTCGTGAGGTAATTCCACCAAGTTCCAAACTTGATTTTCATACATGGATTCCATCTCGGATTTCATGGCTTCTAACCATTTGTTGGAATCCGGGCTCATCATCGCTTCTTCATACGTCGCAGGGTCATCATTTTCATCAACCATGAAATTCATGACAGGATTTCCGTACAGCTCGGGAGCTGCACGCGTCCTGTTTGACCTGCGAGGTTTGGTAGTACTCTCTTTCGGAGTTTCATGATCATTATCATTAGTTCCCTCTTCAACAGGTGGAGCCAACTCCGGAACAACTTCCGGTGCTGCGCTACTCGCCATACTTTGAAGAGAAGGTTCCACAACCTCTTCGAGTTCTACCTTCCGACTACTCACACCTTTCGCGAGAAACTCTTTCTCTAGAAAGGATCCATTCTTGGCAACAAAAACCTTGCCCTCGGATCTGTGATAGAAGGAATACCCAATAGTTTCTTTAGGGTATCCTATGAAGACGCATTTTTCCGCTTTGGGTTCGAGTTTATCCGGTTGAAGTTTCTTCACATAAACATCGCATCCCCAAACTTTAAGAAATGACAGCTTAGGTTTGTTTCCAAACCAAAATTCATACGGTGTCTTTTCAACGGATTTAGATGGTGCCCGATTTAAAGTGAATGCAGCAGTTTCTAGTGCATAACCCCAAAATGACAACGGCAAGTCTGTCAGAGACATCATAGATCAAACCATATCTAATAAAGTACGATTACGACGTTCCGACACACCATTTCGCTGTGGTGTTCCGGCAGGTGTGAGTTGTGAAACAATTCCACACTCTTTCATGTGAGTGCTAAACTCGTAACTTAGATACTCACCTCCACGGTCGGACCGTAGAAATTTGATCTTTCTATTACGATGATTTTCCACTTTATTCTGAAATGCCTTGAACTTTTCAAAGGTTTCAGACTTGTGTTTCATCAAGTATATATAACCGTATCTACTCAAATCATCCGTGAAAGTAACAAAAATAACGATATCCACCTCGCGCCGACACACTCATTGGACCACATACATCAGAATGTATGATTTCCAATAAATCTGTCGCCCGTTCCATTGAACCGGAAAACGGCGTTCTAGTCATCTTGCCCATAAGGCATGGCTCACATGTATCAAATGATTCATAATCAAGTGATTCCAAAAGTCCATCCGAATGGAGCTTCTTCATGCATTTAACGCCAATATGACCTAGACGGCAGTGCCACATATATGCGGATATATCATCATTAAGTTTAATCCTTTTAGCATCAACATTATGAATATGTGTAACATTATCATCGAGATCTAATAGAAATAAACCATTCGTCATCGGTGCATGACCATAAAAGATTTCATTCATATAAATGGAACAACCATTGTTCTCGGATTTAAATGAATAACCACTTCGCATCAAACACGATCCAGATACAATGTTCATGCTCAGTGCAGGCACCAGATAACATTTATTCAAGTTTATAACTAATCCCGACGGTAAGTGGAGAGGCAGCGTTCCGACGGCGATCACATCAACGCTTGATCCATTGCCGACACGCATCTTGACCTCACCCCTTGCTAGCGGTCGCTTGTTCCGCAGCCCCTGATTCGAGTTACAAATATTAGCAACTGAACCGGTATCAAATACCCAGGTGCTACTGCGAGCACTAGTCAAGTACACATCAATAACATGTATATCATATATACCTTTGTTTGCCTTGCCGGCCTTCTTGTCTGCCAGATACTTGGGGCAGTTGCGCTTCCAGTGGCCAGTCCCCTTACAATAGTAGCACTCGGAATCAGACTTAGGTCCAACTCGGGGTTTCTTTTCAGGCGCGGCAACAGGCTTGCCGCCCTTACTTCCCTTCCGTTTTCCCTTCTTGTCTTTCTTGAAACCAGTGTTCCTATTGATCATCAACACTTGATGTTCCTTTTTGATATCCACTTCTGCAGTTTTAAGCATTGACAGAAGCTCGGGGAGAGACTTCTTCATGCCTTGCATATTATAGTTCATCACGAAGCTCTTATAGCTAGGTGGCAGAGACTGCAGAACACGATGGATGCCTAAGTCAATGGGAATCGATATTCCCAAGGACACAAGCTTATCGGCGTAACCCGACATCTTGAGTACATGCTCACTAACGGAGCTGTGCTCTTCCATCATGCAACTAAAGAACTTTTCTGAAGCGTTGTAGCTCTCTACAACAGCATGTGTGTCGAAAATCATTTTCAACTCACCCATTGTATCAAATGCATTGCCGTTTTCGAAACGCTTTCGAAGTTCCGGCTCTAGCCCATACAATATGCCGCAATGAACTAAGTTGTGGTCCTCCTGACGAGTCTGATAGACATTCTTCTCCTCGTCAGGGGCATCATCTAAAGGTGGGGGGCCTAACGGCGCTTCTAGCACATATTGCTTTTGTGCAGCAGAGAGGAGAATCCTCAAATTCATGGCCCATTCGGTAAAGTTGCTACCGTTCGTTGCTAGTTTCTCTTTCTCCATGAACACATTGAAATTAAAAGCAGGTGGTGCCATCTACAACAGAATTTGTAAAGTTTAGACTAAGTGTATGATAGATTGAGTTCAACTAATCTATATTACGAATGAACTCCCACTCAAAAACGACATCCCTCGTGCCTTTTTGGTGATTACATGAACCAAATCCACTACACCAAGTCCGATCATCACGTGAGTCGGTATAGCTTCAAAGGCGAGCATCAAATGGGCATCATATCAACTATATGACTCATGCTTAACCTTTCGGTCCGTGTTCCGAGGCCATGTCTGTACATGCTAGGCTCGCCAAGTTAGAACCTTAGTATTCGCGTGTGTAACTGTTTTACACCCGAAATATGGTCGTGGATCAAAGAACACCCGATCATCACGTGATGTCTTGGAGCGACGAAAACATAGTCGGTGTATACTAAAGGAAGAACACATTCTTATCTTGATATCAAGAAACTCTTCCGGTGTTAGTGATTGACATGATCTCATGGTCTAAGGATTAGGACCACTTCGTAAGTTGTTATAGCAATATAAACACAATGACTTTGATCGTAATGCTATACTTCGGATGAATGTTCATCACACCATTACACTAATGTTGTGATCCCGTTATTAACAACATCCAATGTCCATGATCAGGAAACCTTGATCATCTTGTTAATCAACGAGCTAGTTTATGAGAGAGGCATAACTAGGAACTTTCTGTTTGTTTATTAAACACACATGTATTAACGTTTCCGTATTAATACAATTATAGCATGCAAAATAAACATCTATCATATACTTGGAATACACATAATAAACACTTTATTATTGCCTCTCAGGGCATATTCCCTTCAGTGAGGGTAAAGGAGCAGAGGAGGTGCCTGGCGCAGCGAAACGATCGGGCACAGGCGATGGTGCGTCGGCAGCGCGCGCTGCCGCGGCAGGGTTTGGAGCCTGAACCTCTACCGTGGCAGAGGGTTCGGCAGGCCCAGGCGCGGCAGGGAGGTCTGCCGTGGCAGAGTTTTGCGTCATTTCATGTGTCGCGGCAGTGGGTTGGGTCGGTTCTGCCGCGACTTGGTGCTGTAAGTTAGCGACGCTAGGGTTGTATAGGAGAGGATGTAGGAGACTAGGGGAGTGAGTTTGAGTTGTTGGTGAGGTAGGTTCAGGGGAAGGTGACCGAGTAGAAAAAGGAAAGGTTGTTTCATCAAAAGTGACGTGATGGGATATATGGATGCAACCATTGGAAAGATCTAGACAGCGATATCCTTTATGCTCGTCGGAATAACCGAGAAACACGCAGGGGATGGATCGATAAGATAGTTTATTGGGAGTGGTGGCGTATATGTTGGGAAAACAAAGGCAACCGAAAACTTTTAACTCGGAATAATTGGGGTGGCTTAAGAAAAGAGAGTAGAAGGGTGTTGTTTTAAGATTAACAGTGGAGGGTCGGATGTTTAAAAGAAAACTGGCCGTTCGAAGAGATTTTGCCCAAAACTTTGGTGGCATAGATGATTGAATTAGAAGGGTGCGGACTATATCATTAAGAGTACGAAGAGGTCGTTCTACCTTGCCGTTTTGGGGAGAAGTGTAGGGACAATAAAAACGCAAGATAATTCCATGTTGAAAAAAAGGTTTTGATTTTTAATGTTGTTGAATTCACGCCCATTGTCACATTGGAGAAACTTAATGGGTAGAAAGAAGTGTGTGGAAACATATCGTTGAAAATTGAGGAAGATGGTGTGTACATCTGATTTGTGCTTGAGGGGAAACGTCCAAATAAAATGAGTAAAGTCATCTAAAATAACAAGATAGTATTGAAAACCAGAAATACTAGTATGAGGAGAGGTCCATATATCACAACGTAAAAGCTCGAAAGGAATACTGCTATAGGAACTAGAAGAACTAAAGGAAAGACGCACATGTTTGCCTTGTTGACACGACTCACAGACTAAGGGATCATGAAGATCTTTATTACACGGAAGACAAAATTCACTAAGCAAATTTGTAGTGGTGACGACATTGGGGTGGCCTAGACGCTGGTGCCAAAGGTGGACGGAGGCCATCATGGAGGAGGGGTGACGTGCGGCAGGAGCTCCATGGATAGAATAGAGATCACCGGAGGTATTGAAGTGTGCGATCTCCTCCTTGGTTCGAAGGTCCTTCACATATAGGCCAAAGGGATCAAATTCAATAGAGACAAGATTGTCGGAGGTAAACTTGAGAACAGAAATTAAGTTTTTGATAAGAGCAGGAGCAACTAGAACATCTCGAAGTAAAAGGGGTTTAATGGGTGTGGGTAATTGAGTGTGACCGCTGCTATAGATTGGAATAGTGGAACCATTGCCTAGGGTAATTGAAGAAAAAGGATAAGAGGTTCAATTTGACAGCATATTATGCGAATTAGACATGTGGCTATAAGCACCAGAACTGAAAATCCAGTCCATACCTGATGCTACCTGGGCAGCAAAATTGTTCATGGCCTGCAAGAAGGCGGCTTGGTCCCAATGGGGTGTTGGTGAAGGCAGTAGAGGAAGAGCCGTCGATGGTGGCGGAGCATGCAGTGTGTAGGAGGCTGTCGGAGCGGATGGCAGCTGAGGCTGCATGTGGTAGAGACCGCTGCTGTCGATGTAGTAGGGTGCAGGATACAGAGCGTCGTAGGTGTAGGTCGACGGGGCAGCGTGGTACGCCTGCGTCGGGGACGAGGACTCAAAAGTCCTGGCGATCCCGTGTGGGGGCGAAGTCCCGGCATCCAGGAGCCAGAGTATGCAGGAGGCGCGCCGATCAGGGACGATGGAGTCCAGGGCATCGGCCAGGCTTGGACAAGCCCGGTCCAAGGATCATGTGGAGGGCGCCAAGCTGGGGGCGACGCTCGGAGGTGGCGTCGGAGCTGGCGGGGTTGGTGCAGCTGGTGGGAGCGGCGTTGGCGGGCGATATGTCGGGTTTCTGCCACGGTAGTTCGGGCTCGGGCGCCATCCCGCGGGGGGCTGCATTGGAGGAGCGGTGGGTGGTGGAGGCGGTGGCCATGGCGTGGCGACGAAGACCTGATGATGCGACTCTTTGTTGTTCATGGCGCGATCGGCCCATTGGAGTATGGACCGGACCTCGGCGAAGGAGGGTGGTGGCCGCATCATGGGGATAAAGGACGCCTATTTCTCGAAGCGTTCGCCAAGGCCGAAGAGGAGGACGTTGATGAGTTGCTTGTCGTCGATAGGATCCCCAAGCTCGCGAAGTTCGTCGGCGATGGACTTTAGGCGCTGGCAATAGACGCCAACTTGTGAGTCTCCTTGGACGGTGTTGCGGAGCTCCATGTGGATAGTATTGACGCGACCGTCAACGTTGTCCTAGAAGAGTTGGCGTAGAGCCACCCAGAGGGCGGCGGCGTTGGTGGCGTCGCGAAAGACGAGGTTGAAGATCTCGATGGAGACTCGTTGATAGATCCATTGGATGATTGCGAGATCGTACTTGACCCAGTGCGGATCCGAGGGCCAAGGGACGGTGTCGGCGACGACGTGGTCGATAAGATTGCAGCGACCGAGGTGAACTTCGAAGAGATGGCGCCAATGGTAGTAATTATGCTTTGGTAAATCTAGGGTAATTGGGATGAACGGGCTGACATCTGAGATCGTGTCGGCATAGTTGATAGTGGGGATAGTTGGGGCTAGGGTTTGAGTGGATGGATTGGAAGAGGACGCCGCGAGATATGCGGTTTTGGCGGTGGCGAGGACAGCCCGGCGTTCAAAGTAGCCGGGTGGAGGCGGCGGCGGCGGTGTGGGGGCGCGGCCATGGCCTAGGAACGGAACTAATCTGATACCATGTAGAATTATAATGAATCTCACGTATATTAATTGTGGCGAGCACAAGGAGTATATATGAGGCTGGAGTCACAACCGATTCAGCCAAAACCCTAACCGACTCGGCTAGCCTAACCAACTTGTATTACAAGACAAACTCATAATCTAAAAATATCGTATTTTTCCTAGCACGTACAATACAAATTTGATTGGCCTTTGTTTTTCATCTCAAATCTTTAAAAAGCGCTACGCTCCCTGATTTTGAGAGCCTCTGACTGTTTTCCGCATGGAGGGGCTCATTTGTCGGTGTATTATAGTTTGCTTCTGGTGAACTTTGAACTTTGTGGTTGCTCAAGATGTGTCCTATTGGATGGGGCCCACCTAGTGCATAGTTGCGGATGAAATTGGGGCTATATGTTGCTGAGGATGTGTCCGTTGGATATGCCCCACATACTTGTGTGTTGCCGCTTCGCTACCCGCAAAAATGAGGATACGTGGTTGCTTCACATGTGGACCTTAGGTTTTACCCTACTTGGTGGCGTCTTATTTTTTTCCCTTATAGGCATGGCTGTTAGAGTGGATTTGCATGGTGTTGTGGCGGGTTGCCCGTGGCCTCATGTGCTCTACATGGAAGGGAGTTGCAGGATTACGCGGCCGATACGCCGATGCTTTGTTCATCTGATCTATCTTTCCCCTACTCTTGTAGTTGTAGCGGTGGTTGGCATGGGGATATGCGGCGACACAATCCCTAGTGTGCCATTACATCTACTTACTTTGACCAACCCATGCCTCGGTGAACAAAAAAATGAAAATATGATCCTTGGCAAAAACTTAGACGTCATTTGTAGAGGACGGCGCGACAGAGCGCGCTGGGTCCATCTAGTATAGTTTTATGTTGGGAGAAACGTGAGGAATTTAGTCTCTCCAAGTGATCATTTTGCCAAGCTGCGAGACTAATTTTCTTTTTTCCCTAGCAACTTTGGGTTTTTGGTTTTTTGGAGTTTTGCTTCACTGTTGGATGGGAATCGTGGTTGCAAATGGAATGTTCGCACGCTATGGGTGTCTATATAATATGATTTGACAAACTAAGTCGAAACATATTATACTTCATATTAGGAAAGATATAAACTATTATCTTTAGGATATTCCACAGTGTCATCATATGCAAAACTAGCTTCTCGTCTCTTGCTTCACCAATGCAATTGTGTGCAAGATTGTGCCAGACGCCACCACAGAGGACACGATGTCACTATGATTCTGAGTTATTGGTCATGGGTCACCCTCTAGTTTCGTAGGGATCTCACGAGCTGGCTTGGTGGTCAGCGAGCCCCAATCGTCGCATGCAAGGTTGATGCTCGTCTTCCTCAAGCAATGAATCCGATAAGTCTTCGAAGGGTTTGTTTGAATAATGGACTGGTAACCATTACTCATTTGAAAGTTTCCCAAAGTGATCTTATATCTTTTAAAGAAAATGACGCGAGAACCCCCGGTGAAGAAATCAGGAGATTCGATGTTGCATGTGTTTGCTTCACATTTGCAAAAAAAAAATCGTGTGCTTTGTTGCAAACACACTAGCAGTATGTTGTGACGATTTTGTGTGTTTGCTATGAATGTGGCATTCATATTGCAAATGTTTTTGTGGGCTATTATAAGGATTGGCCTCCATGGTGCATATGTGTGGTGGATTTTCTTGAGGATATGTTCCAACCAATAAAGATTTGTTGCATGAATGTTTTGGAACTTCGCATGATTTTTAGACATGAGTGAAAAAATGTTATGTAAATGCCGCAAACATACACAAAAAAGTGTTGCATTCATATTGCACTTGGTTTTTGCGGGCTATTATAAGGATTGGCCTCCATGGTGCATACATGTGGTTTTTTTTAGGATATGTTACAACCAATAAAGATGTGTTGCATGAACGCTTTTGAACTTTGCATGATTTTTACACAAGGAAGAATTTTTTTACAGGAATACAAAAAATGTTGCATGGGTGAAGAGTGTTACAGCAATGATCGAACGACTTAGGATCATGAACTGAGTTAGATCATACTATCCAGGAGGGACCGATCCGAGTCTCATTTTTCCCAAGGACGACTATACACGATGATAAAAATAGGCAACCCTAAGTTGCAGGTTTCAAAGACTTGAGTGACTAATCTGGTCATATTGGCAACTACAATGACCATAGATGAAAGGACAACCCACCAAATGTATGTTGAGTTCATTTCACCTTTGTATTTTGAAGACCTTGTCCTGCTTACTCGTGACACTAGTAGAGGTTAAGAGGAACTCTTATAGACACCGAACGTTAGTAGAGGGTCGGGAAAGGGTAACGCAGCTGGGAACACCGATCTGGCGGCATGGCCAAAACTGATATGTGGCAGGTACGGGCTTACTAGTAGCGATGTTCTAGCATTGGTACGCTACCAGCGTGTGGTACCCATCGGCCTGGCCGGTGGAACATAGAGGTAGCATGGATGCTTTAACAAACACAATTATTGTTCTATGCACGATGGCGTTTGATTCGGTAAATGGCAGTGATTACTAGCGGTGGCGTACCATAGTATCATAACACTAACACTACTTAGATGCTGGTAGCGTTGAGCCTGCCCATGCCACAACGAAAATAACCTCATCCTGGTATCAACACGATGCGCATCTGCAAAGAGCAGAGAACATGAACCGCTAGCGGCTGAAACAACATCGAGGGCGGTCAGCTTTATTTAATGACTCGCTGATTCGTGTGCCATTTTCCACGAGCCGAGAGACGATGTGGCTTTCCACCCTATACACCCCTTTGTTAGCAAGGAGAGTGATGAGTGGAATTTATGTACACTTTTATAGAAGTATTTTATGCATATCAACCATCCATCTCATGCTTTATCTAGCTGCAGTTATGCCAAATATGCATGGTTTCTATTTTCATTCATTTTCATATGAGCTTTGCACATTTGGTAGTTTAGGTAGAATTTTATCCATCTTCCTTGTATTTGAAATATGTGTAGGTGTTGATGATGATTATGGATAAAACAAAGGCAAAAGGGACAAAAAGAGCAAAGTTTGGAGGATCTGCAGGGACCAGACTTAGCCATTTGAGGTGTTGAAAAAAGTGAATTTTTCCAACTACTCAAAATAAAGATCCAAGACAACAGGGTTGTAGCCCTCGTCAATACGAATCCAACGAGTCAAAAAACACCCAAATCAAAGTTTATATGAAGAAACAGCGGCCAAAACACTACGACACCCGAAAGTTTAACGACCAACTATACGACCGGAGCCATTTTTCCGGACGTATAGTTGGGAAAAAGGTCGAAAATGACTTGTTTTCGATCATGGACTGCTCTAGAACCTTTCATAAGCCATATGATGGTATTGGGGGCGATCTAGGGCACTTCTAAGGCTATATAAAGGTCGGAGGAGTCAAGAAACAAGAGAAGAACATCATAGCCCTTTAGGGGTGGAGCCCTGCCGCCGTCGCCACCCATCCGATATCCATGTCAGCGGAGCTCTGCCTCAACCACACCTCCGAGATCTATATATCCCTCAACACCTTCACCATCAACGCATCCAATCAAGAAGAAGAGGAGGAGAAGGAAGACATCACCACCACCACACATTGATCTCCATCTCCATCTCCCTCTCTCTCTCTCTCTCTCTCTCTCTCTCTCTTGTGTTTAGTAGTTGTAAGATTGAACACGGTTGTGACATTATTATATATTTATATATGTTCTGTTGTTCATCCATCTGTGATTGATTGATTCAATTCTAGGTTGAGGTATGATCTAGTGCGCTAAGTTAGAATTTATTGTGATCTTAGATGAGTTTATGTGATCCTTTGGTCCGGAATTGCCTTTTTGCCTTATGGTGATGCATGAGAATCATGCATAGTGCACACAAAGTGACAGCCCAGTAATCAAATGGGGAACGTTTATTTGTCTAAGGAATCTCTTATAGATCACACATATATTTTCCTATCTAGTACTAGTGAGACCGAAGCCTAGAATCCCTCTCTCATTACATTCAATCCTACAACTACAATATCTTTAATTCAGTTCATATTTCTGTTTACTTTCTGTCTTAGTTTATTTTGTTGTTGTTAAAAGTTCTTTGTTATTAGATAATTTGGACCTCTCTCAGTTATCGTTATTCTAGTAACTTATAGAATAGGCTATTTCCAAACTACAGTTTGGGTGCGAAACATGGCCGCATTGACAACATGGCTGCGGGGTCATGTTGTTTCCGTTTGTAGATCTCTCATCGGAACAAACTCTTAATTTTATGCCGCTACAAGTACTGCAATAATCCTATTGTTGGTGCAGGAATCCAGTCATCAAATTGGCACCGTTGCCGGGGAGCTAAGTGTCTGGTTATTACATTCCAAATCGCATATAGTTTATTTCCATTTGTTGCTATTTATCTTACTGCTTTCCATTATTTGAAAATAAAAAAATATTAGTTTACCTTTTGTTAGTAGTCTTGTTATTTATTTTAATTATAGGAAATTCAAAAACATAGGAACTATGGAAAGTAAAAGTCTTGCGGAGTATGGTGCTCCAAGTGTTGATTATTTACATGCTCCTATTGTTTAGCCCGCTATTGATGTGGATGGATATGAGATTAATCCTATATGGATAAATATGATCATGAAAATAGCTTTTGCAGGTGATCCGAACAATGATCCATATGATCATATTGACAAATTCCTTCACTGTGTTACGGTGAAGACAAATGGATGGATAAATGATAAACTAAAGTTATATCTATTCCGGTTCTCGCTAAAAGGAAAAGCTAAAGATTGGCTAAAATCGCATCCCGTGGGACACTTTAATTCATGGAAAGGTATCTCTGAAGCTTTTCTCGGTAAGTATTTCTCACAAAAGCAAACTTATGAGCGTAGGCTTCATGTCCTGAATTTCAAGCAGAGCAACAATGAGGATTTAATACAAGCTTATAGTAGGTTCTCAAAATTGATGCATAATTGTCCACATCATAATTTACCTGATTGGTTCTTGTTGAATCACTTTTATGGAGGCTTAAATCACTCTTCTAAGGATAAGCTAGACATGATGTGTGATGGTGCACTCCTTGGAAAAACTTTGAAAGAAGCATGACAACTCTTAAAAGATATAAATAATAATTTTCATCAATGGCAATGTGAAATGGTGCATGAAGAAAAACCTCTCCCTACTGATCTAGAGAACTTGGTCAATGAGTTTCTTAAAGATGAAAATAGAAGAGGAAAAAAATCCTTATAATGATACATTTGTTAGAGATGTTATTTCTAAAGCAATGCCTTTCATAGATGATTATTTTAATCATATTAGAACTGCCGCTACTAATGATGGAGAACAGCCCTCCACTTTTACTCCCATATCTTCCACTTGTTGCATCATTGAAGAAGGAAAGAAGGGTAAATCCATGAAGCCTAAAACCAGGAAAAATAAAAATAAGAAGCCTCGTGTTGAATATCCCACACATCTGACATCTGCAGATGAAGTCAAACGGCTACATGAAGAGTATCGGAGAAATGAAAGACGCATCAAGAAGAAAGAAGAAAAATAAATCAACGAATGGAATAAATTGAAAGAAGCTCTCAAACCTTATTCCCCACCTATTCCTGATCTTTATTATTCTTCTGACTCTAGTGATGACGAGGACTTAAATTATTCTAGAATCCCTGATAATTGCCCTGAAGAAGTTTTTGATGATTCTTGTAGTGTTTGTTTAAATACTCTTTTCGAGGAAATAAATTATGGTGCCAAAGACGTAATCCTGTGTGCCTCCCATATCTATTTTCTATGAATTTTGTTTTACTAATGAGGTGCGGGAAAGTCCGGTGGCAAAGACCAAGCCACTAGATCCAAAAGAACATTATGAGCTGTACGCTCAAAATAGTAATCAAGGTAAAGACTCGAAGTTTGATAATAAATCTTTAACATCCTCTATGCAGGAAGGAAAGAATACATATTTACAGCGCTTGGTGCATCCATCCTCACGTGGCAACGAGAACACTTATAAGATACTGATGCACCACAAGTGGGTACGTCTTAGAGCAAACTATGATATAAATCATGCAAACATTCGTCGGAGGTAAGAAAAACTACTCCTATAGTTGCCTCCATTGCTAAATAATGTGGAGTATAAAAGCCTGGCTACTTGGTTACAAGAAAGTGCTTCCGGGAGGCAACCCCGAAGTCATTAGGCGTCTTTCTTAGTTTTATGTATTGAGTATAATTGCATTCATGTTGCATTGGCACTTTTATTCTTTGCATGTCTTGCTATTAGAGTTATCTTGTTGTAGTTTTAAAAAGGTAAAATTTATTGTTACTATGTGTTGTATAACTCGGTTGTACTCAAATCCCATTTTATACATGCTAATATTGGTATAAAATTAAAGTTATTATTTTACTGTCAAAACATGGTGTTTTATTAAGTTTCAGGCTGATAAATAATTCTCGAAGAAACAGGTGGAGTTTGGCGATTCCAGAAGGTTCAACGACCAACTATACAGCGGGAATAAAAATTCCGGCCGTATAGTTTCGGTCGTATAATTGTTTCGTTATTTCCCCTTCGGTTTGCAACATTACTGTAAGTTTAACGACCAACTATACGACGGGACCGTTTTGGTCCGATCGTATAGTTGCGGTCGTATAGATATCGTTGCATTTGTCGAATTTTTTCGAGGTTATTACACGTTTAACGACCAACTATACGGCGGAAATAAAAATCCCGTCCGTATAGTTCCGGTCATATAGTTGCTTCAAACACGATTCAAAGGTCGGGGATAAGGTAACAAAAGGTCAGAAATTCTTTTATTTTTATTTCTTCTTCCTCTAAAACCTCTAAACACCACTTAGGAGCTTCTCCCATGTTCTAGAGAAGCCGAGCATAGGTAAGCAATAAGGTTCTACCTCAGAAAATTCCTAGAATGTAATTATCTATAAAAGTTCATGTTTTCTTTTTACTTTATTTTTTTCGGTTAGATGAACGAACTTCGTTCGTATATCAAAACAATGTCTTTTATTTTTTGTGTTATTTTCGCAGGGACTTGAACCTTCTATGACAATGTGTATAGTAGTGCCAATCGTGCAAACACTCGTATGAGCCACTTGTTTGCTTCAATTCAACGTTTTTACAATAATTGTCTGGTAAGACCTTCCAACTTGAACCTCTTTTAAATAAGCACATAGGAGCTGCACACTCGTGTCTCGTATCCTGTTTCACTTGCACCTCATCATAATCTAGGAGAGGCCACTTCTAGAACTAGTTTGTTGACTTAGGCGTGGTGCTTAGGTTGATGAACCGACTCAGTGGGACTTGTATTTCATCACTTGTGATCTAAACCCGTGTCTTCAGAAACACAAAAATATTTCGTTTTCTTTTTAGTTTGCAAGCAGGTTCTCAAGGAAGGCAGCCACCAGGCTATATCAAGAAATATACATTAAAACAAAGGTTCTTTGTCCATCGAAAGAGAGGTTACTTGTACCTCAATGATAAAGTGTGTCACCCTTGTTTTCACTAAGCTTGGGGAGGTAACCACTTATCACACTCTGTTTTGAAAACTATATTTTCTCTTTTCTTTTGGTGATATACTAAAGTTTGGTTATTGCATAGTTCTAAGCTTGGGGAGGTTATTTCTACATGTGTAGAGTCTTGTGCAATGTTCATATTCGATGAAGATTTAATGCAATCATATATCTCGTTGTTTTTGAATGCTTTCTTAAATGAGTCTAGTTTTGTATTTATATGGGGATACGCTTGCTCATGATAGGCACCATATAAGTTGGCTTAGAGCTTGTATGCATTTTGCCAAATTGTTTATCAAGCTTGTGACAATATTAATTTTTGATCCTCTAGAAAACATTGTCACAATCTCTGCACTTGGAAAGAATGAATACTTGATCAAGATCTTTTGAAATTTGTTGGTTGTCACCTAATAGCTTTGTCTTAAATAAATAGTTATGCTCGACCCCATAATTTCAAAATGATAGACTTGATAGTTTGCTTACGAAAGGATTTGACAATTGAAATGATAATTCAATTTTTGAGTTATATGCCAAATAAGGTGTTGGTTAATTGTCTTAAGAGTTTATCCTTAATGATACTCAACACCATAGATGTGATGATCGACTTGATAGTACTATTTGAAAGTATTTGTTTGAAAAAACTAATGTTTAGCGGTAATTGAGATGCATGCAAAATATTGACCTGTTGATTAAAGTATGATATTGCTTTATGCATGTCTGTACCACTATCTCACAACATGGGATTCTAATAACTCTGCTAGCCTTTGAACAATAAAAAATAGGAAACTCTTGGAGTTTGGTTATGAGTTGCCCAACATATGTAGCAGAAATGCTATATTTGGGTATGCATTGGTATTCTCATGGGCCTGCGTTCAAATCAAAAGAGGGAATACTCCTCTGATCGTTATGAAAAATCATTACCAAATAGGGAAACCTTGGTAATGGTCACGAGTATCCATTCTTAGCTTGTATAGTTTGATTAAACACACTAAGTTTTAGCATGATCTCATTACTAATGAACTGAAATTTTAGAAAGACAAAGAATAGAAAATGAGTGTTTGATAGCCATGATTCATTGATGTGGATGACCAAATGAGACACTTTGATGCTATGCTTCTTTTTACATGTTCTGGCATTTCCTTTTGGCATAAATCTCGCTACTAAGAGATAAACTTTCCGAAAGCTCAATAAATGATGTTTGAACTTGAGAGCCTTAACTAGATGACATGATTGGGTGGAATCGATAAACTTTATTCCTATTTATGTTTGACATCTATTTATTACTATGTTTTGCCTCATAAAAATAATTATATGAAAAGTTATACAAAAGGTGCAATAAGAGGATCACAAGTTTGACTGAAAGTTAGATTCACTGTTGACGTGGAGCGTATAAGTTTTGATGAAAATTTGGTGGTCTCTATAACTGATATTGTATTGCCTTGTACGAGTACACGTTTACTCTCTTTGAGCTTGCAAGAAAAATAAGGACGCAAGGCATACTGATTTTCAATGGCAAGCAAAATTCCCCTCATATTATTTATCGACAGTTATTGCTCGGGACAAGCAGAGTCTAAGCTTGGGGAGGTTGATGAGTGGAATTTATGTACACCTTTATAGAAGTATTTTATGCATATCAATCATCCATCTCATGCTTTATCTAGCTACAGTTATGCCTGAAGAGAATATGCCCTGAGAGGCAATAATAAAGTGTTTATTATGTGTATTCCAAGTATATGATAGATGTTTATTTTGCATGCTATAATTGTATTAATACGGAAACATTAATACATGTGTGTTTAATAAACAAACAGAAAGTTCCTAGTTATGCCTCTCTCATAAACTAGCTCGTTGATTAACAAGATGATCACGGTTTCCTGATCATGGACATTGGATGTTGTTAATAACGGGATCACAACATTAGTGTAATGGTGTGATGAACATTCATCCGAAGTATAGCATTACGATCAAAGTCATTGAGTTTATATTGCTATAACAACTTACGAAGTGATCCTAATCCTTAGACCATGAGATCATGTCAATCACTAACACCGGAAGAGTTTCTTGATAACATCAAACGTCACACCGTAACAGGGTGATTATAAAGATGGATTCAGAACTAATAAAGTGTTATGTTTAGGCTCATGGATCGAGAGTGGAATTTGTTCATCCCGATGACGGATAGATATACTTTGGGCCCACTCGGTGATATCACATTGATTAGCTTGCAAGCAAGTGATTTGATCACTAGAATGTTATATCACGGGAACGAGAAAAGAGTGCATGCCGGTAACGAGATCAAACTAGGTATGGAGATACCGATGATCGAATCTCGGACATGTAATATATCGTGAAACAAAGGGATTAAGATACTAGCATAAAAGGTTCCGACGATCACAAGAAAGTCATCGTTGAATGTGTGGGAGTTAGTATGGGTCTCCAGATCCCGCTTCTGATTATTGATCCGAGAGGGGTCTCGATCATGTACGCATTATTCACGAACCATAGGGTGACACACTTAAGAGACACCGACATCCAATTGGAGCAAAAATTTCATGCCGAAAGAATGAACAAGCGCAGGAATTTATTTCACTAGATACCGAAACAGGTTTTCGGGTGAAATTGCATAAAGTGGTTATGCATGTGAAATGGAATTCTAGCAAGGTGTTATTTGTGAATGTTTTTCATTAAAGTAATTGACAAAATTCTGAATAAAATAAAAGAGTTTTATTTAATGAGAGTTTGCATTAAATTTGGTGGAAATTTAATGGGAATTTGAGTGGACTTTTGAGTGGAGGGAATTTAAAGGGCATTTTGTGAGTGGAGTGTCCACCCACATGAATGAAGGAGGGGAGGGGGCAGCCCCCATGGCTGGCGGCCACCCCCTTGGGTGCCCCCTCCTCCTATAAAAGGAGCCCCCCTCCTCACTTGTCTCTCACACCTCCTCGTGAAGGATCTCTCTGCCCCTCTAGAATTTATCCCCCATGGTCTCGGACTAGCGAGATACATGTTCCTGGTGGCTATTCGGCAAGAAAGAGTTGTGCTTCCGCTGCATCGCTGGAGCGAGGAGGCGGAGGTTGCTCGGTGCCTCGAACGTGTGTGCGAGCACGGATGCGCTGCTGATTTGCGGCGCTAGGACTTCCTCTCGATCTTGAGATTGGCAAGAGATCGTCTACATCAACCACGAGTTGAACTCGTTAAGATTTGTCGGTCTTCAAGGGTATATTCTCTACGGATATACATCCGCCCGTTGTTTGTATCTAGTAGATAGATCTTGGTACATAGTTCCCATCGTAGGAAATTTTTTGTTTTCTATGCTGCGAACCCTACATTGGTATCAGAGCCGGATCTATGCGTAGATACTTTACACGGGTAGTACACATATGAGTATGTGGGCGATGATGATCATGTTGTTGCTCCTTTGTTGTAATTTTGGATATTGGTGGCATAGTGGGATGAAGCGGCACGGACAAACTTTACATGTCCTCGCACATGAGACCTGTTCCACGCTTAACACGCAAGTAGTTTGCATAAGTGGCTAGCGGGTGTCTGTCTCTCCTACTATAGTCAATATCTATTTTGCAAGCGAGTTGTCAACAATTTGATTATCCTCGTTGTGGTTCATGTTCGTAGGTAAGAACGGTTCTATCTCGAAATCCCTAAGCCACGTAAAACTTGCAATAGATAAATTAGAGGCGTCTAGTTTAGATTGTTGCTGGGCTAGTGTTATGATATGGTAGTGTTGTAAGTAGAAGTATGAGATGATACTCTTACAACACACATAGCGTGTAAACTCCATAGACCTTGGATTTACACATATAGGTATGATAGTGATCATACCACGATGCACATGATAGAGATCATTTGCGGGAACCATATCATTTCAGTAATAAACATGTGATATTTGATAGCATCTTATATTGCTTGTTTAGCGCTTTGTTAGCATAATAAGATGATCCCTCATTTAAATATCAAGATAAGAATGTGTTCTTCCTTTAGTATGCACCGATTATGTTTCGTCGCTCCAAGACATCACGTGATGATCGGGTGTTCTTGGATCCTCGACCATATTTCGGGTGTAAAACAGTTACACACGCGAATACTAAGGTTCTAACTTGGCGAGCCTAGCATGTACAGACATGGCCTCGGAACATGGACCGAAAGGTTAAGCATGAGTCATATAGTTGATATGATGCCCATTTGATGCTCGCCTTTGAAGCTATACCGACTCACGTGATGATCGGACTTGGTATAGTGGATTTGGTTCATGTAATCACCAAAAAGGCACGAGGGATGTCATTTTTGAGTGGGAGTTCATTCGTAATATGGATTAGTTGAACTCAATATATCATACACTTAGTCTAAACTTTACAAATTCTGTTGTAGATGGCACCACCTGCTTTTAATTTCAATGTGTTCATGGAGAAAGAGAAACTAGCAACGAACGGTAGCAACTTTACCGAATGGGCCATGAATTTGAGGATTCTCCTCTCTGCTGCACAAAAGCAATATGTGCTATAAGCACCGTTAGGCCCCCCACCTTTAGATGATGCCCCTGAAGAGGAGAAGAATGTCTATCAGACTCGTCAGGAGGACCACAACTTAGTTCATTGCGGCATATTGTATGGGCTAGAGCCGGAACTTCGAAAGCGTTTCGAAAACGGCAATGCATTTGATACAATGGGTGAGTTGAAAATGATTTTCGACACACATGCTGCTGTAGAGAGCTACAACGCTTCAGAAAAGTTCTTTAGCTACATGTACTCAAGATGTCGGGTTACGCCGATAAGCTTGTGTCCTTGGGAATATCGATTCCCATTGACTTAGGCATCCATCGTGTTCTACTGTCTCTGCCACCTAGCTATAAGAGCTTCATGATGAACTATAATATGCAAGGCATGAAGAAGTCTCTCCCCGAGCTTCTGTCAATGCTTAAAACTGCAGAAGTGGAGATCAAAAAGGAACATCAAGTGTTGATGATCAATAGGAACACTGGTTTCAAGAAAGACAAGAAGGGAAAATGGAAGGGAAGTAAGGGCGGCAAGTCTGTTGCCGTGCCTGAAAAGAAACCCCGAGTTGGACCTAAGTCTGATACCGAGTGCTACTATTGTAAGGGGACTGGCCACTGGAAGCGCAACTGCCCCAAGTATCTGGCAGACAAGAAGGCCGACAAGGAAAACAAAGGTATATATGATATACATGTTATTGATGTGTACTTGACTAGTTCTCGCAGTAGCACCTGGGTATTTGATACCGGTTCAGTTGCTAATATTTGTAACTCGAATCAGGGGCTGCGGAACAAGCGACCGCTAGCAAGTGGTGAGGTCAAGATGCGTGTCGGCAATGGATCAAGCGTTGATGTGATCGCCGTCGGAACGCTGCCTCTCCACTTGCCGTCGGGATTAGTTATAAACTTGAATAATTGTTATCTGGTGCCTGCACTGAGCATGAACATTGTATCTGGACCGTGTTTGATGCGAAGTGGTTATTCATTTAAATCCGAGAACAATGGTTGTTCCATTTATATGAATGAAATCTTTTATGGTCATGCACCGATGATGAATGGTTTATTTCTATTAGATCTCAATGATAATGTTACACATATTCATAATGTTGATGCTAAAAGGATTAAACTTAATGATGATATATCCGCATATATGTGGCACTGCCGTCTAGGTCATATTGGCGTTAAACGCATGAAGAAGCTCCATTCAGATTGACTTTTGGAATCACTTGATTTTGAATCATTTGATATATGTGAGCCATGCCTTATGGGCAAGATGACTAGAACGCCGTTTTCCGGTTCAATGGAACGGGCGACAGATTTATTGGAAATCATACATTCTGATGTATGTGGTCCAAAGAGTGTGTCGGCGCGAGGTGGATATCGTTATTTTGTTACTTTCACGGATGATTTGAGTAGATACGGTTATATCTACTTGATGAAACACAATTCTGAAACCTTTGAAAAGTTCAAGGAATTTCAGAATGAAGTAGAAAATCATCATAATAGAAAGATCAAATTTCTACGGTCCGACCGTGGAGGTGAGTATCTAAGTTACGAGTTTAGCACTCACATGAAAGTGTGTGGAATTGTTTCACAACTCACGCCTGCCGGAACACCACAGCGAAATGGTGTGTCGAAACATCGTAATCGTACTTTATTAGATATGGTTCGATCTATGATGTCTCTAACGGACTTGCCGTTGTCATTTTGGGGTTATGCACTAGAAACTGCCGCATTCACTTTAAATCGGGCACCATCTAAATCCGTTGAAAATACGCCGTATGAATTGTGGTTTGGAAACAAACCTAAGCTGTCTTTTCTTAAAGTTTGGGGATGCGATGTTTATGTGATGAAACTTCAACCGGATAAACTCGAACCCAAAGCGGAAAAATGCGTCTTCATATGATACCCTAAGGAAACTAATGGGTATTCCTTCTATCACAGATCCGAGGGCAAGGTTTTTGTTGCCAAGAATGGATCCTTTCTAGAGGAAGAGTTTCTCGCGAAAGGTGTGTGTAGTCGGAAGGTAGAACTCGAAGAGGTTATTGAACCTTCTCTTCAAAGTATGGCGAGTAGCGCAGCGCCGGAAGTTGTTCCGGAGTTGGCTCCACCTGTTGAAGAGGGAACTAATGATAATGATCATGAAACTCCGAAAGAGAGTACTACCGAACCTCGCAGGTCTAGCAGGACGCGTGCAGCTCCCGAGCTGTACGGAAATCCTGTCATGAATTTCATGGTTGATGAAAATGATGACCCTGCGACGTATGAAGAAGCGATGATGAGCCCGGATTCTAACAAATGGTTAGAAGCCATGAAATCCAAGATGGAATCCATGTATGAAAATCAAGTTTGGAACTTGGTGGACTTACCTCACGACCGAAAGGCCGTGGAGAACAAATGGATTTTCAAAAGGAAAACTGATGCTGATGGTAATGTGACCGTTTATAAAGCTCGACTTGTCGCAAAGGGGTTTCGACAAATTCAAGGAGTTTACTACGATGAGACATTCTCTCCCGTAGCGATGCTAAAGTCAGTTAGGATTATGTTAGCAATTGCTGCATATTTCGATTATGAGATATGGAAGATGGATGTCAAAACCGCGTTTCTCAATGGTAATATTGAAGAAGAGTTGTATATTATACAACCAAAGGGTTTTGTCGATCCTAAGGATGCTAACAAGGTGTGCAAGCTTCAGCGATCCATCTATGGATTGAAGCAAGCATCACGAAGTTGGAATCTCCGCTTTGATGAGGTGATCAAAGAGTTTGGATTTTTCCAAACTTATGGAGAAGCTTGTATTTACAAGAAAGTGAGTGGGAGCAATGTGGAATTTCTGATATTATATGTGGATGACATATTATTGATTGGAAATGATATAGATCTTTCAAATAGTGTTAAAAGTTATCTAAACAACAAATTTTCAATGAAGGACCTAGGTGAAGCGTCATACATATTAGGCATAAAGATCTATAGAGATAGATCTAGGCGCCTAATAGGGCTATCACAAAGTACATACCTTGATAAGATTTTAAAGAAGTTTAAAATGGACGGAAGTAAGAAGGGGTTCTTACCTATGTTGCAAGGCAAGACATTGAGTAAGACTCAAAGTTCGGCTTCGGCGGAAGAAAGAGAGATAATGGACAAAGTCCCCTATGCTTCAGCCATAGGCTCTATAATGTACGCCATGCTATGTACAAGACCGGATGTGGCACATGCTATTAGTTTGACTAGTAGGTACCAATCGGATCCAGGTTCGGAACACTGGATAGCGGTCAAGAATATCCTTAAGTAATTACGAAGAACTAAGGATATGTTTCTTGTATACGGAGGTGAAGAAGAGCTCGTTGCTAAGTGTTATGTTGACGCTAGCTTTGACACCAATCTGGATGACTCTAAGTCTCAATCCGGATACGTATTTCTCATGAATGGCGGAGCGGTTAGTTGGAGGAGATCCAAACAACCTGTGGTAGCGGGATCAACAACAGAGGTCGAATATGTTGCTGCTTCAGAAGCGGCTCAGGAAGCAGTTTGGATGAAGGAGTTCATATCCGAACTAGGAGTGGTTGCAAACGCGTTGGAACCAATGGTGATCTATTGTGACAACAATGGTGCCATTGCCAATGCCAAACAACCAAGGTCTCATAAGCATTCCAAGCATATTAAGCGCCGGTTTCACTCCATCCGCGAGCATGTCAAGGATGGAGATATAAAGATTTGTAAAGTACATACAGATCTCAATGTAGCAGATCCGTTGACTAAAACTCTCCCTAGAGCAAAACATGATCAACACCAGAACTCAATGGGTGTTAGATTTATCACTATGTAACTAGATTATTGTCTCTAGTGCAAGTGCGAGACTGAAGGGAATATGCCCTGAGAGGCAATAATAAAGTGTTTATTATGTGTATTCCAAGTATATGATAGATGTTTATTTTGCATGCTATAATTGTATTAATACGGAAACATTAATAGATGTGTGTTTAATAAACAAACAGAAAGTTCCTAGTTATGCCTCTCTCATAAACTAGCTCGTTGATTAACAAGATGATCAAGGTTTCCTAATCATGGACATTGGATGTTGTTAATAACGGGATCACAACATTAGTGTAATGGTGTGATGAACATTCATCTGAAGTATAGCATTACGATCAAAGTCATTGAGTTTATATTGCTATAACAACTTACGAAGTGATTCTAATCCTTAGACCATGAGATCATGTCAATCACTAACACCAGAAGAGTTTCTTGATAACATCAAACGTCACACCGTAACAGGGTGATTATAAAGATGGATTCAGAACTAATAAAGTGTTATGTTGAGGCTCATGGATCGAGAGTGGAATTTGTTCATCCCAATGACGGATAGATATACTCTGGACCCTCTCGGTGATATCACATTGATTAGCTTGCAAGCAAGTGATTTGATCACTAGAATGTTATATCACGGGAATGAGAAAAGAGTGCATGTCGGTAACGAGATCAAACTAGGTATGGAGATACCGATGATCGAATCTCGGACATGTAATATATCGTGGAACAAAGGGATTAAGATACTAGCATAAAAGGTTCCGATGATCACAAGAAAGTCATCGTTGAATGTGTGGGAGTCAGTATGGGTCTCCAGATCCCGCTTCTGATTATTGATCCGAGAGGGGTCTCGATCATGTCCGCATTATTCACGAACCGTAGGGTGACACACTTAAGAGACACCAACATCCAATTGGAGCAAAAGTTTCATGCCGAAAGAATGAACAATCGCATGAATTTATTTCACTAGATACCGAAACAGGTTTTCGGGTGAAATTGCATAAAGTGGTTATGCATGTGAAATGGAATTCTAGCAAGGGTTATTTGTGAATGTTTTTCATTAAAGTAATTGACAAAATTCTGAATAAAATAAAAGAGTTTTATTTAATGAGAGTTTGCATTAAATTTGGTGGAAATTTAATGGGAATTTGAGTGGACTTTTGAGTGGAGGGAATTTAAAGGGCATTTTGTGAGTGCAGTGTCCACCCACATGAATGAAGGAGGGGAGGGGGCAGCCCCCATGGCCGGCGGCCACCCCCTTGGGTGCCCCCCTCCTCCTATAAAAGGAGCCCCCTCCTCACTTGTCTCTCACACCTTCTTGTGAAGGATCTCTCTCCCCCTCTAGAATTTATCCCCCATGGTCTCGGACTAGCGAGATACATGTTCCCGGTGGCTATTCGGCAAGAAAGAGTTGTGCTTCCGCTGCATCGTGCCTCGGACTAGCGAGGAGGCGGAGGTTGCTCGGTGCCTCGAACGTGTGTGCGAGCACGGATGCGCTGCTGATTTGCGGCGCTAGGACTTCCTCTCGATCTTGAGATCGGCAAGAGATCGTCTACATCAACCACGAGTTGAACTCGTTAAGCTTTGTCGGTCTTCAAGGGTATGTTCTCTACGGATATACATCCGCCCGTTGTTTGTATCTAGTAGATAGATCTTGGTACATAGTTCCCATCGTAGGAATTTTTTTTGTTTTTTATGCTGCGAACCCTACAATGCCAAATATGCATGGTTTTTGTTTTCATTCATTTTCATATGAGCTTTGCATATTTAGTAGTTTATGTAGAATTTTATCCCTCTTCCTTGTCTTTGACATGTGTGTAGGTGTTGATGATGATTATGGATAAAACAAAGACAAAAGGGACAAAGAGAGCAAAGTCTGGAGGACCTGTAAGGACCAGACTTAGCCATTTGAGGTGTTGGAAAAAGTGATTTTTTCCAACTTACCAAAATAAAGATGCAAGACCACTGGGTCGTCGCCCTTGTTGACGCAAATCCAACGAGTTGAAAAACACCCAAATTGGAGTTTGTATGAAGAAACGGCGGCCAAAACATTGCGACACCCGAAAGTTTAACGGCCAACTATACGATTGGAGCCATTTTCCGGCCGTATAGTTTTCGCTGTATAGTTGAGAGAAAGGTCAGAAATGTCTTGTTTTCGACCCTGGACTGCTCCAGAACCTTTCCTGAGCCATATGACGATATTGGGGGCGATCTAGGGCACTTCTAAGATCCATATAAAGGTGGGAGGAGTCAATAAACAAGAGAAGAACACCATAGCCCTTCAGGGGAGAAGCCCTGCCGTCGCCGGCACCCATCCGATCTCCACGGCGACGGAGCTCTGCCTCAACCACACCTCCGAGATCTAGATCTCCCTCAATACCATCACCATCAAGACATCCAAGCAAGAAGAAGAGAAGGAGAAGGAAGACATCACCACCACCACGCATTGATCTCCATCTCCATCATCATATCCATCTCTCTCTCTCTCTCTCTCTCTCTCTCTCTTGTGTTTAGTAATTGTAAGATTGAACACGGTTGTGATATCATTATATATTTATATATGTTTTTCTATTCATCCATGTGTGAGTGATTGATTCAATTCTAGGTTGAGGTATGATCTAGTGCGCTAAGTTAGAATTCACTGTGATCTAAGATGAGTTTATGTTATCCTTTGGTCCGGAAGTGCCTTTTTGCTTTGCGGTGACGCGCAAGAATCATGCATAGTGCACACAGAGTGATAACCCGGTAATTAAATGGGGAACATTTATATGTCTGAGGAATATCTTATAGATCACACATATATTTGCCTATCTAGTACTAGTGAGACCGAAGCCTAGAAGCCCTCTCTCATTCCATTCATTCCTACAAGTACAATCTCTTTAATTCAGTTTATATTCATGTTTACTTTCCGTTTTAGTTTATTTTGTTCTTGTTAAAAGTTCTTTGTTATTAGATATTTTAAACATCTCTCAATTATCGTTGTTCTAGTAACTTATAGAATATGCTATTTCCAAACCACGGTTTGGGTGCGAAACGTGGTCACGTTGACAACGTGGTTGTGGGGTCGTGTTGTTTCCGTTCGTCGATCTTCCATCGGGACGAACTCTTAAATATTTGCTGCTACAAGTACTCCAATAACCCTGTTGTTGGTGCAGGAATCCAGTCATCAGAGAGTTACTCAATCTCCTCCGCCAACGAGAGGAGGGCATCACTTCCTATACATCGGCTCATCTTCCTCTTGATCCGCTTTCTCCTTTTCGTATCCCTGCCGGAAAAAATGCCTTGGACCGCTTATCCAAGTTCTCCACTGGCAAAAAAGGAGGTGGAGTAACCGGGCGAGGCGGCATTGGAGAGGGAGGAGACATGCGAAGCGAAATAAAGTAGTGGCCAACTGTACATCATCGTCTTCGAGGAGGTATCATCCACCGCGGCTATCTCAGACCGCAACCTCGAGATCTCACACGACTTCGATGGCCGCTGTGGCACTACCTTCTCGAGGATTGTGGCTCGCGAAGCGGCCAGCTCAAGGCCGCCACATGGATACACGGGAAAAGGGTAGTGGTAACAAAGGCAGTGGCCAACTGCGAGCTCATGACCATCGCGCATACGCATGGCGGTGGTGCGAGGAAAAATGGTGATAAAGGCCGTTAACCGTGGAGGACGTCGAGGCCACTTTCAAGGTTCGCGAAGCGGCGACGGGAACCCACCGATGCCAAGATCGAGCAACGGTTGCGGCTAGCTATGCCGCATGAGTCAGGTGCCGTGGCGATGGTAGGGTCGTCGTTGAACTCGGCGACGATGAGGGCCTGAGGCCAGAGGCGAGGAAGCACTAGGAGGAGGAGGATGCAAAGCCCAAGGAGCTGCGCGCGTAGTGGCAAGGGCATCATTCAACAATGACGAACAACTCTTGCCGTTGCAGCCCTAACAATTAGTGCGTCAACTACTCTCGCATTAAACGGCAGCTCTAGTTGTAGTAGTTCCTAATATTTGAATGTAATATCTCCTAAGATTTGAATAAAAGTTACAGATTTAAATAAAATTCTTTTAAAAATATAATGTTTTGGACTCACAATTGTCAGGATTCAGTTTTACTGCCTGCTAGTCATGGTTACTAGTAGTGTGCCGTCTCACTCGTTATAGGTACTAGACGAAGAGGCGCGCTTGCATCTCGTATTGCAGAGTGTTGCATGGACTGATTAATCTTCTTGCACGACATGACCACTACGAACTGTGTAGACATCCGACCAACAAACACCAACAAAAATAAAAAGAATCACTGAAATCCTTCTCTAAGCTTTGACACAAGAACAATATAAACTAATTAATCCATAAGCTAATTGGGCATCTCATTTCCATTAGATGGAAGAAAACTGCAACACGCATGTTCAATGCTGAATGTTTTAAGTATTTTTCAAAGATAAAGGACAGTCAGCACGACCATGGTATGGTATGCTATGAAGACAAAAGTCTAGGCGAAGCAATTAGAAGTAGAATCGAGTCTTGTCGTGCCACGTCTCCAGTGTTCATTCACCACAAATGATGTAGAGGTAGTAGTAAGGAATATTGCGTCTATTCGGTTGTAGTGACAATAGATAAACTACAAAAGAAATTATAGGAAGATTATTAAAACAACGGGTCATGTGTTTGATACAAAAATATGGATTTCTGTCCTACAGACACTACCTGATTGAGCCGCATCATCTATCTGTATGAAGATAGATCTCTACGACTGCCATCATGTGATTGTATTTTTTTCATTTCATCTATAAAATAAATGAGCCTAGGAGAAAATAGAATGTATTAGCATAATTTGTACAGTTCTAATCACTACAGATACAAAAGCACATGGATGGTGAAATATCTAGCTATTGCATACCAGAAGGAAGACTGTAGACCTGCGGGCGGAGTAGTCGGAAAAATGCATGTACTTCATGAGGCCTGCTGCATATAAGTAGAGAAGAGTAAGAGACGATATTACTTTCTCCTACATAAGTTAAATAAAGACAATTTATCTAATTAGGCAATTGAGAAGTTATTTTGACTTACCTCTGCATATATAGTCCCTTGTTTGCAATAGTGGTTTAGCAAATGTAGCTCCATCACACTTCTCTGGAAGATCTGGTGTGCGTGAAATTCAGTGAATGACAGAGACCGTTCTCATGTCCCAACTGTTGTAGCATCATCTGCAATTCAATATACTTCAGAGTTTACTTCATATATGTCCAAACCTCATGCAGTACATGTTCCTACCACTAACTGATGGACCCAAGCCCTACAGATTATTTGAAAATCACCATTGATGGCTCTTTCTGCAAGGAAACTCAAACCGTTGGTTGGGGCTTCTGTATTAGAGACATCGATGGTGATGTCTGTGGTGCAGGTATGGGGCAAATAGATCATGTTGCTGACCCTCTTCAAGCCGAAACAATTGCATGCCTGAATGCCATTGAGTTTGCAGCTGAGCTAGGCATGGAACGGATAATCATTGAAACTGATGCAACCTTGCTGAAGTCAGTTCTCCTATCCCGTGAGTTCGATTTGGCTCGTCATGGAGTTTTCTTTTGGAGGCAAAATTCCTACTGCTCACCAACTTCTGAGACTACAAAGTGTTTTACTGTAAGCGTGTTTGTAATACAGTGACCCATGTATTAGCCACTAATGGTGCTAGCCTATTCTCGGGTGGTGTTATGTTGTGGCATGATCATGTACCAGATTTTGTATCTCATGCAGTTGCTAGCGATCTAGCTACAACAGATCAATAAAAGACATTGTTTTCCTGTAAAAAAATATAGAATCAATAGGCGCTTTTTCAAAGAACATAGTATCATCAGGCATGCTTACCGTTTAAGTGACAGAAGAACCAGGTTACCGTGTTCGAGGAAGACATGCTGAGTGGTGCACACGTGTTCTACTGAAACCCGAGAAACAACCAATTTGCAAATAAACATAAAGGAAAGTGGAAGAAAATAGTTTAGCATAAGCGTTTTCCTGAGAATGCTTACAAAAATAAATAAATAAATAAATAGACAAGTAAATGTGGAACTTAGAGAGGACTTAAATTTTCTGGAGGTATATCACACATAGACAAAAACCTTTAGCAAAGCATAACTGAGCTACTAACTTATAAGCACAATATTGACTACTAAAAAGAACTCCAATATGGTGACAAAATATTGACTACTAAAAAGAACTCCAATATGGTGACAAAATTGTTATTCATCTATTATATTAACCTCACAAATACAGAATAAAACATGCATGTTATATTATTATGTGAGCCGCAATATAGAATGCCACTATAAACAAATAACAGACTTGTTTGGAATGAAGACCTGTGTTCCTAGCTTTGCTTCTGTTGTGGCATCCTTGGTGTTTTCCAGAGAGGGTGCATAATATATTTTTTATGAGGGTTGGGCTTCTTGTTCTGCCTTTTTCCCTTGCATTAAAGAAGTTAAAACCGAATGTCCAAATGCTCATAGACTTATTGTGGTGGCTCTAGTAAACAATGGAGGAGAGCAGGTTGAGGTTGACATCACTACTTTCTCTGTGGTTCCCATCATGCACATATGATCTTACTGAAAGTCCAACTATGCCTTCATGTGCATGGAAAATCTTGAATGCTGATACAAAGCCTGGTGCATCCTCAAAGATCAGACCCTTGCCCCCTCGGGCCTACAGAATATCACAGTTTTTCAAGGAAAACGGCATGACCTAGATCATAGTAGTTACAAAATGCTATAAGAATCAAACATTACATCTACCAGCATAGCAGAGGAAGGTCAATTGATATTTCTCATGAATGGTCAGCATGAAATGCATCTTGTGTAGTTGTCCCACACACACAGAACTCCGGTACTCACACTAATGTATCATTAATCAAAATTGCATAAATTATCCAGGGAAACTAAAAAATAGTGAGTTGATTTATCCAAAAATATACCACAGTTAGCTATAGTATAGATTATCTAGGAGAACTATTTAAGACAAGCTAAATGGTCGGTTGTTCATTTATCTATCTATGATAGCATTCATATTTTTTAACAACAGGGACATATAACTTTAAGCACGGAAAACCAAAAGTTGTAAAAACACTATACTTATTCTTCTCTCAAAGCTATCAACAACATATAAGGCAGCACAATAAATTTGCAATTACCTAGGCGCATCCATATCAACTGTAGAATTGCCAATTGAATCAGAATGTGTCGTAGACTAACATCTTCAGAGCTCACATCTGACATACTAACAACACAGACTTCTTAGTTACCCCAAAAAACAATCGTATCAAATATTCGCTAATTTTTTTTAAATAATACATTTTTTATTGAATTTCACAAATAATACATAAAACGGGCAAATTGCAAATCTGTTGGTCGGTCGGCCGTTGAATAGACGAAACACTGCCTTCGTCCGTTCAACGGACGAAACACTGCCTTCGTCCGTTCAACGGACGACACACCGCCTTCGTCCGTTCGGACGAAACGAGTCTGTCGTCTGTTGAACGGCCGACCGACCAACAGATTTGCAATTTGTCTGTTTTATGTATTATTTGTGCAATTCAATAAAAAATGTAAAATATTCAATAAGGACCTAGACTAACATCTTCAGAGCTCACATGGGAATGTAATAAAAAAATATCAGTTCTCCACTGAATGGTTCCGAGAAAGGTTAATGAGAAATTAATTTGTGTAATAGCAATGAAGCAGCAGAAAACAACTGTCGTAATGGTTATGAACAGAAAATAAAAATAGAACATTTTGCAAGGAATTAGCTTACCAAAACAGCAGATGACGTACTCTATGGCAAGCTGCAAGCGTCATTTATGCCCTGATTTTTTTCACACGATTTTATCAAATTTTGCAAGCTAGGGATATTTATACTGCCGATGACAAGTCAGTCATGCAGCCAGCTCACAAAGTGCACCATACGAATGATATTGCAGCTCTGTCTTGATGGCCATCAGCGGCACCACTTCAGCCTGGAGGTACAACCATGGTTAGGCTGCGCCTCAACAAATCATATATAGTATTTGAAACTTCCTCTTAAACACAGATGTAAAATCTGAATGAAGTGATGCTCATCAAAACATATCCGCTTATATTCGTAAATGGAGAGCTGACAAAGCAAAGTATAAAAACATGTGCGACCCACAACACCTTGCAGTCGACGGCAATGAAATTCAGCTCGAACAAATTCCGTCGTGTCCGCATACGATCTCCATATTTCACTAGAAGCAACGACAACAAAATCTAGCTCGAACAAAGTATGGCGTGTCTGCGTGTCTCGATATTTGATCGGAAGCCTTGCTTAGAGACGCCCTTCACCAAAAGAAGTCTGAGTGACCGCCACTTTCTGCACAGCACCATGTTTCAATAGCACAAGAACGCATATGTGCAGAAGAAGCGGGCAGGACGTCAATTTCAGCCGAACTGGCATCCTCGAAGCAATCAGTCGTGGAGCGGAGCCTCTGATGTGGAAGAAGAGACCATAGAGAAGATGAGAACCAGCCTGAACGGGACAGACCAAACATGTCCACCGCAGAGGTCACTGAAACATGCGCCGCATGGTCACGGAGGAGAGGCCACGGTAACGTGTGCCGTCCTCGCCGACGCCCCGGTGGACCAATGTGCCGGTCCCGGGCAAAACCGCCATCGTAGAACGTAGTCCATCGGGTGCAGGAACGAATCAACCACCAATGAAACCAATAATAGGCGAGAACCTGTAAGAAGCAACGCATCAGAGGAGAGAACGAACACAGGAAAGGAGAAAACATCAAATCGGGAGAGGAGAGAGGAAACGCCCAGGCATCGATCAACAGGGGACACAGGGATGCCTCGTGGGCTCGGAAGGGTACTCCAAATCCGGGTAGGGGGAGGACACTCCGTCCATCGGAGTAAGGTGAGGATCCTCATCTGCGATAGCGACCCCGATAGCTCCCAGGATGTGCTTCGCCTCCTCTGCAACTGCTCCTACCAAGGTCAGTTTACCTTAGGCCGCGACGATGAAGTAGGGGAAGGCGGATGCAGGTGGGGCAGCAGTTCCAGGAGGGCGCCGGTAGCCAACGTCGTCGTCAGCGAGGCGGGAGGGGGAGGCGAGATGCGGGCGATTGGGAAGGAGGGGGCCACCACGTTTCCAAACCGAATTTGTGGGGCGACCACCGCATGCCACCTGCCCGCGCAGGACACAGGCCCACAGGCAGCGGCATCACGCGCGACAATGTGCCATAGATGGCCTCAGCTCTCAGGCTTTTGCTCACGCTTAAGATCTAGAGTAATGTCTGTTACTCTCCGCGTAAGCATGACACGCCGCTGGTATCCTTACCGGTGACGCCGTATTATAGTACTTGTCATTCAGACGTCGCTAACACCAATTTACCACATCAATTAGTTGTTCTCCATAAAAATATTTGCAAAAGTCACTATTCCTCCGACTAAATTAATGAACTCAGATATCTCAATTTAAATGTATCTAGATTTCATGTAGCATGAGAAACTGCCTCGCGGGTCCCCTGGTGCGACTCTGGAGAGCCTGGCGCGGCAACCGTAGAGGGTTCCGGTTCACCTTGCTGCCAGCGCCGCGAGAGTAAGCCGCCGCCGGCAGACGGCGGCGCGCATCCGAGCTCTATTTTTTTCTCTTTTGTCCTAGCGATTCTCCTCTTCCACCACACAAAATATTTTCGGCCTAGCCCGCCGCCATCTTCTTCTGATCGCCGGCCGTAGCTACAGATCTGGCCGAGTCTGCCATGCTGCAGACGGACAAGTCAACTGCATGTCTGCATCCTTGGCTTGAGTACGACCTGAATCTCCAATCAACCATCAGATCTGGCTGAGTTGGGTTGCATTTCACGGGATCCTTGGACTGGAGCATGCAGAATATCTCGTTGCTCCACCTACTGAAGCACGTGGTCATCTTAGGAACAAGCCATGATACATGCGAGCGCTGGATTGGCGATCAACCATGCTGGGACGTTCTACTCCTGGAGTCCTGGATGGGCAGGCCGCAGGCGAGCATGTCCAAACCAGCCTCAGACGCCGTCGCCGATGGCTGTGAGCCTAGCTAGGAGACACGAAGCTCCGCCTTTTATCAGCACCCATTGGTCAAGTCGATAACGACAGGTCTATCTTTACCACGATTACCGTTGTGCATGTTGGTGGAGTCGGGTATGTCAAGGCCGTGGTGATCGGAGGACCAAAGAAGTATCTCAGTGACTCATGTGGAGTTTGAGATCTTTTATGATGGCGAAAGCAAGGATCGTGTTCGGGGATGCATTTTTGCATGGGTACTGACGAGGGTTCGACTCGTCAACGCTGATTGTTATGGACTTGGGTTTTGGAGAAGATGAGGTGCTGAAGATCATGGGATGGTTATGAAGGGAATATGCCCTGAGAGACAATAATAAAGTATTTATTATGTGTATTCCAAGTATATGATAGATGTTTATTTTGCATGCTATAATTGTATTAATACGGAAACGTTAATACATGTGTGTTTAATAAACAAACAGAAAGTTCCTAGTTATGCCTCTCTCATAAACTAGCTCGTTGATTAACAAGATGATCAAGGTTTCCTGATCATGGACATTGGATGTTGTTAATAACGGGATCACAACATTAGTGTAATGGTGTGATGAACATTCATCCGAAGTATAGCATTACGATCAAAGTCATTGAGTTTATATTGCTATAACAACTTACGAAGTGATCCTAATCCTTAGACCATGAGATCATGTCAATCACTAACACCGGAAGAGTTTCTTGATAACATCAAACGTCACACCGTAACAGGGTGATTATAAAGATGGATTCGGAACTAATAAAGTGTTATGTTGAGGCTCATGGATCGAGAGTGGAATTTATTCATCCCGATGACGGATAGATATACTCTGGGCCCTCTCGGTGATATCACATTGATTAGCTTGCAAGCAAGTGATTTGATCACTAGAATGTTATATCACAGGAACGAGAAAAGAGTGCATGTCGGTAACGAGATCAAACTAGGTATGGAGATACCGATGATCGAATCTCGGACATGTAATATATCGTGAAACAAAGGGATTAAGATACTAGCGTAAAAGGTTCCGACGATCACAAGAAAGTCATCGTTGAATGTGTGGGAGTCAGTATGGGTCTCCAGATCCCGCTTCTGATTATTGATCCGAGAGGGGTCTCGATCATGTCCGCATTATTCACGAACCGTAGGGTGACACACTTAAGAGACACCGACATCCAATTGGAGCAAATGTTTCATGTCGAAAGAATGAACAAGCGCAGGAATTTATTTCACTAGATACCGAAACAGGTTTTCGGGTGAAATTGCATAAAGTGGTTATGCATGTGAAATAGAATTCTAGCAAGGGGTTATTTGTGAATGTTTGTCATTAAAGTAATTGACAAAATTCTGAATAAAATAAAAGAGTTTTATTTAATGAGAGTTTGCATTAAATTTGGTGGAAATTTAATGGGAATTTGAGTGGACTTTTGAGTGGAGGGATTTTAAAGGGCATTTTGTGAGTGGAGTGTCCACCCACATGAAGAGGGGAGGGCAAGGGGGCAGCCCCATGCGCCGGACACCCCCTTGGGGTTCCCCCCCTCCTCCTATAAAAGGAGCCCCCTCCTCACTTGTCTCACACACCTCCTCGTGAAGGATCTCTCTCCCCCTCTAGAATTTATCCCCCATGGTCTCGGACTAGCGAGATACATGTTCCCGGTGGCTATTCGGCAAGAAAGAGTTGTGCTTCCGCTGCATCGCTGGAGCGAGGAGGCGGAGGTTGCTCGGTGCCTCGAACGTGTGTGCGAGCACGGATGCGTTGCTGATTTGCGGCGCTAGGACTTCCTCTCGATCTTGAGATCGGCAAGAGATCGTCTACATCAACCACGAGTTGAACTCGTTAAGCTGTGTCGGTCTTCAAGGGTATGTTCTCTACGGATATACATCCGCCCGTTGTTTGTATCTAGTAGATAGATCTTGGTATATAGTTTACATCGTAGGAAATTTTTTGTTTTCTATGCTGCGAACCCTACATTGGTATCAGAGCCGGATCTATGCGTAGATACTTTACACGGGTAGTACACATATGAGTATGTGGGCGATGATGATCATGTTGTTGCTCCTTTGTTGTAATTTTGGATATTGGTGGCATAGTGGGATGAAGCGGCACGGACAAACTTTACATGTCCTCGCACATGAGACCTGTTCCACGCTTGACATGCAAGTAGTTTGCATAAGTGGCTAGCGGGTGTCTGTCTCTCCTACTATAGTCAATATCTATTTTGCAAGCGAGTTGTCAACAATTTGATTATCCTCGTTGTGGTTCATGTTCGTAGGTAAGAACGATTCTATCTCGAAATCCCTAAGCCACGTAAAGCTTGCAATGGATAAATTAGAGGCGTCTAGTTTAGATTGTTGCTGGGCTAGTGTTATGATATGGTAGTGTTGTAAGTAGAAGTATGAGATGATACTCTTACAACACACATAGCGTGTAAAATCCATAGACCTTGGATTTACACATATAGGTATGATAGTGATCATACCACGATGCAGATGATAGAGATCATCTGCGGGAACCATATAATTTCACTAATAAACATATGATGTTTGATAGCATCTTATATTGCTTGTTTAGCGCTTTGTTAGCATAATAAGATGATCCCTCATTTAAATATCAAGATAAGAATGTGTTCTTCCTTTAGTATGCACCGATTATGTTTTTGTCGCTCCAAGACATCACGTGATGATCGGGTGTTCTTGGATCCACGACCATATTTCGGGTGTAAAACAGTTACACACGCGAATACTAAGGTTCTAACTTGGCGAGCCTAGCATGTACAGACATGGCCTCGGAACACGGACCGAAAGGTTAAGCATGAGTCATATAGTTGATATGATGCCCATTTGATGCTCGCCTTTGAAGCTATACCGACTCACGTGATGATCGGACTTGGTGTAGTGGATTTGGTTCATGTAATCACCAAAAAGGCACGAGGGATGTCGTTTTTGAGTGGGAGTTCATTCGTAATATAGATTAGTTGAACTCGATCTATCATACACTTAGTCTAAACTTTACAAATTCTATTGTAGATGGCACCACCTGCTTTTAATTTCAATGTGTTCATGGAGAAAGAGAAACTAGCAACGAACGGTAGCAACTTTACCGAATGGGCCATGAATTTGAGGATTCTCCTCTCTGCTGCACAAAAGCAATATGTGCTAGAAGCGCCGTTAGGCCCCCCACCTTTAGATGATGCCCCTGACGAGGAGAAGAATGTCTATCAGACTCGTCAGGAGGACCACAACTTAGTTCATTGCGGCATATTGTATGGGCTAGAGCCGGAACTTCGAAAGCGTTTCGAAAACGGCAATGCATTTGATACAATGGGTGAGTTGAAAATGATTTTCGACACACATGCTGTTGTAGAGAGCTACAACGCTTCAGAAAAGTTCTTTAGTTGCATGATGGAAGAGCACAGCTCCGTTAGTGAGCATGTACTCAAGATGTCGGGTTACGCCGATAAGCTTGTGTCCTTGGGAATATCGATTCCCATTGACTTAGGCATCCATCGTGTTCTGCAGTCTCTGCCACCTAGCTATAAGAGCTTCGTGATGAACTATAATATGCAAGGCATGAAGAAGTCTCTCCCCGAGCTTCTGTCAATGCTTAAAACTGCAGAAGTGGATATCAAAAAGGAACATCAAGTGTTGATGATCAATAGGAACACTGGTTTCAAGAAAGACAAGAAGGGAAAACGGAAGGGAAGTAAGGGCGGCAAGCCTGTTGCCGCGCCTGAAAAGAACCCCGAGTTGGACCTAAGTCTGATTCCGAGTGCTACTATTGTAAGGGGACTGGCCACTGGAAGCGCAACTGCCCCAAGTATCTGGCAGACAAGAAGGCCGGCAAGGCAAACAAAGGTATATATGATATACATGTTATTGATGTGTACTTGACTAGTGCTCGCAGTAGCACCTGGGTATTTGATACCGGTTCAGTTTCTAATATTTGTAACTCGAATCAGGGGCTACGGAACAAGCGACCGCTAGCAAGGGGTGAGGTCAAGATGCGTGTCGGCAATGGATCAAGCGTTGATGTGATCGCCGTTGGAACGCTGCCTCTCCACTTACCGTCGGGATTAGTTATAAACTTGAATAAATGTTATCTGGTGCCTGCACTGAGCATGAACATTGTATCTGGATCGTGTTTGATGCGAAGTGGTTATTCATTTAAATCCGAGAACAATGGTTGTTCCATTTATATGAATGAAATATTTTATGGTCATGCACCGATGATGAATGGTTTATTTCTATTAGTTCTCGATGATAATGTTACACATATTCATAATGTTGATGCTAAAAGGATTAAACTTAATGATGATATATCTGCATATATGTGGCACTGCCGTCTAGGTCATATTGGCGTTAAACGCATGAAGAAGCTCCATTTAGATGGACTTTTGGAATCACTTGATTATGAATCATTTGATACATGTGAGCCATGCCTTATGGGCAAGATGACTAGAACGCCGTTTTTCGGTTCAATGGAACGGGCGACAGATTTATTGGAAATCATACATTCTGATGTATGTGGTCCAATGAGTGTGTCGGCGCGAGGTGGATATCATTATTTTGTTACTTTCACGGATGATTTGAGTAGATACGGTTATATCTACTTGATGAAACACAAGTCTGAAACCTTTGAAAAGTTCAAGGAATTTCAGAATGAAGTGGAAAATCATCGTAATAGAAATATCAAATTTCTACGGTCCGACCGTGGAGGTGAGTATCTAAGTTACGAGTTTAGCACTCACATGAAAGAGTGTGGAATTGTTTCACAACTCACACCTGCCGGAACACCACAGCGAAATGGTGTGTCGGAACGTCGTAATCGTACTTTATTAGATATGGTTCGATCTATGATGTCTCTGACGGACTTGCCGTTGTCATTTTGGGGTTATGCACTAGAAACTGCTGCATTCACTTTAATTGGGCACCATCTAAATCCGTTGAAAGACACCGTATGAATTGTGGTTTGGAAACAAACCTAAGCTGTCATTTCTTAAAGTTTGGGGATGCGATGTTTATGTGAAGAAACTTCAACCGGATAAACTCGAACCCAAAGTGGAAAAATGCGTCTTCATAGGATACCCTAAAGAAACTATTGGGTATTCCTTCTATCACAGATCCGAGGGCAAGGTTTTTGTTGCCAAGAATGGATCCTTTCTAGAGAAAAAGTTTCTCGCGAAAGGTGTGAGTAGTCGGAAGGTAGAACTCGAAGAGGTTGTGGAACCTTCTCTTCAAAGTATGGCGAGTAGCGCAGCGCCGGAAGTTGTTCCGGGGTTGGCTCCACATGTTGAAGAGGGAACTAATGATAATGATCATGAAACTCCGAAAGAGAGTACTACCGAACCTCATAGGTCAAACAGGACGCGTGCAGCTCCCGAGCTGTACGGAAATCCTGTCATGAATTTCATGGTTGATGAAAATGATGACCCTGCGACGTATGAAGAAGCGATGATGTGCCCGGATTCCAACAAATGGTTAGAAGCCATGAAATCCAAGATGGAATCCATGTATAAAAATCAAGTTTGGTACTTGGTGGAATTACCTCACGACCGAAAGGCCGTGGAGAACAAATGGATTTTCAAAAGGAAAACTGATGCTGATGGTAATGTGACCGTCTATAAAGCTCGACTTGTCGCAAAGGGGTTTCGACAAATTCAAGGAGTTGAATACGATGAGACTTTCTCTCCCATAGCGATGCTAAAGTCAGTTAGGATTATGTTAGCAATTGCTGCATATTTCGATTATGAGATATGGCAGATGGATGTCAAAACCGCGTTTCTCAATGGTAATATTGAAGAAGAGTTGTATATGATACAACCAAAGGGTTTTGTCGATCACAAGGATGCTAACAAGGTGTGCAAGCTTCAGAGATCCATCTATGGATTGAAGCAAGCATCACGAAGTTGGAATCTCCGCTTTGATGAGGTGATCAAAGAGTTTGGATTTGTCCAAACTTATGGAGAAGCTTGTATTTACAAGATTGTGAGTGGGAGCAATGTGGCATTTCTGATATTACATGTGGATGACATATTATTGATCGGAAATGATATAGATCTTTCAAATAGTGTTAAAAGTTATCTAAACAACAAATTTTCAATGAAGGACCTAGGTGAAGCGTCATACATATTAGGCATAAAGATCTATAGAGATAGATCTAGGCGCCTAATAGGGCTATCGCAAAGTACATACCTTGGTAAGATTTTAAAGAAGTTTAAAATGGACGGAAGTAAGAAGGGGTTCTTACCTATGTTGCAAGGCAAGACATTGAGTAAGACTCAAAGTCCGGCTTCGGCGGAAGAAAGAGAGATAATGGACAAAGTCCCCTATGCTTCAGCCATAGGCTCTATAATGTACGCCATGCTATGTACAAGACCAGATGTGGCACATGCTATTAGTTTGACTAGTAGGTACCAATCGGATCCAGGTTCGGAACACTGGATAGCGGTCAAGAATATCCTTAAGTACTTACGAAGAACTAAGGATATGTTTCTTGTATACGGAGGTGAAGAAGAGATCGTCGCTAAGTGTTATGTCGACGCTAGCTTTGACACCGATCCGGATGACTCTAAGTCTCAATCCGGATACGTATTTCTCATGAATGGCGGAGCGGTTAGTTGGAGGAGCTCCAAACAACCTGTGGTAGCGGGATCAACAACGGAGGCCGAATATGTTGCTGCTTCAGAAGCGGCTCAGGAAGCAGTTTGGATGAAGGAGTTCATATCCGAACTAGGAGTGGTGGCAAACGCGTTGGACCCAATGGTGATCTATTGTGACAACAATGGTGCCATTGCCAATGCCAAAGAGCCAAGGTCTCACAAGCATTCCAAGCATATTAAGCGCCGGTTTCACTCCATCTGCGAGCATGATAAGGATGGAGATATAAAGATTTGTAAAGTACATACGGATCTCAATGTAGCAGATCCGTTGACTAAAACTCTCCCTAGAGCAAAACATGATCAACACCATAACTCAATGGGTGTTAGATTTATCACTATGTAACTAGATTATTGTCTCTAGTGCAAATGGGAGACTGAAGGGAATATGCCCTGAGAGGCAATAATAAAGTGTTTATTATGTGTATTCCAAGTATATGATAGATGTTTATTTTGCATGCTATAATTGTATTAATACGGAAACGTTAATACATGTGTGTTTAATAAACAAACAGAAAGTTCCTAGTTATGCCTCTCTCATAAACTAGCTCGTTGATTAACAAGATGATCAAGGTTTCCTGATCATGGACATTGGATGTTGTTAATAACGGGATCACAACATTAGTGTAATGGTGTGATGAACATTCATCCGAAGTATAGCATTACGATCAAAGTCATTGAGTTTATATTGCTATAACAACTTACGAAGTGATCCTAATCCTTAGACCATGAGATCATGTCAATCACTAACACCGGAAGAGTTTCTTGATAACATCAAACGTCACACCGTAATAGGGTGATTATAAAGATGGATTCAGAACTAATAAAGTGTTATGTTGAGGCTCATGGATCGAGAGTGGAATTTGTTCATCCCGATGACGGATAGATATACTCTGGGCCCTCTCGGTGATATCACATTGATTAGCTTGCAAGCAAGTGATTTGATCACTAGAATGTTATATCACAGGAATGAGAAAAGAGTGCATGTCGGTAACGAGATCAAACTAGGTATGGAGATACCGATGATCGAATCTCGGACATGTAATATATCGTGAAACAAAGGGATTAAGATACTAGCGTAAAAGGTTCCGACGATCACAAGAAAGGTCATCGTTGAATGTGTGGGAGTCAGTATGGGTCTCCAGATCCCGCTTCTGATTATTGATCCGAGAGGGGTCTCGATCATGTCCGCATTATTCACGAACCGTAGGGTGACACACTTAAGAGACACCGACATCCAATTGGAGCAAATGTTTCATGTCGAAAGAATGAACAAGCGCAAGAATTTATTTCACTAGATACCGAAACAGGTTTTCGGGTGAAATTGCATAAAGTGGTTATGCATGTGAAATAGAATACTAGCAAGGGGTTATTTGTGAATGTTTGTCATTAAAGTAATTGACAAAATTCTGAATAAAATAAAAGAGTTTTATTTAATGAGAGTTTGCATTAAATTTGGTGGAAATTTAATGGGAATTTGAGTGGACTAATGAGTGGAGGGATTTTAAAGGGCATTTTGTGAGTGGAGTGTCCACCCACATGAATGAAGGAGGGGAGGGGGCAGCCCCCATGGCCGGCGGCTACCCCCTTGGGTGCCCCCCTCCTCCTATAAAAGGAGCCCCCATCCTCACTTGTCTCTCACACCTCCTCGTGAAGGATCTCTCTCCCCCTCTAGAATTTATCCCCCATGGTCTCGGACTAGCGAGATACATGTTCCCGGTGGCTATTCGGCAAGAAAGGGTTGTGCTTCCGCTGCATCGCTGGAGCGAGGAGGCGGAGGTTGCTCGGTGCCTCGAACGTGTGTGCGAGCACGGATGCGCTGCTGATTTGCGGCGCTAGGACTTCCTCTCGATCTTGAGATCGGCAAGAGATCGTCTACATCAACCACGAGTTGAACTCGTTAAGCTTTTTCGGTCTTCAAGGGTATGTTCTCTACGGATATACATCCGCCCGTTGTTTGTATCTAGTAGATAGATCTTGGTATATAGTTCACATCGTAGGAAATTTTTTGTTTTCTATGCTGCGAACCCTACAAAGTTACTATTGATGAAAATATTAGACTGTTAGCTCAACTTCATGCTAAGTGGGAAAGGGAAGCTGAAATTCATAGAAACAATAGTGTGTGCACCATCACCACTAAACCACAAGTAGCCCTATTCCTGATGCTAGTGATATGCATGTTGCTTTCACCAAACACATTACAAATGCTCTTGTGAAAATTAAGGAAGAGAAGCTAAAACATTAATCTTCTATTCGTAGGAAAGTAGAAGATAGTTGGGAACCCAATATTAATATGCACGTGAATGACTTTGATCTCAAAGCTTCATGTGATCTTGGTTCTAGTGTCTCTATTATGCCTAGGAAGATTTATGAAATGCTTGATTTGCCACCTTTAGTAGATTGTTATTTGGATGTCCCACTCAATGATAATGCTAAGAAGAAACTCATGGGGAGTATTAATGATGTTCTCATTATGGTTAACAATGCTTATGTACCTGTGGATTTCTATGTTTTGGATGTTGAATACAATGCTTCTTGTCCTATTACTTTGGGAAGACCTTTTCTTAGAACAGTTGGTGCCATCATTGATATGAAAGAAGGCACCATTAAATATCATTTTCCATTCAAGAAAGGTATTGAACACTTACCTGTGAGGAGAGAGAAGTTTATTTTTGCTCCTCCTTTGAAAGCAAAGTTTGATGTGAATGCTTCCTCATTTGAAAATACTTGATTCGTCTTGCTTCTTGTGCCTAACTTAAAGGCGTTAAAGAAAATTACTTGTTGGAAGATAACACAAGAGTTTCCTTGAGTCTTGGAAGTTATTACTTCAGTAATGACCTCTCCGTATCCTTTTTGTTTGCTTTTTGTGCCAAGAATGACCTCTAATGAGAGGGAAGTAAGATTTGGGGAGTTGCTGTCCCGAAACAGATTTCTGACCTCCACCATAAATATTCATGAGGAGTCTCTGTAAATCATATTGAGCTCAAAATTTCTTATTAAATCCCCAAGTATGTTAGCTAACTTTCGTTAGTTAAACACTTTTTAATTTGAGCAACATAAGATTTTCGAAAAAATAGGTTTCTACCTGCTGGTCTGTTTGTATTTGCTTCTTATTGATTCCTTTTTGAGTTCTATTTTGGGGAATTGATCTTTTTGAAGGAGTTGCTACAGTAGCTTGTGTTTTTAGCGAAAAAGTCTTGCTATTACAAAGCTTTGCCTAAGGTCTAATATCTTTTGAATACACTAATGTTGCTAATGAAGATCGTGTGAAGTTTTGTATGAAGGAAAATTTTCAGGTGTAGAGAGAGAATGATGTAATGAGATGAAGAATGGACAAAAGCTCAAGCTTGGGGATGCCACCCCGGTGTCACCCCAAGAAATATCCAAGAGGTACAAGCATAAAAGCTTGGGGATGCCCAAGGCATCCCCTTCTTCATCAATAAAAATCTCAGGTCTGTCTAGACACTTCGTTTTTATTGTTTCATGCACTATTGTGTTATTCTTGAAGCGTCTTAGTTTTTGTTTGCTTTGTTTAGGTTGTTTAGTTTGCTTGAATAAAGTAGTTTGGACCCTTATTCTCGCTGTGTTGTTGCAAATAACTTGCTTGGTGTTGGAAAGGAGTAGTAAGTTCCTGCTTGAAAGTGCAAGAGGAGCTTGCATTGACTATGACTTAGACTTTAGCATGACATGCTAGGTGTTGTTTTAACCTTATGCTTAGTGATTATTGCTATAGCATGTCTTGTTCCAAACAATTGGGATTGCTTAGTGTGCCTTGAAGAAATTATGTGTTGTTTTAGCATGCAAAAGCATAGTATGGTGGTATTCTCCTTTGATGCTTTGTTTGGGTTGACTTGGCACATGCTCACACCATGTTATGACTATGACAAGTAACCATAGCCTCTATGATCATCTAGTCCTTGACATGTAGTACCACTCTATGCTTTGATTAGTAATGCTTTGTTGCTCTGCATGATTATGGCCATTATGCTCTCTTAGTTGGTTGCTCTCAGTCTTTTGCTAGCCTCCACTTGTATGAGTAAGCTATACTCATGCTTCCAACTCCCAAGAAACCAAGTTATTCCAAAGTGTCCACTATAAACTCCTATTCATGGTGTGTTACACCATTCCAAGTATATTCTTGTTTTCAACTATCTTCCAATTAAAAACTATTTTTATGTGAAAACTTAGTGATTAAAGCCCTCACGAACTTGATGGCATACTTTATATTCTTTGCCCCTAATAAACTTGAACCATTGTGTTGTCTATGTTGTATATGCTTGCACTTATACGTTGGAATTAGCAGAACCATGCAATCATGGGGAATGTTTTCAACATTGCACTTGTACTTTGTACTCAGTTGATATCATTCTCTTTTGTCTATGGATGTCACCGGTGTGAAATAAAGAGGAAGCTTGTAAGTCCATGGAGTATGTATTTTGTGTTAGAGAAATGCCTGGGCCGTTAGCCTAAGCCATGCCTAATCATGGTGGAAAATTGCAGCATCACCATAGTGAGCTATCTATGAAGCATCCTCAATAAAAAGCTATGCATATAGTAAATAAAAAGATCGCTGAGATGCTCATTGTTTGCTTGCCTTGTCATTTTGGATATGGGATAGCTCCTGTACCATGTGCAAGGGGTACCCCGTTGGCGGTTCTCTATGATATGCAAGTACTTACAATGACAAGAACTTATAGGTGACTGAAGTTGAGTATCATGAGGTGTGGCCCTCGTATTCAAGGTACTTGAGATTGCCAACTTATACTTTGTCAAGCATATACTCCATAGTTTGTTCACTTTAACCTTAACCACTTCAAGATGCTTATGATAGGGGCAATGAGGGCTGAAAGCTAACAAGTACCATAATTTTTGGAAGCTCGTTTTGAAACTTGAAATCCCCGCTTCCCTTTACAAAGGGCCTTTCTTCCACTATTATTGAGCCACCTTCTACCTTTAGGCACCATTAAGAGAGCATAGTTGTCATTCTGTGTGCAGTGTCCCAAAGCTTATTGATTGATGCATATTGTGATATTACTTGTTCTTGTGCTATTTGTTTCTAGTCACCCTTGTGAACTTTGAAGGTGTCCTATGCATATATTTGCTACTCTATGAGGGACAAGTTGATTGCCACTATTCCATGTTTTCTGTATGTGAAACAAACAAACGTTTTTCAATGCATACTATACATGATCTTTGTTTGTAACCTTTCATGTTGCATGCATAGTTACTATGTCCTATTGTTAGAACTCCATCTTTCATGCACATGTTTAGAGTTCTTTGATCCCATCTTTCAATGCTTGCAAATGGTTTGATCTTGGTTTTGATGGTGCATGTCACCTCAAAAATTATTCTTTTTATCACTTACCTACTCGAGGACAAGCAGGAGTTAAGCTTGGGGATGCTTGATATGTCGGAAACGTATCTTTAATTTTTTATGTTCCATGCTTGTTTAGTATCTACTTTGCTTTGCTTTGCTTTGTCTACACTTTGAGGTGTTTTTATATCTTTTCATGAACTAACCTATTAACAAGTTGCCACAGTGACAGTTGCCTGTTTTCTTTTGTTTTTGGTTCCAGAAAGGAAGAAAATCAATATTCTCGGAATTGGACGGGAAAAAAGCCAAAGTCAATAATTTACTGTGAGGGACACGAATCCAGAAGACGAGACGGAGAAGAGAACCAGGGCAGACAACCCCCCCTAGGGGCGGCCAGGGGTGGGCCCACGCCTGGGCAGGGTGTGGCCCCCCTGGTCGCCTCCCGGCCTCGCCTCTTCGCCTATAAGAATCCCCCGATTCAGAAACACTAAACACCCGATCAAAACTCCACGAAACCGTCTGTAGCCGCCACCACCATTGTCCCTAGATCGGGGGGATCTAAAGTTCTTCCCGGCACCCTGCCGGAGGGGAGATCATCCCGGAGGCCTTCTTTCCAGTATGATGTGTGAGTAGTTCCACCTTGGACTATGGGTCCATGTAGTAGCTAGATGGTTATATCTCATCCTTGTGCTTTCATGTATAGATCTTGTGAGCTCTGTTCATGATTAAGATCTAATCTATTTGTAATCATGCATGTTGTGTTTGCGGGGTTCCGATGGATATCGAGATTACTATGTCAGATTGATTAATGGTTTTGTCTTTATGATTCTATCATGTCTGTGTTTTTTGTGATCTTGCATGCTCTCCGTTGTTCGTAGCTATCTTGGCCAAGTAGTTGCTAGTGACTCCAAGAGGGAGTATTTATGCTCGATAGTGGGTTCATTCCTCTAGTTTCCAAGGGAAGTGACAGAAATACCTTCGGTTGTAGATGTGTTGTTGCTACTAGGGAGAAAACAATGGTCTCTTGTTCATGGAACAAGTGGATTGTTTACCTTACACACTTTGCTTAAAGAAGTTGTCTATTGCTTGCAACTTAATATTGGAGGGGGTTCGGATGATAACCTGAAGGTGGACTTCTAGTCATAGATGCAGTTGGATGGCGGTCTATGTATCTTGTTGTATTGCCCAATCGAATCTCATAGGATCTTTTTGTCTGGTATTGCATTGTTTTCCCTTGCTCAGTTCTTATCAATTGCCCCGTTGTAATTTGTTTACCCTTCATGTCATGTTGTTTATCTAAGGAGAGAACCTCTAGTGAATTATGGACCCCGGTCCAATCTTTACCATTGATACATCTTCCACTATTACTTGTTTACTTGCTGCAAACCATTACCTTCCACACCATACGTTTAATCCTTTGTTACAGCAAACTGGTGAGCTTGACAGCCTCACTGTTCGTTGGGACAAAGTCTTGAGTTTGTGTTGTGCAGGTCTCCGCGTTGCTTGCAACACCTGTGTGACGTTTCCTTCCTCCTTCTGGTTCGATAACCTTGGTCTCTACTAAGGGAAGACTTGCTGCTGTGCTCATCACACCTTGCTCTTGGGGTTTCCAACGAAGTGCTCCACGCCAAGCACCAACAAGTTTTCTGGCGCCGTTGCCGGGGAGGCAAAGGACGTCTTCACAAGGGGAGTCCTCCACTTCCTTTCTCTTTACTTTGTTTTTAGTTTGCTTAGTTTCTTCTGTTTAGTTTTTTTGCCTCTTTTAAAAAAAACCAAAAAAGTAGTCTAGTTTGGTTAGCTTGCTTTATTCAAAAACACAAAAAAATTAGTTCCTGCTCTAGCTGCTACTGTTTTTGGCTTGCCCACCTTTGCCAAAATGAACTCTTCTGAGAACACCAAGTTGTGTGACTTCACTAGCACAAACAACAATGATTTCCTTAGCACTCCTATTGCTCCACCTGCTCCTGGTGCTACCTTTTATGAAATTAAGACTGCTTTGTTGAATCTTGTGATGAGAGAGCAATTTTCTGGTGCTAGTTCGGATGATGGTGCTGCCCATCTCAATAACTTTGTTGACCTTTGTGAGATGCAAAAGTATAAGGATGTAGATGGAGATATTATTAAGCTTAAGCTTTGTCCCTTCTCCTTGAGAGGAAAAGCTAAAGAATGGTTGCTATCCTTGCCTAGAAATAGTATTGATTCTTGGACTAAGTGCAAAGATGCTTTTATTGGAAAGTACTACCCTCCCGCTAAGATTATATCTATGAGAGGTGATATTATGAAATTTAAACAACTTGATAATGAACATGTTGCTCAAGGTTGGGAAAGAATGAAATCTTTGGTTAAGAATTGTCCCACTCATGGACTCACTGCTTGGATGATTATCCATACTTTTTATGCAGGTTTGAACTTATCCTCCTAATAATGGCAATTCCTATGGAAACTCCTACAACAATGTTAGAAGTGCTCCCTATGAACATGAAGTCATGCTCAAAGACTTTATTAGTAAATAAACCACTTTCAATAAGGCTATAGAGGAAAAGCTTTTAATTGTTGAGAAAAATATATCCTCTTTGTCTGAAGCTCAGTCCTCCTTGATTAATAAAATGGTTGCTAAACCTAAAACCATGGAAAGTACCTTTGTTGCTACTCATGCCATACAAGTTACTATTGATGAAAATATTAGACTGTTAGCTCAACTTCATGCTAAGTGGGAAAGGGAAGCTGAAATTCATAGAAACAATAGTGTGTGCACCATCACCACTAAACCACAAGTAGCCCTATTCCTCCTCCTACTATGCCTAAGCCTACTGAGCCTACTACTAGTGATGCTAAGATTGATTTTGATATAGATGGTTGCAATATTTCTGAAGTGATTATGTTCTTGCAAAATCTTGATAGAAGTCCTAATGCTAGTGATATGCATGTTGCTTTCACCAAACACATTACAGATGCTCTTGTGAAAATTAAGGAAGAGAAGCTAAAACATAAATCTTCTATCCGTAGGAAAGTAGAAGATAGTTGGGAACCCATTATTAATATGCAAGTGAATGACTTTGATCTCAAAGCTTCATGTGATCTTGGTTCTAGTGTCTCTATTATGCCTAGGAAGATTTATGAAATGCTTGATTTGCCACCGTTAGAAGATTGTTATTTGGATGTCCCACTCAATGATAATGCTAAGAAGAAACTCATGGGGAGTATTAATGATGTTCTCATTATGGTTAACAATTCTTATGTACCTGTGGATTTCTATGTTTTGGATGTTGAATACAATGCTTCTTGTCCTATTACTTTGGGAAGACCTTTTCTTAGAACAAATGGTGCCATCATTGATATGAAAGAAGGCACCATTAAATATCATTTTCCATTCAAGAAAGGTATTGAACACTTCCCTGTGAGGAGAGAAAAGTTTATTTTTGCTCCTCCTTTGAAAGCAAAGTTTGATGTGAATGCTTCCTCATTTGAAAATACTTGATTCTTCTTGCTTCTTGTGCCTAACTTAAAGGCGTTAAAGAAAATTACTTGTTGGAAGATAACCCAAGAGTTTCCTTGAGTCTTGGAAGTTATTACTTCAGTAATGACCTCTTCTTATCCTTTTTGTTTGCCTTTTGTGTCAAGAATGACCTCTAATGAGAGGGAAGTAAGATTTGGGGAGTTGCTGTCCCGAAACAGATTTCTGACCTCCATAAAAATTCGCTAGGAGTCTCTGTAACTCGGATTGAGCTCAAAATTTATTAGTAAATCCCCTAGTATGTTAGCTAAGTTTCGTAGTTCAACACTTTTTGATTTGAGCAACAGAAGATTTTCAAAAGAATAGGTTTCTACCTGCTGGTTTGTTTTGACAGATTTCTACCATTATTTGCATTTGCTTCTTATTGATTCCTTTTTGAGTTCTCTTTTGGGGAACTGATCTTTTTGAAGGAGTTGCTACAGTAGCTTGTGTTTTTAGTGAAAAGTCTTGCTATTCCAAAGTTTTGCCTAAGGTCTAATATATTTTGAATACACTAATGTTGCTAATGAAGATTTTGTGGAGTATAGTATGAAGGAAAAATTTCAAGTGTAGAGAGAGAATGATGTAATGAGATGAACAATGGACAAAAGCTCAAGCTTGGGGATGACACCCCGGTGTCACCCCAAGAAATATCCAAGAGGTACAAGTGTGTAACATACCTAAAATCATGATTCCAAAGATTGCATATCATACATGCATGCATATAATTTAGGGATCATTTTCCAAACTCATTTCAAGAAAACAGAAGCACTTAGTGCTATTATTTTATGTGAGCAAACATTAATCATTTACTACTCTCAATTGAGAGCATAAGTGTTTTAACCAAGTCTTGTTTGCTTCCTTGATTAGATTGAATGTAGAGTTTGGACAAAAATTTACAAAACAAATTTGGTTTCAAAACCATCTTCAAAACATTTCCAAATCAAGTGTTATAGCACTGTTTATTTTGTTTATTCAAAGGGACCAAGCAAGTACAGAGAGACCACATGGTTTTATGCCCAAAAGTATGATGGTTAAACTTTACAAAAATCCAGAAAAGGTTTGAAATTCAAATGCCTTTGAATTTGATTGAAAATCATTCCAGAAAATCGATTTAGAAAAAGAAAAAGAGATAAGAAAGAGAAAAGGGCCGGTGCCAGCAATTGAGCCCAGCAACAGACGTAGCCCACTAAGCCCACCCGGGTTCCCCCTCTCTCCTTCTCACTCGCAGGCGAACCCGCTGAGAGACTGACGCCAGGACCCCACCCCCTCTCTGTTTTATTCGCTGACAGGTAGGCCCACAACCACGTCTAGCTCGTCGTCAATCTCGCGCTGGAGACCAGCTCGCCGTGGACGTTTCTTCCCCGACACAAATGCGCTTAATTGGCGTTGATTGCTCGCGAGATTCTCGCCCTCGCCTGGCCTACTTAAACCCCCTCTGCCCCCTCTCCATTTCCCCCCAAACTCCGAGCACAAAGCGCCCCCAGGCTGCCCGCATTCATCCTCGCACCGCCGCAGACAGAGAGCACTCCGGCGATTGATTCCGGTGAGCCCCGTGCGCCCCTCTCCCTCTGGTTCTTGCAGACAGCCTCGCCACATCCTTGCGCATCTACTGACACCGTTGGTTCCTTCTGTACCGCCCGAGGTCGTCGTCTTCGACAAGCACAGCAAGCCCCCGATGACATCCTCAACTCCAGCGGTCAAATTCGGTGAGCCCCTTGTTCCCCTCTGCCTCTGATGCACACGATCTTGCTCGACGTAGTCTTGCGCATCTCCTGATGTTGTTTGTGCATGCTAGGGTGACCAGGAGCCTCGCCAATGTCGTCGACCACCCAAGCCCGACGCCGCCAGCAACTCCGACGAGTTCCCTCGGCCACTCCAGAGCGCTCCTTGCCAAGCCGTCGCCAGGTTGAGCATCAGTGCATCGCCGCGGTTCTGGTAAGCGCCCCCGACGACCCTAGAACCACCTGTAGCGCCACGCCGCCGTAGGCAGAGCTCGCCGCCGCCAGTAGCCACCACCAGCGCCGCCCAGCCTTGGTCGTTTGATCCAGAGCCGTTGGATCTAGATCCAGCGCGCGTGATTAGATCACTTAACGAAGCGGTATAGTTAGATCTGCGCCGTGCAGATTATGTTGATCTAACGGCTCACAGGCGCGATCCTGAGCGAAGCGGTACGGGTCAATTAGATTAAGACGCGTGGCAGTTGATTAGGTTTAAAAACAGAATTTGAATCTATTAGATGTTTAAATTTGTTTTGGCTATAACTTTTGATCCCCACGTTAGAATTTGACAAATTTTATATCGTTGGAATCAGGAGAGCAAGCCCTTTCTAAATATGCAATGTGTTTAATGTTTTGCTTCTGTTAAAATGGTTTTATTTGCATAAACTTGTGTAAGGCTAATTTGAGCATATGAATTGTTTAAGAAATGTTTTAGGGTTTAAATAGATGTTATTTGGCAATTTTTAACTTGTTTATGAACCAGTACTGTACACTTGCTTTGTTGAGTTTTGAAAATCATCACAGATCATATAGCATGCATGCATATATTTTTGTTTGTATATGTTTTGTATGTGATTTGTGGCTATGATTCTTTGTGTAGATTTTGGTGCTAGTGATTGTGATTGTGAGGAGTGTAGCTACTCTCCAAACTACCAAGGCAAGTGGTGCTTCATGAATATTTTATCCCTATGTTTTCTACTAAGCATTAGAAATATTTTGCTAGTCTTGCATGCTATATTTTTGCTTATATGCCATGTTGGGAAATCCTAGTAGTTGTAGAATTGCTAGAAAATTTCTAAGTTAAGATGCTTATCTATGCCATGCTTAGCCTAGCTAGTAGCAACCAAGGGTGGTGAATTATACATGCTATGATGAAAATATTTCTAAGTCTTTGGACTTGTGTTTTGCCTAATAAAAACAACTAAGTAAATGAAACACCTGGGTGGAAGGGAAGGAATGGTTTATGTTGAGTGGTTATACAAGGCCCATTTCTATGGTTTACCTTGTGTATCTCACTTGTGGAAAGTCACCCAGGAACAAAGAGATTTTAGAGGCCAAGTGTTGAGAAGCTTCTAGTGCAGCCACTTGGCAATATGGGCTCTGCCTGGATCACATAGGTTTCTTGAACTTAGCCATTTGGACAGTTGGTGGTAGTGGGATGATAGGTTGGAACGCGTCCATTTGGTCTAAGGGAAGGCTTCCGAAAGGTCCTGTCTTGGTGAAAATCAAGTCTGGTGGGGAAAGTGCACAACCTCTGCAGATGGAAGAATCTAAGTACTTAGCCATGTCCCTGGAAAAGGACAACTTGAGCATCAAGACATGGAAACTATCAAGAATCTCCTTATCCCAATTTCTAAGTAAAAACTTGTGGGTGAACAAGGGTGAAGGACCTCAATGTCTATTGGTGGTTCCTTGGGAAAAGTTTTGACAAAGAAAAACTTAGTGATTTCAACTAATAGGCAAAACTATTTTGAGCAAAGCAAGCCAAGCTACACTTAGCCAAATTACATATAGTATTTAGTCCACCTAAATTATACTAAGGTATCACTTGCCAATACTATTCCAATGTATTGACCCACTGTGGCTGTAACTTGTGATGTTGCAGGTTACTCTGATGAGGATTAGGAGTCATAAGTCTACACTCAACATGTTTGCCTGTGGCACATGAAGATGAAGACTTTTATTTATTTACTTATTCAAACTCTTGTACTAGGCCTGTGGCCTTGGAGTTGTAAAGACTATGTTTGTCTCTGGAATGACTGTAATAATGACCTTTGTTTCTGTGTACTTCATCTTAAACTGTGGATGCTAGCAATGATCCAGGGAATAGCATTGCAATCACAGGGATCCTTTTCCTTTATAAAGGAGGGATCTTACAGATGGTATCAGAGCACTGTGTTGCCTATAGGATTATGACCCTAGGATTGGAAACCACTAAGGAAAAAAAATCAACAACTTCTACACTTGTCTATTCTTCTCGTAAACTTTTCTAATCTTCTTTTTCATCTCTAATTGTAGATGAACTCCATCAACGAAGCCGTAAGGAAGGGACCACTCATGACAATGACTTTGGATTGGGAGATAGAATTCCCCAAGGCTCTCAAGGACCTCATGGTTGCAATGGAAATACATGGTGCAGCTGTGTACAAAGGTTTTCCTGTGATGGATGAAGGAGTTGAGTACTGGTGGGTGCAACTTCACTTGTATAAAAACAAGGAAGATAGCCACAGGAAAAAGGATTCTGCATGTTCACCAATTCAGTGGTGCACACTACATTCTTTGATTCAGCAAAGGATGCAGCTTGGAGGACCATCAAAGAACTTGGTGATAGAGTCAAGTGCAGAATGCTCAACCTCCAAAATGACCTAAAGGAAGAGAAGAAACATAACCAAGAGTTGGAAGATACCAACCAAACCTTAAGAGGGGATATTATAGACTTAGTGATGAAGTCATGTGAGCAAGATAGACTAATTGCTTCTAGAAACATTATGTTAGCCAACAGATCCAGTGAGATAGGATTGTAAACGTACTTCGTTAGTTGGACCACCACATATCACCTTATTTTCCAAATGTTGCTTGAAATAAGTTAAGCTTGGTTATTGTAATGGATCCATGTATGCCATGACTTGTGTGTTTTGATTCCAAGGATATGTATGTGATGCTTTGCCTTGTGTTTTATCTTAAATTGTGATGTTCTAACTTTTTCTATCTTATAAATAGATGCCTACTGTTACCATCAGCACTGTTGAGGAGTTCCAGGGAACTCGCTTTGGTCCTCGTATTGTTGAGCTTACTACATTGCTCAATCTCCCTCTTCCTACCATCATGGTGCTTCCCCTCACCAAGTTTGAGAGGAAGGACCTCTGGGGTTTCAAGGTCAACCAGCCCGGACGCCAGACTGAGCCTACCACGGAGGCTATCATCTTCAAGCTCATGCACGACGACAAGGAGAGAGGCCTTGAGGTAGTCATGCAGGATCTGATAGGACGTCTGCTGGGGAGACACTCCCGACAGGTTAGAGGTACTCACTTCCACGTCTTCGGTAGACGTGATGAGGATGGAGAGTCCATCGACTTCGAGGACACTGCGAGGGACACAGCCGAGCCGATTCGCCTATCCCTCCAGGACTTAGAGGCTCTCATTAGGCACGTGGACTCTGATAGGACCAACGTCATGCACAGCAATGACGAACTCCAGGTGCAGCTTCGCGAGAAGGACAAGCTCTTCGCGGAGCAAGATGAGATAGTCAAGGAGATGGAGGCGAAGTTCGAGAGCCAGGACAGAAAGTTCAAGAGTCAGGAGAAGCGAGTCCAGGATAGGAACAAGAGGATTCGGGACATGACTGAAGAACTGCAGGCCAAGGACTTCGAGCTCGAGCATCAGTAGACGGTGATTGAGAGGCTTCGTTCCCAGAAGAGGGCTCTCAAAGCCAAGATAGAGACCTTGACCACCAGCGTCGAGGAATACAAGACCGCGATGGAGAACGCAGGTCTTACCTTTGTCGAGGAGGAGGTTGATGCCGAGGAGTAGATTTGGCTACTCATTTATCATTTATTATCATACTTGTTGTTGGGAACTTGTTATTTGACCATCCAACATGTGGATGGCTTGTTATTCATGTGTGTTTTACTTTGCGAACTTGTTATCTGGTTGTTGAACCTTTATCTTTATGTTGCGTGCTTTGTGATTGTTTATGTGATGTATTGTGCATGAAAGCATCTATGGGTATCTCATTCTTATCTCTATTGAACCAACCACAGATGCCTCCCCGTCGTGCCAATCCCAACCCCAATAACAACAACATCACTCCAGAAATGCAGCAAATGATGACCGCTCAAACTCAGCTGATGTAAATGATGATGATGTTCATCCAGAACCAAAACAACAACAACAACAACAATAATAACAACAATAACAACAACAACAACAACAACAACAACAACAACAACAACAACAACAACAACAACAACAACAACAACAACAACAACAATAACAACAACAACAACAACAACAACAACAACAACAACAACCCACCGGGTTTTGACATGCTTACCAGGTTCTTGAGATTGAGGCCAGCAAAGTTCTCAGGAACGACTGATCCCATGGTGGCCAATGATTGGCTACGCTCTGTGAACAAGGACTTGGTAACTGTGGGCTGTACTGATGCACAAAAGGTCAGATTTGCAGCACATCTGTTGGAAGGACCAGCCGCCACTTGGTGGGATAACTTCCATATCACCACTCCCATAGAAGATGTGACATGGGCTATCTTTGAGGATGGCTTTCGTACTGCTCATATCTCATCTGGAGTGATGAGTCTGAAAAATAAAGAGTTCCATAATCTGAAGCAGCGCCACCGCAGCGTGGATATATTGAGGAGTTCAACAATCTGGCGCGTTATGCACCGGATGAAGTTGACACTGATGCAAAGAGGAAGGAAAAGTTCCTTGAAGGGATGAATGATGAACTAAACTTGCAGCTATCAGTGGCCTATGTTCCCACATATCAGTCTCTTTGTGACAAGGCTGCTATTTTGGAGAACAAAATGAAGCAAGTTGAGAGTAGAAAGAGAAAGCACTGAGACAAGCACAGCTCGGGATCGTCTCACAAACGTTCCCATTATGATGATAGTTGAAGCTCAGGATCCCACAAGCATGGGAAATTCAACAAGCACCACAACCACAACCATCATGACAACAAGCATCACCATGGTCATGACAATGACAAGTACAAGAACCACAAGAGTGGATATAAGAGCCACCACAGCGGTAGTGGAAGTGGCAGTGGAAGCCAGCCTGTCAAGAGGGACATTAGTCAGGTGGAGTGCTTCAAGTGCAAGAAGATGGGGCATTATGCAAATGAATGCACGGAAAAGAAATTTGAAGGACCCAACAAGCCTAACCCTTTTCAGAAAGGGCAAGTTAACCACATCAATGTGGAGGAAATCTATGAGGAGCCTGATGTTGTTGCTGGTAAGTTCAAACTCAATTCTGTTCCAGCATTTGTTATCTTTGATACTGGTGCATCTCATTCATTCATATCAAGAGCATTTGTTGAAAGAAATGAACTACCAGTAGAAACTATTGGGTGTCCTATAAAAGTAAGCTCTCCTGGCGGAGAAATGATAGTGAATTCAGGATGTCATGATCTAGTCATAGAGTTTGGGAAGTATAAGTTTCCCGTTAACTTGATAATTCTAAACTCCCAAGGATTGGATGTCATTTTGGGAATGGACTGGATGACTAAGCACAAGGGAGTGATAGATTATGCCAACCATACTGTCTCACTCACAACTTCAGAAAATAAAAGGATCAGATTCAAGACCAACTTTGAAGCAAGAAGGAGTATGCTAAATTCCCTTAAGGGGGTTAGCATAGATAGTGTGCCAATTGTGAGTGAATATCCGGATGTGTTTCCGGAAGAATTGCCAGGAATGCCACCAGATAGAGATGTGGAGTTCCTTATTGATTTGCTACCAGGATCTGGACCAATAACAAAGAGACCGTACAAGATGTCCGTGGATGAACTGAAAGAACTCAAGAAACAACTTGGAGAGCAGTTGCAGAAAGGATTTATTCAACCAAGTTCTTCATCTTGGGGAGCCCCAGTTTTTTTTGTGGAGAAGAAAGATAGAAGTCAAAGGTTATGCATAGATTACCGTTCACTCAATGAGGTGACTATCAAGAACAAATACCCTTTGCCTAGAATCAATGACTTGTTTGATCAGCTTGAAGGAGCTTGTGTGTTCTCAAAGATTGATCTCCGGTCAGGCTATTTCCAACTCAAGATAAGGGAGCAAGACATACCTAAGACAGCTTTCACCACAAGGTATGGATTGTATGAGTATACCGTGATGCCATTTGGATTGACCAATGCTCCAACATACTTTATGAATATGATGAACAAGGTGTTCATGGAATTTCTTGATAAGTTTGTTGTCGTTTTTATCGACGAAATTTTGATCTACTCCAAGAGCAAAGAAGAACATGAAGGACATTTGCGTTTGATACTTGAGAAGCTCAGAGAGCATAAACTGTATGCCAAATTCAGCAGGTGTGAATTCTGGTTGAATGAAGTTGGATTTCTTGGACATGTTATGACAAAAGATGGTGTAGCGGTTGATCCTGCTAAAGTTTCAGCTGTAACTGAATGGGAATCTCCCAATTCAGTGAAAGAAGTTCGTAGTTTCCTTGGCTTAGCAGGTTACTACAGAAGGTTCATTGAGAATTTCTCCAAGGTTGCTAAACCTATGATAGAATTGCTAAAGAAAGACAAGAAATTTGCTTGGTTGAAGGTTGTGAGCTCAGCTTTCAGGAATTGAAGAAGAGACTTGTGACATCACTAGTCTTGTGTTTGCCAGACTTGGAAAAAGATTTCCAAGTTTATTGTGATGCATCTCATCATGGTTTGGGTGCAGTACTTATGCAAGAAGGGAAAGTTGTGGCATATGCCTCGAGACAACTCAAAACTCATGAAGTGAACTATCCTACTCATGATTTGGAGTTAGCCTCTGTTGTCCATGCACTCAAAACATGGAGACACTATCTTTTGGGAAAGCGTTGTGAAGTGTTCATAGATCACAAGAGTTTGAAGTATATCTTCACCCAGAAGGAAATTAATATGAGACAAAGAAGATGGCTAGAACTCATCAAGGACTATGACTTAAGCTTGCAATACCATCCCGGTAAAGCAAATGTTGTAGCGGATGCTTTAAGCTGTAAGGTTTTTGTGAATGGCCTTACCAAGGGAGAATTGCCCGATGATTTGTGTGCCCAATTCAGAGATCTCAGATTGGAGATTGTGCCTGAAGGACATCTCATGTCTTTGGATGTTCAACCCACTCTGTTGGACAAGATCAAAGAAGCCCAGAAGACTGATAAGGAAATTGAAGAGATTAAGGAAAAGATTGGCAAAGGAAAAGCCAAAGTATCTCACGAAGACGAATAGGGTACTTTATGGCATGGGAAACGTATATGTGTTCCACAAGATCCGGAACTTCGGAAACTGATTTTGCAAGAAGCACACAACTCACCATATTCCATTCATCCGGGTAACACCAAAATGTACATGGACATGAAGGAAAGATTTTGGTGGAATAATCTCAAGAAGGACATCGCCGAACATATTGCTTTGTGTGATGTGTGTAGTAGAGTGAAAGCGGAACATCAAAAACCAGTCGGTTTGCTTCAACCACTACCTATTCCTGATTGGAAGTGGGACAAGATTGGTATGGATTTCATTACCGGATTACCAAGGACCCGGTCAGGATACGATTCTATTTGGGTAGTAGTGGATTGCCTAACTAAAGTGGCTCATTTCATACCCGTGAAGACAACTTATACAAGTGCTAAGTTGGCAAAAATCTACATGAGTAGAATTGTATGCCTACATGGAGTGCCCAAGAGTATTGTGTCTGATAGGGGAACTTAATTCACTTACCATTTTTGGAGACAGCTACATGAGTCATTGGGAACGAGGTTAGAATTCAGCACTGCTTTTCACCCTCAAACTGATGGACAGACAGAAAGGACTAATCAGATTCTTGAAGATATGTTGAGGGCCTGTGCCCTAGACTATGGAGCCAGTTGGGATGAAAGTCTGCCTTACGCAGAATTTTCTTATAACAACAGCTATCAAGCCAACATTGAGATGGCACCATTTGAGTTTCTCTACGGGAGAAAATGTACCACCCCATTATTATGGAATGGTGTGGGAGAAAGAAGTTTGTTCGGACCAGAACTTATCAAAGAAGCCGAAGAGAAGGTCAAGTTGGTTAAGGACAGATTGAAGATAGCACAGTCCCGACAGAAAAGCTACGCAGATCCTAAGCGTAGAGAAGTCACCTACGAAGTTGGTGATAGAGCTTATCTTAGAGTGTCACCGCTTCGTGGAGTGAAGAGGTTCGGAGTCAAAGGGAAGTTGGCCCCAAGATATGTTGGACCATTCAAGATTCTGAGTCGCAAAGGAGAAGTTGCTTATGAAATTGAATTGCCAGAGTCTTTCTCAGCTGTTCATAACGTGTTTCATGTGAGTCGGCTTAAGAAATGTCATCCAGAAATGGAAGAAACTTCTTTGAAGGATACTATACCTTTAGAGGAGGTTCAGTTGGAGAGTGATCTCACTTATGAAGAGAAGCCTATCAAGATTCTTGAGACTGCAGAAAGAGTCACACGGACTAAGACTATCAAGTTTTGCAAAGTTCAGTGGAACCATCATTCCGGAGAGGAAGCAACATGGCAAAGAGAAGATGATCTTCGGAAAGACCACCCTCACCTATTTGCTAGCCAATCCGAATCTCGAGGGCGAGATTCACCTTAAGGGGGTTAGATTTGTAACATCACTAAAATCATGATTCCAAAGATTGCATATCATACATGCATGCATATAATTTAGGGATCATTTTCCAAACTCATTTCAAGAAAACAGAAGCACTTAGTGCTATTATTTTATGTGAGCAAACATTAATCATTTACTACTCTCAATTGAGAGCATAAGTGTTTTAACCAAGTCTTGTTTGCTTCCTTGATTAGATTAAATGTAGAGTTTGGACAAAAATTTACAAAACAAATTTGGTTTCAAAACCATCTTCAAAACATTTCCAAATCAAGTGCTATAGCACTGTTTATTTTGTTTATTCAAAGGGACCAAGCAAGTACAGAGAGACCACATGGTTTTATGCCCAAAAGTATGATGGTTACACTTTACAAAAATCTAGAAAAGGTTTGAAATTCAAATGCCTTTGAATTTGATTGAAAATCATTCCAGAAAATCGATTTAGAAAAAGAAAAAGAGATAAGAAAGAGAAAAGGGTCGGCGCCAACAATTGAGCCCAGCAACAGACGCAGCCCACTAAGCCCACCCGGGTTCCCCCTTTCTCCTTCTCACTCGCAGACGAACCCGCTGAGAGACTGACGCCAGGACCCCACCCCCTCTCTGTTTTATTCGCTGACAGGTAGGCCCACTGCCACGTCTAGCTCGTCGTCAATCTCGCGCTGGAGACCTGCTCGCCGTGGTCGTTTCTTCCCCGAAGCAAATGCGCTTAATTGGCGTTGATTGCTCGCGAGATTCTCGCCCTCGCCTGGCCTACTTAAACCCCCTCTGCCCCCTCTCCATTTCCCCCCAAACTCCAAGCACAAAGCGCCCCCAGGCTGCCCGCATTCATCCTCGCACCATCGCAGATAGAGAGCACTCCGGCGATCGATTCCGGTGAGCCCCGTGCGCCCCTCTCCCTCTGGTTCTTGCAGACAGCCTCGCCACATCCTTGCGCATCTACTGACACCGTTGGTTCCTTCTGTACCGCCCCAGGTCATCGTCTTCGACAAGCACAGCAAGCCCCCGATGACATCCTCAACTCCGGCGGTCAAATTCGGTGAGCCCCTTGTTCCCCTCTGCCTCTGATGCACACGATCTTGCTCGCCGTAGTCTTGCGCATCTCCTGATGTTGTTTGTGCATGCTAGGGTGACCAGGAGCCTCGCCAACGTCGTCGACCACCCAAGCCCGACGCCGCCAGCAACTCCGACGAGTTCCCTCGGCCACTCCAGAGCGCCCCTTGCCAAGCCGTCGCCAGGTTGAGCATCAGTGCATCGCCGTGGTTCTGGTAAGCGCCCCCGACGACCCTAGAACCACCTGTAGCGCCACGCCGCCGTAGGCAGAGCTCGCCGCCGCCAGTAGCCACCACCAGCGCTGCCCAGCATTGGTCGTTTGATCCAGAGCCGTTGGATCTGGATCCAGCGCGCGAGATTAGATCACTTAACGAAGCGGTATAGTTAGATCTGGGCCGTGCAGATTATGTTGATCTAACGGCTCACAGGCGTGATCCTGAGCGAAGCGGTACGTGCCAATTAGATTAAGACGCGTGGCAGCTGATTAGGTTTAAAAACAGAATTTGAATCTATTAGATGTTTAAATTTGTTTTGGCTATAACTTTTGATCCCCACGTTAGAATTTGACAAATTTTATATCGTTGGAATCAGGAGAGCAAGCCCTTTCTAAATATGCAATGTGTTTAATGTTTTGCTTCTGTTAAAATGGTTTTATTTGCAGAAACTTGTGTAAGGCTAATTTGAGCATATGAAGGGTTTAAATAGATGTTATTTGGCAAGTTTTTAACTTGTTTATGAACCAGTACTGTACACTTGCTTTGTTGGGTTTTGAAAATCATCACATATCATATTGCATGCATGCATATATTTTTGTTTGTATATGTTTTGTATGTGATTTGTGGCTATGATTCTTTGTGTAGATTTTGGTGCTAGTGATTGTGATTGTGAGGAGTGTAGCTACTCTCCAAACTACCAAGGCAAGTGGTGCTTCATGAATATTTTATCCCTATGTTTTCTACTAAGCATTAGAAATATTTTGCTAGTCTTGCATGCTATATTTTTGCTTATATGCCATGTTGGGAAATCCTAGTAGTTGTAGAATTGCTAGAAAATTTCTAAGTTAAGATGCTTATCTATGCCATGCTTAGCCTAGCTAGTAGCAACCAAGGGTGGTGAATTATACATGCTATGATGAAAATATTTCTAAGTCTTTGGACTTGTGTTTTGCCTAATAAAAACAACTAAGTAAATGAAACACCTTGGTGGAAGGGAAGGAATGGTTTATGTTGAGTGGTTATACAAGGCCCATTTCTATGGTTTACCTTGTGTATCTCACTTGTGGAAAGTCACCCAGGAACAAAGAGATTTTAGAGGCCAAGTGTTGAGAAGCTTCTAGTGCATCCACTTGGCAATATGGGCTCTGCCTGGATCACATAGGTTGCTTGAACTTAGCCATTTGGACAGTTGGTGGTAGTGGGATGATAGGTTGGAACGCGTCCATTTGGTCTAAGGGAAGGCTTCTGAAAGGTCCTGTCTTGGTGAAAATCAAGTCTGGTGGGGAAAGTGCACAACCTCTGCAGATGGAAGAATCTAAGTACTTAGCCATGTCCTGGAAAAGGACAACTTGAGCATCAATACATGGAAGCTATCAAGAATCTCCTCATCCCAATTTCTAAGTAAAAACTTGTGGGTGAACAAGGGTGAAGGACCTCAATGTCTATTGGTGGTTCCTTGGGAAAAGTTTTGACAAAGAAAAACTTAGTGATTTCAACTAATAGGCAAAACTATTTTGAGAAAAGCAAGCCAAGCTACACTTAGCCAAATTGCATATAGTATTTAGTCCACCTAAATTATACTAAGGTATCACTTGCCAATACTATTCCAATGTATTGACCCACTGTGGCTGTAACTTGTGATGTTGCAGGTTACTCTGATGAGGATTAGGAGTCATCAGTCTACACTCAACATGTTTGCCTGTGGCACATGAAGATGAAGACTTTTATTTATTTACTTATTCAAACTCTTGTACTAGGCCTGTGGCCTTGGAGTTGTAAAGACTATGTTTGTCTCTAGAATGACTGTAATAATGACCTTTGTTTCTGTGTACTTCATCTTAAACTGTGGATGCTAGCAATGATCCAGGGACTAGCATTGCAATCACAGGGATCCTTTTCCTTTATAAAGGAGGGATCTTACAAAGCGTCAAAGGTTAGGGATGCCCAAGGCATCCCCTTCTTCATCAATAAAAAGCCCAGGTCTGTCTAGAAACTTCGTTTTTATTGTTTCAAGCACTGTTGTGTTGTTCTTGGAGCGTCTTAGTTTTTGTTTGCTTTGTTTAGGTTGTTTAGTTTGCTTGAATAAAGTAGTTTGGACCCCTATTCTCGCTATGTTGTTGCAAATAACTTGCTTGGTGTTGGAAAGGAGTAGGAAGTTCCTGCTTGAAAGTGCAAGAGGAGCTTGCATTGACTATGACTTAGACTTTAGCATGACATGCTAGGTGTTGTTTTGACCTTATGCTTAGTGATTATTGTTGTAGCATGTCTTGTTCCAAACAATTGGGATTTCTTAGTGTGCCATGAAGAAATTATGTGTTGTTTTAGCATGCAAAAGCATAGTATTGTGGTATTCTCCTTTGATGCTTTGTTTGGGTTGACTTGGCACATGCTCACAGCATGTTGTGACTATGACAAGTCACCATAGCCTCTATGATCATCTAGTCCTTGACTTGTAGTACCAATCTATGCTTTGATTAGTAATGCTTTGTTGCTCTGCATGATTATGGCCATTATGCTCTCTTAGTTGGTTGCTCCCAGTCTTTTGCTAGCCTCCACTTGTATGAGTAAGCTATACTCATGCTTCCAACTCCCAAGAAACCAAGTTATTCCAAAGTGTCCACTATAAACTCCTATTCATGGTGTGTTACACAATTCCAAGTATATTCTTGTTTTCAACTATCTTCCAATTAAAAACTATTTTGTTATGTGAAAACTTAGTGATTAAAGCCCTCATGAACTTGATGGCACACTTTATATTCTTTGCCCCTAATAAACTTGAACCATTGTGTCGTCTGTGTTGTATATGCTTGCACTTATACGTTGTAATTAGCAAAACCATGCTGTCATGGGGAACGTTTTCAACATTGCACTTGTACTTTGTACTCAGTTGATATCATTCTCTTTTATCTATGGATGTCACCGGTGTGAAATAAAGAGGAAGCTTGTAAGTCCATGAAGTATGTATTTTGTGTTAGAGAAACGCCTGGGCCGCTAGCCTAAGCCATGCCTAATCATGGTGGAAACTTGCAGCATCACCATAGTGAGCTATCTATGAAGCATCCTCAATAAAAATCTATGCATATAGTAAATAAAAATATCGCTGAGATGCTCATTGTCTGCTTGCCTTGTCATTTTGGTTATGGGATAGCTCCTGTACCATGTGCAAGGGGTACCCCGTTGGCAGTTCTCTATGATACGCAAGTACTTACAATGACAAGAACTTACAGGTGACTTAAGTTGAGTACCATGAGGTGTGGCCCTCGTATTCAAGGGACTTGAGATTGGCAGCTTATACTTTGTCAAGCATATACTACATAGTTTGTTCACTTTAACCTTAATCACTTCAAGATGCTTATGATAGGGGCAATGAGGGCTGAAAGCTAACAAGTACCATAATTTTTGGAAGCTCTTTTTGAAACGTGAAATCCCTGCTTCCCTTTACAAAGGGCCTTTCTTCCATTATTATTGAGCCACCTTCTAAATTTAGGCACCATTAAGAGAGCATAGTTGTCATTTTGTGTGCAGTGTCCCAAAGCTTATTGATTGATGCATATTGTGATATTACTTGTTCTTGTGCTATTTGTTTCTAGTCACCCTTGTGAACTTTGAAGGTTTCCTGTGCATCTATTTGCTACTCTATGAGGGACAAGTTGATTGCCACTATGCCATGTTTTCTGTATGTGAAACAAACAAACGTTTTTCAATGCATACTATTCATGATCTTTGTTTGTATCCTTTCATGTTGCATGCATAGTTGCTATGTCCTATTGTTAGAAATCCATCTTTCATGCACATGTTTAGAGTTCTTTGATCCAGGCTTTCAATGCTTGCAAATGGTTTGATCTTGGTTTTGATGGTGCATGTCACCTCAAAAATTGTTCTTTTTATCACTTACCTACTCGAGGACGAGCAGGAGTTAAGCTTGGGGATGCTTGATACGTCGGAAACGTATCTATAATTTTCGATGTTCCATGCTTGTTTAGTATCTACTTTGCTTTGTCTACACTTTGAGGTGTTTTTATATCTTTTCACGAACTAACCTATTAACAAGTTGCCACTGTGCCAGTTGCCTGTTTTCTTCTATTTTTGGTTCCAGAAAGGCAGAAAATCAATATTCTCGAAATTGGACGGGACAAAAGCCAAAGTCAATAATTTACCGTGAGGGACACGAATCTAGAAGACGAGGCAGAGAAGCGAACCAGGGTAGCCAACCCCCCTCCTAGGGGTGGCCAGGGGTGGGCCCGCGCCTGGGCAGGGTGTGGCCCCCAGGTCGCCTCCTGGCCTCGCCTCTTCGCCTATAATAAGCCCCCAATGCAAAAACCCTAAACACCCGATCAAAACTCCATGAAATCGTATGTATCTTCCGCCATCGTCCCTAGATCAGGAGGGTCTGAAGTTCTTCCCGGCGCCATGCTAGAGGGGAGATCATCCCGGAGGCCTTCTCTCCGGTATGATGCGTGAGTAGTTCCACGTTGGACTATGGGTCCATGTAGTAGCTAGATGGTTGTATCTCCTCCTCGTGCTTTCATGTATAGATACTGTGAGCTCCGTTCATGATTAAGATCTAATCTATTTGTAATCATGCATGTTGTGTTTGTGGGGATCCGATGGATATTGAGATTACTATGTTAGATTGATTAGTGGTTTTGTCTTTATGATTCTATCATGTCTATGTTTTTTGTGATCTTGCATGCTCTCCGTTGTTAGTAGCTATCTTGGCCAAGTAGTTGCTAGTGACTCCAAGAGGGAGTATTTATGCTCGATAGTGGGTTCATGCCTCTAGTTTCCAAGGGAAGTGACAGAAATCTCTTCGGTTGTAGATGTGTTTTTGCTACTAGGGAGAAAACAACGGTCTCTTGTTCATGGAACAAGTGGATTTTTTACCTTACACACTTTGCTTAAAGCAGTTGTCTGTTGCTTGCAACTTAATACTGGAGTGCGTTCGGATGATAACTTGAAGGTGGACTTCTAGTCATAGATGCAGTTGGATGGATGTCTATGTATCTTGTTGTATTTCCCAATCGAATCTCATAGGATCTTTTTGTCTGGTATTGCATTGTTATGCCTTGCTCAGTTCCTGTCAATTGCCCTGCTGTAATTTGTTTACCCTTCATGCCATGTTGTTTATCTAAGGAAAGCACCTCTAGTGAACTATGGACCCCAGTCCAATCTTTACCATTGATACATCTTCCACTGATACTTGTTTACTTGCTGCAAACCATTACCTTCCATACCATACGTTTAATCCTTTGTTACAGCAAACCGGTGAGCTGGACAACCTCACTGCTCGTTGGGACAAAGTCTTGAGTTTGTGTTGTGCAGGTCTCCGCGTTGCTTTCAACACATGTGTGACGTTTCCTTCCTCCTTCTGATTTGATAACCTCGGTCTCTACTAAGGTAAGACTTGCTGTTGTGCTCATCACACCTTGCTCTTGGAGTTTCCAACGAAGTGCTCGACGTCAAGCACCAACCACCCTCATCAATGTCTATAGAAGTAACATCATGAGCATCAGAAGCAATTTCATATTTAGTAGTAGTAGCAATGTGTGTAGCAGGTGTATGTGGTGGTGTAACAATCTTACTTATAACAGAAGGTGAATCAAGAGCAACAGAGGTGTTTAGAACTGTACCTCTTGTTGTAGTGGATGGTAAAATAGGAAACTTTCCATCACGAGTTTTCCCCATGATGAAAAGGATAGCAGTGAACAATAGTAATCCCAAGTGAGCTTACAAATAAAGCTATGCTCCCCGGTAACGGTGCCGAAAAATAGTCTTGATGACCCACAAGTATAGGGGATCGCAACAATCTTCGAGGGTAGTATAACCCAATTTATTGATTCGACACAAGGGGAGCCAAAGAATACTTATAAGCCTTAAAAACTAAGTTGTCAATTCAGCTACACCTGGAAATAGTCTTGATCACAGTAGTTTATCAGTAGCAACAGTTTTGTAGTAGCAATAGCAAAGTAACAGCAGCAGTAAAACAAAGGCAGTAGTAACAATAGTATCAAACATCGGGATTTGAGTGCGGTAGGCATATGGATGGATGGACGGGCTTTGCATGGACGATACTATTCATGTAATTTCAAGATCCGGGGCATTTGTAGATAAATAAGATAAAGCATCCAAGTACTAAACAATCATAGGCATGTGTTCCGTAGATAGTCATACGTGCTCGCAATGAGAACTTGCACAACATATTTTGTCCTGCCAGCCCGTTGCAGCGGGGCCTCAAGGGAATCTACTAGCAATTAAGGTGCTCCTTTTAATAGAGCACCGGAGCAAAGCATTAACACTCCATGAACACATCTGATCCTCATATCACAGTCATTCCCTCCGGTTATACAAATTTCTTTCACTTCGGGGCCTTTGGTTCCAGACAATAATATGTGTAAACAACTTGCAGATAAGATCACAAACAATACTATCATCATGAATCAATAACATGTTCAAATTTGAGATCATGGCACTCGGGCCCTAGTGACAAGCATTAAGCACAACAAGTTGCAACAATGTCAAAAGGCACTAACAAAGATACTAGGCACCATTCCCTAACAATCTTATTCGATTACATGATAGATCTCATCTAATCCCTACCATCCGTATAGTCTACAACGGGGGATTACTCACTCATGAATGGGGAAACATGGATGGTTGATGGAGAGGCGTCGGTGATGATGATGGTGATGATCTCCTCCAATTAATTGTCCCGGCAGGGTGCCAGAACGGAGTTTCTGGTTCCGAATCACGGTTTCTGGTGGTGGCGACACAACGAAACTCTATCTGGAAAAACGTCGAACCCCCCTCTGTTTTTAGGTCAGAAGGCTTTATGTAGGCAAAGGGGGAGAGCGAGGGGGTTCCCAAGGTGGCCTCACCACCCCCAGGCGCGACCTGGTCTGGCCCGCGCGGCCAGGGGGTGTGGGCCCCTCGTGGCCCTTCTCTGTCTCGTCTTCTGGCTCCATGAGTCCTCTGGTGAAATAGGAGTTTTGCGATATTTTTCAGTATTTTTCCTGAAAGTTGATTTTCTGCACAAAAATTTGACACCAAAGCTATTCTGCTGAAAACAACTTCAGTCCGTGTTAGTTGTATCCAAATCACACAAATTAGAGAAGAAACAATAGCAAAAGTGTTTGGGAAAGTAGATACGTTTTGGACGTATTAGGGACTCAGGTTGTTAGTAATCAACACCATCTTGGAGGTGTCCGTCAGGTGGACCTGCACCTTTTTAGTGTTGACTGTGGAGTCGAACAACATATCAGGTGCGTTCTGCTTGGTGACTGGGGGAAGACTGTTGTTTGTGACCTCCTTCAGCCTTGTGAGCTCCTCCTGCATGCCGAATGATTGGGAGATTCTGTTGAAGTCCCTATCACAGTTGTCCGACCTGGTGAAGCTTCCTGGGACGATGATGACGCCCCTAGGTCCCGGCATCTTTAGCAGAAGGTATGCGTAGTGCAGTACTGCTAGGAATCTTGCGAATACCACAAGCCCGAGGATGGCATGGTATTGTGAGGGCCATTCCACCACTTCGAACTCAAGCCTCTCACTCATGAAGTTATCGGGCTTGCCGAAGATGACATCGAGCCATAGTTTTCCCAGGGGGTATATGCCCTTCCCTGGGACGATGTCGTGGAACGTCATGTCCGACGCCTCTAGGCTGCATAGCGGGATCCGCATAGCTGCGAGTGTGCTGGCGAACATCAGGTTGATGTCACTGCCACCGTCCATGAAGACATGGCTCATCTCGAAACCTCCAATATGGGCCTCGAGCACCAGGACAGAGTGACCTGGGCGAGGTATCTGGCACGGGTTATCCGAACGATCGAACGTGATGCATGACTCTGAGCCGCTGAGGTACTCAGGTATGGCTAGTGGAGAGGCCAAGTTGACCTAGAGGTTGATCTTCTTCTGCACCCTGTTGGTCGGGCGCCCCTTCTGTATCATCATAGACCCCAACGGTGGCGGGTATGCATCTGCCCCGTTATTCTGTGTCGGCATAGTCGCAGGTTGCATGGGTCCTCCGGGTGGTGGTGGTGGAGCCCTGTGGTCTACGCCTCCTAGAGAGGGGGCAAATCATGGGTTCATCGCTTGGCGACGCTACTTAGCGAAGCCCTCATGGAGTTTTTGAAACTCCCTGCAATCCTTGAGCATATGACCAGCCTTCCTCTTACCATCATGTTTGTCGATGTAGAAGTGAATGGTGCAGGGGCCCGACAGCTTTTTGAATGCGGATAGCTTGTCGTCGTGGTTGCGGCGCTTCCACGTTTGGGTGGGTCTTTCGCTATCGCGGTAGTTTCAACCGCGATACCCGCTGTTGCGGCTGCCATCATCGCGGCAATCGGCGTAACCAGCCGCAGCCATGTAGACCTCCTCACGATCGTCATCGACGCACAATCTTCTTTTTTCGTGGCGATCACGCTTGCAGCCAAAGTCATCTTTGCCATCCAAACATGCTCGGTTGAAGGCATCCTCGCCATCGGCCTAGCAATTGGCAATGTCCATCATGTGGCTGATGGTTTTGCGCTTGATGCGCCCGAGCACCTCGTGAATTCTTGGCGTCTGGCGCCATCGTTGAAGGCGTCGATTGCCCTCTCCTCTGAGATGTTTGCTGGTGAGTTTTTGATGATGGACCAGCACAGTATGTACGAGCGGATGGACTTGTTGGACCGCTGGCAGTAGGCCCGTAGCTCCTCGATTGAAGTTGGTCTATTGCTTGTGCCCTTGAAGTTGCGTATGAAGCTGTACGCCAACTCTTCCCAGCTGCGGATGGAGCCACAGGGGAGACTATTGAGCTAGGCACAGGCTACTCCTGTCAGCTGCAGCTGAAGACACTGCATGGCTGTGTTTTTGCTCCTCCCATGGATCTTGACTGACGACAGGTGGTCGTCAATCCAAATCTTTGGCTCCTGTGTGCCATCGAATTTCGGGTTGTTCGAAGGAAGCTTGAAGCTCTTCGGCATTCGTGATTACCGGATGGCCCTGCTGAAGCACCTCATTTCGGACTCAGTTGAGCACGCGCACTTGGCGCGTGACTTGTCAATCTTGCGTTGTCCTAGCTTTCTATGAGCATCGTAGTTTCTGCTCCTGCGCCGTGGGCTACGGCGGCGTCGAGGCAGGTCATGCTCTTCCTCCTCGGATGAGAGTGTGCGGCTACGAGTAAATTTTACCGTGGCCTTTTTCTTCGGCTCTGCGGGTGTTTCGTTGTGGAGAGCAGCTCTGACGAGTCCGAGTCCTGCAAGCGCGGAGTTATGGATCGTGTTCTTTGGGTCCCCTGCCAGTGGCGGGTTGGATGCAAGGTAGATGGTGGCCGCCATGACCGCGTCTTGTGGCGTCTTAGGCATGATGTTGCCCTGGGAGTCCATCGTCATGAAGGACATGTCGAGTACTTTGGTGGCCTCGCGTTGTGTCACAGGGTCCATGCGCTCCAGGCGAGAGCGATACTTGCCACCATCGTGACCCTTTGAGGTAGAGCCGCCAGCAAAGAGCGCGGCTCGCCGCATGCTCGATTCATCAGCTGCTTGCCTATGCTTGTCGATCTTGCTTTACTGCTTGATTTGTCAATTGTGCTCCTCGATGAGGAGCCAGTGATAGCCCATCAGCATGTCACGTGGGGCGTCGATAGGTAAAGGGTGAGTGCCTCGCACGGCATCTCACACCCTCTCCTAATCCTTGTCAGAGAGGTGGATTTCGTTGCGGACACGGTTTATACCCTTAGTGCCTTGAGGTGATCTATTCCCATTGGGATCTGGCGGGGTGTCATGTTTCCTCCGTTCTCGGCCTAAGGGTTGGGAGGGGGATTCAGTGGCGGCTCGGTTCCGTCGTTGACGTTGCCATCATGAATGGACGCACACAGGTAGTGCGGGAGAGATCGTTGCTCCCGCAGCTCTCAGATCCAAAACCGTAGGTTCCTTCCTCCGTAGGAGGGTTGCAGAGGTCGGAGTTGCAGCTACCGCTGTCATCCGAGCCATCCGTCAGCGACGACGTGCGCAGGGCGTCAATTGGAGGAACCCATGAGGCAGGCCTGATTGATGGAGGTAGCACCCGCTCTGGGAGGCGGATGGTACCGGTCTTACCCAACTGGAAGCATAAACTCCCGAATAGAATCTCGAATCCATCGCCTATGGACTCGAAATCTTTGCGAGTGGCCGGTGAGTGGGCGGTGAATTCGAAAGCACCAAAGAGGAGGTGATTCTCCATCGCCAAGGAATCGTATATCGCGGTGGATGGGACCGTCGCGACCGTACGATCAGCGCCCACGATTCCCACAGACGGCGCCAGTTGAAGAGGGTTCGACTCGTCAATGCCCATTGATATGGACTTGGGTTTTGGAGAAGATGGGGGTGCTGGATATCGCGGGATGGTTAACAGACACGCAGCAAGGGGACACGAAGTTTACCCAGGTTCAGGCCCCCGGAGGGAAAACCCTACTCCTGCTTGTCTATTCTTGAATACGGCGGAACCGAAGGTTACAGGGGTGTGCAGATGCGATCTGGCGTGAGGTGTGTGTATGCGTTGTCTAGGTCTTCCTCCCCGTGCCCTCTTGGCATTTATAGATTGTAAGAAGGATAAAATTTTAACTAAGTTTGATGGAGAATCTTATGAGTTTAATTTTTCCAAGTTTGCTAAAGCTCCTTATGAAAATGGTTTTCCTATTAAGGATTTTAGGGTTGAACAACTTGCTTCTAATTATCCAGTTTATGACCTTAGCCCTCTTTTTGATGATTTTAAGTATACTCATTCTGATGATAAGAATGTTTCTTGTGACAATTATATTGTTAACTTTATTCAAAGTGCTAGTGAAAGTTATTACGAGAGAGGGAAACATGGTTTTATGCATCTCAATAATATTAAGTTTCCCCGCTTTATGTTGAAAGCTTTGAAGTTGCACTTGTTTTGTCTTCCTATGCTAGTAGCCTTTTGTTTCAATAATTTGTTTTCATACAAAACTCCCTTGCGTAGGAATTGGGTTAGACTCAAATGTTTTGGATATTTTCTTCTTGATGCTCTCTTTCACTTCAAATTCATATATCCTATGAGAACATCATTGAAACTATCATGCCCATCTTAATGGCTATAAAGAAAGAGCTTTTGGGAGACAACCCATTTTAGTTTGCTTTCGATCTTTGTTTCTTTGAGTCTTGGAAGTTATTACTTCTTTAATAACCCATCCTTATCATTTTTGTTTGGTTTTTGTGTCAAGATCAGCCTCTTTTGAGAAGTAGGTGAGTTGTGAGAAGTTGTTGTCCCAGAACAGATTTTTGTGATGCATTGTAAAAATTCGTTAAAGATCTCAGTAGGTCAGATGGAGATGTAATTTTCTGTGCTTGTGACCCAAGTTGTTATCCAACTTTCATTAATTTTGCACTTTTTTATTTGAGCAACAGAATATTTTCGAAAAAATAAATCTTTACCTGCTGGTCTGTTTTGACAGATTTCTGCCATTATTTGCATTTGCCTCTTAAATCGATTTTCTTTTAGATTATTTTTGGGTTTTTGAAAGGAGTTGCTATAGTAGCTTATGTTTTCATGGATTTCAGTTGAAATTTGAACCCAAGGGTTTATTATCTTTGCATACACTAATGTTGCTAATAAAGATTGTGTGAAGCCTTATATGAAAGGAACTTTCAGGTGTTGGATGGAAGGAACCTGCAGAGTCCGTCTTCGAATAGGTAAAAGTGCTGGAAATCAAAGATTCGTGAAAAACTTTTCTTTTTATATTATTGCAGTTTTTATTCCATATGGAAGGTAACAAGACGAAAAAGGGAAGGAAACGGAGGTCGTTTGGCCCACACCACCCAGTGGCGTGGGCCCTTCCTGGCCACGCCACCAGGGGTGTGATCAACCCGGAGACCGTCTCCATCCCGTTTTCGCCCAGTACCTTACTTATGTCGTAAAACTTCGTAATATATAATCACTCGGACCCCCCGAGGTCTGTATATCATGTTCTCGTCGTGTTTTTGTTTCGATCTATTTCTGTCAGGCAGACTCTCAGTTTTGGATCCACAATGTCTTCCTCTGGATCACCCATGGAGGATTCCTCCATGGACATCATCAACCCGTACATGTATGAGTTGAAGATTCACCCTAAGGAGTTGTTACTCAATGACGGGAAGGTACAGATAAAGGAGGGTCAGGGCCCTAAAGGACAAGGAAGTCTGGAGGATAGGATGGAAGCATTGGGGTAAGAAGTTTTTAGGTACAAGAAGATGGAGGGCGCGAAGTGGACGTCATCCATAAGATAAGTTCAGAACTCATTGTTGAGCACAAGAGGAGACTGCCAAGCTTCGGGATGATATCCTCTCGCTCCATCCGACCACCAACCAATTACAAGCACAGCTCTACGACATGCAAAATCAAAACTGTGAGTATCAGGCTAGGTTTAAACGCATAAGCTCTGCTGCTAGTTTCAGGATTGTGGAAACCAAGACATCCTTTGTGGATGGGGAGCCTTTACCTTGGAAGTCCGACGATGACAAGGGAACACCACCACCAAAGGAGTAATTCGTCATCAGGTTTTGGCATCCCCTTGGTTTGTTCCAAGCTTGGGGGAGTGCCGCGGTATCACATCATTATCTTTCATCTTTTTACCTTTTTAGTATAGTCATATCTTGATTAGAGAAGTTATCATATAGGATGGTTTGCATTGTGGAAGTATCTCTCCTCTAGTTGGTTATTATGTATCCCTTGGTGTGAGTGCCTTTATGGAATATTAATGAGAAGATTCATCATTTACTTTTTGCACTTCTTATTTTAGTTTGCAATCTATATTATATGATTGATCTTGTTGATTAGTATTGGTATCACTTTGGGAGCATTAAGTAAATCTAAATTGGTTTTGGAAACCGAGCTCTGGTCAGTAGCAACACCTTTTGAGGTTTGAAAGGAAAAGAGAAAAGCAATTACAGGTATTTTATATCATTTCTTTCTTTCTTGATTGGCTCATAATCTTAGTATTCTTTATTTAAGATCTTTTGTGTTTTTAAGGAAGATTGCATGTTTGTTTTTATCACTTGTATGTTTGCTTGTTTCCTTCAACTCTTTTGCTTGCTACCTAGCCTTGCTAGCCAAAAACCTGTATTGAGAGGGAATACTTCTCGTGCATCCAATCCTTGAACTTAAGACTATGCCATTTGCATCCACCATATCTACCTATTAGCATCATTGCTATTCCAAGTAAATTCTCGAGTTTCATCTACCTTTCAAATTAAAAATTCTTTTGTTATGTGAAAACTAGTTAGTAAAGCTCTCACGAACTTGATGGCACACCTTATTCTTCCTGCCCTTAATAAACTTGAACCATTGTGTCATCTATGTTGTATATTCTTGCACTTATAAGTTGGGAATTAGTAGAACCATGCTGTCACGGGGAACACTTTTAACACCTGTAAATATCTACCCCGTTGATATCATGGTCTTTTGTTTATGGATGTCGGCGGTGTGAAATAAAAGGGGAGCTTGTAAGTCCAAGGAGTTATGTATATGTGTTAGAGAAACGCCTAGGCCGCTAGCCTAAGCCATGCCTAATCATGGTGGAAACTTGTAGCATCACCATAGTGAGCAATCTATGAAGCATTCTTCTTATAAAAAAAGAGAGAGATGGTAAAAAGAGAAGAGAAAAATAAAAAAAGAGGAAAGAAGAGAAAAAAAGGAACCATTTTCCCATGGTAAATAAGAAGATTGCTGAGATGCTCATTGTCTGTTGCCTTGTCATTTTGATATGGGATAGCTCCTGTGTCATGGGGCAAGGGGTACCCCGTTGGCGGTTCTCTATGATACACGTATATTTACAATGATAAGAACTTACCGGTAACTAAAGTTGAGTAGCATGAGGAACGGCCCTCGTACTCAAGGGACATGAGATTGCCAACTTATATTTTGTCAAGCATATAGTACATCTTTGTTCACTTTAACCTTAATCACCTCAAGATGCTTATGATAGGGGCAATGAGAGCTCAAAGCTAGTAAGTACCATAATCTTTTGGAAGCTCTTTACGAAACTTGAAATCCATGCTTCCCTCTACAAAGCGCCTTTCTTTTACTTCTTAGTTGAGTCAGTAAACCTATTCCTTTCTATCTCTAGCAAGCATTTGAGTTGTTGTGTTTCAATCATTCATATGATGATTTATTCAATCATGTTTCTTATCTTCCTTGTTTTGCACATTGTTCTTATCGGAATGAGTATTACTTTGAAAGCTATCATTGTGAAAAGGCTTTTATGTTTGAGCAAAAGGACTCCTGTTATAAATTTCATTACAAAAGCTTTGCTTGAAAACCAAGTATGATTTGTCATCTATTCTACGACCAAGAATAAAGTTTGCCATTACCATTTATGATCTGTCTTTATGCATCTTTATTGTGACTCCCATACTCATTACAAGTTAAGTTATATAATGGTGAGTTGCCTTCTATTATGAGTTGTGTATTGGTAGTGTGACTCCCATACTTGTCTGTATTCTTTTTTATCGACACTTCACTCCATAAACATGTGGTCATGTTTACTGAGCTCAGTTTTCGCTTGGGGACAAGCGAGGTCTAAGCTTGGGGGAGTTGATACGTCCATTTTGCATCACTATTCTATATCATAATTTACTGCTATTCATTGATATATTTCATATTAAGAGGTGTTACTTATGTTATTTCATCTATTTTTGCATGTTGGATGACTTTTGGAGGATGAACTACTGGAGTCAGGATTCTGATGGAAAAAGCAGTGTCCAGATGCAATATTCACGAAGATCAAAAAATTCCAGAAAATATATGGAAAATAATATTTTTCCAGAAGAAAAAGGAAGCCAGAAGGGAGGCGAAGATGGGCCACAGGGGGCCCACACCACCCCCTGGCGCAGGCCCACACTACGCCGCGCCAGAAGGGGGTGTGGCCACCCTGGCCCATATCCTGCTTTGCCCCTTCGCCTATATCTTCCTCCCGAAACCCTAATGTTCGGGGAGCGACCACAGAAAGATTCCGCTGCCTCTGCGGGGCGGAAACTACAGAGAGAGAAAGAGCTCTCCAGCAGGCAGATTTCTACCAGGGAAATTCCTTCCCGGAGAGGGGAGATTGTCGTCATCAACACCGTCATCAAGCTAGACTTCATCGGGATCATCATCATCCTCACCACCATCTCCACCAGCACCATCATCACCACTCCATCCCGTTGTAATAATTGTGTTGAATCTTGCATAGTTCTTAGGGGAAACTTTCCCGGTGTTGATTACTTTTGTAGTTGATGCTTTTGAGTGGAACCATTGAATTATTGTTTATGTTCAGATTGTTATTCATCATCATATCATCTCTGATATTGATCATATGATGTCTCGTGAGTAGTTCGTTTAGTTCTTGAGGACATGGGAGAAGTCATGTTGTTAGTAGTGGAATTGTGCTGAAGTAATATTCAATAGTTTGATGTTTAAGTTCTGGTGTGATGACCCACAAGTATAGGGGGTGTATCGTAGTACTTTTGATAAATAGGAGTGTCGAACCCAACAAGGAGCAGAAGGTGCTGAACAGTGGTAAGGAGCAGGAAATCCCTGTGAATACTTAGCAAACGGATTTTAGTGGTTTTCTGACAAGGCAACAAAAACAAAGAGAAAGTAACAGAAGTAACGAACAAACGGAACAAGTGGCCCAATCCTTTCTTAGAAAAGGACAAGCCAGTGGAAATACTTATAAGGACCAAACGTTCTCGAGGACACATGGGAATTATGTCAAGTGCTTTCGCTTCAAATAGCTGAGTATTCTTCTTTGGTGTTGTAAGTGTTGTGTGGGTGAACCTATGCTAACATACTGCCCTTCCTAGGCTAAAACATACTTGTGATTAAAGCCCCTACAAACATTCGTAACTACAAGAAAGTAATTAAAATATAAATCTAACCATAGCCTTAAACTCTGAGATCCTACGCTCCCTTGTGCAAAGGTGTCCTAACGGGGGTTCAGGTTTCTGTCACTCCGGCAACCCCACGATTAGTAGCCAAATACACAATGCACCCCCCTAGGCCCATAAATGGTGAAGTGTCATGTAGTCGACGTTCACATGACACCACTAGAAGAATAGCACCACAACTTAAATACTAAACCATTGAATAATAACTCATCACAGATTCACTACTAACAACATGACTTCTCCAATGTCCTCAAGAACACAACGAACTACTCACAAGACATCATATGTATCAAGATCAAAGATGATATGATAATGGATAACAATCTGAACATAAACAATAATCCAATGGTTCCACTCACAAGCATCAACTACAATAGTAATTAACACCAGGAAAGTTTCCCCTAAGAACTAAAGCAATATCCAACACAATTGTTACAGCGGAACGGAGTGGTGATGATGGTGCTAGTGGAGATGATGGTGTGGATGATGATGATGATCCCGATGAAGCCTAGCTTGATGACGGTGTTGATGGCGATGGTCTCCCCTCTCCGGGAAGGAATTCCCCCGGCAAAATCTGTCTGCTAGAGAGATCTTTCTCTCTCGGTGTTTTCCGCCCCCCAAAGGCGGCGGAAATCTATCTGTGGTCACTCCCCTAGCTTTAGGGTTTCGAAGGGAAGATATAGGCAAAGGGGTGGAGTCGGAGGCCGGGCAGGTGGGCCACACCTGCCCTAGGCGCGGCCTTAGGTGGGCCCGCGCCTAGGGGGTGTGGGCCCCCTGCTGCCCCCCTTCGCTCCTCCTTCTGGCTTCCTTCATCTTCTGGTAAAATAATATGTTTCCATATTTTTCTTGTATTTTTCTGATATTCGCGAAATTGCACCAAAACGCCTTCTTTTCCATCAAAATCCAGACTCCAACAGTCCATCCTCCAGGAATCATCCAACATGCATAAACAGATGAAAAGCCATAAGTAATACCTCATAATAAGACAAATATCAATGAACAGAGGTAAATTATGATATAGAATGGTGATGCAAATTGGGCGTATCAACTCCCCCAAGCTTAGACTTCGCTTGTCCCCAAGCGAATATTGAGATCAAAACATGTCCACAGGTTTATGGAGTGAAGTGTCGATAAAAGAATACTAACAAGAAGCATCACACTTACCATTGCACAACTCATAGAAGAAAGCAACTCACCATTATATAACTTAGCTTGCAACCAAGTACAGTAGTCAAAATAGATATGCATAAAGATAAATCACAATTGGAATTGGCAAACTTGTTCTTGGTCAGAGAACACCTGGCAAATAGTTTCACAAAAGCTTTTTGTAGAAGTTTCAAAACAGGAACACTCTTTGCTCAAAAAGATTTTTCACAAGTGAAGGCTTTCAAAGTAATACTCAATAGATAAGAGTTTTGTGCAAACAACTAAGATAAAGAGCATGATTGAATAAATCACCATATGAATGCTTGAAACACAACAACTCAAAAGCTTGCTGGAGATAGAGAGGAAGTAGGTTTACTGACTCAACTGGTAACTAGGAGAAAGGTCCCTTCATAGAGGATAGCAGGGATTACAAGTCATAAAGAGCTTCCAAAAGATTATGGTACTTACTAGCTTTGAGCCCTCATTGCCCCTATCATAGGCATCTTGAGATGATTAAGGTTAAAGTGAACAAAGATGGAGTATATGCTTGATGAAATATAAGTTGGCAATCTCATGTCCCTTGAATATGAGGGCCACTCCTCATGCATACTCAACTTTGGGCCCAGGTAAGGTCTTGTCATTGTAAGTATTTACATATCATTGAGAACCGCCAACAGGGTACCCCTTGCACATGGTACAGGAGCTTTCCCATAACCAAAATGACAAGGCAAGTAGACAATGAGCATCTCAGCAATCTTTTTATTTACCATGTGCAAAGATTTTTATTGAGGATGCCTCATAGATGACTCACTATGGTGATGCTGCAAGTTTCCACCATGATTAAGCATGGCTTAGGCTAGCGGCCCAGGCGTTTCTCTAACATAGAATACAAACTCCATGGACTTACAAGTTCCCTCTTTATTTCACACCGTTGACATCCATAGACAAAAGAGCACGATATCAACTGTGTATAGAGTACAAGTGCAATGTTGAAAACGTTCACCGTGACAACACGGTTCTGCTAATTCTAACGTATAGATGCAAGCATATACAACTTCGATGTTCACAATTGTTCAAGTATATTATGGGCAAGTAAATAAAGTGTGCCATCAAGTTCGTGAGAGCTTTACTAACTAGTTTTCACATAACAAAATACTTTTTAATTTGAAAGGTAGATGAAGCTTGAGAATTTGCTTGGAATAGCAAAAGCTACTAGGTAGATATGGTGGACACAAGTGGTAAAAGTTTTGGGTTCAAAGGATTTTGGAAACATGAGAAGTATGCCTTCTCAAAACAGGTTTTTGGCTAGCAAGGCTAGGTAGCAAGCAAGAGAGTTGAAAGAAACAAGCGAACATACAAGTAATAAAGCCAAACATGCAATCTTCCTTGACGACACAAAAGAATCTTAAATAAAGAATACTAAGCTTATAAGCCAATAAGAAAGAAAACAACTGATACCAAATACCTGTAAGCCTTTTCTTTCTTTTTATTTCAAACTAATGCCACTGACCAGAACTCGGTTTTCCAAAACCAATTTAGATCCACTTGATGATCCCAAAGTGGTGCCAATACTGAACAACAAGATCCATCATATAATAGAGATTGCAAACCAAAATAAGAAGTGCAAAAAGTAAAAAATGAGACTTCTCATTAATATTCAATAAAGGCACTCACACCAAGGGATACATATATAATCAACTAAAGGAGAGATACTTCCACATGCAAACCAAACTATAAGATAACCTCTCTACCACATATATGAATCCACTAAAAAGGTAAAAGATAATGGTGGTGATACCGCGACACTCCCCCAAGCTTGGAACAAGCAAAGGGGATGCCAAACCTGATGACGAATTACTCCTTTGGTGGTGGTGGTGTTCTCTTGTCATGGGTCAGGAAATCTTACAGCATCTCACAAAGCCTGTTATTCTCCTCTTGAAGCATATCCACCTTTATCCTCAAAGAACGGTACTTATCACAAAACTCATTGGTGGTCCGAAGGGCTTCCGCTGCCTTAGGGAAGTATATGAGTTCTGGACCGAAGGCTATGATTCCCTGCATGTGACAAGAAAAGCATCCGCAGTGTTAGTTTCTCCTACAAAAGTAGGTTTTCTTCCCCTTGTTCCCGCGGTGTTTTGTTCTTCCAACTCTATCTCCATGGGCTTCTTTCCTTTGTCGTTGGTGGAGGCCATGGCGCTCTAAACTTGAGAAGATTTCCTAATAAAAATAGATCAAAATGAAAACACGACGAGAACACGATGCAGGAACCTCGGGGGATCCGGGGGGTTATATATTATGAAGTTTCAATGCATCAGGAAGGTTTTGAAACGAAAACGAGGCGGAGACGGAGTTTGAGGGTGGAACACCCCCCTTAGGCGTGGCCATGCTGGGCCCGTGCCTGGGGTGGGTTTGTCCACCCCGGGCTTCGTTTCCTCTTTAGTTTCGTCTCGTAACTTCCCTTATGTATTTAAAACATCAAAAATATAAAAAGATTGGGGTTTCACGAACCTTCTATTTTCACCACTTTTACCCATTCAAAGACGAACTCTGCAGATTCCTTCTCTCTTTCTCCTGTGAATTTCCTTCATACAAAACTTTTGCACAGCTTAATGACAACGTTAGTGTAAGCAAAAACAATAAACCTTTGGTGCACACTTCAACTGAAAACACATCAAAACAAAAGCTTCTGTAAGAGGCAAATGCAAATGATGGCAGAAATCTGTCAAAACAGACCAGCAGGTAAAGATTGATTTTTCCGAAGACCTTATGTTGCTCAAATAAAAAAGTTCAGAACTTATGAACGTTGGGTAACAACTTGGAGAACAAGCTCAGAAAAATGCAGCTCCATCCGAAGTACTGAGTTTCCTCACAAATTTTTACAATACAGCACAAAAATCTGTCCCAGGACAGCCACTTTTCACAACTCCTCTACTTCACAAAAGTAGTTGAACTTGACACAAGAACCAAAACAAAAAAGGATAAGGAGCGGTTATTACTGAGGTAATAAATTCCAAGACTCAACAAAATTCTTGGGTTATCTCCCAACAAGTACTTTTCTTTAATGCCTTTAAGTTAGGCTTGAAACTTCCAAAGATGCTCACATAGGATATATATATATCTGGAGTGAAAAAGAGCATCAAGAAGCAAATAACCAACACACTTGAGTCTAACCCACTTCCTATGCATGGGGGTATCATGAGAGAATGAATTTTTGAAACAAAAGGCCACAAGCATAGGAAGACAAAACAGATGCAACTTTAAAGCTTTCAACAAAAAACGAGGAAACTTAACATTATTGAGATGCATAAAACCGTGTTTCCCTCTCTCATAATAACTTTCAGTAGCACTTTGAATAAAGTTGACAATATAACTGTCACTGGAAAAAACTTTATCATCAGAATAAGCATACTTACAGTCATCAAAAAGAGGTCCAAGGTCATAGACTGGATCAATAGAAGCGGGTTGTTCCATCCTGAAATCTTTATTATGCAAGCTATTTTCACAAGGAGCTTTAGCAAATTTGGAAAAGTTAAACTCATAAGAATCTCCATCAAACTTAGTTAAAACTTTCTCCTTCTTACAATCAATAATAGCTCCACAAGTGTTTAAGAAAGGTCTACCAAAAATGATAGGACAAGTTTTGCTAACTCCTGAATTAAGCACTAGAAAATTAGCAGGATATTTAATCTTACCGCAGAGAACCTCCACATCTCTTACAATGCCAATGGGGCAAATGGTTTCCTTGTTAGCAAGGTGAATAACCACATCAATGTCCTCAAGCTCATAAGGACCAATCTCATGCATAATTTCCCTGTAAAGCTCATAAGGAATAGCACTAGAACTAGCACCAATATCACATAAACCATAGTAGCAATGATCACCAATTTTAACAGAAAGCATAGGGACACTAGCTTTTCTAACCTTACTAGGATGAGAGATAATATTAGAAGCGTCTTCACAGAAGACAATATGCTCATCCTATTGGAGATATGCCCAAGAGGCAATAATAAAGTGGTTATTATCATATCTTCATACTTATGATAAATGTTTACATACCATGCTATAATTGTATTAAAAGGAAACATTAATACTTGTGTGATTTGTAAACATAAAGGAGTCCCTAGTAAAGCCTCTTGTTAAACTAGCTTGTTGGTTAATATATGATCATGGTTTCCTGATCATGAACATAGAGATGTTATTAACAACAGGGTCATATCATTAGGAGAATGATGTGATGGACATACTCCTATAGTTAAGCGTAGCATAAAGATCAAGTCATTTAATATAGTTCATTTGCTATAAGCTTTCTGATACATAGTAACCTAATTCCTTAGACCATGAGATCATGCTAATCACCATCACCGGAAGGATGCTTTGATGACATCAAACACCACACCGTAACTGGGTGGCTATAAAGGTGGCATTGAGTGTTCGGAAAGTATGTGTTGAGGCACATGAATCAAGAGTGGGATTTGTCCATCCATATGACGGATAGATATACTCTGGGCCCTCTTGGTGGAATGTCATCCAATTAGCTTGCAAGCATGTGACTGGCTCACAAGGGATTACATATCACGGGAACGAGAAAAGAGTACTTATCGGTAACGAGGTTGAACTAGGTATGCAGAGATACCAACGATCAAAACCTCGGATAAGTAAACTATCGTGAGACAAAGGGAAATTGGTATCGTATGTAAGTGGTTCATTCGATCGCAAAGTAATCATAGAAATATGTGGGAGCCATATGAATTTCCAGATTCCTCTATTGGTTATTGTTCGGAGAAGTGTCTCGATCATGTCCGCATAATTCACGAACCGTAGGGAGACACACTTAAGGATTCGATGTTGTTGAGTAGTTATGGAATGATGAGTAAAGAGACCAAATGTTGTTCGGAGTCTCGGATGGGATCCGGGATATCACGAGGAGATCCGGAATGGTCCGGAGAATAAGGTTCATATAAGGAAAGTTTTGTTTCGGAGTTGGAGAATGATTCCGGTGTTTTCATCGGGAATGTTCTAGAAGGGTCCGGAAGGTCTGGCACTCCGAAGGGGAAGGGTACATGAATGTGTCATAACAAGTTGGAATGGTTGCATCATTTACTAGGTATAATGGCTGGGCAAAATAAAGGGATAAATCAAATCCTAGTTTGAAAAGTCAAACGCCAATTTAAAAAGTCAAACGGCAGTTTTGCTTGGTGGAGGGAGAGTAGGAAACCTACTTGGGGAGGAGTTCCTCTCCCTCCACCCGCCGGCCAAGGAGGCCGACTTTGGGGAGGACTCTCCTCCCCTGGCCGGTGCCCTCCCACCTATAAAAGGAGGGGCAGGGGTGCCCCTCTAGACACACCTTGCTCCACCAAAACCCTAACCCTAGCCGCCGGCCCTCCTGCAGCCGCCGCCGCCCTAGGGTTTTCCCTAGCCACCGACTTGGGGCTCTCCCCTTGCCCTAGACGCCGGCCTAGCCCTCTCTACTTGGTTCCTCTAAACCCTAGATCACCAAGGCCTCTCTCATAGTCCACCATACTCCCTCCGGCTTAAGGCGAAGCCCTGCGAGATCTCCCCTCTACTTCCGGTACCACGCCCGTCATGCTGCCGGAATCGCGAGGAGAGTGCTACAACCTTCGCTGCCTACTGGAACAAGGGAGAGGAAGGTCTTCATCGAGTACCGAACGTGTGACCGACTATAGAAGCGTTGCCGGAAAGCAGCGCCGGAAGGATCGTCTACGCGATCTTGAGATCGGCAAGTGTACGACTACATCGCCCACGAGAATCTGCTCTCGTTAACCGCTTTGGATCTTCGAGGGTTAGTATTCTATTGACTCGTTGCCACAATCTAGTAGATTGATCTTGGCTTGATCATAGATTAGATCTTGATTGTGTGTTCATGCGGTAGAATTTTTTTTGTTTTCCATGATACGAACCCCTACAGTGGTATCAGAGCCGTGTATATATGTAGATCTATTGCACGAGTAGAACACAATGGTCATTGTGGGCGTTGATGGTTTTGTTGTCGATTGCTTCTTGTGTACTTTGCATCTTGCGGGATGGTGGGATGAAGCGGCCCGGGCTAACCTTACATGACATCGTTCATGAGACTTGCTCCATGCTTGACATGCAACTTGTATTGCATAAGTGGCTTCGCGGGTGCCTGTTTTTCCCAACATAGTTAAGATTCAATTTACAACGGGTGATTGACAATACTAGTATCAACGTTGTGGTTATTGTTCGTAAGTTAGAACGACACTTATTGAAAGCCCCAAACCATGTAAAACATGCAAAGAAAATTAGAGGCGTCTAACTTTGTTTTGCAGGGGTGTGTTGTGATGTGATATGGCCATAATTGTGATTATATATGATGTATGCAATGTTCCTTATTGTAAGTTGGCAACCGACAGGAGCCATATTGTTGTTTCTGTTTAGTCCTGCGTGTCTATTATTCAAGGTAGTTGTAATAGTTGATGCTGGTGGAAGACAACCATGAAGCGGCGCCATTGACCTTGACGCCACACCGGTGATGATGGATATCATGTTCGTGCTTGAAGATGGAGATCGGAAGCACAAGAAGAAAGGCCATATCATATCACATATTATGAATTGCATGTGATGTTAATCCTTTTACGTATCTTGTACTGCTTAGTTCATGACGGTAGCATTATAAGATGATCCCTCAAGCACACAATTTCAAGTTTTAAAGTGTTCATCTTTAGTAAGCACCATTGCTAAAGCTCGTTGTTTCGAAGCATCACGTGATGATCGGATGTGTTAGATTCTGCGAGTGTATACAACATGAGCAAGCCAGATTTGTTCATGCGGAAGCTAAGGTTTGATCTTGACGAGCCTAGCATGTACAGACATGGTCTCGGAACACGGATCACCGAAAGGTAAAGCATGAGTCATATAGTAGATATGATGAACATGTTGATTGTTCGCCATTGAAGCTACATCAACTCTCGTGATGATCGGTTTTGATGTGGTGGATTTGGTTCGTGTGATCACTAAAACAATGTGAGGGATATTGTTTTGAGTGGGAGTTCAACAGCAATATGATTAAGAGTTGAACACTATTTATCATAAATTAAATTGCATAGTTGTTGTAGTCATTGGCATCCGTTTACCACCTTGCGCTTAGTTATAATTGAGATAATAGAACTATAGAATTCTGGTTAGTTACTTTATGAACTTGTATCGTATTGTTTTTGAAGTGTTAATCTAAAGTTTAAATGTCCCATTGCAAACTTTCAGTAAGTTTCGATTACTCCGTGAATTTTAATAGTTGGTATTAAATCAAGAGTAACAATTCCAGTGTTAGTATATAAGTATCATGTTTATCTCCATAATTCTTGATATTCGAAAGATAGTTTCAATATCAAGGTAATCTAGGAGTTGAAAGAGTTTTTTCAGAAACCATCATGTATGGAAGATATTGCGATATCTGAAATGATGTTTTGGTTACAACATGATAGAGTATAATATGACAAAGTTAATGTTCTCATATTGATGAGAATTTACAAAAGGTTGGATACACTAGTTGTTCTAATCCTCCAAAAAGGTTTTGGAGAGCAACATTATACTCGCGATTCATTGTTATAAGCTAAAAGTAGCTTGATCATGGATAATTCCATGATAAGTATGAATATCTGATGTAGGTAAAATGTTTACTACACCAAGAAATTACTAAAGAAAGGAATTTGAAATAAAACCAAACATTTGATGATGGTGATCTACTTCAAAGTGCAAATCCAAAGACATTGGTATTTAACTATACATGCTTTGGACTATGTGTCATGTATATGGCTCCACTATTGATATTGATAGATTCTTTCAAACAGAAAAAAAATACTGAAAGAGAATCTCATAAATATATGGCAGAAAAGAAAAGACTAGAATATATATGTTATGGTTGTATTCTTTGCTTGTTAAACAATGTAGTTCTCGAGTATTGGATACTGAATTTGTTGGTATGGATCGTCATACAAAACAACACAATTCATGAACTACAATGGCCTAAGTAACTAGCAAATGAATATGTGATGATGTTCATCGAGAACAAATAAAGGGTTATTGTGTTGCTCGTTAAACATCAAAGCTTGCCTTCAAGATTTGTTTTATCAGGTATTATGAGAACAAAAGGGTTGTTCAAATAATTGCCGTAATCCATTAAAGATGGATGGTTCACAAATCTCGTTGGAGAAATCACATCCATAAAACTAGTGCTAAAAATGTCGAAAGACAAATTGATTGAAAGATCACTTAGGAAGTGACATCGCTGTTTAAATTATATTGGAAAGAAAACATGAAGAAACTCCATGTGGATGGAATTTTGGAGTCTTTTTATTTTTGATCAAATGACGCTTGTGAAACTTTCCTAGAGATAATTAAAACTTCGTTCATAGGCCAAAAGGGAATGAATGATTTGCTTATTGGAATTTGTACATATTGTTGTATGAAGTCCATTATGTGTAGTCAAGATCGATGGATTTCAACTTCATATGCTTTCTCCGAAAATTTGAGTGAATATATGAATATTTACTTAATAATGATGAAGTATGAAACATTTGAAAAGTTCAAAGAGTTTCAAGATGAAGTGCAAAATCATTGTAACAAGAATATAAATAGTTTATGATAAGATCATAAAGGAAGATATTTGAGTTACAAGTTTAGCATAATACCTAAGATTCAAGGAATCGTTCCGTGGATTTGCATTTCCCGAAACACCATAAGAGTATGGAGCGTTCGAGATATGTAAGTAAACCTTGTTTGACATGGTAAGATCAAAGGTGTAATTCATAAAACTGCCATTATATTTTAAATATTAAAAGCTTTAGAGACTACCGTTTTTCCACTGAAAAGAGCTTCATCATAATCCGTTGAAATGACACCATATAAATTTATGGTTTGGGATAAAACCCAAGTTGTCCTTTCTTAAACATTGGTATGCTATGCATAAGAAAGATGTTTGCAACCAAAGTCGGATGAACCTGTCTTTGTATGTTATTTCGAATAACTGTTAAATATTCCTCCATAAAATCGGAGACAGAAGTGTTTGTCGCTTAGAACGTCAAGTTTCTTTGAGAAGGAATTTTTCTTGAAAAGATAAGTGGGAGGACAATAGAACTTTGATAAGGTTAAAATAACCTTAGCTATATGTGTAAAGTTGCACAGCGCCGAAGTGTTCCGGAGGCAGCAACAATGCTCATGGCTCACGTGCCTCAAAGGTTGTGGTTACGGAGGTCAAAGTTTCTATTGAACCAAGTAGGTCGGGTAAACAATCAAATACCAAGATTTGAGGGTTGAATCATTATTTTAGAATAATGAACGGACTACATGCAAAGAAGCGATGATGGGCCCTGACTCCATAAAATGGCTTGAAGCCATAAAATCCGTGGTAGTTCCATACATGAGAAATCAAGTTTTGAACTTGAAGGACCCTCGAGAAAGGTGTAAGACCTTACAGTTGTGTTTGGATCTATAAAGAAATAGACATGGATGTTTCACATCTATGAAATAGTCGACATGTTGGGAAAGAGTTCACAACAATGTTCAAAGGTTGACTATGACAAGATTTGATCTTTCATAGCGATATTTAGTCTAGACGGATTAATGTAGCAACCACTACATATAATTTTGTTATGTGGTAGTTGAATAAGCAAAACAAGTTCTTATAATAGAATTGTTACCTAGGACATGTGCATAACATGGTCCATAGGGTTTTGTTAATTCAAAGGATGCTAAAAGCATATGCAAACTTCAATTGTTGAAGTAAGCATTGCGGAGTTGGAATCTTCACTATGATGAAACTATTAAAGGAGTTTAAATTCGTCGGAGACGATGAAGATGCTTGCATTTGCAAGAAATTAAGTGGGAGCGCTAAGACATGTTTCTAATACATTATGTGGAAGACATATTGTTGATTGGAAATGATGTATCTTTTATTAACACATGTTAAGAATTTCATCCCGATGAAAGACTTAGGCAAAACCCAAATATTTGGCATCAATAGACGCTAATATGGTTGTGCCGAAAGTACATAGATGATGTATTGAATGAGTTCAATATAGAAACTACAAGAAAGGTTCTTGTCGCACAGAAAGGATTGAATGAGTTCAGTATTGATGATATATTCAAGTGTATTGACACTTCGTAAGTGAAACAAAGATTCAAGTATAGATTGATACTTGATGTATGAAATCACAAAGAGTATTTTCAATCATACTGTGATATGTACAAATCCATATATGTCCTATGCTCTAAATGTTATGAGCATATACCAGAATGATTTATAAGATGATCATTGGACAATAGTAAGGATATTCTTATGATCTTTTGGAAGAACTAAGAATATATTGTTTTGTAGAAGTGACAAATAGATGGTTAGTTCATTGTAAAAGTACTACATTGATACTAGTTTTGTCACAAAGTACAAATTAAGTTTATCTCAATCTAAACTAAGGGTGGCACAATATGATGGAAAGTAAGTTCCATAATGGATTTGGATGAGTTCCAAAGTTAAGACATTGTGATAGATACTACAACAAAAGGCTAAGTATATGACTGCTGTTATAGCAGCAAAAGAAGGCATTTGTGTCAAGTAGTTTGTTATCAAACTAGGTGTGGTTCACAGCGGGATAGTACTATGAAGATATATTGTATGACAATATTATCAACATGTTTTAACCCCAAAGAACTAAAGGTCTCACCAAAGGACCAAATTTATACAAAGCCATCTTATTAGAGAATGAGTGATGCGTAGAGACTCAAAGACATGCAATTACACATGAACCTGGAAGTGTCAGATCCGGAGATCAGTTGACTACTAGCAATCGTGTACATACAACACCGGAAAGCCATAGGTGTTGAATACACAAAGGTTTGAAACTAGATCATTGACTCTAGTGCAAGTGGGAGACTGTTGGAGATGTGCCCAAGAGGCAATAATAAAGTGGTTATTATCATATCTTCATACTTATGATAAATGTTTACATACCATGATATAATTGTATTAAAAGGAAACATTAATACTTGTGTGATTTGTAAACATAAAAGAGTCCCTAGTAAAGCCTCTTGTTAAACTAGCTTGTTGGTTAATATATGATCATGGTTTCCTGATCATGAACATAGAGATGTTATTAACAATAGGGTCATATCATTAGGAGAATGATGTGATGGACATACTCCTATAGTTAAGCGTAGCATAAAGATCAAGTCATTTAATATAGTTCATTTGCTATAAGCTTTCTGATACATAGTAACCTAATTCCTTCGACCATGAGATCATGCTAATCACCATCACCGGAAGGATGCTTTGATGACATCAAACACCACACCGTAACTGGGTGGCTATAAAGGTGGCATTGAGTGTTCGGAAAGTATGTGTTGAGGCACATGAATCAAGAGTGGGATTTGTCCATCCATATGACGGATAGATATACTCTGGGCCCTCTCGGTGGAATGTCATCCAATTAGCTTGCAAGCATGTGACTGGCTCACAAGGGATCACATATCACAGGAATGAGAAAAGAGTACTTATCAGTAACGAGGTTGAACTAGGTATGCAGAGATACCGACGATCAAAACCTCGGATAAGTAAACTATCGTGAGACAAAGGGAAATTGGTATCGTATGTAAGTGGTTCATTCGATCGCAAAGTAATCGTAGAAATATGTGGGAGCCATATGAATTTCCAGATTCCTCTATTGGTTATTGTTCGGAGAAGTGTCTCGATCATGTCCGCATAATTCACGAACCGTAGGGAGACACACTTAAGGATTCGATGTTGTTGAGTAGTTATGGAATGATGAGTAAAGAGACCGAATGTTGTTCGGAGTCTCGGATGGGATCTGGGATATCACGAGGACATTCGGAATGGTCCGGAGAATAAGATTCATATAAGGAAAGTCCTGTTTCGGAGTTGGAGAATGATTCCGGTGTTTTCATCGGGAATGTTCTAGAAGGGTCCGGAAGGTCCGGCACTCCGAAGGGGAAGGGTACATGAATGTGTCATAACAAGTTGGAATGGTTGCATCATGTACTAGGTATCATGGCTGGGCAAAATAAAGGGATAAATCAAATCCTAGTTTGAAAAGTCAAACGCCAATTTAAAAAGTCAAACGGCAGTTTTGCTTGGTGGAGGGAGAGTAGGAAACCTACTTGGGGAGGAGTTCCTCTCCCTCCACCCGCCGGCCAAGGAGGCCGACTTTGGGGAGGACTCTCCTCCCCTGGCCGGTGCCCTCCCACCTATAAAAGGAGGGGCAGGGGTGCCCCTCTAGACACACCTTGCTCCACCAAAACCCTAACCCTAGCCGCCGGCCCTCCTGCAGCCGCCGCCGCCCTAGGGTTTTCCCTAGCCGCCGACTTGGGGCTCTCCCCTTGCCCTAGACGCCGGCCTAGCCCTCTCTACTTGGTTCCTCTAAACCCTAGATCATCAAGGCCTCTCTCATAGTCCACCATACTCCCTCCGGCTTAAGGCGAAGCCCTGCAAGATCTCCCCTCTACTTCCGGTACCACGCCGTCGTGCTACCGGAATCGCGAGGAGAGTGCTACAACCTCCGCTTCCTGCTGGAATAAGGGAGAGGAAGGTCTTCATCGAGTACCGAACGTGTGACCGACTGCGGAAGCGCTGCCGGAACACAGCGCCGGAAGGATCGTCTACGCAATCTTGAGATCGACAAGTGTACGACTACATCGCCCACGAGAATCAGCTCTCGTTAACCGCTTTGGATCTTCGAGGGTTAGTATTCTATTGACTCGTTGCCACAATCTAGTAGATAGATCTTGGATTGATCATAGATTAGATCTTGATTGTGTGTTCATGCGGTAGAATTTTTTTTTGTTTTCCATGCTACGAACCCCTACACATCATCTATATTTCTAGTGACAGTGTCTTTCACAATAGCTACCACAGGTTCATCACTCAAATGCTTACCAGTCTCCACAGTTTTCATTGTACCTTTGCTATTTGCACTAATAATCATAGAATACTCGGGTTTAGGCACAATATGATTAGTAGTACAAACTTGCGTACTTCTAATAGGAGCATGACTAACAACATCTTTATAGGAAGCATGGTACTTATTCCACTTCTTCTTGGGAATTTCAATGTAAGAGGCAAAAGCCTTAAAATAGCTGGCAATACTTTGGGAATCAAGACCAAACTCATTGCTAATATCATACTCCCTCCGTTCCAAAATATAAGACGTTTTTGGAATGAATCCACATACAAAAATAAGTCTAGATTCGTTTTCTCCACAAACCTAAAACGTCTTATATTTTGGAACGGAGGGAGTAGAAGCTATCAGTTCCCATAAAAGATTTAATGCATTCATAATCATAGTTTATACCTGACTTTCTTCCTTTGTCATTCTCCCAAGCTTCAGTGATCTCTTGAATACGGTCTAGTAAATTCCATCTAGCTTCTTCCTTCATACGTGTGAATGATCCAGCACAAGAAGCATCTAGTAAATCTTTATCATGAAGAGAAAGCCTAGAATAAAAGTTATTGAGAATAATATTGTTAGGGAGTTCATGAATAGGACATTTAAGCATTAGTAACTTCAATCTCCCCCAAGCTTGAGCTGTACTCTCTCCATCAAGAGGCCAAAAATTATATATAAGATTTCTATCCTTATGCATCTCACTGAGAGGATAAAATTTAGAGTAAAAGAGAGATGACATCTCCTCCCATTCCATGGATTGTCCATTCTTCAGCTCTCCCTTTCATGGATATGGAGAGTAACTTTTTCTTCACCTATTCAGTTGTGATACCTGCACACTTAAACAACCTGCATAATTCATGGATAAAAAGCAAGTGATCGCCGGGATGGACAGTTCCATCCCCAAAATAATAATTATCCATAACACAATTAACAACACTTGTAGGTATCTTAAAAGGATTTATCTCAATAGGAGGTGGTTCATCTACTACCTTAGCAGTGGTAGTAGTTTTCCCAAACAGAAAACCAAGTGGGTTATCCATATTGGAAACAAAGTAAAAAGCAGTAACAAGAGCAATACTCAAGTGAAAGTTTCCCTTAACAGTTCCACTCTTCAATAGCGCTTCACTCCCTGGCAACGGCGCCAGAAAATAGTCTTGATGACCCACACGTATAGGGGGTGTATCGTAGTACTTTTGATAAATAGGAGTGTCGATCCCAACGAGGAGCAGAAGGTGGTGAACAGTGGTATGGAGCAGGAAATCCCAGTGAATACTTAGCAAACGGATTTTAGTGGTTTTCTGACAAGGCAACAAAACAAAGAGCAAGTAACAGAAGTAACGAACAAACGGAGCAAGTGGCCCAATCCTTTCTTAGCAAAGAACAAGCCGGTGGAAATACTTATAAGGACCAAACGTTCTCGAGGACACATGGGAATTCTGTCAAGTGCTTTCGCTTCAAATAGCTGAGTATTCTTCTCTGGTGTTTGTAAGTGTTGTGTGGGTGAACCTGTGCTAACATACCGCCCTTCCTAGGACTAATACATACTTGTGATTAAACCCCCTGCAAACATCCGTAACTACAGGAAAGTAATTAAGATATAAATCTAACCACAACCTCAAACTCTGAGATCCTACGTGTAGGGTTCGCAGCATAGAAAACAAAAAATTTCCTACGATAGGAACAACTATGTACCAAGATCTATCTACTAGATACAAACAACGGGCGGATGTATATTCGTAGAGAACATACCCTTGAAGACCGACAAAGATTAACGAGTCCAAACTCGTGGTTGATGTAGACGATCTCTTGCCGATCTCAAGATCGAGAGGAAGTCCTAGCGCCGCAAAACAACAGTGCATCCGTGCTCGCACACACGTTCGAGGCACCGAGCAACCTCCGCCTCCTCGCTCCAGCGATGCAGCGGAAGCACAACTCTTTCTTGCCGAATAGCCACCGGGAACATGTATCTTGCTAGTCCGAGACCATGGGGGATAAATACTAGAGGGGGAGAGAGATCCTTCACGAGGAGGTGTGAGTGAGAGAGATGGAGGGGGCTCCTTTTATAGGGAGAGGGGGGCACCCAAGGGGCCATGCGCCCAGCCATGGGGCTGCCCCCACCTCTTCCACATTCATGTGGGTGGACACTCCACTCACTCAAATGCCTTTCAATTCCCTCCACTCAAAAACCCACTCAAATTCCCATTAAATTTCCACCAAATTTAATGCAAACTCTCATTAAATAAAACTCCTTTTATTTATTCAGAATTTTGTCAATTACTTTAATGACAAACATTCACATATAACCCCTTGCTAGTATTTCATTTCACATGTAGAAACACTTTCTGCAATTTCACCCGAAAACCCATTTCGGTATCTAGTGAAATAAATTCCTGCGCTTGTTATTCTTTTCGGCATGAAACTTTTGCTCCAAATGGATGTAGGTGTCTCTTAAGTGTGTCACCCTACGGTTCGTGAATAATGCGGACATGATCGAGACCCCTCTCGGATCAATAATCAGAAGCGGGATCTGGAGACCCATACTGACTCCCACACATTCAACGATGACTTTCTTGTGATCGTCAGAACCTTTTACGCTAGTATCTTAATCCCTTTGTTTCACGATATGTTACATGTCCGAGATTCGATCATCGGTATCTCCATACCTAGTTTGATCTCGTTACTGACATGCACTCTTTTCTCGTTCCCGTGATATAACATTCTAGTGATCAAATCACTTGCTTGCAAGCTAATCAACGTGATATCACCGAGAGGGCCCAGAGTATATCTATCCGTCATCGGGATGAACAAATTCCACTCTCGATCCATGAGCCTCAACATAACACTTTATTAGTTCTGAATCCATCTTTATAATCACCCTGTTACGTGTGACGTTTGATGTTATCAAGAAACTCTTCTGGTGTTAGTGATTGACATGATCTCATGGTCTAAGGATTAGGATCACTTCATAAGTTGTTATAGCAATATAAACTCAATGACTTTGATCGTAATGCTATACTTCGGATGAATGTTCATCACACCATTACACTAATGTTGTGATCCCGTTATTAACAACATCCAATGTCCATGATCAGGAAACTTTGATCATCTTGTTAATCAACGAGCTAGTTTATGAGAGAGGCATAACTAGGAACTTCCTTTTTGTTTATTAAACACACATGTATTAACGTTTCCGTATTAATACAATTATAGCATGTAAAATAAACATTTATCATAAACAAGGAATATGATACTAACCACTTTATTATTGCCTCTCGGGCATATTCCCTTCAGTCTCCCACTTGCACTAGAGACAATAATCTAGTTTAAAAACTTTGCGTATTGAACACCTATGGCTTTCTGGTGTTCCATATACGCAATTTGCAAGCGGTTAACATAATCTACGGATCTGACGCTTTAGGTCCATGTGTATTTGCATGTCTTTGCGTCTCCACGCATCACTCATTATCCAATGAGATGTCATTGTATAAATTTGGTCTTTCGGTGAGACCTTTAGTTCCTTGGGGTTAAAACACGTCGATACTATTGTCATACAATATATCTTTAGTGTTAGCCCGTTGCGAACCACACCTTAGTTTGATAACAAACTACTTGACACAAATTCCCTCCTTTGCTGCTACTATAGCAGTCATATACTTAGCCTTTTGTTGTAATATTCGTCACAATGTCTTATCTTTGGAATACATCCAAATCCATCATGAAAACTCCTTTCCATTTCATTGTGCCACTCATAATTTAAATTGAGATAAACTTAATTTGTATCTTGCGACAAAACTAGTATCAATATAACGCTTTACAATGAACTATTTGTAATTGTTTGTCACCTCTACACAAATATATTCTTAGTTATTCCAAAAGATCATAAGAATATCCTTACTATAGTCCAATGATCATTTTATGATTCATTCTGGTATATGCTCATAACACTTAGAGCATAGGACATATCTGGATGTGTACATATCATGGTATTATTGATCAAAACATTCTCGTGATTTCACTCATCAAGTGTCAAAGCACTTGAATCTTGTTTCACTTATCAAGTGTCGATACACTTGAATCTTGATTCAATTCTTTTCCATGCGACAAGAACCGTTTCTTGTTGCTTCTATATTGAACTCCTTCAATATCTCATATATGTACGTTTAGCATAACCATATTAGCGTCATGGTCTATCTGTAGGGTTCGCAGCATAGAAAACAAAAATTTTCCTACGATGTGAACTATATACCAAGATCTATCTACTAGATACAAACAACGGGAGGATGTATATCCGTAGAGAACATACCCTTGAAGACCGACAAAGCTTAACGAGTTCAACTCGTGGTTGATGTAGACAATCTCTTGCCGATCTCAAGATCGAGAGGAAGTCCTAGCGCCGCAAATCAGCAGCGCATCCGTGCTCGCACACACGTTCGAGGCACCGAGCAACCTCCGCCTCCTCGCTCCAGCGATGCAGCGGAAGCACAACTCTTTCTTGCCGAATAGCCACCGGGAACATGTATCTCGCTAGTCCGAGACCATGGGGGATAAATTCTAGAGGGGGAGAGAGATCCTTCACGAGGAGGTGTGAGAGACAAGTGAGGAGGGGGGCTCCTTTTATAGGAGGAGGGGGGGAACCCCAAGGGGGTGGCCGGCGCATGGGGCTGCCCCCTTGCCCTCCCCTCTTCATGTGGGTGGACACTCCACTCACAAATCTCCTTTAAATTCCCTCCACTCAAAAGTCCACTCAAATTCCCATTAAATTTCCACCAAATTTAATGCAAACTCTCATTAAATAAAACTCTTTTATTTTATTCAGAATTTTGTCAATTACTTTAATGACAAACATTCACAAATAACCCCTTGCTAGAATTCTATTTCACATGCATAACCACTTTATGCAATTTCACCCGAAAACCTGTTTCGGTATCTAGTGAAATAAATTCCTGCGCTTGTTCATTCTTTCGGCATGAAACATTTGCTCCAATTGGATGTTGGTGTCTCTTAAGTGTGTCACCCTATGGTTCGTGAATAATGCGGACATGATCGAGACCCCTCTCGGATCAATAATCAGAAGCGGGATCTGGAGACCCATACTGACTCCCACACATTCAACGATGATTTTCTTGTGATCGTCGGAACCTTTTACGCTAGTATCTTAATCCCTTTGTTTCACGATATATTACATGTCCGAGATTCGATCATCGGTATCTCCATACCTAGTTTGATCTCGTTACCGACATGCACTCTTTTATCGTTCCTGTGATATAACATTCTAGTGATCAAATCACTTGCTTGCAAGCTAATCAATGTGATATCACCGAGAGGGCCCAGAGTATATCTATCCGTCATCGGGATGAACAAATTCCACTCTCGATCCATGAGCCTCAACATAACACTTTATTAGTTCTGAATCCATCTTTATAATCACCCTGTTACGGTGTGACGTTTGATGTTATCAAGAAACTCTTCCGGTGTTAGTGATTGACATGTTCTCATGGTCTAAGGATTAGGATCACTTCGTAAGTTGTTATAGCAATATAAACTCAATGACTTTGATCGTAATGCTATACTTCGGATGAATGTTCATCACACCATTACACTAATGTTGTGATCCCGTTATTAACAACATCCAATGTCCATGATCAGGAAACCTTGATCATCTTGTTAATCAACGAGCTAGTTTATGAGAGAGGCATAACTAGGAACTTTCTGTTTGTTTATTAAACACACATGTATTAACGTTTCTGTATTCATACAATTATAGCATGCAAAATAAACATCTATCATATACTTGGAATACACATAATAAACACTTTATTATTGCCTCTCAGGGCATATTCCCTTCAGTCTCCCACTTGCACTAGAGACAATAATCTAGTTACATAGTGATAAATCTAACACCCATTGAGTTCTGGTGTTGATCATGTTTTGCTCTAGGGAGAGTTTTAGTCAACGGATCTGCTACATTGAGATCCGTAGGTACTTTACAAATCTTTATATCTCCATCCTTGACATGCTCGTGGATGGAGTGAAACCGGCGCTTAATATGCTTGGAATGCTTGTGACCTTGGCTCTTTGGCATTGGCAATGGCACCATTGTTGTCACAATAGATCACCATTGGGTCCAACGCGTTTGCCACCACTCCTAGTTTGGATGTGAACTCCTTCATCCAAACTGCTTCCTGAGCCGCTTCTGAAGCAGCAACATATTCGGCCTCCGTTGTTGATCCCGCTACCACAGGTTGTTTGGAGCTCCTCCAACTAACCGCTCCGCCATTCATGAGAAATACGTATCCGGATTGAGACTTAGAGTCATCCGGATCGGTGTCAAAGCTAGCGTCGACATAACACTTAGCGACGAGCTCTTCTTCACCTCCGTATACAAGAAACATATCCTTAGTTCTTCGTAAGTACTGAAGGATATTCTTGACCGATGTCCAGTGTTCCGAACCTGGATCCGATTGGTACCTACTATTCAAACTAATAGCATGTGCCACATCCGGTCTTGTACATCGCATGGCGTACATTATAGAGCCTATGGCTGAAGCATAGGGGACTTTGTCCATTATCTCTCTTTCTTCCGCCGAAGCCGGACTTTGAGTCTTACTCAATGTCTTGCCTTGCAACATAGGTAAGAACCCCTTCTTACTTCCGTCCATTTTAAACTTCTTTAAAATCTTATCAAGGTATGTACTTTGTGATAGCCCTATTAGGCGCCTAGATCTATCTCTATAGATCTTTATGCCTAATATGTATGACGCTTCACCTAGGTCCTTCATTGAAAATTTGCTGTTTAGATAACTTTTAACACTGTTTAAAAGATCTATATCATTTCCGATCAATAATATGTCATCCACATATAATATCAGAAATGCCACATTGCTCCCACTCACTTTCTTGTAAATACAAGCTTCTCCATAAGTTTGGAAAAATCCGAACTCTTTGATCACCTCATCAAAGCGGAGATTCCAACTTCGTGATGCTTGCTTCAATCCATAGATGGATCGCTGAAGCTTGCACACCTTGTTAGCATCCTTAGGATCGACAAAACCCTTTGGTTGTATCATATACAACTCTTCTTCAATATTACCATTGAGAAACGCGGTTTTAACATTCATCTGCCATATCTCATAATCGAAATATGCAGCAATTGCTAACATAATCCTAACTGACTTTAGCATCGCTACGGGAGAGAAAGTCTCATCGTAGTCAACTCCTTGAATTTGTCGAAACCCCTTTGCGACAAGTCGAGCTTTATAGACGGTCACATTACCATCAGCATCAGTTTTCCTTTTGAAAATCCATTTGTTCTCCACGGCCTTTCGGTCGTGAGGTAATTCCACCAAGTTCCAAACTTGATTTTCATACATGGATTCCATCTTGGATTTCATGGCTTCTAACCATTTGTTGGAATCCGGGCTCATCATCGCTTCTTCATACGTCGCAGGGTCATCATTTTCATCAACCATGAAATTCATGACAGGATTTCCGTACAGCTCGGGAGCTGCGCGCGTCCTGTTTGACCTGCGAGGTTCGGTAGTACTCTCTTTCGGAGTTTCATGATCATTATCATTAGTTCCCTCTTCAACAGGTGGAGCCAACTCCGGAACAACTTCCGGCGCTGCGCTACTCGCCATACTTTGAAGAGAAGGTTCCACAACCTCTTCGAGTTCTACCTTCCGACTACTCACACCTTTCGCGAGAAACTCTTTCTCTAGAAAGGATCCATTCTTGGCAACAAAAACCTTGCCCTCGGATCTGTGATAGAAGGAATACCCAATAGTTTCTTTAGGGTATCCTATGAAGACGCATTTTTCCGGTTTGGGTTCGAGTTTATCCGGTTGAAGTTTCTTCACATAAACATCGCATCCCCAAACTTTAAGAAATGACAGCTTAGGTTTGTTTCCAAACCACAATTCATACGGTGTCTTTTCAATGGATTTAGATGGTGCCCGATTTAAAGTGAATGCAGTAGTTTCTAGTGCATAACCCCAAAATGACAACGGCAAGTCCGTCAGAGACATCATATATCGAACCATATCTAATAAAGTACGATTATGACGTTCCGACACACCATTTCGCTGTGGTGTTCCGGCAGGTGTGAGTTGTGAAACAATTCCACACTCTTTCATGTGAGTGCTAAACTCGTAACTTAGATACTCACCTTCACGGTCGGACCGTAGAAATTTGATCTTTCTATTACGATGATTTTCCACTTCATTCTGAAATTCCTTGAACTTTTCAAAGGTTTCAGACTTGTGTTTCATCAAGTAGATATAACCGTATCTACTCAAATCATCCGTGAAAGTAACAAAATAACGATATCCACCTCGCGCCGACACACTCATTGGACCACATACATCAGAATGTATGATTTCCAATAAATCTGCCGCCCGTTCCATTGAACCGGAAAACGGCGTTCTAGTCATCTTGCCCATAAGGCATGGCTCACATGTATCAAATGATTCATAATCAAGTGATTCCAAAAGTCCATACGAATGGAGCTTCTTCATGCGTTTAACGCCAATATGACCTAGACGACAGTGCCACATATATGCGGATATATCATCATTAAGTTTAATCCTTTTAGCATCAACATTATGAATATGTGTAACATTATCATCGAGATCTAATAGAAATAAACCATTCATCATCGGTGCATGACCATAAAAGATTTCATTCATATAAATGGAACAACCATTGTCCTCGGATTTAAATGAATAACCACTTCGCATCAAACACGATCCAGATACAATGTTCATGCTCAGTGCAGGCACCAGATAACATTTATTCAAGTTTATAACTAATCCCGACGGTAAGTGGAGAGGCAGCGTTCCGACGGCGATCACATCAACGCTTGATCCATTGCCGACACGCATCTTGACCTCACCCCTTGCTAGCGGTCGCTTGTTCCGCAACCCCTGATTCGAGTTGCAAATATTAGCAACTGAACCGGTATCAAATACCCAGGTGCTACTGTGAGCACTAGTCAAGTACACATCAATAACATGTATATCATATATACATTTGTTTGCCTTGCCGGCCTTCTTGTCTGCCAGATACTTGGGGCAGTTGCGCTTCCAGTGGCCAGTCCCCTTACAATAGTAGCACTCGGAATCAGACTTAGGTCCAACTCGGGGTTTCTTTTCAGGCGCGGCAACAGGCTTGCCGCCCTTACTTCCCTTCCGTTTTCCCTTCTTGTCTTTCTTGAAACCAGTGTTCCTATTGATCATCAACACTTGATGTTCCTTTTTGATCTCCACTCAAAAACGACATCCCTCGTGCCTTTTTGGTGATTACATGAACCAAATCCACTACACCAAGTCCGATCATCACGTGAGTCGGTATAGCTTCAAAGGCGAGCATCAAATGGGCATCATATCAACTATATGACTCGTGCTTAACCTTTCGGTCTGTGTTCCGAGGCCATGTCTGTACATGCTAGGCTCGCCAAGTTAGAACCTTAGTATTCGCGTGTGTAACTGTTTTACACCCGAAATATGGTCGTGGATCCAAGAACACCCGATCATCACGTGATGTCTTGGAGAGACGAAAACATAATCGGTGCATACTAAAGGAAGAACACATTCTTATCTTGATATTTAAATGAGGGATCATCTTATTATGCTAACAAAGCACTAAACAAGCAATATAAGATGCTATCAAACATCATATGTTTATTAGTGAAATTATATGGTTCCCGCAGATGATCTATATCATGTGCATCGTGGTATGATCACTATCATACCTATATGTGTAAATCCAAGGTCTATGGATTTTACACGCTATGTGTGTTGTAAGAGTATCATCTCATACTTCTACTTACAACACTACCATATCATAACACTAGCCCAGCAACAATCTAAACTAGACGCCTCTAATTTATCCATTGTAAGTTTTACATGGCTTAGGGCTTTCGAGATAGAACCGTTCTTACCTACGAACATGAACCACAACGAGGATAATCAAATTGTTGACAACTCGCTTGCAAAATAGATATTGACTATAGTAGGAGAGACAGACACCCGCTAGCCACTTATGCAAACTAGTTGCATGTCAAGCGTGGAACATGTCTCATGTGCGAGGACATGTAAAGTTTGTCCGGGCCGCTTCATCCCACTATGCCACCAATATCCAAAATTACAACAAAGGAGCAACAACATGATCATCATCGCCCACATACTCATATGTGTACTACCCGTGTAAAGTATCTACGCATAGATCCGGCTCTGATACCACTGTAGGGTTCGCAGCATAGAAAACAAAAAATTTCCTACGATGTGAACTATATACCAAGATCTATCTACTAGATACAAACAACGGGCAGATGTATATCCGTAGAGAACATACCCTTGAAGACCGACAAAGCTTAACGAGATCAACTCGTGGTTGATGTAGACGATCTCTTGCCGATCTCAAGATCGAGAGGAAGTCCTAGCGCCGCAAATCAGCAGCGCATCCGTGCTCGCACACACGTTCGAGGCACCGAGCAACCTCCGCCTCCTCGCTCCAGTGATGCAGCGGAAGCACAACTCTTTCTTGCCGAATAGCCACTGGGAACATGTATCTCGCTAGTCCGAGACCATGGGGGATAAATTCTAGAGGGGGAGAGAGATCCTTCACGAGGAGGTGTGTGAGACAAGTGAGGAGGGGGCTCCTTTTATAGGAGGAGGGGGTTCCCCAAGGGGGTGGCCGGCGCATGGGGCTGCCCCTTGCCCTCCCCTCTTCATGTGGGTGGACACTCCACTCACAAATCTCCTTTAAATTCCCTCCACTCAAAAGTCCACTCAAATTCCCATTAAATTTCCACCAAATTTAATGCAAACTCTCATTAAATAAAACTCTTTTATTTTATTCAGAATTTTGTCAATTACTTTAATGACAAACATTCACAAATAACCCCTTGCTAGAATTCTATTTCACATGCATAACCACTTTATGCAATTTCACCCGAAAACCTGTTTCGGTATCTAGTGAAATAAATTCCTGCGCTTGTTCATTCTTTCGGCATGAAACATTTGCTCCAATTGGATGTCGGTGTCTCTCAAGTGTGTCACCCTACGGTTCGTGAATAATGCGGACATGATCGAGATCCCTCTCGGATCAATAATCAGAAGCGGGATCTGGAGACCCATACTGACTCCCACACATTCAACGATGACTTTCTTGTGATCGTTGGAACCTTTTACGCTAGTATCTTAATCCCTTTGTTTCACGATATATTACATGTCCGAGATTCGATCATCGGTATCTCCATACCTAGTTTGATCTCGTTACCGACATGCACTCTTTTATCGTTCCTGTGATATAACATTCTAGTGATCAAATCACTTGCTTGCAAGCTAATCAATGTGATATCACCGAGAGGGCCCAGAGTATATCTATCCGTCATCGGGATGAACAAATTCCACTCTCGATCCATGAGCCTCAACATAACACTTTATTAGTTCTGAATCCATCTTTATAATCACCTTGTTACGGTGTGACGTTTGATGTTATCAAGAAACTCTTCCGGTGTTAGTGATTGACATGATCTCATGGTCTAAGGATTAGGATCACTTCGTAAGTTGTTATAGCAATATAAACTCAATGACTTTGATCGTAATGCTATACTTCGGATGAATGTTCATCACACCATTACACTAATGTTGTGATCCCGTTATTAACAACATCCAATGTCCATGATCAGGAAACCTTGATCATCTTGTTAATCAACGAGCTAGTTTATGAGAGAGGCGTAACTAGGAACTTTCTGTTTGTTTATTAAACACACATGTATTAACGTTTCCGTATTAATACAATTATAGCATGCAAAATAAACATCTATCATATACTTGGAATACACATAATAAACACTTTATTATTGCCTCTCAGGGCATATTCCCTTCACTATCCACTATAGACTTTCATGCTAAATATTCGGGTTTTGCCTAAGTCTTTCATCAAAATGAAATTCTTAACCTTTGTCAATAAAAATTACATCATTTCTAATCAACAAGATGTCCTCCACATAATGTATTAGAAATATGTCTTAGCGCTCCCACTTAATTTCTTGCAAATGCAAGCATCTTCATCGTCTCCTGATGAAAAACTCATTTTTCATCATGGTGAAGATTCCAACTCCGCGATGCTTACTTCAACCATTGAAGTTTGCATGCCCTTTTTAGCATCCTTTGAATTAACAAAACCCTTTGGACTGTGTCATGTACACGTCCTAGGTAACCATTCTATTAGAAGAACTTTGTTTTGTTTATTCATCTACCATATACCAAATTATATGTAGTGGTTGCTACTTTAATCCGTCCAGACTAAATATCGCTATGAAAGATCAAATCTTGTCATAGTCAACTCCTTGAACATTGTCGTAAAATACTTTACGACATGTCGACTATTTCATAGATGTGAAACATCCATGTCTATTTCTTTATAGATCCAAATACGACCGATAGGTTTTTACACCTTTCCGGAGGGTCTTCCAACTTCAAAACTTGATTTCTCGTGTATGGAACTATCACGGATTTTATGGCTTCAAGCCATTTGACGGAGTCAGGGCCCATCATCGCTTCTTTGCATATAGTCGGTTCACCATTGTCAAACAATAATGATTTACTCTCAAATCTTAATCATTTGATTGTTTATCCGACATTCTTGGTTCAATAGGAACTTTAGACCTCCGTGACCGCAACCTTTGAGGCACGTAATCCATGAGCATTCTGGCTGCCTCCGGAACATTTTCCGGTGCTGCGTAACTCAGCACATATAGCTAAGGTTCGTTAACCTTATCAAAGTTCTATTGTCCTCCCACTTAACATTTACGAAAAATTCCTTCTCCAAGAAACTTCACGTTTCAAGCGACAAACCCTTTTGTCCTTGGTGTTATGAAGGAATAACCAATTGTTATTCGAAATAACCTACAAAGACATGATCATCCAACTTCGATTGTAAACATCTTACTTATGTTTAGCATACCAAAATTTAAGAAATGACAACTTGGGTTTTACCCCAAACCATAACTTCCATGGTGTCATTTCAACGGATCAAGATGGAGCTCTTTTCAGTGTAAAAGCGGTAGTCTCTAAAGTTTTAATCTTTTAAAACATAATGGCAGTTTTATAAATAACACCTTTGATCCAACCATGTCAAACAAGGTTTCATTACAAATCTCAAACACTCCATACTCCTACGGTGTTTCGGGAGATGTAAATCTAGGTGTTTTGCTAAACTTGCAACTCAAATAAATCCCTTTATGATAAAATCATAATTCATTTATTTTCTTGTTACACTTGTAACTCAAATAAATCCCTTATGATAAAATCATAAACCATTTATTTTCTTGTTACAATGATTTTCACTTCATCTTGAAAGTCTTTGAAACGTTTTTCAAATATTTCATACTTCATTCTCACTAAGTGAACATTCACTCAAATTTCCGAAGAAAGTATATGAAGTTGAAACCCATCGCTTAAAACTATAAACAATGGACTACATACATCGATATGTATAAATTCCAATATTTTAGTCGTTCGTTCTTCTTTGGCCTTTGAACGAAGTTTTTAATTATCCCGAGGAAAGTCTCATAAGCGTCACTTGATCAAATCAAAGACTCCAAAAATCCATGAATATGGAGATTCTTCATGTTTTCTTTCCAATATAATTTAAACGGCGATGTCACTTCGTAAGTGATCTTTCAATCATTTATCTTGCGACATTTTAGCATTAGGCTTTATGGATGTGATTTCTTCAACTAGATTTGTAAATCATCCATCTTATATGGAATACGGTAATTATTTAAACAACCTTTGTTCTCATAATACCTGATTCAAATAACAATTATTAAAACAAATCTTGAAGTCAAGCTTTGATGTCAACGAGAAATACAAACAACGGTTTGTTTGTTTTCGATGAACATCATCACATATTCTCTTGCTAGTTACTTAGGCCATTGTGGTTTATGAATTGCGTCGTTCCATATGAAATTTCATACCAACCAATTCGGTATCCAATACCCAAGAACCACATTGTTTAACAAGCAAAGAATACAACCATAACATGTATATCATCCATATACCTAAATTGGATATTTCCAATCTTTTCTTTTCTGCCAAATATATTTTATAGACTCTCTTTCAGCATTTCCTTTTCCTTTTTAAAAGAATTTATCAACATCAACAGTGGTGCCATATACATGACACATAGTCCAAAGCGTGTATATTCAAATAATAATACCTTTGGACTTGCACTTTGAAGTAGATCACCATCATCAAAATGATCGGTATTCTTTCAAAATCCATTCTTTAGTAATCTTTCAGTGTAGTAAACATTTTACATACATCTTCTATTCATCCTTATCATGACGACTTTCATGGTCAAGCTACTGTAGCTTATAAAGGTGAATCGTGAGTATAACATTACTTTCCAAAACCTTTTTGGATGATTAGGATGTCTAGCATCTCCAACCTTTGTAAATTCTCATCCAATATGAGATCATATATTATACTCTATCATATTGCAACCAAAACATTGTTTCAGATATCGTTATATCTGTCACACATGATAGTTTCTGAAACAATTCTTTCATCTCCTAGACAACCTTGATATTTAAAAACAATCAAGAATCATGGAGGCAAACATGATACTTAAGATACTAACACTGGAATTGTTACTCTCGATTTAATACCAATTATTAAATTTCACGGAGTAAATAGAATTTTGCTGAAAGTTTGCAATAGGACTTTAAACTTTAGATTGACACTCAACACAATACGATACCAGTTCGTAAAGCATATATCCAGAATTCTATAGTTCTATTATCTCAATTACAACTATGCATAAGGTGGTGAACGAATACCAATGACTACAACAAATTATGCAAATTCACTTTGATTTAATTTATGATAAATTGAGTTCTACTAATCCAAATTAGAAATGAACTCCCAGTCAAAAACGACATCCCTCGTGTCTTTTTGGTGATTACATGAACCAAATCCACTACACCAAGTCCGATCATCACGTGAGTCGGTGTAGCTTCAAAGGCGAGCATCAAATGGGCATCATATCTACTATATGACTCATGCTTAACCTTTTGGTCCGTGTTCCGAGGCCATGTCTGTACATGCTAGGCTCGCCAAGTAAGAACCTTAGTATTCGCGTGTGTAACTGTCTTACACCCGAGATGTGCTCGTGGATTCAAGTACACCCGATCATCACGTGATGCCTTGAAGCGACGAAACATTGTCGGTGCATACATAAGGAAGAACACATTCTTATCTTGATATTTAAATGAGGGATCATCTTATTATGCTAATAAAATGCCAAACAAGCAATATAAGATGCTATCAAACATCACATGTTTATTAGTGGAATGATATAGTTCCCGCATATGATCTCCATCACGTGCATTGTGGTATGATCTCTATCATACCTCTATGTGTAAGGCCAAGGTCTATGGAACCTAAACGTTATGCGTGTTGTAAGAGTATCATCTCATAATTCTACTTACAACATCACCATATCATAACACTAGCCCATCAACAATCTAAACTAGACGCCTCTAATTTATCCATTGCAAGTTTTACGTGGCTTAGGGCTTTCGAAGATAGAACCGTTCTTACCTACGAACATGAACCACAACGAGGATAACCAAATTGTTGACAACTCGTTGCAAATTAGATATTGACTATAGTAGGAGAGACAGACACCCGCTAGCCACTTATGCAAAAATAGTTGCATGTCAAGCGTGGAACAGGTCTCATGTGCGAGGACATGTAAATTTTGTCCGGGCCGCTTCATCCCACTATGCCACCAATTGTCACATCCCAAGATTTACCAAATCTTGTAATGTGAAAAATAAATTAATAAAATAAAACTTTGTTTGATTTTCAGGGCCAGAAGAAACTTTTGAATCCAAATGGAAATCTTCAAACCAAATTGGATCAAATAAAATCCTAAAAGAGATTTAAAAAGATAAACTTTTATTAAAGGAAAATAAAAATATTTAAAAATTACTATTTTGGATCTTTTAATAAAAGATTTTGTTTTCAAATGAAAAGGTGGATTTATAAATAAAGATTATTTTATAAAGCCAAATTAAATCTTGGCCAAAGCTTTTGAATTAAAACATTTTGTTTTGAATAAAAATAACAAAGGTTTATATAAATAAAATAATAAGGATTTAATATCCAAATTTTATTAAAGTAAAGGCTTTTCCCATTTTAAATAAACACTAAAACTTATTTATTCATTTTAGATAAGTTTTCCAAATATTTTATATTCTCAAAATAAAACTTACTGAAGTGTTTTGGTTTTATTTTAGATTTCAAAATAAATACTCTAATAAAACAAATCTTATTTGAAGTAAATGGATAAGGCCCATTTTATTTAATTGTTAATGGACCAAAAATAAAGATGTTATTTTATTTTAAACAAGTTTTCCAAATATTCTTTATTTCCAAATAAAACCTACTGATTTGGTTTTGAAAATATTTGGATTTCAAATGGAGATTCTATTAATTAAATCAAACCCTATTTTATTAAATAACTAATGAACCATTTTATTTAATTAATGATTGGTCCTAAAAAGAATAAAAAAATTATTTTATTTTTGGGGTTTGGTTTATGTTGATAAACAGAACCAAAAACTCATTCTAAGTTTGAATTGTTTGAATGGTTTGAGTGAATGAATAATTGATTCAAATTCAAAACAGAAAAATAGAAATAGAAAAGGAAAAAGAATTCAGAAGGAAAAAAAATATGGAAACAGACTGGCCCAACTGCCCCAGCCCAACAGCCCACCTAGCCCACCTCACCCTCGCCCCCGAACCGTGTTTCTTCACCACAGAAGAAACCCGCACCCTCACTGACTGGTGGACCCTATTCCCACTCTCGCTCACTCGCTGACGCCGGCCCCCACTGCCACCTCACCATCTTCTCCACCCACGCGAGGACCGCGCCCTTCCCCGGCAGTTTCCTGCCGTTAACTCCTCGGAGTAAATTACCGGTAAATGCTCGACGATTAATCCCCGCGACCACGCCAGTTAAATCACCTCCCTCTCCTCTTTCATTTCCCTCAAACCCCGCTTCCCCGGAGCCACCAGGCTGTTCCGAATCTCTTATGCACCGCCGCCGTCTCCGACGAGGTTCTCGGCAAATTCCGGCAGCACTGCATCGCCCCTTGACTCCCCGAGCAAGTAGGCAAGTTCGCCAGACTCTGGAGCACTGCTTTGTGGCCTCAGCTCGCCCGCGGGTGACCTGCAGCCTCAACTCTGACCATGTCTGAGCGCCACCGACGATAAACCCAAACTCCGGTGAGCTCTAGCACTCGACTCCGTGCGCGCCTTGATCAGTGAATCATGCCGTATGATTAGTCTGTGTCTTCTGCATATCCAGGTGCTCGCCTATCACTCGCGCGTGGCCTGCAACCTCGCCCCTGTCGATGACTGACCGCACCCGAGGCACGGCTCAACTTCGACGAGCAATTCTCATCGACCCCGTGCGCCCCTTGGCCAACAAAGAGCACGTCGAGCATCAGAAAGCTTCGGCGAACTCGGTGAGCCCTTACCCTCTCTTCCTAGCTTCTGGTATAGCTGGCAAGGTCATTGCCAGAGCCGCGCCGCCGCGCAGCCGCCGTCAGCGCCGCCAGTCCCTGGCAAGCGCCTGGTAGCCATAGGATCTTAATCGCGTGGCCACGATAGATTGACTGAGTGAAGAGGTACTCTTGCCCCTGTGCCGCACGATCCACTTTAAATCTAATGGCTGCTGTCAGTCGATCCGCGCGAACCGTTTTCAGCGAATTAGAACGTGCCGCGTGTCACCAGAAGTTTGGAAAATATAATTTGAACCTGATTAGAATGCAAATTTGTAATTGCTGTAACTTTCAAACCACACGTCCAAATTTTGCAAATTTTATATAAATGGATTCAGGAGAGCAAGCCCTATCCAACCATGCCCTTGGTTTAGTAAATAGTATCTGTTAATTTACTGGTTTTTGCAGATTCATTTGTGTGCTTGTTTAGATTAGAAAAATTGTTTAAAAATGATTTTAGGGTTAAAACTTTTGCAAAATGGGTTGTTGTGACCTTACTGACCCTAGGAACCAACCCATGGTTTGGAAAATGAATTTGGAAAAGTTTAGAATGGATTAATTAGTTTAGTCCATTTCTAGCCAAATAAAACTATTGTTTTGTTATGAAAATGGTTTTGAGTAAAAACTTTGGGAAAATGGTTTATACCAAACCTACTGACCCAAAACACCAAGTTTTGCAATAGCAATTCACTTGGTGAAAAACATAAAGTTTTGCTTTGATAAAAATAATTTTCACCCCATAAAATAATGATTAGATTTAAAAAAAGGTTTATGGACCAAAACCCTTTTGCAAATGACTTTGCCACTTTGGAAAAAGACCACTCTTGACTTTACAAAGTTTAGAAGCCTAGTGGAGACCAACTTTGCAATTAGAACCATCTTTTTCATGCTTGCATGCATTACTTGACTTTGTGATTTTATGTGTTGTTTTGCTTGATTGGTAGATTGAGTTTGTGCCTTGTTGGATTGGATTGTAGTGACTTGAAGAGTGTGATTGTTGCAAGGACAAGAAGTGAACCCATACTCTACCAAAAAGGCAAGTGATGCTTCATACTTTTGTCCCATTACTTTCACTATGCATTAATGATTTTCTCTAAGTAAAACTTGCATGGATTTTGCTAAGTATAAACCTTACAATAGGAAAACCTAGTAGATGAATCCTTAGTAGGATTTTCCTAAGTTAAGATTCCTACTACTATCAAGCTTAGCCTAGCTAATAGAAAACATGGGTGGAAAATATATTCACACTATGGAAAAATCTCTAAGTCTGAGGACTTATGTTTTTGTTTAATAAAACCACCAAGTCAATGAATCCCCTGGGTGGAATGGAAGGATTGGTTTATGTTGAGTGGTTACACAAGGCCATGGACTTGGCTTGTGTATCTCACTTGTGGTATGCCACCCAGGAACAAAGAGATTTGAGATGTCAAATGTTGAGAAGCTTCAAGTGCAACCACTTGGCAATATGGGCTCTGCCATGATCATATAGGTTGCAAGAACTTAGCCATAGTGACAGTGGGTGGTAGTGTTTGATAGGTTGGAGCGCGTCCATTTTGGTCTAAGGGAAGGCTTCTGAAAGATCTTGTCTTGTGAAACCAAGTCTTGTGGGGAAAGTGCACCACCTCTGCAGAGTGTAAAATCTAAGTACTTAGCCATGTCCCTGGTAAAGGACAATTTGAGCATCAAGACATGGAAGCAATCAAGAATCTCATCATTCAAATTTCTAAGTTAAAATCTTGTGGTTTGAACAAGGGTTGTTTGAAATCTTCAATCTTTGATGGAGAGATGCCTTGTAAAGGATCTTCAAATCTTTGATTGAGAAAAATGATTTTGCCAAGCAAAACTTAGTATTTTCAAAATGTTAAGGAAAATCTATTTTGAGCAATGCAAGCCTCAACTCCACTTAGCCAAATGCATATAGAAGATAGACTCCACTATACTACCATAGTATCACTTGCCAATACAATTCAAATGTATTGACCCTTTGTGGCTGTAACTTGTATGTTGCAGGTTTGATTGATTTTAGTGAAGATTGATTGATTAGGATTACAAAGTCTACAACCAACATCTGCCTGTGGCACTATGAAGATGAAGGACCCATGACTATAGTTATTCCGCTGCAATGTAATGTAATAGCCAAATGAGCTATGTAAGATGTAATAAAATTATGTTATTCCTGGTTATAAAGTTATATTATGACCTTTGTTTCTTGATATTACATCTTAACTGTGGATGCTAGCTATTGATCCAGGGACTAGCATTGTAAACACAGGGGGCTCTATCTTATTAAAGATTGGAACCTCTACACCAATATCCAAAGTACAACTAAGAAGCAATAAAATGATCATCATCGCCCACATACTCATATGTGTACTACCCGTGCAAAGTATCTACGCATAGATCCGGCTATGATACCACTGTAGGGTTCGCAGCATAGAAAACAAAAAATTTACTACGATGGGAACAACTATGTACCAAGATCTATCTACTAGATACAAACAACGGGCAGATGTACATCCGTAGAGAACATACCCTTGAATACCGACAAAGCTTAACGAGTCCAAACTCGTGGTTGATGTAGACGATCTCTTGCCGATCTCAAGATCGAGAGGAAGTCCTAGCGCCGCAAAACAGCAGCGCATCCGTGCTCGCACACACGTTCGAGGCACCGAGCAACCTCCGCCTCCTCGCTCCAGCGATGCAGCGGAAGCACGACTCTTTCTTGCCGAATAGCCACTGGGAACATGTATCTCGCTAGTCCGAGACCATGGGGGATATAATACTAGAGGGGGAGAGAGATCCTTTACGAGGAGGTGTGAGTGAGAGAGAGGGAAGGGGGCTCCTTTTATAGGGAGAGGGGGGCACCCAAGGGGCCATGCGTCCAGCCATGGGGCTGCCCTCACCTCTTCCACATTCATGTGGGTGGACACTCCACTCACTCAAATGCCTTTCAATTCCCTCCACTCAAATTCCCATTAAATTTCCACCAAATTTAATGCAAACTCTCATTAAATAAAACTCCTTTTATTTATTCATAATTTTGTCAATTACTTTAATGACAAACATTCACATATAACCCCTTGCTAGTATTTCATTTCACATGCAGAAACACTTTCTGCAATTTCACCCGAAAACCCGTTTTGGTATCTAGTGAAATAAATTCCTGCGCTTGTTATTCTTTTCGGCATGAAACTTTTACTCCAAATGGATGTCGGTGTCTATTAAGTGTGTCACCCTACGGTTCGTGAATAATGCGGACATGATCGTGACCCCTCTCGGATCAATAATCAGAAGCGGGATCTGGGGACCCATACTGACTCCCACACATTCAACGATGACTTTCTTGTGATCGTCGGAACCTTTTATGCTAGTATCTTAATCCCTTTGTTTCACAATATGTTATATGTCTGAGATTTGATCATCGGTATCTCCATACCTAGTTTGATCTCGTTACTGACATGCACTCTTTTCCCGTTCCCGTGATATAACATTCTAGTGATCAAATCACTTGCTTGCAAGCTAATCAATGTGATATCACCGAGAGGGCCCAGAGTATATCTATCCGTCATCGGGATGAACAAATTCCACTCTCGATCCATGAGCCTCAACATAACACTTTATTAGTTCTGAATCCATCTTTATAATCACCCTATTACGGTGTGACGTTTGATGTTATCAAGAAACTCTTCTGGTGTTAGTGATTGACATGATCTCATGGTCTAAGGATTAGGATCACTTCGTAAGTTGTTATAGCAATATAAACTCAATGACTTTGATCGTAATGCTATACTTCGGATGAATGTTCATCACACCATTACACTAATGTTGTGATCCCGTTATTAACAACATCCAATGTCCATGATCAGGAAACTTTGATCATCTTGTTAATCAACGAGCTAGTTTATGAGAGAGGCATAACTACGAACTTCCTTTTTGTTTATTAAACACACATGTATTAACGTTTCCGTATTAATACAATTATAGCATGTAAAATAAATATTTATCATAAACAAGGAATACGATAATAACCACTTTATTATTGCCTCTCGGGCATATTACCTTCACTACGCTCCCTTGTGCAAAGGTGTCCTAACGGGGGTTCAGGTTTCTGTCACTCCGGAAACCCCATGATTAGTAGCCAAATACACAATGCATCCCCCTAGGCCCATAAATGGTGAAGTGTCATATAGTCGACGTTCACATGACATCACTAGAAGAATAGTACCACAACTTAAATACTACACCATTGAATAATAACTCATCACAGCTTCACTACTAACAACATGACTTCTCCCATGTCCTTAAGAACACAACTAACTACTCACAAGACATCATATGGATCAAGATCAAAGATGATATGATAATGGATAACAATCTAAACATAAACAATAATCCAATGGTTCTACTCACAAGCATCAACTACAATAGTAATTAACACCGGGAAAGTTTCCCCTAAGAACTAAAGCAATATACAGCACAATTGTTACAGTGGGACGGAGTGGTGATGATGGTGCTGGTGGAGATGATGGTGTGGATGATGATGATGATCCCGATGAAGCCTAGCTTGATGGCCACGGTATCCCCTCTCCGGGAAGGAATTCCCCTGGCAGAAATTTGTCTGCCGGAGAGATATTTCTCTCTCGGTGTTTTCCGCCCCCAGAGTCGGTGGAAATTTATCTTTGGTCGCTCCCCTAGCCTTAGGGTTTCTAAGGGAAGATATATGCGAAGGGGCGGAGTCGGAGGCTGGGCAGGTGGGCCACACCTGCCCTAGGCGTGGCCTCAGGTGGGCCCGTGCCTAGGGGGGTGTGGGCCCCCTGATGCCCCCTTCACTCCTCCTTCTGGATTTCTTCGTCTTCTGTTAAAATAATATGTTTCCATATTTTTCTGGTAATTTTCTGATCTTCGCGAAATTGCACCAAAACGCCTTCTTTTCCATGAGAATCCAGACTCCGGCAGTCCATCCTCCAGGAATCATCCAACATGCATAAACAGATGAAAAGTCATAAGTAATACCTCATAATAAGACAAATATCAATGAATAGGGGTAAATTATGATATAGAATGGTGATGCAAATTGGGCGTATCATGGTGCTATTCTTATAGTGGTGTCATGTGAACGTCGACTACATGATACTTCACCATTTATGGGCCTAGGGGAATGCATTGTGTATTTGGCTACTAATTGTGGGGTTTCCAGAGTGACAGAAACCTGAACCCCCGTTAGGAAACCTTTACACAAGGGAATGTAGGATCTCAGAGTTTAATTTTGTGGTTAGGTTTTTATCTTAATTACTTTATTGTAGTTGCGGATGCTTGTAAGGGGTTTAATCACAAGTATGTATTCGTCCAAGTAAGGTCGGTACATTAGCATAGGTTCACCCACACAACACTTATCCAACCAAAGAATATTAATCAACTATATGAAGCGAAAGAACTTGACAGAATTCCCAGGTGTCCTCGAGAACGTTTGGTCCTCATAAGTAATACAACCGGATTGTCCTTTGATAAGAAAGGATTGGGCCACTTGCTGCAGTTATTATTGTTGTATTTATTTACTTGCACTTTATTTCCTTGCATTATCAAAAAAAACTAAAAATCCGTGTGCTAAGTATTTACAGAGAATTCCTCCTCCAAACCACTAGTCAACACCTTATGCTCCTTGTTGGGATCGACACTCCTATTTATCGAAAGTACTATGATACACCCCCTATACTTGTGGGTCATCAGGGGGGAGCGGGGCGACACAAGGCTGAAGAGCACAGTTTAGTCCCACTTGGTTCTCATTATAGACTAAAACGCAAACGCACACCACCAACTACCGCATCTAGAAATGCCAGCAAAATCCATCAGCTTTTTCTAGAGATGTTTTTACATGTCTATTGAAAGGGCATGTATGCCCCCATGTGAGATTTTGGTAATTAATGACAATCTCTATGGACTAATGTGTAAATTGAGTTTCACTTATAGGTTTGTCCATTGGCATCGCTAGGGCCATGCGTTGGTCTTGGAGATGAAGAAATGAAGAAGGAGAAGTAGAAATGTCCAAGGGCTATGTTCCCATTGGAATCATGAAGAAAGAATATGTTTGAAGGTTGATCAAGGCAAGTGCAAAGAGTTGGATCTCGATGGATCAACCCTCAAGAAGGGATGAAGAAGGGCCAGCTCAAGATGCGCCATCTCTAGAAGATCTAATGCTTGAAGCTTGCCATCCTCGTGATAATGGAGTAATGAAGACAAGTTCAAAGAAGAGGTTTCCCCATGGAGTATGGGGAGCAATTTGCAAGTCTTCATCAAGCAAGAGCGATCAAGAGCAATCAAGAAAGGTGTTCCATCTTGAGAAGGTCAAGACGGTCTACATCAAGCTCAAGTGGAATTCTCAAGTCAAAGGTATGATCTTGATAGGGTTTCTTTTTTAGCGGTCTACCGGGTTTAGGATATATAACTGTACTATCAAGAGGGGCTCTCAAGCGGGTGACTCGTTCGCTTCGTTCGGAGAGAGCTCAAACCTTTGCAAACATAGCATCATATTTCTTGGTTGTTAGTTGGTTCTTGTCCATGAGATAATCTATAGCTTATGGTTATCATCATAACAAGCTCTAGTTCATCTATTAAGATTTTGCCTTGCATATCTTATTGCGGTTGTTGATATTGCGAATTTTCTGGCTCCACACCTTGGTAGATACATCACATATATGTTCATGGTATTTTCTCCCTTGGTGTTTCCCAATATTTCGTTGGATTCTACATGTCTTTATCTTTCGAACACAATTTGTCTCATCTTTTTTGGAGTTCGGATGCGAAAGTTATTGCAGTTTTGGTTTCTGGAGTTTCCCTGACCGGAAGTTCTCACTTGCCACTGCTATTACCACTAGGGAATTTTGCTGTAGGTAGTTCTCATGCTTCTTCCGCCCAGTTTATGTATCTTCTCTGTCTGATTGTTCTAATTTAGCGGAATCTGGACCAGAAGTTGAACCAGAAATATCGCTCGGGCCTAATTGCAGCCGGTAGTACCAGGTGAATTTTTGGCCCCGCTTCCGCTCACGTACTGTAACCTCTTTATTTTATGTGATCTATTTATTAGATCTTCGGTCGAAATCTCTGGCGTTAGTACCGTTCTTAGTGGAAGTTCTGGTGGACCGGTGGAAGTTCCGGCCAGGCTCATTTTTCCGTCTTTCGCATCGCTGTTTTCTGACCGTTGGCCGGGTGCCACCGGAAGTTCCGGCCTCCCACCGGAAGTTCCGGCCAGGGTCGTAAATGCCCAAACGGTCAGATCTGTGAGCCTTTTAAAAGGGGCTCCTCTTCCCCTTCTTGTGAACAACTATTTTCTTGGTTCTTGGTTTTCTCTCTCTCTCCTCCATTGTTGACCTTGAAGAGCTTTCCCTCTACCCTTTCCCTTCCTATGATTCTTTCATCTTTTTGAGGGATTTGAGAGAGGAGATCTAGATCTACAATCCCCCCAAACCAAATCCCTTCGTTGTGAAGGAATCATTGGGATCTAGATCTTAGAGAGTTTTGTGTTTTCCTCTTGTGTTCTTCCTCCCTTATTCCCCCAATAACTTTTGTAGATTTGTTGGAATTTGGGAGTGAAAGACTTGCCCTTGCATTTGTTGCATAGGTTTGAGTTCTCCACGAATATTCGGCGAGTACAAGATTGTGGGATTGTTTCTCTTGGGTTCTTAGAACCCTAGACGGTTGTGGTTGGTTTTTGGACTTTTTGTGGCCTCCTGTGGAGTGGCCTCAAGCTTGTGGCCTATTGTGGCTTTGTAGCCTTTTATGCCTTTGTTGTTGAGAGCCTCCAACTGAGTTATAGAGATAGCCCCAACCTTGTACGGTTTTTTTTGTGACCGCCCTCAAATGTTCCTTAGTGGATCGTTAGTAGGCCTTTGTGGTGAGCTCACGGGATAATTAGGTAAGCCTTTTGTGGCTTCGGTGAGTTGCGTGCCTTCGCATTCGGGGTGAGGCCTTTTGTGGTGTTGTGTGAGCATCGAGCCACCACACCCCGAGGTAAGCCATTTGTGGCGTTCGGAGAGCATTGGGCCATCGCACCTCTCTAACGGAGACGTAGCTTCTTCGGAAGTGAACTTCGGAATAAAAATCTTCATCTCTGCATCCATCAGTTATCTTTCAACCGAACCCTTTACTTATGCACTTTACTTTGCGATAGCCATCGTGCTTGAAATATTTCATCTTCCTATCACCTTGTTGCTTGTATTGCTTAGCATAGGTTATTGGTGCACTTAGGTGAACTTAGTGGTTAGGTTTTGTGCTCAATAAATTAAATGTTAATTTTATTCCGCATTTATTTAAGCCTAAACTATAATATTTTTAAAAGCCTATTCAAATCCCCATCTAGATGACGTTCATTGCACTTTCATCTATCACTTGACAACACACAACTTCCCACCATCATCTATCAGTTTCACAGAGTCCGCCTCCATGCTCCTGGCTAGCGAATCTATGGTGGCCTCCTAGTCATCAGCTTCAAAGTACGCCCATGGTCCATCACACAGATCTTTCAGTGTTTTGATTTTGATGACCTGCTATATTAGTTTTTTTTGTGTGTTTTATCATAGATCCCCCAACTGTTTATTTGCTTTGATAGCCTATTAGCGAAGATACATTCCTCCACAACTCTTTGGCAACAGTACATTCAATAAACAAGTGAACACAAGACTGTGCTTCGGAGTAAACGACATAAGACACATCATTTAAACTTTGTCGTTTACTCAAATTATTTCTAGTGAGTAGCTTATTATTAGCAAGCAGCCAAAGAAAGACCTGTAACCTAGGGAGAACGCTAATATTCTAAATAGCTGGAATATGAGTAGGAACTACACCTCTAAAATTTATATAAGAGCATATAAAAGGCTATCGGAGTAAGTTCCTTTAGACTCAAATTTCCAAATAAGGGATTCCTCCTCATCATTAAACTTAATATAGAGTCAGCGGTGTGAACAAGGTCATACCACTTAGTAAGCATCATGTTGTGATCTATACAACTTCTAAAAGTAAATTTCAAATTAGTATCATCCCAGACATCTACAATGGACTTATTTTGTTCATTAACCAAGGTGTATAAATCCCAAAACTGAATAGCCAAGATGCAAGAGCCAAATCAGTGGTCCTCCCAAATGCAAGACATGTGTATTTGCATATTCGTTTTCATATTGGGCATCTCCGCTTCGGCCTGGCTACCGTGACCACTATGGTGAGATCTGTTGGAAAACTGGGCCGATAGAGGCCCACTTGGTGTGACCTCTACCAGGCTAGGGTTGGCCATATGGGTATCCTATCCCCTTAGTCTATAAATAGAGGAGCAATCACTGTACGGGAGTTTACCGATAGAAAGATCAATAAAGTTTCCCTTTGTTCCCTGTGCCATTTACTTGTGTAATCTGTGTGCCTTCTACTCTAGTCTTCTTCTCGGGTGTGGAACAGCCTCGGGATCGGCCAGTGGCAGGGGGTGTTCCAACACGTGTCTCTCCGTCGAGCCTCCGTCAAGCCACCGTCGAGCCTGCATCATACAGGCTTTCGTTGAAGGTAACCCGAATCTGACCGCAAAAATGGATTCGTCTCTCGATTTCCTTTTAAGATTGCGTTCAGATCTTAGATCACATCCCATCTAGGGTACGGATTTTTCTTCCCGGGAGTCGAGCTGACCTGCTGTCGCCGACCAATGTCGATTTAATCACTCCCGGATCAGAAACTTGTTGACTGTACCAGTGCACCTGTTGTGCCGATCTAAATTTTATTTAGTAGATCAGACTAATCTTAGCCATTTTTTAATTAGTAGATCGGATTAATCTACAGTTTTGTTCATATATTTTTTTTGTAACCGTGTACATACGTGACTTGTAAATGCAGAGGCCATGGCTACGGAGCAGCCTCGCTGGCTGCTCGCGCCGCGCACGCGCCTCGCACGCACGACGAGCTGGCCCCGCCGGCCGCCGCCGGAGTGCGCCGCCGCGCCGGCCGCCGCTCCCGTGACCCGCCGCCTCGCCGCGTGCCTGCCTGGCCGCCGCCGCAGCCGAGGCCCCGCTGGCAGCGCGCTCGCGCCGCGAGCCACCGCCCGCGCAGGCCGCGTCGTCGCAGGCCCCGACTAGTCGCGTGCCTGGCCGCTGCGCCGCTCGCGCTGGCCCCGTTGGACGCCTGCGCCCGCACGCGCGCTTGCTGCCGCGCGCGCCGGCCGCTCGCCTGCGTGCGCCGCCGTGCCGCCCGCCGTGGCCTGCGCCCGCTCACACCGTCTGCCGCGCCGCTCGCGCTGGCCCCGCTGGCCGCCTGCGCCTGCACGCGCGCCTGCTGCCGTGTCCGTCGCGCGCGCCGGCCGCTCGCTCGCGTGCACCGCCGCGCCACCCGCCGTGGCCTGCGCCCGCACGCGCCGTCTGCCGGCCTGCTGCGCCGCTCACGCTGGCCGCCTGCGCCCGCACGCGCGCCTGCTGCCGCGTCCGCCGCGCGCGCCGGCCGCTCGCCCCCGTGCGCCTCCGCGCCGCCCGCCGTCGCCTGCGCCCACACACACTGCCTACCGCCTGCGCGCCGCGTCGCGCGCCGCACCCGCTGGCTCTGCTCGCTGTCGCGCGAGCTGCCTGCTGGCCGCGCCGCCAAGCTGCGCGCGCTGCCTGCCGCGACCCCCCTCCCCCTATGCCGCCGCCAAGCTCCGCCCTTGCCGGCGAGCCGCCTCTCCCCACCCCGCTCGGGGGCTAATTCCTTAGCCCTGTTCCCCCGCATGTCGGGTCGGGACAGTGCGGGGTGGGCCGGCCCACCAACGGCCCAGTCGGCCTGCTTCCACTGACCGAAAAAAAGGGAGGGCGAGGACGCCCTGCACAGGCGGGGTTGCTGGGCCGCTGGACCAATTTCTGTCCGTCTTTTTCTCTTCTTTTTCGGCCTACCGTTAAAAATAGGCTTGGAATTTTATTTTTCGGACCGTTATGCATGTTTAACACACGCCTATCATATCACTTCTTTGTACATGTTTCTACAATATGTTTTCTGCAATAATTAAATGTTCTTATACTTTTAATTCCTTGTATTACATAGTTAGCATGTTCAGTTTTAACTTAAATTTTGGAACACCTACATATTTGAATTATTGTATCGATTATCGCATTTATGCAATTGATTACCTGCTGTAATCTTACACACTTTGCATAAATTGCAGATGACTGAAATCGTCAGCCGCGAGTTTCCGGAGTTGACCCAGGATGGGCTTAACTACCTGACTTGGGCCTCGGACGTTGAGATCGTCCTCGAGGGCCGAGGCATCAAGGATGCGTTGATTGCGGGGACCCTGACGGCCCCCAGCAAAACTATCCAGGCAGACAACGCCAAAGCCCTGCACTTCCTCCGCCATCACATGTGTGAGACGCTCAAGAACGAGTACATGGCAGAACGGAGTGCTTCTGCCCTTTGGACCTCCCTCAACAAGCGGTTCTCTAGGCTGAAGTACACCATTCAGCCACAGGCGAAGGCAGATTGGATTCGTCTAAGGTTTGCGGACTTCAAGACAGTGGGAGAGTACAACTCCAGGTTGCACCGGATTTGTACCATTCTTCAGCTGTGTGGGACCAGTACCACCGATCAGCAGAAGATAGACAAAACTCTCTCCGCATTCCATCCGGACAACATCCAGTCCTCGCGAAACTTTCGCCAGGAAGGATTCACGGAATATGCAGCGCTTATTGATGCTCTCCAGGTGGCCGAGGCGCAGGATAATGTTCTGAAAAAGAACTTCTCTGCGCAACCCTTCGCGGGGGCCCAAGTCATGAGGCTAATGCCGGTGCCTACAAGGTGCGCAAGCCCATCCACAAGAAGCAAGGCAAGAAGGGCAAGAAGGGCCCCAACTCCTCCAACCCGGCCAAGCAACGCAAGTAGGGCAAGGGGGAGGCGAGGCCCCAGGACTGCTTCCGCTGTGGCTCCAAGACTCACTTCTCCAGGCAGTGTTTGGCCCCTAAGAACGTCGTGGACGCGTTCAAAGCCAACAAGAAGGCGCACGAGGCGCACCTTGTCCAGGTTGAGGCACCACTGGCGCCCGGAGCGGCGCCTGTGCGGAACGTCGCGCCCCAGGTGGCGCAGGACGGAGCACAAGTGGCAGCACCTTCGGCGGTTCCCACGAACGCCGTTGTGCCCATGGAGGTTGAGCATGTTGTGCCCCCCCCCCCCGCCTCAGCTAGACATCTCTGCTGCCTCGATGATGATATCCAACGAAGAGAAGCTCAATGATCTTGAGATACAGGCTGAGATTGATGGTTTCTTTGCAGAATCCACCTGAGCTCCTTTTGTTGTGATGGTTCCTTTTCCGCAAATAATCAGATAATTTTTTTCGATATGGTTGTAAGCTCTATGAGAGCATAACATTTATTTGTTTTTGGCGATTGGATGACATTTATTTCATTCATTAATTCCATTATTTGGTTGTGTGATGTTCTGAAATGCTTATATGTTTTACTTACTTGATGTAGCATCTTCCTCGCTCCATTATATTAATTAGGCACTATATTTTAGAACGTGTGTGGCGCCTAAATGGAGGAAACGTGCCTTGCTGATAGCGGCACCATAAATACCATCTCGAGAGAAACAAAGTATTTTGAGTTCATTACCAAAACCCCCGGTAACATAATGACGATCGCCGGCTGCGGTCCGAATGTAGTTGGCTCCGGAAGAGCATCTATCATACTCCTAAATGGAACAACTCTGATCATTGAAGAGGCATTGTCGTATCCGGAGTCGACTTGTACTCTCTTGAGTTTTAGAGACATCCGCGCAAATGGTTTCCATGTCGAAACCAATGATGATGAGAATAGAAAGGAGTTCCTACTCATTACCAAGCGCGACGAAAATGGTAAACATGTTGTCGAAAGACTCCCTTCATTAGCTACTGGGTTGTACTACACTAAGATGGTAGCACCACCTATTTACACTACCCTTAAGACTGTCTTTAGAAGCTCCGAACTATTCTGCCTTTGGCATGATAGGTTAGGCCACCCCGGTCTTAGGATGGTGAGAAATATAATTAACAACTCGAATGGTCATAATGTTAATGTGAAAAATTTCCCAAATCCCGATGATTTCGTGTGCTCCACATGCGCTACGGGGAAATTGATCATTAGACTGTCCCCCCTAAATGTGAAGGATGAACTCCCCGCGTTATTGGAACGCATTCAAGGGGATATATGTGGTCCAATTCAGCCCCTCTCAGGGCCGTTTCGGTACTTCATGGTGCTCATCGATGCTTCCTCTAAATGGTCCAATGTTTGCCTGCTGTCAACAAGGAACCGTGCTTTTGCAAAGTTGATCTCCCAGATCATACAAATAAGGAATAAATTCCCTGATTATCGTTTAAAGTCTATTCGAATAGACAATGCCGGAGAATTTACTTCAACGACATTCGATGATTATTGTATGGCAACTGGAATCAAACTTGAGCACTCCGTACCGCATGTCTACACTCAAAATGTAATTGCGGAGGCATTGATTAAAATGATTAAATTTATTGCCAGACCACTCCTTCAGGGTTGTAATTTATCAACTACATGTTGGGGACACGCGGTGTTACACGCCGCTAATCTCATCAACTTTCGACCATCGGCATACAACATCCACTCTCCTATCCAACTTGCGCAAGGGTCGGCACCGAAAATTTCCCACCTACGTAGGTTCGGCTGCCAGGTATATGTACATATACCACCACCCCAGCGATCAGCAATGAGACCGCTCCGTAAGTCGGGGATATACGTTGGTTATGAGACTGTGTCCATAATCAGGTTCTTGGACCCCTTGACAGGTGACTGTCACACGACCCGTTTTGCTGACTGCATTTTTGACGGGGATCTTTTTCCGACTTTGGGGGGAGGTAATCAACCCCTGGATGACAAAAGTCGAGAAATCACGTGGAGAGCCACGGGGATCCACGCTCATGACCCGCGCACTGTTGAGACTAATAGAGAAGTCCAAAAAATACTAGATTTGCACTCCCTAGCGAATCAACTGTCCGATCATTTTAGTGATTTAAAGACTGTGACAAAGTCGCATGTGCATGCACGTAACGCACCGGAAAGGGTTGAAATACCAAAGAAAAATGATGGTTTACCCGCTCCTGCTCCAAGGCCTAAGAGGACGTGGATTCTGGTTTCTCAAATCCCAAGTACCCGGGGACGCCCGAAGAAAAAGGATAAGAGAGATTTATTACAGTCTGCCCCTGTTGAGGGGAGCCAGTTGAGACCTGGCACAAGTACGGATATTTCGGTGCACGAAATTCCGGACTTGAATTTTCCTATATCGGAAATACCCAGCGAAGTTGTGTACGCACACATCGGAGCGGGAAAGCTAAAGGACCTAGCTCCTGGATTGGGAAATCCGGTTGAGCAAGAGGATGTGCGTGATGCACTCCATGAAGAAACGACCATTAACTATGTTAATTCGGGAGAGTCATACAACCGAGCCATGGCAAATGTCGACGTTAATTTTGCCAAGAAAATTGCCTCAATCATAGATCTTGACCCTGAGCCTAACACGCTCGCTGATTGCAAGAAAATGTCGGATTGGAAAGATTGGCAGAAGGCAATTACTGCTGAATTATTATCGTTAAACAAAAGAGAGGTATTTGGACCTGTTTGTCTAACTCCTCCCCACATACACCCCGTTGGCCATAAGTGGGTTTTTGTTCGAAAGAGAAACGAGAATAATGAAGTAGTAAAGTACAAAGCAAGGCTCATTGCTCAAGGTTTCACTCAGCGACCAGGTGTCGACTTTGAGGAAACTTACTTCCGGTCATGGATGGAATTACCTTTAGATACTTGATCTCAATGGCAGTAAACATGGACTTAAAAATAAAACTAATGGATGTTGTCACCGCTTACCTATATGGTAACTTGGATTCAGACACATACATGAAAGTACCAGAAGGTATCCCTGTCCTGAACCAGGATAGAGCAAACAAGAGCTTATACAGTGTTCAGCTTAAAAAGTCATTGTATGGACTAAAACAGTCAGGTAGGATGTGGTATAATCGTTTAAGCGATTTCCTTCATCAGAAGGGCTACGCGAGCAATGAAGATTGCTCATGTGTTTTTTATACGGAGATCCCATGATGATTTCTGTATTATCTCGGTGTACGTGGACGATTTGAATATAATCGGTACACCTGACGATATTGAGGAAACGAGTTTCTACCTGATGTCGGAATTCGAGATGAAAGACTTAGGCAAAACCAAGTTCTGCCTGGGTCTGCAACTTGAGCATTCCCCTGCTGGGATTCTAGTTCACCAGTCGGCCTACACCCAGAAGGTGTTGGAACGATTTGGGTTTGAAAAGACATATCCTTCTAAGACCCCGATGGTCGGAAGATCTTTGCAGCAAGACAAGGACCTGTTCAGGCCTAAAGAAGAGGGAGAGGAAATTCTGGGACCGGAATTCCCCTACTTAAGTGCAGTTGGCGCACTTATGTACCTCACAAATTGTACACGGCCGGATATTGCAATCGCCGTCAATTTGCTTACAAGGTATAGTTCTGAGCCTACCAAGAGGCAATGGAAAGGCGTTAAGGACATCTTTAGGTACATACAAGGGACAAAGGACCTTGGCTTGTTTTACCGAAAGAACCAAGACCTATCTGTTGTAGGCTATGCAGATGCTGGGTACCTTTAGGACCCGCACACATCCAAGTCGCAGACTGGATATGTTTTCCTTTATGGTGGAACAGCTATTTCCTGGAAATCGTCTAAGCAAACTCTTGTGTCAAATTCGACGAACCACTCAGAAATCATAGCATTATATGAAGCATCACAAGAATGTGTATGGCTTCGACGAGTAGTCAGCCACATCCAGATGTCATGTGGGCTGAACACCGTACAAACCCCAACAATTATCTATGAAGATAATGCCGCTTGTGTTGCACAAGTCCAGACGGGTTACGTGAAGAGCAATCTCACAAAGCATATAAACCCCAAGTTCTTCTATGCACATGAGTTGCAAAAGATGAACGAAGTGAAAGTCTTCCATACTAAGTCGTGTGAAAATCTCGCTGATTTGTTCACTAAATCATTGCCTGCATCTTCTTTCGAGAGATGTGTCTATGGGATCAGCATGATGAGACTTAGGGAGATGCAAGGTTCAGGGGAGAATCTTCACAAACTCATCGCTGAAATCTTGATCCCGATGATTGAGTGCTTAACTTTATAGTTAAGTGAATTGTACTCTTTTTCCCTTAGTGAGTTTTATGAAGTTTCTCACATGAGGTTTTTAATGAGGCAATTCGTGCTGCATTTCTTCATATTTTTCCCACTGGGTTTTTCAGAGTTTTAAGCCATGGTTATACAGATAAGATACTCAGGAGGAGTGTTGGGAAACTGGGCTGGTAGAGGCGGCCTCTACCAGGCTAGGGTTGGTCCATGTGGGTATCCTATCTCCTTAGTCTATAAATGCGGCCTCTACTTTCGGTTCGCATTTCGTGGACGTTTTGGAATGAAAATCGATCGTGTCTTAGAAGAAAAGCAGAATCAAATGGGCTGTAAAAGAAGCTGTGAAAAAAGGCAGAATCAAATGCAATAAAGTTATACGACCTCCACGCCCTGCAGATGCAAATGATTATTCGGAATCCAGGAAAGCCTTTTTTCTATAGAGAAATCCAGGAAAGGCTTTGGTGGCAAGTTTGAGCACGTTGGGCGCCCCCTGGAACGTCCTGGCTTATCGGCCGGCACGACAGCAGCTGGCCAGCCGAGTTCGCGACTTGCAAAATCGCCTCGGTTGTAACGCGTGGCGCGGCGTCACGTAATCACGGGCCCTACCCCTACCGATCGAGCCGGACGTCGTGGACGGCAACGGTGGTTCCGTTCGCCTCACCGCCGCATCCTTGAGCCAGCAAACAAAGCAGGAGCCAGCTCAAGAACCTGCAAAGGTTCACCTACCTCTCGCCACAATAATACTAGGCTGTTTTGGCATCGATTCTCCGCGGCCCTACCACGCAGTCAGCAACCATTCGAGCCCATACAAACTGTTGCATCATCGAGCCATTATAAGGTGGAGTAGTACACATTTTCGTGTTTTTTATTTGTTTCATTTGAATGGAAGAGATTTCTGGGGCGTGATATCATTGTGCTGGTGTGGTGAAACGCCGGCTCCAGCCTTGCGTGTTTGTTTATCATCACTTCAGCTGTCGTCTAGGCATACCATTTTATGGGAAAGGATATACTCCATGACCACAGCGCACGACGGATGTCTCATATGTGATCTAGTACTTTTTTTTTTTGACAATGTCTCGTGAGATCTACTTGCTACTTCCTCTGTTTCAAAATATAAGATGTTTTAGGTTTGTAAAGAAAATGTATCTATACTTTTTTTAGTGTCTAGATTCACTCTAAATTCGAGTAAACCTATATATTAAAAGTAGTCTAGATACATTTGTTCTATAAAGCTAAAACATCTTATATTTTAAAAGAGAGGAAGTATATAATAATTTCTCAAAATTTGGAGAGGTCAGGTCACCATCTGTGTGTAGTTGTTTCCAACTTTACCTTGAACGATCCGACAGACAGGCCCTCTCGAGACGAAACGCAAAGCACCGAAAGGCTAGTCCCCGTTCCCCAATCCCGCATAGCATAAGCCCGCCGCCCGCGCCCAGAAGGGGGGAGGGGACGATGCCGAAGCAATGAAGCAACCCAACGAGATTTTGGCCATGTTGTTGCGCCTCGTCGCCACGCACTCGCACTCCTCGCCCGCCTATTCCTCCTCTTCCTATTTAGGCACCGCCTCACGCCCTCCCAACTCCTCTTCCCTCCTCCTCCCCGGCCCCGCTCCCTTCTCCCACCGCGCCGGTACCAGACAAACTCGAAATCCCCTCGCCGGCCCGAGCCTTCTCCCTGCAATGCAGACTCTTCACTCCGGGGGCGACGCGCGCGAGGCGGCCGCGCTCCTAGAGCGGAGCAACTCCATCGGCCGCCGCCGCCACTCGTCGCCGGTGCTGTCCGCGGCCCCGAGGCCCCCGGGATGGGGCGAAGGCCTCAGGAGGCAGTCCTCGTCCTTCCGCGACGACGTAGGCCACGCCGCCTCCGAGACGTACCTCGTCACGCGCCTCGCATTCAGCCTGCTCCAGTACCTCGGGTAATACTACCAATTATTCCTTCATCCCCGCAATACTATATTCAGTTTTCATGATGCTCTCGCCCCGTCTCCCATCCCCGAGAATTACCGGTCCACGGCGCGGTTGGTGACGGTTTGGATGCTCTGGCAGCCCCCCCAAAACTCATGTTTCACCACTACTCCGGAAAGTTCTTTGTGGTTGGTTGTTGTTGAGATGGCTGAGTTGCCAAGGCAGCTTTCAAATCCAACACCAGCCACGGTTGTGTTGTGATGGACTCTAATTATGTTCCGGGGACCACACCACTGTTTTAATGTTCTTGTGTTTCCCTGCCGTGCGGTCTTTCTTCTTCTTCTTCTTCTTCTTGTTGTTGCGTAACACATCACATTCCTTCAGCAAAAATGAAATACACACGGTTTATATATATGTTCCGTGCAAACTGCGATATCCATCTTCGTTCGATGATGACTTGCCAAATACTCTTTCATAATACAGAGATTAAAATAAAACAGGCCAATCATGATGCAGGATTCTGCCCTGTGAAATGCGTTGGCCTCCAAAACCGTGTTTCGCATCTTCACTTTAACAATACTAGTACAGCTATTACTGGCTAGAACAAGCTTTTAAAAATAGTTTACAAGAGTTGCAGCCAGGGGTGGATCTGGCGAGTACTTTTACTGAAACAGAAATAAGCTCCTAATACACCCACGAGAGTAGACAGCCACGTCCACTTGGTATACATATAAGTATATAATTTTAGGTATTGAAATTTACAGGGAGTATTTTAAGGCATTTGATTCTGAAGTTTGCACGGCGAACCCATGCAAATTCTCACTCATTGTAGTTTAAAAACTGCATTTATCTTGCTACGTTAACAACTTGGAATCTGTCGCTCTTTTTGTCACAATGTATAGACGAATACAACTGCTGTTGACATTTTTCATATCTCTTCTATTCTTTTACTGTTCAGGTTAGGTTACCGCTGGATGAGGCAACTTCTTGCCCTCACAGTCTATGCTATCTTACTTATGCCAGGTTTTTTGCAAGGTAAGTTACAGATAACCCGTGTTTTTTTTTTGACAGATAACCCGTAGGGGTTGTGCTACCAGTTTTTATTATGCACATAAAACAGCATGCAGGTCGATATTCATTGTTATTTCTCATATTCATGTGGTCTCCTCGAATGGACCCTTGCATGGTTGGCTCATTTCATTAGAATACAGTAGCATCAATATCCTATAGCATTCTGAAAACGGAATCTTTCCTTGTGGCAGTTGGATACTACTATTTCTATTCAAGTCAGGTTCGTAGAAGTATTGTTTATGGAGAACAACCAAGAAACAGGTAACATTAACCAGACCCGCACCACAACCTCCCAAGAGACTTTCCTATGTTTGTTTGGATTTAATGACAGTTGTTGTACTGTACAGGTTGGATTTGTATATACCCAAAGATATGAGCAGACCCTGTCCTGTGATGGCCTTTGTAACTGGTGGGGCCTGGATTATTGGGTGAGTGCTGATAGTTTTGCAACTAGTAATCCTTTGTGGTAGCTTCCTTTGTTGACGAGCTTGCTCGAAATTTTCAGTTACAAGGCCTGGGGTGCCCTTCTTGGCAGGCGGTTAGCAGAGAGAGGAATCATAGTTGCTTGCATTGATTACAGGTGCTGCTGCTTTTTATCGAATCCACTCCATTTTATTTTATTGATAATATGAATTGTTTTACTTCTCATTTGCTTGACACTTTATACATAAATTTATTTTCAGAAATTTTCCGCAAGGAACAATAAGCGACATGGTTACTGATGCTTCTCAGGGGATTTCATTTGTGTGTAACAACATTGCTAGTTACGGAGGTGATCCTAATCAGTAAGATAACCATTCTCATTTTGCAAAGGCTACTATTTAAGTTTCATACAGAGCAGTTTTTTTCTTATGTTATGTTTACGTGCCAAAGTAGATGTGTGATTTAGTTAACCCATGACTGTCAACTAGATAACCACAGACTATTGATGAATAACCTGGAGAAGTTGACCTCTTTTGATATGCATGTCACTGAACACTTTTTCGAACTTCACTTAAAGGTGCTAGATTAACTTTTTTTAAATATTTCCATATACTTGTGCGGTAGTGTTGCTGGCATATATTTACATCATTCTGTTTATTATCCTTACTGACTTAATGTTTGATAAGATTACTTCCAGAGTTATGTTTTGTTATATATGGATGGAAATTCAGTTATTATAACTCTGTTTAACCTATTTGGATTTACAATAAACCTGTAGGATCTACTTGATGGGTCAGTCAGCAGGAGCACATATTGCAGCATGTGCCCTCATGGAGCAGTCAGTAAAAGAGTCTAACGGGGAGCCCATTTCTTGGAGTGTTACACAAATCAAAGCATACTTTGGTTTATCTGGAGGGTGAGATCTTCGGTTGCTTGCTTCTTTTAGGGGATCTTCGGTTACTTGCTGATTAGCTTTTGTGGCATGATTTTTTGACTACGGCTCAAACTGAAGATAGTACAAGCATCAGAGTCCTGTAAGCTCTGATGGCGTTTTAGTGCTTCCCTAGTCTTCTTAAAACCAATAATCAATGGTTACATATCACATTGTTCACAGAATATTGACTGATTGCTTTGGAAGATATCATCTTCTTCCATATTTGGTCAGATAATGGGTAAAATTAGGTTGCTTTCTGTATATTCAAAAAGTAATTGCAGGGATAGTTTCTATGTTTTGGATTAGAACTAGTTCATACATGTCCATATGAGAACTAAGATTAAAATAGGATACCAAACCAATCTTAGTCATTGTATTGCATCCAGATGTCTCATGTTTCTCTTCAAGAATGCATAAGCGAGATGCCTTACAAAGATCTTATGAATTACCCCTCGTTGTAGCCTCCCAGGTTTATCCTATACGTTATAGTCTCGCTTTCTTCTGCAAATAATCACAATAAAAGTTTGGCCCGCAATATTGGAATGATGGCACTAACAACTGTCCAAACTGCTTCACCCAGTTTCCATTTTGATATGTGCAACCATTAATGGTTATCTATGATGCATTATACACATTATGATTTATCATCTCAACCTCTTGCGACCTGGATTTGGTCAACTATCAGTGTAATAAGGTGCTTCTAATCTACAAAGGGGATACCATCATATCCCTAATATTACGTGGAGTATGATCGATTTGTACTTCAAAGTCTCTTACAAATATGTTTGGTGATATTTCTTTTTGACTACTAAACCTTGGCCTATTTTGTGTTTTCCTTTCCGAGTATGTATACTTGACATTGTTTAGTAAGTAACATTAATGCTTTTGCAGATACAACCTCCGTAGTTTGGTCGACCATTTCCATCAGCGTGGTCTGAATCGTTCAATATTTCTCAGGTAGTGATATGACTATGCTTTAGTCCATTTATTTTATAGAAATCGATACGATTACCAAGCACAATATTGAATTACTGTTTCAGCATAATGAATGGAGAGGAATCGTTGTCATATTATTCTCCTGAAATTGCCGCCAAGGAGTCTAGTCCCCAGACAATAACTCTACTACCTCCTATTTATCTTATGCATGGAACAGATGATTATTCAATACCATCATCTGCCAGGTTTGTTCATATGCCTTTTGGAGATATTTATTCAATACAATTAAGGATAAACCGTACACACCTACCCTTCAAAATTTCTTGATGTTGTGGTAAAAGGAAATCCTTGTACTGCTGAAGTCCATTTGCACTCTACTAAAACAAACTCTCCTTAGCTTTTAATTAAGGCAATGTCTGTTCATCTGGTCTAAATTATATAACTTCAGTGAACTGAGAAGACTACAGAAAATATTGCTGTTGTGTTTCATAAGCAATAAGCAAGCTGGGGTAGGGTAACATACTCTTCTGCAGTTGCAGTGTCAAACTTTTCTAACTTAAATGTCCTCACATTTCCTTCTCCAGCATTAGGCTTTTAGTAGGTAATTCTTCAACATGAAATATACTAAAACCGGAACTACACAAAAAGGCTGGAAAGTTGAAAGATACCATTCAAAGCTTTCGATATGAAAAATACTAGAACTTTTCATACAACACTCTTCGTTACTCTCCAGATGATAGTATATTTGTCCAAATACTGGTAAATTAGGGGATATACTGGCTAGAACACCAAATATGTGGGAATATTCAGCATTAGGTGTCGACTATTTCCCCTGTAACCATAGAACTATGGTTTGAGAATTCTTGTTGACTTCGTACTCATCTATATTTAGCTGCTTCTAGTGCAAGGTTGATCTATAGTTTGTTGTTTGATTGGATTGATATTTTTTTAATTGCTCACTTGTTAAACCAACATAATGTTTCCCAATTTCACGATTCAACTTAACTCTGCTTGTTTCATGTGCAGTCAAACTTTTGTAGACGTCCTTCAACAAGTTGGTGCTCAAGCCAAGTTATTATTGTACGAAGGGAAAACACATACAGATATATTCTTACAGGTGAAAAATGTGGATTTTGACAATGAATGAGTTTTCCATGTAGTGAGAAAAGGGGCATGCAATATTCTTGGCAACCATTCAAATTCCAAACAAGGACCAAATTTCTGGTCCTGACCAAACTATTGGCATCACTGGTTTTAATCACAAACCAAACATACCTTAAATATTTTTGCCTTTATTTTCTAAAGAGTTCTCTTGTACTGCTGTTGTGATTCAAGGATTTTATTGTGAGGCGAACGTGAGTGTTGTAGTATGTCTTGCCATAGCCAACGAAATACTGATTGTCTTAATTAGGCCACATGGAGTAGTGATTATTTTATGAAAACATTATTTAGAGTTACTAAGGTGTATTTGATAAATTGATGTATCTGATGTTCCATACAAAGAGCTACTCCTACTGGTTTCTGAACAGTTCCTAACTGAAACGTAAGGGTGAGTTCCTTTGCTGCCCTGGGACCGTTAAAGCATTTAAGGTGAACTAGTATTAACCGATTTTCGGGGATCAGGTTCAAGAAACCTTGCACCAAATGTTTACCTGTATCAGTTACAGTATGATAATTCATGATCTCTACTATTAGTTACTAAAGCCAGATCTTATCATGTCTAAAACCTATAGCCCTGTGCACTGGTAGCTGCAGAACTTCTGTATAACTTATTCAGTTCTGGGCTTAAAACATCTTGCCTAATTATGAGCTCTTATAGTTGTTGACTTGTTACTCTGAGTTTTGTTTTAACTTGTTTATTTAATTTTTTTTTGCAGGATCCTCTTAGGGGTGGAAGGGATCCTTTGGTTGAAGATGTATTGTCTCTTATTCATACTGATGATGTAACTTGTCGAAATATAGCTTCCGCGCCTACTCCAAGGCGCCTGGTTTTTGAGTGGCAATTGCAGTTGGCCCGCTGGATTAGTCCCTTCTAATAGGTATTTGTTGTTTCCACTTTTATCTTTTACCTCAGTCTCTTCCCCTGCTAGAATTCATTTTGCATAGTAATAATTTGCTATGGTTCTCATTAACTATAAAAGATATAAATTGTGCTGAATTGTTCAAGTGTCAAAATTTTATTATCCTATGCTATAGATCTTCTGTTATGGGATTCTGATGATTTCATTCACTTGATGTGTTAAGAGTACTTATTCTCAGTCAACGTTGGTATTGACTTGGAAATTCAGTGTTATCCATCAGTTATTCATTCTAAGGAATAAGTTATATCAATTTTGATGGTGTGCTGAACTTGAAACCATTGCTCGTTTGGTCCTTTAGAACCAAAGTGAGAAAATTCCATGTTTCCTGTATGGACAATATTAGTTAACTCTGCTGTCCTTCCCAAATTGATACGGAGGGGATCCTGATCTTTACGAATTGGAAGGATAACTAGCGTAGCCCCAACAACACACGGCAATGCGATAGCCTTTGGGAATTGACCTCAAATCAACAGAATCTCTCAATAGGTATGTTCATCCATTCGAATCCAAGAGCAAATATTGAGCAAGGGCAGAGTTCTTTTCCTTAGAGGAGGTCTCTCAAATCTTGAGGTGGAGGCACATGGCTCTCTCACGTCTAAACATCCTGTATGTCTAAGGAGAGGAGGTTAAGGGGTATATATAACCCTAAATTTCGATGGGTTGAATGCCACTTACAAGCCAGTGGGTCAACTTTACATATGCCGAGTGGTCAGGATTGGTTGAAATAAAGGCAAAGTGATCTGGAGGTTCCGGGCGGTGTGGTCTGGTGGTTCTGGTGGCGATGCTTGGCAGTTCCACATGGATCATGGATTCTCTGAACCTCTCTGTCTTGAGTCCAGAAGTTCCGCGTGAGCTGCTCGGTAGTTCAGGAAGTAACTTGGAGTCGTAGGGGCACTCTGTTGAGTCTGGTAATGCGCAACTCGGTGGTCCTAGAGGAAGCCTGGAGGTGTAGGGTCTATGTTACTTACATCTCTATGTTGACATCATCAGGTTTTAGAGTGATTGGTTGTGACGTCGTACCAGTTTTGTTTACTCAACTTTCTGTCTGTTTGATGATTGTGGTTGTGTGTGATCCTGATGATGCCATGTACTTTTAGTATTGTGACATGAAGGATTCGCTTTGTTTTTCAGGTGTCATCATGGAGATGATGAATTCCTTAGGAGAATGGTATTTCATAATATATTAGCCAATTGAACCCTAACAAAAGCACGTAAAATGGGAGAAGGCACTGAAACATCAAGCAGCATAAGGTGAAGCAGATGATAGAACTATGTGTCTTATTTGTAATATTCGTCACATGGGTTTGCGCACACACTGTCAACTCATGTCTAGGCATGATCGACATCGTGGGAGACAGAGTAAGGGAAAGACGGGATTCATATATAAGTCATAGCATCATGGAGATCGCTATGCAAGCTCCACTTCTCCTCCTGTGGTTGTCAGTTTTTTGCTGCTGCTGGCTTGCTGCTCTTCACCTGCTGTCATTGAAAAAAACTAGATAATCAGGGGAAGAACATGCAAGGTGAAGGTAATGAAGATCCCAATATAACATCAGCTGCAGGTTGTACCCTCTTCTTAGGCTCCCGGGGCTTCGACTCAGCCTTCTTGATGCCACCCTTGGCGGCTACTGGCTTGGTCGCCGTGGTACTGAGCTTTGCAGGCTCTTTGGTGGCTGCTGGCTTTGCCGCTGTGGCACTGAGCTTGGCAGGCTCCTTGGCCTGCCCTGCAACTCCGGCGGGCTTCACGGCCTTCAGGGACGCCATTCCTGTATGCTGCTCTGTACTGGTGGTACTGGGGAAGCCGCGGAGTCAGAAGCTTAAGCTGCTTGCTTGCTTGATGAACTGGGAATGGATGGCATGAGGTACTTATAGGCCGCTTCTTGGATCTCCCAAGGTGTGCAGAGTACAAATCCAAGATGGGCAAGAATAAAGTGTTCCTGAATTATTGTAGCAAGTGATCGATGGAACGATGCTGTTGGGTGCTTTTCTTGCAGAATTGGATGCCTTGTAGCCTGGTAGGAGGGTGCAAGTTACCGGACGTGAGGTTTGCCATTCGAAATGTTTGAGGTATATTATTCCCTGAGTCAGTGACGCACAATGGTGACAAGAAGAAGGTTCGAAAGGGGTAAAAGCTTGTAGACAGGAGATTTTCTCAGTAGAAGGAGATCGTATTTGTGAGTTTGAGTGCGTTGTGTCGCCGTCAATCGTGTTCCATAGTAGATGCATGGAACTGATATATGGGGCATGATGCAATAGACAGTGAGAAGTCTGGATGCTCACGTTTTTACTCATTGCAGACATGGCGTCAGAAGATCATCCAGTATTGGCTCATGTTCTAACTGGCTAAATTTTTTGTCGATTCTTACTTATACGTGAATCTACCGTAGAAAACACTGTTGGTGAAGACACAGAGAATCTTGAGCGTGACTAGGGCTAGCGGGAGGTCGCATCAAGGCGGGAGAATCTTGAGCGTTTCTTTTCTTGCTATAAGTATTATTATTTTTTGCGTTTTTCTGAGTTTTGTAATTTTTTGCGTAGACAATACATTATAAACATGAACTCAAGGTAGGCAATACATAGCATACATTCAAGACAACATTTAGTTTGTGGAAACATATCAACACGGTTCACTTTTGAAAGGTTGGTGTCATGAACATATCTACGAAAGCAGTTTGATTTGGACTATCAGTTTAAAAGACAACCCTGAGGGAGAAGACTAGCCAAACCCTCCACTTTTCGTGTGAGGAGGTGCATAAAAATCACCATCCCTAGGAGGTTTTCTAGCAAAAGCAAAGATGGTGTTGTCAATAATAGAGGTGCTAATGCGTGTGTGCAATAGAGACTGCCCCTTATATCTAAGGTGATCTCCTGTCTACTATGGAACCGTTCTTTTAAAAGATTTTCATGCACTCAATGAAGTGTGCACCTAAGCTCCCACACTCTGTGGAATCTGTGAAGATGATTTCTAGACAGCTTTGTCTTACTTTTTTATGCAACGAGCCCGATTAAAACCTAGGACCTCTAGGACATAAGTGGAGGATTTTCTTACATCAATCTAAGAGAATAATTTTCATGTAATAAGATTTTTGTCACATTTGATCTTTCTTTTTGTAGTGCGGCAACAACTCCTATAAGATTTTTCTAATTTCTAAAATACACCCTAGAAGTTCTATTAGTCATATAGAAGAAGTCCCAAGCGGCACAACACGCTGAAGAACGACATGATACGATGTCAATAAGAGGTGACAACTCCTCGAAAACAAACAAAAAATACTATCAGTCATGCAAACCACAAAGGTATTCACTGTCAAGAGGTGTCAGCTCCTCGAAAACAAAAACAAATTGAGTGAAATGCATCCACCGTCCTCCAACTTATTGGCCATGTTCAAAACAATCCTCAAACTTTGGAAATGCACCAATACAGTCCCTAATCTCGTTCTATATGTCCACCTACGGTCCAAAACTGGACTGACCTCGTATTTTGCTGACGTGTTGCTCTAGCAGGCTCATCAGCAGCCCGTATGAACTCGCGTCGTCGTCTTCAGCGAGTCGCGGTTCATCTTGGTCTAAAAAAAGCAAGTCCTAGCCGAGTAGCGATTCCTGCCGCCGCTATGCTCGCCTCTAGGAGATGGGCACGGAGATAACCGCCTCACCCACCTCATCCTCTCCCACTCCCCGGCCAGTTCCCTCGCAAGCGCACACGAAGTGGCCAGCATCCGTCGCAGCGACGCTGTCATCATCCCCGAGACTGGCAGAGCGCGCCATTGCCTCAAACTAGTCATCATGCTCCGCCCCTCCATAGGAATCAAGTAAATACGCACGCGATGGACGCCATCGTGGTCATCTTCCTCCACTCCATCCAGTCGTATTTCCGTGCTCTGCCTTTCTGCGGTGCTCTCCGCCTGTCGCTCCGGGCACCTCCTACCAGAGGAGAGGAGGTGAGGCGGCACACAACGTCGGGCTCGTCAGCTTTAGCTCCAGCGACAGACGCGAGCAGATGATGTGGTCAGCGCACATGACATGCTCGACACAATGCCCTGGATATAGCGACGACTGCAAGAGGATAAGCAAGGGACGCCTTGCTCTGTCGCGAGCTCGGGGCCTAGGCTCGGTCGCGAGCGGGCTGTGGCGGTGGTCGGCCTTGAGCACGGGGGCTGGGCTTGAACACGAGCAGGGGTGGCGGTGTCTCGTCCACGAGCACATGGGCTGGACTTGGACGCGAGCAGGAGCCGGCGGTGGTCGACCACGGGCACAGAGGACAGAGGTTGACCTCGCCCTTGCACAGTAGCGGCGGGCACAAGCACGAACTTTAGGCTCGCCCGCGCGGAGGGTATCAACACTCGAGGGGACCCTGCCGCTTGTTGTTGGTGCTTACTGTGTCGGCGGCGCCGCGGCGGTCGTGCTTTTTTTTTTGCCCGCTCAGTAGTGGCGTTGGTGTGTAGGAAACCGCCCATTATCCTGCGTGCTTGAGTGTTGAAGTTTTTTCTTGAGAGAAAACGAGGGAAGTTGAGGTACGGAAGCCCACTAGTGGCCACCACCACCAGTTCGTGGACCCCTGGAGCGTATCATGGTGGTAGTAGGGAACAATGCTGCAGCGGCATCCTGCGCCACGTCATCAATATACGGTCGTGAATCGTATTTTGGATCGTATGTGGACTTATAGAGCAAAATCAGGGACTGTCTTAGCACATTTTCTATGTTTCAGGACTGTTGTGGACATAGCCAATAAGTTAGAGGACCGTAGATGCATTTTACTCAAACAAATTACTCTCCTTCATGTAACCACAACGGTAACTGCTCGAGAAAGCCAAACTCAATGAAACAACCTAGCAGTCCACGAGTGATCAACGCTCCCCTCCCCCCTCCTTGATTTAAAAAAACATGCCTTTTCATATTGAGTTTTAGAAATTCTTCTACTCAAGTCAAAGGATAACTTAGATATGGAAACAAAATCAAGAGAGAAAACCCTAGTATTTTGAAAAATTAAGAAATTATGTTTGAACTTCTCAAATTACATAGTGGTGGAGGGTCGTTGGCCATCCTTTTTTGACTATAGGTGGGCCATCCTTGGCTAGGCCCATCCCTTCCTCTCTGATATATTTTACTTGTTTCGGTCCATTATGTGCTAAAATGGCCAATTTTAGCTCTGCGTGTTGAATTGGCCCATGCTGAGTAGGCATGTTTCGCTTTAAAAAAGACCGCAATCCATGACAGTTGTTCTTTCTTTAGAAAGAGCGTATATTAATATTGTAAGATACCAATTATATCCAGTCTCTGCAATAAACTGATTGTCTTAACGGCTATACGAATGCACACAGTCAAAAAAAAGAAAAAAATTACAAAAATGAAAAGTCTCGCTACACTGACTCATTCGTTAAAACAACATTACTAACACCACCAAGACAACACCAGAAGTCTAGCTTCTCTAAAAATTTAGAAAAACAGAAGCACTGGTGCACGCCAGTAAAATTTACTCCTAACTAACTTCTTCCGTTAGACTTTCAGGCTTTAGCTGTTGTGCACTCCAATGAAGACATAGTGAGCAGTATCATGCCACACCTGATGTTCAGTTTCATCCATGCCGGTGCATAAGGTCACACGCAATAGGGTGATGTTAACCTTTTCTTAGAGGTATCATCTGAAATTTTTTGTTAGTTAAAAAGAGAGAGAAATAAAAAAAGATTGTTTTTTCTTTAGCTAAGGGACTATCTTTTGTAAAAAAAATATTGTATCATATGTCTTTTCTGAGCAACACAATTTTATACAGTACTAAAAATAATTAATTCTCATTAATTGCTAGGGATAGTTGTAAAAAATAATATGTTATAGACTTGTCTCTGCTGACTTGTTTAGATGATATGAATATTAAGGAAAAACACACTCTGTAACGTGTGCGATGTGCCCCTCTCATATTGTGATGAACCTCACGTGATGCCTTCCTCCTGCCGTTACCGAACGCACGGAAGAGATCTATACGCGCGCGCACACATATACGGTGGCCTGCGAGTGAGGCCCTTTATCGAGTGCCGTGCTGTAACAAAAGGCCGAAAGAGGGCGCACCACATTGTCCATCAATCATGCTCATGCCCGCCTCACGAGACACGAGTGACAGCAATAATAATTCTAAAATCATCACAGGTCCATCCATCCATTTCCACCCCCAAAAAGCTACTACCGCAGTGGCGGAGTAGAATTTTTTAGAAAAGGGAGTAGCCAGAGACTTGGTCGACAGGGCAGTGAAGAAGCACGGCGGCATGGGCAGGGCGCTGTGCGGTCCTGGCCTTGTGCTCTCTCTTCTCCTGTGCCTGCGCATTCATGGAGCTTTCTCCTGCTCATTTCATTGGACATGGATGGATGTGTGTGCAGGCTTGGCTGGCTGCACGGCAGACTGGCTGAGCAGAGCCGGTTGCCTCCTTGGGTTGCCATGGCACGCCAGATGAAGCGTGACAACTGAGAATCAGTTGCGCCCCAGGGCCCAGCGACCACCGGCGTCGCCTTCTTGTTTTTTCGGCCAGAAACTCTTAACAATGCAGTAAAGGTCCGGGGTAAAAAAAATGTACCAAGTGCTACCGGCTTGCATTCATGTCAAATACTTATGAAAATGAGGTGTTCACGAGTCATGCATTCGATCTTTAACTTTTGGCTCTGAACCTGAATCATTTCATGACTGAAAGCTTAAGTTTCAAATCACAATTTCTCTACTACTCATCTTACAGAAAAGTGGGTTCAGACATCTATCTTGTCGAGGACGGTACAGTATGAACTTCGGGCATTTACATCTACATGGATTGCCCCGCTTAATGCTTAGACATGAGCTTTGTTAGTTCAGACACTGAGCTCGTGTGAACCACGTGCTACTCCAACGACTTGGTAGAGCAAGCGTGGCGGTGCTGACATGATTACCGCCGCTGTTTTGCGTCAACAACCCCCCTAGCTTTCCCGTGGAAATTAAAGAGGGGTATTTAGCCTTGTCCTATCTGTACTCTTTCCCCCCGCTTTAGGGTTGGCTTCAAGTTGCAAGGACGGGAATGGGATTGAGATGCTGTCTTGAGCCGGGCAGGGCAGGGCAGGGCTTCATGGGCGACGGCGCACGCTGTCCTGGGCGCAACCCCATCCAATGATCGTCCGACCTAGGCTCTCGATCGATTCTCTCTCAGGATGGCCATCATTACCACCTGCCTTGCGTGCCTTGCCTAGTTAACATAGTATGTTTTACTACTAAGCACGCCGTGTCTTTAGTACTACGAGTCGATGCTAAGCCTGCACGGCAGAAGCAAGCAAGCAACGTTGACAGGAACTGACTGAAGAATTGAAAACTACTGCGGCTGTCGGGGAAACTCCATACGTCTGCCGCTTTAATTTTTCTTTGTTAATTGAGTTTGGCAGCAGCTCTGGTGAGATTCCAAACCGTGAGGCGGCGGTACATGGTGGAGCCTTGTCAAGTCATCATAAGGCAAGAACTGCCCAAGCTTACGGCAAGCTGAGATGTCTTCTCTGAATTTTGTACAAGTAATCTCGGATTACCGTTAATCCATCCAAAATGTTGCTACAGACCCAAACATCTTCACCTCTTCAGAGGATCCTACATTTTCTTCCCTTTCATGCTCGTATTCATTTTCTCAGAGTTCCATAGACGCCTAGGGAAAATCTTGCATGAGCCGTGCCCCGTAGGTCTAGTACCGGCGCAAGAAACGAAAAAGGAATCCACATGTGAAATCCCTGCAATGGGATTTACTTACCCGCGTCTGACTGGCATCATGAAGACACCAATCGCTCCCACGAGATTAGAAAGGAGCGAGCGAGCACAGTACTCTACGGAGTAGTAGTAGTAGTAGTAGTAGTAGTAGTAGTAGTAGTAGTAGTAGTAGTAGTAGTAGTAGTAGTAGTAGTAGTAGTAGTAGTAGTAGTAGTAGTAGCTTCTTCCAAAGCACGTCACACCAGACTGACGATCCGGTCTTAAAGCGGGCGTCCTTCCATGCGCCATGATTTGGCCCATCGGGTTTTAGAGAGGAGCGAAGAATTTGACTCTCTGGTGGGTGGAGACGACGACCTCCAGCCCTCCAGGCTCCGGTCACCTCGCCCTCACCGTATGTCTGTTTCAGTGTACTGATGACTGGTGTACTGCTACGCCCTACAGACCACTAGAATTGCATCAGAACAGTCGGCGCATTGACTTTGTGTGTAAAGCTTTGTTTATGCATGATTTGTTTGTAAGAAACGACCGCAAAGGACATAAATTTACATAAAGGCCCTGTATATACATTTGCAAAAATTTGGGGGCGTATTTGGACTGGATTTTTTTTTGTTTCTGTTGTACTCCTTTTCTAAAATAAAAGGGTCCGAGGATGCGAAGACCTTGATTGTATTGCAGCTCAACGAGTAGCCGGGGGCATGCCATTTCGATGTATTTTTTCCGAGACGCATTTTCGATTTAAATTAGCTATGTCCGCGCCAAATCAACGTGCACTGCGTGAACAGTTCTGTAGGATGCAAAAGTGGTGACCATTTAAATTTAATGCTGTTTGCTGAGCTCATGCTCCCAATCGATGCTCCAGATTGTGGTTTCGGGTACACTGAAACGCTAGGCTGCCATTTCTGTACTCTAGCATGGACAAGCACTGTATATGCATTTAGTGGAGAGATTTTATATACAGTAATACATTGGTTAGTACATACGGAAAAAGATAAAACCAAAAAAGTACCAAGGGTGTGTGTGTGGATTTCGTCCAAGTCCCTGCCAATAATTTGGATAGCAAGAATTTTGGTTGAGGTTTTGCTTGTCTATAAGTTGACCAACATTGGCCAAAATAGTTGCTTCGCCATGAAAAAAAAGGTCAGCAATAATCCTAACAAAACCAATTTCTTGGCCATGACCAAATTATTGGTATGATCCACTTCTGTCATAATCCATACATATCCTAACTAAACTAAGGAAGAGTGAAAAACTCGCCAGAGACCACCTTCCTCTACCACCAAAAAAACAAATACCCCATCTGAATTCGGAGTCATGCATGACATCCTTAACTCTTTCTCCTTCGAGACTTCGATCATCGGGCAGTAATGTAGTTTCTTGTGTTTCCACTGGCTAGAACTATGGTCCTCATCACCTTCGATGATGAACTTGGCCGTTGGAGGTGGGACGAAGCTCACACATTCGTTGATTGGGTATTTAGGTCTTCCTTTTGGAAGTAGGGGTGCCTACATGACCAATGTTTGAACGACATAGACCTTGCCAGTTGCCACTATGGAATAAGGTCCTCCAAGGCACTTTCCATCCCGGTGGCGTGTTCATGGCATCATTGTTGGCCTAGTGGAGGTCGTATTCCTCCAAATTTATAGGTCCAAGTGAAGGATGTACATGAGTCGTTTTCTTGCTCTTTTGGCCACGAGGGAGTCAAAATGTTGACATGTGTATCCGTATTTGGTGGATATTAGACATTTGCTAGATTCTCTCCACCCGCAACCTCAACCTATAGTTGAATGCCTAGATGATCCACGCGACTGGAAGCGGAGTTGCCCAACGCACCAGGTTGCCAAGCGACTGTTGTGTAGGGCTACCGTGGTGAGGATGCCCTACCGGTGTTGCAGATGCACTTCGTCGCGTGGTTACCACTCCCTAACTTGCCCCAACTGAATGAACACTTTTATCCCTAAGTAGGTTGTTGTTGACAAGTAATACGAGGGTGAAAGGACACTAATATCGCCTAGATGAGGGTACGATTCATTTTTCTTATGGTTCCGCTTGTATAAATGTGAAATCAAACTAACGCTCAATTTATCAAGCACAAATCCTAAATATGCTAAGCTCACGCCAATAACTTATGCTAAACACGATAAGAAACTATGCTATAGCAAGATATATAACTTAAAGTACAAAGACTATCACAAAGTAGTGCATAAGAGAGCTAGGGTATATCAAAAACCGAGGCATCAGAAGACAACGACGTATCCTAAAGTTTACTTTCCAAAAAAAACTACTCTCTCTTGGAGCGGTGTGGAGGCACAATGCTGCTCCAAGCGCCACAATGGCTCATCGTAATCTCATCGAGCCTTCGTACCATAAGGTAAATGACTCAATACACTATGGGACACTTAATGACGGTCACCAACCTATATAGGTTTGTGGAAATCTTCAAAATAAATTGGAGGTTCCCAAGTAATCCACCGGGCCAAGTTCTACACCACAATGATTGAGCTTAGCGGCACCACCAAACCGTCTAGGGTTCTAATAACCCAAGAGGAACAAGCTCTAGGTACAAGAACACGATAGTAACAAGCTCCATGTTCTAATACCCCAAGAGTAATAAGCTTCTCGCACTTTCACCAAACGATTCTCCATGGAAAACTCAAACCGATGAACCAAATGTAATGGCAAAAACACAAGTCCTAAAGTCCTTCTCTCCCAAATCCCAACAGAGCAAATAATGCTACCAAGGAATATGAGAGGAAAAACAAAGGATGAGGACACCAAATTTATCCAAGATCTAGATCCAATAGATTCCATCACTAAGAGGAGATATGGATTGGAGGAGATGCACGTAGATTTAAATCTACTCTATCTTTTCCCCTGTATAGATGCAAGAATCACGTGAAGAATAAAGAGAAAGAAAGCTTCAAAAGATCAACAATGGTGGGAAAAACGATCTCAAAAGATAGGAATCCTTTGGGAAAGAAGACCCCTTAAATAACCCTCCAACCACGGAATCTATCTGTTACACACGCGTGAAGGAAAGTCGGACCGGATGGGCCTAGATCAAATCACTCCGAACTATTTATCTTAGGACGCTTCGACCACTCCAGGCCGACCAAAATTGATGTTATTGCAAGAAAACTGTCACTTTAGACTTAAGCCCGGACTGAGCTCAAACCAGTCCTACGTGTTAGGCTAGTCTGGCCAAGTCAAACTAAAGACTCCATATCTTATGCATTCACACTCTGAATTCGATGATCTTGGCCACGCAGGATCGCATCATATAGATCAAGAACTTAATACATAGAAACATCTTAGTACAACAAAGGAGGATAAAATCTCAAGAGGAAAGGGTAAACCTCTTCATAAAAGTAGAGAAAACCTCCAAAATCATAAACACAATAAGTTTTTCATCTGAACCTCCCTTTGATAAAATCTCATCCACTAAAACCTCACATAGAGAAGAAACAAATAACAACCAAGAAGGATGATTCCAATGATGCAATGTTGGATGCTGGATAAATTTTTAATAAAGGTTGTGTGCATCAACTGATGCAAAGGCCGGATTTTTTCCCTTTTCGATAAAAAACCTAGTCTCCCAACTAACAGCATGAGAGAGAGGTAAAGTTGAAAACCTATCAAGATCATATCTTTTCCTTGAACATTGTATTTAAATCTAGACGACGACGACCTTGACCTCCTCAAGTTGGAACACCTTTCTTGATTGCGCTATCTTAGTGAAGCTCGCAAATTGCTACCCCATATACATTATGGGAAGCCACTCTTAGGCACATCTTTACTTGCCCATTACCACCAAATGGACGAAGAGCTTCAATCATATGATACCTTCGCGATGAACCATCTTGAACTTGAGTTCTCATCTTCGTTATGATGATGTGTTGAAGGTAAACATGAAGGCTCACTCATCTTCTTATTTTTTGAGACGTTCTTGCAATAGGCTTAACTCTCTTATATGCCCATTCTTGGGATAAAACTTAGAACACCATCATAGTCATCACTTTATCTTCTTCATTTTCTTCATCATTCAACCTTGAAATCAACAAATGGTCTTCAAGCATTGTCTATGGACAAAACCTACAAGTATAACAGAATGCAAACATTAGTCCATAGATATTATCATTAACCAAAACCATGCATGGGGCACCATGCACTTACAGAGGGGCTAATTACTGTTGTAAGTATTGTTAGCAGGTTTTGAGCCCCGCAATATGGATGTTTTTACAAGTGGAGAACCCTACTATTAGGAATATGCCTAACAGGTAGGCCCAAGACTTGAAAGATTCTAGCGAGCCAAGGTGGTCCACGGGCGGCTGCGTCGATGCACTCACTAGGTGGCCCAGGATTGCTAGATGAGGCATGGAGCCAAGTCAAATGACTAGGACACCTAAGTCGGATCTAAAAGGAGTCCAATAGCAACACATCAATGTGACGAAGCTTGGAGAATAAGATGAAATCCGTAGAAGAGTTAGAATATAACTCCTAGATAACTAAACAGTCACATATGTAAGCCCTAGACGACGTCCTATGTAAGCTGACAGGAAACATCCTTAGAGGGTACGTACAATCTAGACAACCACAATATCCTAAGATTTGAAGCCGATGACATTGTAATCGACTTATTGACCATGTAGTGATTTATACCAAGATAGGGTTCCTCCATCGTAGGGGCCCCAAATCTGGGTAACACCGCTTCCAGTGTTGCTCTGAGATACTCTAGGCCGCCTTATTCCTCTCTCATCTCACGTGCTAGAGATGGTCTTATAGCAATAGTCAATTGGTATGCTCAATAGCAAAATGGCAGCGAGCCAATTTTGCAACCAAACAATATATATTTATACTATTCCTGATCATTTTTATCTTTTCAAGAACAAAGATTTCACTTGTAGAAAATTTTATTTTAAGACCCAACAATTGTTGCACAGTACAAAGTCATCCTCGCCTCTTCCATGTCATGTTCCATGAAAATAGTAGTGTTGTGTGCAAATTTTAGGCTCGTTTGCTTACATTTGTTTTGTATCCTGAACTAGTAGTATTCTTTGTGTAAAAAATAAGGTGAGTTGGTTTGATGCTAAATATAAGATAAAGAGATGAAAATCAAATTACATGTACATATATTGTGGTAACACATGGTATTAACTTTGTTAGCACATATATCTCATAGTGTGGTAACCTTATATTGTAAAAGTACTCCCTCCGTTTTAAAATATAAGATGTTTTAGGTTTGTGAGAAAAATATATCTAGACTTGTTTTAGTGTATAGATTCACTCCAAACATGAGTGAACCTACATACTAAAATTAGTCTAGATACATTTGTTTCACAAAACTAAAACGTCTTATATTTTGAAACGGAGGGAGTACTTGCTAACTTTCAGCAGTAGTTCATGCATTTTCATTTACTTCTCTCATAATCTTGAACACTACTCGCGCTATTCCAAAATACCCGACGTGATTTTAATTCAACTCTAAATTTAAATCTCGTTACATATTTTGGAACACCACTATAACTGCTAAGCACCAAACAACAAGCAAAAGACCCAAAACGAAGCTCCATTCCCTTCCGAGCTTCCGACCAGCTCTACTGAGCACGTAATACATTATTCCATAACAAGCATACTACCATTAATAAAAGACTAGTACAGTACATAAAACACAAGAAAGACCAGCTTAAATCACGCGGGAGAGTGCGCTTGATCATCAAACTCTAAGGAGGTAGACGCTAAGCTCCGGGCCGACGCTGTTGGCATTGCTGCTGCTGTCCGGGTTCATCATGTAGAAGGCCTCCGAGTCGCGTGAGCCCACTACGCGCTCGAACCGCGCGCGCATGTACATGACGTCGCCCTCGCCGCCTCCGCACGACGCCGGTATGACCCCGGCCCCCATTGACACGGGCTCCAGCGCGCGCAGCACGCGCCAGTCCGCGGCGCCGCACTCGCGCCGCACCGCGTACCCGCAGCCCTTGCCGTTGCAGTACGCGCGCCACACCGTCTCCTCCAGCAGCTTCCTGCCCGCGGCGCCGGCGGCCGCCGCGGGGAACTTGGAGCGCTCGCACTCGAGCGCGATGCGGACGAGGCCCGAGGCCATCTCGCGCACCAGCGACGCCGTGGGCGCGGTGAGCTCCAGCAGCAGCGCGGGGCACGCGCGCGGGTCGACCTGGAAGGCGAGGTGGACGTGGCCGCGGCGGTGGCCGTACAGCGTGCCGGTGAGACGCGCGCCGAGGCCTACCTGCCGGTGCCGCCCGGAGATCGCCGCCGCCAGCGCCGTGCGCAGGCGCGACACGGCCGTGCGGCCCGGCTTACCGTTCTTGCGGTGGTGCTGCTGCTTGGACTTGGACGGCTTGGGCGGAGGAGACACGAAGTCCTCCGAGTGGAACGACGGGCAGGCGGAGGAGAAAGCCATGGACGCCTCGTCCTCGTCCTCAGCCTGCTTTCCCGACATGATCTTGACGAAGCCTTCCTCCGCGACGGCGGTACTAGTGGCTCCATGGCTGCTGCTCTTGCCGAGAACCGGCCACTTGAAGTGCCTACGGGAGAAGGAGAATGAGGACTCGTGGGGGCTTCTCTCCATGATGTTTCTCATGGCTTTCTTGCAGAAGTTGTTGCTGTCTATTGCGTTGCGCGCCGGTTGTGTGTCTATGTATGGAGGATGATGGAGGAAAATGGGGTTTTGTACTGTGAGGGGAAACTGGTGAGCAGAACCCACCAAACTGAGCAGACAGGAGAGAACGGGATGGGAGAGAAGAGTGTGCTGTGACTGTGAGAGAAGGAAGCTCTTGGGCTCTGTCTTGTTTCTGGGTCGGCTCTGTTTCTCTTCTGTTTTGTTGTGTCTCGAGGAGGAAATGGAAGACAAGCTTGCTGTGGGTCTGTAGACACCGGCACCGGCACTGACAGGCAGGCAGGCAGGCAGAGAAAGGAGGACTGTAGCCTATGATAAATGAAAAGTGATAAGATATAGACAGGCATGGCGAGCCTGCGCCCCCTGGGTGCGGCTGGCTGCGTGCTACACCTATCAGCACATACGTAATCCTGAACCTATTCGCATGATTTTAATACCATAGTGATAGTAAAAACATACTGTAGTAGAAACTTGACGGGCTCTGATCATTCACTTTACTTATTGACTCGGGTGAACAAGCTCACCGGGATAATAACAACAGTTTCTTTTTTGAATTGTCTTGGCTAAGACAAGAAGGCTTTTTTTTATATGGTGGCTCATGAGTGGGCAGCGGTATCTCATGAAAAAAGTCCAATCGAAGTATGAAAAATAAGATTAGCCATCTTAGAAATTTTCTAAAAGGCTCGGCAAGAAATCAAAGTAGTGTTTATAAAAAGGAAAAACAGCGTCTATTAGATATGATAGATAGTCTAGACATTAAAGCAGAAAGTGGCCCTCTTAATGACCATGAGAGAAAGTTATTGCGAGAGGCTAACGATCAAGTGGCTAAATTGCGCCGGGACGAGGAGTCCAAATGGGCGCAGCGTGCTAAGGTTAAACACATTCAAGAAGGGGGAAACAACACCAAATATTTTCATCTTATTGCCAATGGTAAGCATAGGAGGAAGAAGATCTTCCAACTTGAACAAGATGAGAGAACTATAATAGGCCAAGAAAACATCAAAAATTATATCACCGACTTCTACAAAAGACTATTTGGGCCTCCGGGGCAGAATCACTTCTTTTTGGTAGAATCCGAAACCACGGATATACCACAGTTAACTTATGAGGAGAATTCTATTCTCACATCAAACTTCATAGAGAAGGAGGTGTACGATGCTATTATGTAAATGGAAAAAAATAAAGCCCCGGGACCTGATGGTTTTCCTGCGGAGTTTTTCCAAACTTTTTGGAAAATAATCAAACATGATTTGATGAATATGTTCGAAAAATTTCAGAGTGGCGAGTTACCACTCTTTCATCTTAATTATGGCACTATAATCTTGCTTCCAAAAAAATAAAATGCCATCAAATTCAGCAGTACCGACCGATATGCCTTCTAAACGTAAGCTTCATTTTTTTTACTAAAGTTGGTACTAATTGTATTACTAAGGTAGCTCATACAGTTATTAGACCAACTCAGGCGGCGGTCATGCCAGGGAGACATATTCTCAAAGGGGTGCTTATTTTACATGAAACTATACATGAACTTCATAGGAAGAAAATGGATGGTGTGTTGCTAAAATTAGACTTCGAAAAAGCTTATGATAAGGTTAAGTGGTCTTTCTTGCAACAAGTCATGCGCACGAAGGGATTCGATCCTAAATGGTGTCAATGGATAGAACATTTTGTTTGTCGGGGAACGGTTGGTATTAAGGTAAATGATGACATAGGTCACTATTTTCGAACTCATAAAGGTTTAAGACAAGGTGACCCTCTGTCGCCTATCCTTTTTAATCTAATTGCCGACATGTTAGCAGTTTTAATTGCTAGGGCCAAAGAAGATGGCCAGGTTGAGGGACTTGTACCTCATTTAGTTGATGGGGGGATATCCATTTTACAGTATGTCGATGATACTATCATTTTTTTTAGAACATGACATAGAAAAGGCATTAAATATGAAGCTGATCTTGGCTATTTTTGAACAACTTTCGGGGTTGAAAATTAACTTTCATAAGAGTGAAGTTTACTGTTTTGGTAAAGCCAAAAAAGTTGAAGATCAATATATCAATCTTTTCGATGTGAGGCTGGAAAATTCCCATTTAGATACTTGCGGATTCCAATGCACTTCCGAAAATTAAAAAATGGTGAGTGGAAGCCGATTGAGGATTGTTTTGAGAGAAAACTCGCTAGTTGGGTGGGTAAACTTCTCTCGTATGGAGACAGATTAGGACTAATTAATTCAGTTTTAACTAGCTTACCAATGTTTATGCTATCCTTCTTTGAAATACCCATAGGGGTAAGAAAAAGGTTGGATTACTTTCGTTCGAGATTTTTTTTGGCAAAATGATGGTCACAAGAGAAAGTATAGACTTACTCGGTGGAACATCATTTGTCGACCCAAAGATCAGGGGGGTCTTGGAGTGGAGGTTCTAGAGATAAAAAATAAATGTCTTTTAACCAAGTGGCTTTTTAAACTCCTAACCGAACAAGGTGTTTAGCAGGAATTAATACAAGATAAATATCTCAACTCCCAATCTTTGTCCCAAGTAAAGGCAAAACCTACGGACTCCCCCTTTTGAAAAGAATTAATGAAAGTAAAAGATGATTTTTTTGATAGAGGCTCTTTCAATATTAGAAACGGTAAGGATACATGGTTTTGGGAGGACACATGTTTAGGAAATACGCCTTTATCCCAACAATACCTCTCGCTCTATAATATAGCACAAAGAAAACAAGTTTCAGTCGCTAGTGTTATGTCTCAAGTGCCGCTGAACATAGGTTTTAGGCAAACTGACATAGAGGGCAGCGTTGGCTTCAACTTTGTAGCCGACTCATTCATGTGCAGTTAACTATGCAGCCAGATGCGTTTGTTTGGAAATTAACAACATCTGGCACTTTCACGGTCAAGTCATTGTATTTAGATTACATGAATGACCATACTAAATACCTTCGGAAATATATTTGAAAAATGAAAGTACCACTAAAGATAAGGATTTTTATGTGATTCTTGCATAGAAAAGTTTTACTTACAAAGGAAAACTTAATAAAAAGGAATTGGCAAGGATGCAAAAATGTTGTCTTGTGACCAAGATGAATCAATACAACATTTATTCATATCATGTCCTATAGCAAAACTTGTGTGGCGTATTGTTCATATGGCTTTTAATATCACTCCTCCGTCTAACATAACAAATTTGTATGGGAATTAGTTAGCGGGGGTCAACAAACAAGAAAAGGCACATATCCGAGTTGGAGTATGTGCTTTACTATGGACCATATGGAACATTCGGAATGATTATATATTTAACAATGCTAAAAATTCTTCCTTTATGCAGGTCATTCCTTTGGCAACTCACTGGATCCGTTTGTGGTCTTTCCTCTAGTCAACGGAAAAATGTCAAGACATGGTTACTGGGTGCAACCGACTAGAGCAGGTGGCACGGGATTTTTACAGCCGGTGCAGCTGACGTTTTGATCATAGGTTAACATGTTAGTGCAGAGTCGCTTCATGTTTTCTTTCTTTTTTAGATGGTTGATTCATGTCTCAACCCTACGCGACCCATGATGTAATCTTTTGTAAAACCAAATACTGAATAAAATTAATAAAGTGCTGTATGCATCAGTCGATGCAGAGGCTGGAGCTACGTCTCCGTTTCGAAAAAAAAAGTAGAAACTTGACGGGATGCCATGTTGAATTCTCTACAATTTGAAATTGCAAGAAATTACGGTTGATTGCGGTTTGCTTGCATTGTAGAAGAATACAGGAATTCTTCTGAGGGACTGGATGTATACCATAGTTATCACTAGAACAAAGAGAAATTCGTTTGAAGTTGGACTTGATAGGAATTTTCTTTAGAAACGCAACCAAACAACCTCTACTGAAAAAACCGTGGAACAAAATAGAATCCTCCAAAATTTTCTATGAATTTGTACTTGAACCAAAGATGCACATAATATACTAGCACTGTTGCAGATATATATTTTTTAGAACTCGCAGGAGATCTGTATGTCTACATATTGCGGCGCAGGTGTGTCGTTTCAGAAGTCTGGGAGCTCGCAGGATTAAAAATGGTGGCAAACTTACCTTCAGATATTGTGTTAAAACCCAGGCAGGCAAAAGTGTGGGATACAGGTGGAATAGACGACATATAGTTCTAGTCCATCTAGACAATCTCAGGTCCATCGATGTGGATTTCTCGAACCGATCGTACATGTGTTCGTGCAATTTGGTTGGAAAATGTGGCGTGACTTTTTTTCTTTTTCTTAGGAAGTGATGCTGCATTATTTTTCCGAACGACCGTGAGGCCGGTGTCCATTACCATTATGGCACGGAACAATAAGTGTAGCAAACATGAGAAGTGCTGAAAATGAAACTATTTTTTTTTCGAAATGGAGGATGAAAACCTGGTATCTATAGTGAAAAGATGCATATAGTTTTTTTAGTTTATTTAACAAATGACGAACAAAGAGCATACATCCAAAACACGAAAGCCGGCACACAACACCTAAGACCCGAAAATGTGTGAAAATTATGACAACATGGTCCTATGTCTGAAAAGAAACAAAATCTCTCCACCAGATAGGAATTGGGAATATATCGTGTACCCCGAGACGGCCTCTAGGTGAAAAGAGAGCGCTTATCCGATTTAGCAGACACATAAGTCGTCACTGTCGTCGAACCTCTGAGCAATTTTCATGGTTAAGATTCACATAAACTTCGTTGATCCTGCTACCGATGCCACCATGATCCCAGATGCATCCGCCATCAAGTCTTTGCGGCGCCACGCCACCGAGACGCATAGTCGCCGACACGGTTGATGCCACGCCGCTCCACCTTGTCGAGCACCACCATCTACCACAGGTTACATAAGCTAGGTCTAACTCCCGCATGTTTCCCTCAAGGAGGAGAATAACGGTGGCGCCGCCAACGTCCAACCTAGAAACTGGGTCTAGGGTTTCACCCTAAGCGATAAAGGCAGGGCACGAACTAAATCATTGACACCTTCAACAAGGTTACGACATCCATGAACGTCGCCGTCTACGGCTTGAACCGCTGCCAGAGCCTGGTATTCACCTGCAGTATCACACACCCACCTTGATCAGTGACCGACTTGTCCACCTAGCACTCCATCCGCGAACAACTCCACCCCAAAGAACCAGGCCCATGCCTTGGGTGCCTGCAAGCAAAGACCGATGCTAGGTCCCTAGAGTCGGGCCACGAGGATGCCTCGATCGCTGCCGAGATTGCCTCGACATACGCCATGACACGTTGTAGAGAAGATCACTACGGTGCCGCTAGATAGATGGGAGGATGCTATTGCCAGGGGTGTCATTCTTGCCGACTACCCACGAACCCCACGAGCAAGGTTGCCCAGCGAGTATCATCGTAGACCTAGGTCATCACCCTTGCAAATAAAGATCAAGCCTGTGATCCTCCTCCAATCGACGAGATCTCCATGACAAGCGGGGTGAGATGGCATCCTAGGGGAAACGCCTCCCCACCACTATCACCGGAGCCCACCAAACTTTGCCAGAGGCACCTCAGGGGGAGTCAAGACGAGGGGGAAAAAGGGAGGCGACGGCTCGGTCGACACGGGGTTCTCGTGGTTTTGTTTAGAAAAGGAAACTAGGTGCTACAATTAGGTTGATCTGCCTGCATTGCGCTGTCGCCCTTAGCTTGGAGTTGTCAACTAGAGATGCAAGTGGGGTCACACCTAAGTCCGACCCGTAGTTTCTTTTTAAGATTTCTCTAGGGCAGTCTAGTGGGATCTCACTTGATAACTTATTTGTCAAGTCTGCCACCTATAAGCAGGTACTTGTCCCGTGTCAGCTGCGAGCAGATGGTGCAAATGGTGTCACTAGATTTGACTGCTGATTAAACCTGTGGATAGCATGCGCGAAACATGGCAACCAGGTAATGAACCGGCCCACAATGTAGGTGAATTCCAGTTGAGCATGAAGATTTGGTTGACAATGTTCTCCATTGGTTGGTGGCTTCATGCTGACTAGCTTACATTGCTTGTACTATTTCTCTGTAACGTGCTTACTGATTTTATCGGGGTACTTATCCGGGATGACTGAGCAGAGTATAGTTATGCCTCTCGGTAGGTTGACCGACATTCCTGGTCAGAAAATGTGGAAAACCAACCTCTCGGTAGGTTGTAATGCACGTGCATACAAAATACAGATCCTATTGGAACAGGGAAAGTATAGTTGCACGGCTGAGACTTGGGATCCTAATCTGTCCCCACGATGACGCACGTATCATGGCAGCATCCAGGCACCGTTTGTCACAACACTCGTGTTTAAGCACTAGAATGAACGTTTTACCCATGAAACCAGGAAAATGAGATGACAAAGGCAGCAGTTTTTCAACCCTTGGGATCGGTGCTGTGATGCTGTCTGACAGTAACGATACGGTAAGAGGAGGCCTAAACCGTGGCCGGCAAATCAACGACGTATCCAACCTACACATTCGGCGCAACCCATCGGTTTATCAAATTTATACCACGCACTATGGCAGGTACAGTATTCAGAGACACTCTAAAGTGTCTCCAATAGTTAAATTAGTGCCACAATTAAGTTTTTGAGGCACTAAAAAAAGCGTCGGGACGGTCGTGTAGGTAAAAAAAATTGAGGCAGTTTTAAAAAGTGCCTCTAAATCATAGTTAATTGAGGCACTATGACTAATGCCTCTAAATCCTAGCCAATTGAGGCACTATGACTAATGCCTCTAAATCCTAGCCAATTGAGACACTATGACTAGTGCCTCAAAAACCAACTTAAGGCACAAATTAGAGTGCCTCTAAATCCTAGTCAATTCAGGCATAGTGCCTCTAAAAACCAACTTTTTGAGGCACTATCCATAGTGCCTCTAAAACCCAACTTTTTGAGGCACTATCCATAGTGCCTCAAAAAACCAGATTTTTGAGGCACTATCCATAGTGCCTCTAAAACCTAGCTTTTTGAGGCACTATCCATAGTGCCTCAAAAAACCAGCTTTTTGAGGCATTATCCATAGTGCCTCTAAAACCAGCTTTTCTAAAACCCAACTTTTTGAGGCACTATCCATAGTGCCTCTAAAACCAGCTTTTTGAGGCACTGTCCATAGTGCCTCTAAAACCCAACTTTTTGAGGCACTATCCATAGTGCCTCTAAATCCTAGCCAAAAGCAAATGTGTACTACAGTGACATATATTACAAAATGGCTCACATTAATTGAATCAAAGTCATATCTTACAGTCATATTACAGTGGCCCGCATGTGATGGCTAACATATATTACAAACCACATTACAAACCACATTACAAACCACATTATAGTCATATCTTATAGTCACATTACAAACCACATATATTACAAACCACATTATAGTCATATCTTACAGTCATATTTTATAGTGACATATCTTACAGTCATATCTTACATTTGTTCATAGCCATATCTTACAGTCATATCCCACAACCATTGTTCACAGCCATATCTTACAACTGAGACCATGCAATATCATCAGCTGCTTGGCAATCCCTTGTCTGAGCTGTCTGAGTTTGAGACCATGCAATATCATCAGTCTGCATTGTTAAGATTTGTCTGAGTTCAACAGTTCAACAAAAGGAGCAGAAGGAGCAGAAGGAGCAGAAGGAGCAGCTAGTTCAACAGAAGGATCAAACAGAAGGAGCAGCTAGTTCAACAGAAGGATCAAACAGAAGGAGAAGCTAGTTCAACAGTTCAACATTTTCAACAAAAGGAGCAGCTAGTTCAACAGAAGGAGCATCTAGTTCAACAATAGTATGCATTGTTCAGACTAGTTTAGGAGTTTACTTACCTTGTGTGGTACTGAATCTGTAGCAGCAGGAGCAGCAGTTTGCTTCGGTACTCTTGATCTTGGTTTCTTGATCTTTGTTTCCTGGCTCATGACTTGTTCATCCACAAGCTGCACATTTTTTCATGTGTTAGTACATGAAACAGTTCAGATATTGCTGGAGCAGAAGCAGTACATGTAACATACCTTTTCATGCATTTGAGACTCTGTGTTAGCAGAAGCAGTAGCAGTAGCAGCAGTTTGTTTCTGGTTTCTGGAATTTGGTTTCTTCACTCTACCTTTTGCCTGGATCATGACTGGTTCCTCCACAATTACTTTGCTGTCTGGTTCATCCAGAAGCTGCACATTTTTTCATGTATTAGTACATGAAACAGTTCAGATATTGCTAGAGCAGAAGCAGTATATGTAACATACCTTTTCATTCATTTGAGACTCTGTGTTAGCAGAAGCAGTAGCAGTAGCAGAAGCATAAACAGCAGCAGCATTTGCTTCAAGAGTTGTTCCTTGTGCACCAGTACCCTGCTGAGTCAATATGTTAGTAGGAGCAGAAGCATAAACAATACTGCTGAGTGATAACTGCTGAGTTCTATAATCATACTGCACATGCCTGTTCAGTAGGAGCAGATTTCTTATTAGCTCCTGGCTTCCCTGGCACCTTGACTGAGTTTTGTCTATTAATTTTGTTTTGCAGATTTTTTTCATATAAATCTCTTAATGTAACCTGCGCATATTTAAGAAATACTGAGTAGGAGCACCTTGACTGAGTAGGAGCAGATTTTTTTCATACAAAGTTTAAGAAATACTAACATGATTCCTTGGCCATGGAATGCACTTAGCTTGCGCATTTCCCATCCTTGTCATTCTCCCAAGTGGTCTAGGCAGTACGGTTGTATCACGGTAGACAATGTTGACCATGACCTCCACATAATCACTTAGTGGATCTCCATCTAAACCAACTGCATTTATATCTACAGTTTGAATTGTTCCAAGAGCTGCAAGGTTAGAAGAATTTGGTGAAGTCAAGACAACTTCCATTCCTCTACTTATTCTGGGCTTTGGGATGGTGCTGCAAATGTTTGACTTCTTTATCTCTTGAGCTTTCTCTAGTTTAATTTTCTTTATCTTAGCAACCTGCATTTAGTTAAATTCCTAGTCAGCAAGAGTTACAACGTATAAGAAAAAACACACGTACAAGAATTTCTTATTGACACATGTACAAGCAGTAGTTGTTTTACCTCAGCAGTTTCATTCTTCGCAAGATTAACTTCATTTCCAATCTTTTCTTCTACCCTTTGCCTTTTCCTTTTCTTGTCATCTACTGCTTTCTTCTCCTCCTGACCACTGTTCTTCAACTGCATCCTTCTCAACATTGTTGGAATGAACAATTATGTCAAATGAGTTCTCTAAAGGTTCAAAGGGATCATCAGTACATTGGAAATGTACAATATCACCCACAGCAATGTCATAAACTCTAACTAATGATCTCCAGTAAGGGCCACATATTAGTGTAGCTGACTCATCCTTCTGTAAGAATAAATCAAATCTTCTGAATCTTGGGCTCTTGGCAACTAACCATTTCCCAGGAACTAAATTGTTCAACCTCTGTTTGAATGAGCAGGGAATGTACTACAGTTTAACAACATAATTTAGTTCCCATTGCCAAAAACTATTTGAATGAGCATGGAATGTCAAATCCATTAGCTCTCCTGTTACTAGGGAATGAGCAGAAAAACTTACTACACCACGTCTAAAACCATGGCCAATGACAATGTCAAATCCATTAGCTCTCCTGTTAGATCTGCCACAATTGTCACCAGGCTGATCACAGATAGCACACGTCATGCCATCCATCACCTACAAAATAACATCCAGGTTAATTCACCTACAAAAATTCACCCAGGTTGATCACAGATAGCAGGTTCAAATTCAGACCCTGAGAGCTGAAAAGTCGAAGGAGGAAATTCAGAACATGCGACCTGAAAATGTAGTAGAAGGATTAGATTGCATCAGATTAAATGAAATAGAATAATAAGATCTGTGTACAGAATTGAACTCACCCAGAAAGTCGAAGGGATAGAAGAAAAGCTCTGCGCAGAAGAATTGTAAACCGGCCAGGTTTCTCCTCCTATTTAAAGGTAAAGGGATGTAAAACTGCTCCCCCACGTCCACCACTGCCCCACGTCCACCACTTCCCCCACGATGTGGCCCATTTAAACAGACACTGTCCACTGTTTTCCCCCACGATGTGTCCCATTTAATCAGACACTATCCAGGCCCATTCAATACTAATCTAGCTTTATTATCACCAACTGGAGCCACGCAGCTGGATCCCTAATTTTGACTGGAATAATCCTAGTGTCCCTGAAACTGAACAAGCAGACATCTCCCTCTTTCAGACTGAATGTTTTGACAACATCTTTCCATCCAAAACAGATAACTGCTTGTCCAGATTCAGTTAGCATCATTCTACAATACTGAGTCTTGGAAACTGTTGGCTTGTTCACATCAAGAAGAATAACTTCAGATCCTTTAGGAACCCCAAGCCTGGGAGCTCTTGAGCATAAGACAGGCTTTAGAAACTTCAAAAGATAAGTATTTGTGAATTCTTTTGAAAAAACCTGGAAAACAGAAATTTCAATTATGATCAAAACATACCATACAGTAACCATTAGTAGTGAACATGATCAAACATTACTAACCATTTCTCCTTCTCCAGGTCTCCAGTGAACATGATCAAAGGAAGCTATGATGTTTTCTTCTGTCAATTTCCACACATACTCCTTAATATCAGGTCTTGTTAGCACTTCAACATAGCTTCTCAGTTGGATAACTTGATTGAATGTCAAATCAACCTTGTTTGCAAAAATGCATTCATTATCAAAGGATTCTTCACCAGCAAAACCAGGTCCTACATGACAAATAAAGCATTATTCATCACCCAAAAAAACTCTAGTAAAACAAGTATAATAGTAAGCATCTGCAGGTGCAAATCACACCTCTAGTAGTAATCAGACTCCTTTCATGAATCTCAGTGGGGCTGTACCTACAAAGATGTGCATAAATATGTTATAAGAGATACTCAGATAAATGGTAAGAATGGGTTTAATAAGACAGGGTAGTACTCTTCAATTTTAAGTATCTCAAGCTTAAGGTAGAACCACTGATGTCTGAGTCTTGGTGGTAGTTTTCTTTCATCTGTAAAACTGAACATGCAAACATCCCCTTCCTTCAGATTAAATGCCTCTACCACCTTTGCCCATCCAGGAGGGATGATCTGGGCTTTTCCATCAGCCTGAAGAATCATCCTACAGTACTTTATTGGAGATCCTAACTTGAGCATCACACCTACACTAACCAATTGAGATCTGGCTTGAATACAATGTCTCATGAGGTGTTCATCCATGAGGAACTGCATCAGGAACTTTCTTGTAAACTCATGACTGAATTCCTGGAATTTGTTAGATAAAAATGTGAGTAATGTGCAGAACTTACAGATAAAAATATGAATAATGTGCAGAACATATATACATACCATTAAACCCTCCAAAGGAATGACATTTGTTGATGTAATTGTGCTAACATAATTCTTAATTGCAGGCCTTGGTAGCACTTCCACATTGCTTCTTAGCTGCATTAATTGGTGGTAATTCATTTGAACCAAATTTCCAAAAATGCAGTTTGTATCAATTGAATCAAATCCTGAATGTCCAGGTCCTAACAAATGCCAAACAATGTATCATCAGTACCAGAAAATATAGATCAATGACAAGAGCATAGATTACAAAGTAAATGGTGCTAAACAAACCTCTAATTGTGATCATTAGCCTATCATCCCTCTCATCATCTTGGACTCTGTAGTAATCATATTCATCAGTGAACCAATTACAGAACTATTTTCAGATCTATTTCTAGCATTAGTAAAAATTAGATTTTTTGTTTAGAATTACAGATGAATTAGATGAACCATTTCAGATATACAAAGCGCACACTAGATGGATGAAAAGACCATACTATATATACAAAGCACACACTAGATATACAAAGCACACACCTGCAATTATCTGATTGCTCTTGAGAAATCGCTAGGTGACGCGGGGGAGAAGGGGATGTGGCTGCTGTAGTCCAGTTGGTGCGGCCGCGCGGATCCATTGCAGAAGCTGCTATGGATGTGCCGCTAGGATCTGCAGCTCTCCGGCGGCGGGTGGTGCGGCGGCGCGGACGGAGAGGACCGAGAGGATTTGCAGCTCTCCGGCGGCGGGTGGTGCGGCGGCGCGGACGGAGATGATATGCAGCTCGGGCTCGGGCGGTGGTTGTCTGGCGGCGGGTGGTGCGGCGGCCGCTGACGGAGAGGATCTGCAACTCCGGTTGACTGGCGGCGAGTGGTGCGGCGGCGCGGACGGTGAGGATCTGCAGCTCTCCGGCGGCGGGTGGTGCGGCGGCGCGAACGGAGAGGATCGGCAGCTCTCCGGCGGCGGGTGGTGCGGCGGCGCGGAGGACACGCGCGAGAAATGGAGGCCAAACCCTAGCGCTGGCGGCGGGGTGCCTCTCTTATACATTGGACAACAGAGGGGAGGGGGGTTTGTGCAAGGTGGCGCGAGTGGAGGGACGAATAGGAAACTAAAATATTAACTGAGGGGCGTCCCAGCTAATCGCTATAACTACGGAGCCGAGGTGGAAGGACACAGAAAAGTTAATAACAACCTAAGGTACTAATGTGCAAAATGACCATACTATATACGCACACACCCACCCACCGCGGCCGTCACTTTCTCCACTCCCTCACTCCCTCACTCTCTCCCTTTCCTCGTGTTAGGGTTCCACCGCCGCCGCCGCCCAACATGAAACCCCTCCAGCGAATCCCATCGCCGCCGCCACCTGAGGAGCTTGTCTGTTTTTTTCTCGTGTTCTTCTTCTATTCTTCTTTCTTCTTCTGTTCTTCTTGATTAGGAACTGTTGTTCTTATTCTACTCGTTAGATCTTTTCTGTTCTTGATTAGGAACTGTTGTTTAGATCTGATCTAGTCTTCTTAGATTAGTGTACTCTGGTTTTCTTAGAATAGTGTATAGATCTTTTCTCATGTTCTTAGATTACTGTACTAGATCTGGTGTTGTTCTTAGATCTAATCTGGTGTTGTTATTAGATTAGTGTTCTTAGTTTAGATTGTTGTTATTAGATTAGATTTGTTCTGTTCTTAGATTTGTTCGAGATTTATGTTCTTTGTCTAACCTGCTATCTGATCTTGTTTGATCTAACCTGCTATCTGATCTTTGGGTGCTTAGATTTGTTCTTTGATTTATGTTCTTTGTCTAGATCTATGTTCTTAGTTCTGTTCTTAGATTTGTTCTGTTCTTAGATTATATTTTGTTTAGGGTTCTGCTAGGATTAATTCTGTTGATGTCAAGAGTTGATGATTATTTCTGGTTAGGGGTCTGTTGATGAAGAAATGTTCTGAATTTTCAGAAATTTCATATTGTTCAGATTGTTAAGATTGTTCAGAATGTACTGAACTTTCTGAATGTTCTGATCTTTCTGAATGTTCTGAATGTTCTGATCTTTCTGAATGTTCTGATCTTTCTGAACTTTCTGAATGTTCTGATCTTTCTGAACTTTCTGAATGTTCTGATCTTTCTAAATGTTCTGATCTTTCTGTTTTGCTATGTTCAGAAAATTCAGAAATTACTGAATGTTCAGAATGTTAAGCATGATCTGAACTATCTGAATGTTCTGTACTTTCTGAACTTTCTGAATGTTAGGAATATTCAGAATGTAATTATTGACTTTCTGAATGTTTTGCTATTTGATCATGTCCTGAACATGTTTTAGCATTACTGATTACATTGCTTTAGCATTACTGATTACATGCTGTTTTTATACTAGATGGGAACCTGTGAGAACTGTGCCATTGACATCTCAGATGACAGTGGCAGCTTGATCCCAAGCCACAACACTAGTGGCAGTGACAGCTCTGGCAGTGACACCTCTGGCAGTGACACCTCTACGGAGTGGTTGGTGCCAGATGGTTATGTGCCAATTATGCCAGTATAAGATGATGGCTTGGTTTTAAGGGGTATGTATCTATACAAACTTTGAACTATCTAGTCTGTTACAGCAGTTGAGAAATGGTACTAATATTTATAAAATTTGTTCTATTTGTGCTGTATCAGGACCAAAAAACAAGGGAATATATGAGTGGGACCACCAGTGTATGTTTGGAAATGACATACTACTGTGTCCATGCCAAGTTGAGTTTCTGGACGAATGGTGCAATGGCAGAAGGCCAACAATAAAGTACTATGTCTACAAGATGACAGAGTCAGCTGTCATTGAGAAGAAATGCAAAATGGTGAGCAGCTATTTACTTTATCATGCATAACAGTGTAGTAGAAACAGAGTTCAAAAGAATGCTAACAGTTGTGTAAACTTGATACTTACACAGGAATTTAATGCTGAGTTCACAACCAAGTACCTGAAGGATTTTCTTGATGAACCACTTACTGTACAAGTTGAATCCATGGTTGAAGATGATCGTGTGGATGTGAGGATGAAGATGGGAGTAAACAATAGAGCAATGATAACCAGTGGATGGTGGACAGCTATGCAGGCCTTCAACATGAAGAAGGATGATGCTATGCTGTTCAGTTTCTGGTACAAGTCAGACGGTAAGTTGCGCCTGATGCTCGCGGCACTCCCATAAGCGTAGATCTGACAGTACTGATTGGGTGGAAGTAGAACTTCTGTTATGAGTTCTACTTATTTTGGATGTAATTATCTGATGGGCTGCTTAAGTTGGACTGCCTAGTACTATATATGTTGGACTACTAAGTACTACTTTTGTAGTTGTAAGTATGGAGCAGTAAGTACTATGTTGGATCATCAGTATGGAATCAGTAGTATATAATTATGTGCTGTGTGGTATCTGTTTTCTGATTATTTGATTATGCTGGTTATTCTTTTGGAGGCACATCACAAAGTGCCTCAAATGGATGACCATTTTGAGGCACACCTGATAGTGCCTCAAATGGATGACCATTTAGAGGCAATGTTTGACAGTGCCTCCAATGATCATCCATTTGAGGCAATGTCAGGTGCCTCAGCTGGTTGGACATTGGAGGCAGCAGCATAGTGCCTCAGATGGATGATCATTGGAGGCACACCAAATAGTGCCACAGTTGGTCACTATTTAGAGGCATAATTTAGTGCCTCTAAATGATAACCAATTGTGGCACTTCTAATTGTGCCTCAGTTGATATACTTTTAGTGGCATTATCACAGAAAATGCCTCTAAAAGTTATGTCTTTTTGAGGCACAGGTCAAAGTGCCACTGATAGTTTAGCATGAAGGCACTGGACTGTGCCTCTATTTTTCAAAACATTAGAGACACTATCAATAGTGTCTCAAAAGGATAAACTATTAGTGGCACTTTTAAAACTGCCACTAAAAATTCATATTTGGAGGCACTATTTTTCGAAGTGCCTCAATAGATATAATTAGAGGCAGTTTGAAAAAGTGTCTCTAAGAAAAGTGTCTCTGATTCCTGGACGTGCCATAGTGACGGCTGCATCGACGCGGGCAGCGCGCAGACCACACGCTATTGGGGCATAGGACGACAGGATCTGCGTGTAAATAACTTATTAATTTGATAATCTTTTTTCATTAGATTGATAGCAAGTTACATTCAGATCTAGGCATAATTTAACTAAACTGCGATGGTTTCTTCTACTCGCCATCTAATCATCGCACCTAGTCCTTGTCATTGCCGTGACCAAGAGGGTCCAGCTGCGCCGGCGTGACCACTCTAACGATTCTGACGGCTTTCCCTGCGGAGACGCGGCGGAGCTGCCTGATGGCATCGTCGCAGCGCTCGGCCTCCCCACTCATCACCCTCCCAACATCAGCGGACCAACGGACATACATCGGCTCTATCTCCGCTGCCCAGTGGTTCCTGCTCTCCTGGGCCGCCCGTTCCGCCGCCGTGAGAGCACGACAACCGGCAAGGCGGTGTGCGATGTGGTAGGACTCGACGATGGCCCGTTGCTCGTCGCTCCTCTCCTGCACGACTTCCTCGGGCTCGTCATTGAAGTGGGCTAGGAAGGCGTCGACGGCCTCCTCCTCTACGTCCATCGCCACGGCCTTCGTGACGCGCTGCACCTCCGCTGCGTCGTCCGTCGCATGCACGGTGACGCGCCACTCACGGCATATTACGGTCGTACCATAGCCTGCGAACTGCCGCAGCGGCAGCATCCGCGCCGCCTTGTCAGCCGCCGCTTTGGCCGCGGCATTGCGCATCGTGCCAACCTCATGAGCAACGGTTGCGCGGGCCACAACCTCCACTACCGCCTAGGCGGTGGCAAGGCTAATCTCCCTTATCGCGGATTCGGTGGCATCACGCACCACCAGCTCTCTGTTGTGGCGAGGCATGACTGCTAAGATTGCCTTGTTTTTTGTCCGGGGCTTGGTGATCTCCTCCCCCCTCTTCCGCTACAGGCATATTTTATAAACCGCGGACAAGGGCGGGAAATGCCATGGACGGGCGCGGGAGTTTCTGGCCGTGGACGGGAAACCGACACGGTGCAGGCGTGAAGGAGCCAACTAGGGCGGAAAACACCGGCCACGCTGGAAGCCAGCGTTGGTGATTGGCAACGTCCCGTCGTCATTAGAGAGAGATCATCAATTGTTCATTGTATAAGAAGTGTTTACATAACCTTGAATTTTTTCTCAGATGCGATTTATCATAATTGGTGGCTTAGAAAAGGTATATATAGCGATAAAAACATCGATCATCCGTAAGACGAGGAGCGTCCCTTCACTCCGTCATTAGTCTTTTTACTGAATTTAGGAAGACAATATAAGAGACCACGTCCGGCAACGAGGTGATCAAGCATAATCTTGATGGTCTCGGCCCTGAACATAACCCACCGGTGACGACGTTCTTACACAAAATATACATGTTACAGTAACACGTATCATGACTTATTGCGGAAAATCTCTTTCGCTTAACACGAATCATGGTTTCAAAAGGAATAATAATTGGATAGCTTGGCTTCGTTTAGGCCAACGTCCGATGGATATAAATATTTCGGATGAACTTGATACTTTCGTTTGGAAGCTCACTATCGAATATCTTTACTATTAAAAGAGAGTTGGTGATCGTAGGTCGTTCTCAAACATCAAACATTGGAAATATCTGGACCGTCTGACATACATCTGATGGCATAGTGAGTCGTCTAACTGGTTGGCTTGGTTAATTACACTTGTCTGCCACCGATAAGTGGACTCCAAGAGGAAAAATGGTAGAAAGGCCTCGACCTAGCGTACAGGGTCCCGCCGCCGCCCCTCCCATCTCGCCCCCAACCCCAGCCGCCCTCCGGCCACCACTACGAGTTGAAGCGCCGTGGTCTGAGATCGCTGTCGACGGGCTGGCGTTGAGGAGGAACTGCTGCAGCCTCTCCACCTTAGCCTCCCTACACCCAAGCCCCTACACTCGCTGGAAGCCGCGCCCGGCGAAGAACTCGGCGACGGGCCGCCGCGGCCCTCCTCTGGCGGAAGGAAAGGGAGTGGAGACGAGAAGCCTCCTCCCAGAAATTAACCCGTTCTCCTTCATCTCTCTTCCCATTCCTCCCAGGCTCCGTCCGAATCGCCTCGGACAATAGATGCACAACAGAGTCCTTGTCGCTAGGGAAGGACCGAAGGTGCAGCTGAGGCACACCGGGACAGCACGCTTCGCTGCTTCGTTGATGCGCACCTCCTCCAGCCGATCTCCTGCTTTCGGCTCTCGATCTCTTCGATGTATCTGGCCGGGTCGTTGATTCCCACCTCCTCCAGCGCTCCTTGCCTACCACGATCTCTAGGGCGTCCCGTCGAGGAGCAGATCGGGGAGACGACCACGCTCTGGAATCACTCAGCGCCCCGACCCCGCTCCTCGAGTCGTCCTATGCCGCCCAGACCACCTCGACCTACATCCCCTTCGTCTCCCTCGCCCGATCTACTGCTCCGCGGTCGTGGAGCATTATTATGAGCGAGCATCACAGGCGGCGGCTGCTGCCGCGACCTTCTCCATTAACAGGTTCTGCCCACTCCACTGCCTCCAGTTCGCCCCCTTTTGCACTGAACACACTAAAATGACTTTTGCACTGAACACACTGAAATATCTCGTTAACTCCATCCTTTGATCTTCAAGGAGAGTGAGGCACAAATATGGATCACCTAGCAGGCTAGCACAGAGCCGCATATTACACCCGGTTACAATTCTTTGCTGAATAAAAAGTTGGTCAGACTTTTCCATACAATTCACTCCAAGGTGCATGTAGTTCTACAACTGTGTCGGCAACTGGACATCACTTTTACATGCCTTGCAAGATGAAGTGATTGAGCTGCGACTGGTTACTAGAGGTACAGATGTATAATAGTGAAGAGGTAAACCGTAATTGTTTCATTCTATTCTATATTATAATCTTATCATGCACACTTAGATTATTGGATTGCAGATATACTAGATTAGTTAAACTTGGCATGGAGACTGACTTGTTTTTGTTCCGATGAATGCACTACTCAGATTGTGAGATATTTGTTACATGGGTTGTTCTACTGGCATGTTTGATTGCAAAGGCCTTGACCCGTTAGTACTTAATTAATTTATAGGTTTTGTCTGCAATGTTCTAATTATAAGAAGAGAACTGGCTTACCTGATCAATAGTTTATTTATTTCAAATATATGTGCAGATAAGTATGTATTCATCTGTTTCTTGGCAGAATTTGGAGCTAATTATTTTATGCTTTTAGATCATGAGGGAGTCAATGCTACCTGATTCCATTACATTTTGATTTACACGTTGTTTAATGTTTTTTCTATTCAGAAGGTAATACAATACAAAGGAGGGAAATCAAGGAATCAACACCGCTAGACATGGCTGCTGGAGAGTTATGTTGTAGCAGTATGTGAAATTATTGTCTTTTGTTTCTTTTCTTCTTCCCCTCTCTAATCTATACTATTATTTTGCTTACGGTGGTTTCATCGCACGCCCAGGTTTTTGTATGCCGTCGATCGTTTGCAAAAAATAGTAGCGACAGTCACTTATGATCTGAAAAGAACTCCAATCAAACTGCTACGTAGCGCGTAATCAAACATGATCGGAAACGATTTGGTTTCCTTAATTGACGTCAATATATAGTAGGCCAAAGGACGAGAAAAAACAGAATTGAGCAGCACGGTAGCCAGCTCCATTGTGATATTAAATATCACAATGGGATTATAATGACTATGTAGGTTGCATTTACCGTGGTGCTTCTTTTGAGTTAGAGAATATTACAATTAATTTAATTGGAGCTGTGGCAATGGCCCATACTTAAATTGCCTTTTATGATCCTAGGCGTTCTGGTAGTAGCAATGGAGAATATTTTATGCTTTAAATACATAGATTTTTCTGGCAGACTGGTTACAATAAATTTAACTTCAATAGCATTCTGGTTTTCAACTATAATACTTTTGGCTTAGAATTACCCTGCATTTATGTGAAATAACCGAATTTTCCTTTGTTTGTAGTTTCTTATGCACTTAGATACACTATGATTTAACTAGAAGAACTCCCAGTTAGGGCACAAATAGGTCCTTCAACGAGGAGTATCTCAGTTAGGGCACAGATAGTCATCTTAGGTGTGGGGATAGAGAAATTAGAGACCGAAATGAGAGGAAGATAGTCCCTATTGGTGAACAATGGTCAATAGAATGAGAGGAGACGGGTTTAAGACAATCTTTTTCCATGTGTCGAGGCATGTGTACATGACAATCCCCTCACCTTCTTCCATCTTCTCTCTATTACATACTGTTATGTTTCTAACTCTATTTAATTTCTCTGTTGTACAATGCAGGTGTTACGGCGTTTTGACTATGGGTGGATGAGCGTAGATAGGGAGGGGTGGATGGACCTCACTCTTCAGGACTCAGCCATTAGGCTGTTGATGCGAGCCTCTGCCACCAGCCTTCAAGACTACAATGTTCCTATCAATTGTGTTACTCCACTTACCAAGGTGAGGAGCAATTCCATGTTCTTCTTATTTCTTGTGTGATTGATCTGAGATTTTTTTATGTATTGCAGTTAAATCATTAAAAATACATGGTTCTGCTCAAACTGAATGAGAGTAAGTGAAAAATATAAACTTGTATCATTCACCTGATTGGTGTCCATTGATGTGAGCACCGATACACCTAGCATTTTTAGTTGCTTTTTTTTGTCTAAGATCATAACAGTACCAGTCCTGGTCGTTGTGCGTAGAGTTCAAAATTTATAGAAGGCTCCACCATGACAGGGGTAAGTATATATTTTACATCACGGTTCTTCTTTTTTCATCTTATAATTTTTCTGCATGAATCAAAAATTTGCAGCAACTCATCTTGACAAGTAAAACATATCAGAATTGTTGAAAGAACTCTGTGGTGAGCAAACATTCCAATATCTGGGTAAAATGTATAAACGAAATGTTGGCATAATCGTGGATAGAGTTCTAATTACAGTTCTTTTCTGAAATGAATTTAAGGTCTTTTAATGAAATGCTTTCATGAATGTCTTTCTCCACATATAATTTCTGGTAGGCTTAACATGAGGAGCTTGCTACCAAGCATGGGTCACTGAGGATGACATGCATGTCATCGACGGGCCGGAGCGGGAGGACACTATTGGTGTTTGTCTCAAGGGATGTGGCCAGGAGGTAGCTGCTCACCTGTGAGCTAGCCAAGGCCGTTGCTGCAGCGACCACATTGACCACGTCACCGCTGCCGACTGGTTGGGGATGGATTAACAGTGATTTATTCCTTACTGAATAGCAAGCATTACTTTGTCAACTTGTGGTAGAGCACTAGATAAATAGAGTTAGATAACTAAATGTTGGATAAACAAAGAGAAAGTGTCCCTGACATCTGCAGAAAACGGATTTCTATATTCCTCAACCTAAAATTAATAGTCAGTCTTAGTTATGTATGGATACAACTATGTTTCTCCGAACCAAGTCTATGTACATGTTTCTCTAAATGAATAATCTTGACTAGAAAAATTACCCATGCGTTGCTAGGGAGTAATAGAAGGACACATCCAGATATTTGCCAAATATCTCTATTTCATGAGTTAAACCACCATCTATGCCTATCTTTCCCTTATTCCCGTCCGTCTCTTAGTCTGGTGCCTGCTATCTTAATTGGTATATACTCCTCCCTTTTAATATTAGTTGTCAATGATTTAGTACAAAGTTGAACCTTAGGCGTGTTTCGTCAGAATCTCTTACCTTCTTTAAGCTGAGTGAGGTCAAAGATTTACTTCGATATATACTCTGTCTTCATGTCACAGGGGAGAAAAAAGAGAAGCAAACATATTGAAAGTGGACACGGTGAAGTGATCTGCTCCGAGCATAGTCGAGCTGTTGTTGGAGATTGTTGTTGTATACCAAGCGAGCCAAGGTCTTGAAGAGAAGAAATAAATTTGTAGCTTGCATACGTTCCCGGTTTGGCGCACGGGATGGAGCAGGGGCCAGGGGTTCGGCTGTTTGGGTTTACCTGGTCTTGCCGCGCCAGTCTGATCGACACGCCACCCTTTCTTGCCTTGCCTGACTGATCATTAGATTATAAGATCTTAATCTGGTGATACAGAGACGGTTTGTAAATATTGCAACAGGAAACACCGAAATTTAACCCTTTTTCACTCATAGGTGGCCTTGGATGTACTGTGGCATTCGGTGAAAGGGCAGAACCATCCAAAAAATGAAACCCGTAAGAAATATTTCGTACTTTATTATTAAGTATAGAAAAGTAATTTCATCATAAATTGTCCGAAGAGCATAAGTTACTCAATGGTTCTGTGATCCCGGTTAGGCAACAACAAGTGCCCTGTGATCCACAAAAATATCAGGTCCTCAAATATCCTCATTTCATAAAATTGGCAATCAAACTTGTTCCAGTTCAGTCTCGCACGGTTGACGGTGGACGGAGGATAGAATGTCACCTTTGTCAATTTTAGTTGGGCTTGGTCGTAGCAAGGAATACCGTGGTCGTATTTAACATAGATCATATCTATGAGTATATAATTTTCACACATTTTATTGATAAAAAATTAGAGAAGCCGTAGCAACGCACGGACACTCAACTAGTATATATATAAAGATCTTATAAATAATCAACAACACTTTCCTCGAAAATACTTGTGGAAACTTAGAATACCACTTAAAATAAAGATATTCATATGGTTTTTGAATAGAAAGGTTTTACTCAGTAAAGATAAGCTCATTAAAAGAAGATGTACAAGATATAAAAAATGTTGTTTTTCTGATTCATAGGAAACCATTCAGCATAATTTTTCTTTTATGTCCTTTTGCTCAACTTGTATGGTGTATTGTCTTTTTTACTTCCAATATTTCACCATCATACAATATTACCAATATATTTGAAAATTGGCTAAATGGTATTGACGAGATCACAAAGCCGAGAATACACCAGCTTTGTGTTGGTCTATTTAGAATAGTAGGAATAACATTATTTTTAACAAAGCTAGAGATATCAATTTTTGTACTTTATCTATACGGCTGTCCAACAATGGCGAGTGCTTCTGCCTATGAATCAGGAGGATCATATGGCTATTGGTGGCAACAGGCTGCTAATGATCGCTCAGTCTGGTTGGCAGTAATCTAGGAGATTAAATGATGTTTACCCTATGTCAGCTTATAATTTTTACTAGTATAAACTCATTACTCAGAGATGGTGTCTAGAGGCGGTTTAACTCTAAATTACAAACAACCGGCTCTGTTCATCAACCTCAGACGATCGAAATTTTGTGACCGCCTCTAGCTCTATCCTCAGAAGGTTTGGAATTGGTACCGTCTCCGGTACTACTTACTCCTCATCCATTCTTTAAAATAAAACGCCTCTAATTTTTACCTAAGAGGAACGATAATAGAGATAGTCTCCCTAGATCACTCACCGACAACCCGTCAGAAATAGTAATCGTCTCTAGGGGTCTACTGAGACGGATCATTATGATGTCCGTCTCGAAAACCGGCTTCGTGCATGTTATCGAGGTAGCATGCGCGTGTTATTAATGCAATTAGAAAGTAAAGATCATGCACTAGCCCACTACCCACACACGTCTACACCCACGTGTCCACTCGAGGACTACCAATGGTCCCGCGTATATAAACTCGTTCGGTCTTCGTCTTCCACGCGGTCGTGTCATTTTTCCTCAATCTGTCTAGTCACAAAACCCCAATCTGCATCTTCCGCACGCGCCAAAGCTCCTTCGCTAGCACCATTGTCCTTTCCTTAGTAGCGTCATGAAATGTACCCGTGGAGACAAGCGGAGGAGAAGCAAGTTGGAGACGCAACAACAGATGGCTCGGTCGTCGTCGAGCAGGCGGAGGCGGCTTCTTCGGGCACACACACCGCTCGTCGCCGCGTCGTCGATGTTTCGGGCTACATCCAGCCAGTCGCTGCCACTGTCGAGCAGCAGATGGCCGACAACGTCATAGTGCCAGCGGCAGATCTAGATGAGGGGCATGTGGTAGGCGAAGGCAACCCGGTTCTCATCGTCAACGACCTCATCCTCTACGAATAAATCCTCAAAGAAATCGCGGAGAATGACGAGTTTAAGGAGGAGGTCTTCGATGAGACATCCGAGGTACTAATTTGTTAGCTTCTCTAGTCGCAGCTGCAGATTTCACAGTTCATACGTAGGATTTGCTCAATCGTCTATAGATTCTTTAACTTTATCGTGCGTCTTCTTGATGTACGGAATATATATGATTCGAACGATCGATTGTTTTGGAGATTTAATTAGATCGCTCATCTGCCATCTAGTAAATTTACATTTGCTTAGCTTGTTGTTGTTCATACGGTTTTTCTTGTGTTGTAAATTTAATCGACCTGTAACATATTTGATTTTAGGGGTTTTAGAGATTGCTAACTGTTACTAGAGTGTTGATTTCGATACACAACATGCGTATATATTATATTTCTATTTCTTACTGAGACCAATAATTCAATTTTGCCCCAAAAAAGTGCAAGGGATGACACATATGGTGATGTCGGATTTTTTTAGGGATAAGTTAGTAAACCTGAGGCAATATGCACCAACAATATAAGTTGTGCAATTAGTACTTTGGTTCGCTAATTCCATCCACAAAAAAACTTATGAGGCCCGAGGTTTATTCTACATTCATATGAACAATGTTCTTTGAATTGTTTATACTAGTATGTATACACAACAAATTGTGATCATACATTGAATTGTTATTGCATTCATAGTGTATAAAAATAATATTTCAATTTCTCACTAGGGCCGATGATTTAAATTTGTCCCGAAAGATTGCAGTGATGACACATTTGTTGGTGTCGGGTTTTTTAGAAATAGGTTAGTGAACCCGAAGTAATATACACAAACAATATAGGTTGCGTTGTTGGTACTTTGGTTCGCTAACTCTATCTCTGAAACACTTATGAAGCTCCTAGATTTATTCTATATTCATATGAATTATGATCTTTGAATTGTTTCTTCTACTACGTACACACAACAAATTATGATCATATATACATTAAATTGTTATTGCATTGTGTATAAGAATTACATTTCAATTTTTCAGTAAGGTCGATGATTGAAATTTGCTCCAAAAGAGGGCAATGTACAAGAATAGTAGGTTGTGCAATTGGTACTTGGTTCGCTTATGACATCCCTGAAAAAACTTATGAGGCCATAGACTATTGCAAATGATACTTGATACTTGGTAATTGGTACTTGTCATTTTGTTTGGATACATGAAATGATAAGTACATAAACTATTGCTAAGATACATTCTATTTGATATCAATTTAATATTGTCTTACATATATTGTCAATTCTTGAGTTGTAACATAATTTAATCATATGTATGAGTTATAATAAGTTATGTTCTTAAAAATCAACAGGAGAATTTTGATGACGTTGGCTCTGACAAGTACTTTAAACATAATTTAATCATATGTATGAGTTATAATAAGTTATGTTCTTAAAAATCAATAGGAGAATTTTGATGACGTCGGCTCTGACAAGTACTTTAGGGATTGCAAGAGCCGCTATGTTCTGAGGTGGTTACGGTATGGGCAAATTTCTTTCCATCGTAAGGAGAAATTATTTTGCTCATTCAGTGGCAGAGCCATTGACAGGGACATCGACAACATGATCCAGCATACGGTGGAAGTTGGTAAAGGCCAAGGCCGAAAGTACCAGCCGAAGACCTTGGTATAGCACGTAGCCTATTGCAAAAAAATTCGAAAATATGTCAAGACTGACCTGTTTCCTCTCGAGTAGGCTGATGCTCCTGCTACTGCCCCTGCTAAAGCGGCTCCATGTCTCTGCTCCTGCTGTTTCTCCTTCTTATATTTTGTTTAAGTTAATTATTACATCTTTTTGCATGTAAGCTAAGACAATATCTATATCTATAGTGTCTGGTGTGATTGAACTATTATAAATACATACCTCGTTTATATATAAATCTAATCCTTTATATGGAGTATTTTTAATTTTCTAGTGTTCAATTATATTACTGATCATGGTCATGTACACTACCAAAAATTTCTAGTGCTCGATTATATTATAATTGTCAAGGGATACATGAAAAAAGAATTTAAATTAGCAGAAAATTAGTATTGAAATAACCAAACGATCTCACATCGGTATTAAACATTTGAATTAGTCAAATTTAAAACACTTGCACCTTATTGCTTTATAGTAAGCGCATGAGTCGGTCATACCTACCCAAGACACAAAATTTAGGTTGTATGCACGCAACAAAATAACCTATCCAAGATATATGTACTACGCCATATATTTTCTTTGATGTATGAACTTCATTTACTCTTAGAACTCAATTTCACTCTAGCAAGCATGTGTAAACACCTTTCTTTGCCTTTAAATCATGAATTATTATCAAAATTTATGATTAACAAAATCAGGAGTTCTGAATATATCCGAATTTCCGAATATTCACTCAGCGAGACTTCCTTCAAAGAATACATGAAAAAGGTTATATTGGTAAAAAATTCATAATTAAGTAACCAAATGATCTCATTTCATGATTAAACATTTGAATTAGTAAAATTCAAAACACTTGCACCTTATTGCTCTGTAGCAAGCGCATGAACACCAGGAGTCGTCATGCCTTTCAGGTTAAGATCCAAGGTTTATACTACGCCAATTATTTTCTCCAATTTATGAACCTCATTTAGTCTTAGAGGACTCAATTTCACTCTAGCAAGCATGTATACACACCTTTCTTCAGCTTTATATTATGAATAATTTTCAAATTTTAGGATAATCAAACGCCGAAGTTCTAAATATATCCAGAGTTCCAAATATTAGCTCTTTTAAAATTACTAGTCGTCTTAGCTAGGGAAGTACTTGGCATAAAATATATAAAATATTCGGAGAACAGATGTTTTTAGAGACGTTTTCCACTTGCAGCCGTCTGAGACTAGTACTTGGCGGCAAATATTTGGAAAAATATTTCAGATATGTGCCAGATTTTTTCTTCCCCGCATGCCCAGACCGCCCTCCACCGCCATCGCCCTCCACCATCGCCGAATCCGGTCCCCTGCCTCTCCTCCTAGATGCTTCTGGTTCCCTATAGTGCGAATGCTCTTTCTCGCCTCCAAGGACCCCTTCGTCATCCAGGTAGCTATGCGTGAAAAGCAAACCCCTAAACCCTAATGTAGAGCTTTAATTTAAGAATTTTGCCATGTAATTTGTCACTTTGCTTCTCGATTTTAAGGTTCATAGTTACCGTGCTGCAAAGACCCGACGACACCATCGGGAGAGCCTCTCCAGCCGGTCTGCATCTATCCGAACTCTTTTCCCCTTGTATAAATTTCAAAATCTATAATTCTTTATTGATTTCTCGTTGTCCGTTGCCCTTCTAGCAATAGAGATTTAATTGTCACTTCATTGGTCTGTATCTATTTTAATTGTCACTCCATTAGTCTGCTTGCATCTTGATTGTATTAAGATGCTCTCTGTATGTATCTATTTAATAGATGGAAACCTGCAGTGACGATGTAATAACACTCTCTAGCGACGACAATTTTCGCATTAGCTATGGTAGTTTTGAATTCCATTCATCAGATAAAGAGCCCATTGATATGCTTGAGTTTAGAGGTATCAAAATAATATCAAGATTGCAGTCATTTGTTTTGTATAAGTTTAGATGGTAGACATTAATATTCCACCGCATTAAAAATTATGTGTTGTTGCATCAGGGCCTCAACACAAGGAGGACACTGATTTTGGTAAGCAAAGCCTTCTTGAAAATGACATGTATCTGAAAAAAGTTCATGTAGACTTACTTTTAGACTAGTGTGAACCAGAATTTCCACCAAAAAATAAGTACTGTGTGTACAAACTGCCTTATTCATCTGTATGAAAAATAAGTGCAAGATGGTAAGATGATATATTCTTGATTATGTGATCAACAAGGATATCCTATGATATTTAAATACTTCTAGTAATCACAAGCATACTAATTCTTTAATTCTCTATACTTTCCTAGACATTTAGAGTTGGGTTCACAAGAAAATACCTAAAGAATCGCCTTGATGAACCTATTGATGTCCATGTTTGGCAAACGAAGATAAAAAAGCCAAAGATGGTTAGGATGAAGATGGGAGCTGGATCAAATGCAATCTTGATGACTGGATGAGAGAAGGTTGTGAGAAGCTTAAACTTAAAGTAGGATAGCATCGTTCTTTTTTGCTTTGATGAAAAATATAATGAAGAGGTATATATTCTGATTTAGCAACTTCCACCGGGCGGCCCCTTGTAAATACAATGCTAGTTTGTTAGAGAGTACTAATTATGTTAGCTGATTGATTTATGGCTTGTACTTTGTATATACTGCCATTACATGTAATGGCTAACTTTGTATGGATTTCTCCAACTATCTGGCTAATGTTAATACTCTTTTGACTGGCTTCTATAAGTTCTTAAGTTAATCTCTCTATCTGACTGCTGAATCATGATTATATGTCATGTTAGCTATGATTCGGTTCGAATTAGCATGTTACTATTTAAAATGGTTTACACACACCGGAGACGGTCACTTTAAAAATCTTCTTCGAGACGTCCTAGTTCTATAGACGGTCTTTGTTTTTGTTTGAATACGACTCAAGTCGCCTTATTATTGGAGACGGTATCTAGTATAGGCCATCTGAGGTTAAGGAGTTTTTGCAAGCGGTCAGCACTACTGTTCGTCTCGGCTCGTACATGTTAGAGGAGTTTTCCTTTTGGCATCGTCTAATGTCACGTATCTTAGATCCGCAAAGGAAAACCGACTGAGATTGTGTGCTCTTAGAGGCTATAAGCTTCAGCCGGAACGAGAAATTGGCTGAGACCTATGGGCAATAACCGACTTTAAGTAACGTGTTTGTACTAGTGTTTTTTTGGTACATTCAGTATCAACTTTAGGTGATTCACGGATTTTATCGTATACTCTTAAACTCGGTAATACATAAAACTGTGTGCATCGATTATGCACATGCCAGGGTATTTCTCCCCATTTTGAAAAAAACTAAAAGATTATTGGAAGCAGCACACCAATAAAATATATGGGTATTTCTTGAAAAGAAGACGCTAGGAGCGACCTCGTTCTCTTTTGAGATGCTAATTTAGGTAATAAAGCATGCATGAGACCGAACTAAGCATTCGCAATCACGAGCCATCTTCCCAGAGATAGCAACGGGTAACCAATACATGTGTACCCGGTGTGTAAAAACTCATTAGAATGACGGTACGGGACAAAAATTATACCATCCAAAATTTGACAAGTATGATCTTTATAATATTTTAGCATATTTAATTTTTCCTCCTAATCACACATTCATATAGTTATCCAAACCAAACGCTTCTGAGTCTCACAATTCTTGTTAGGTTTGTTCGGATCCGCCACTAGTTAGGATCGCTTCACTTTTGATTTGACTACTGCAATCCATATTCTGTTTACATGATAATATCCCGATGTGTTGTTATTTATGTGGAAGTCCTATTACTTATGAAATGTGATGTTGTCTATAATATGTTGTTGTCATAAGTATGAGTTGATATTTATAATGTAATGTTGTTTGTAAATTATGGTTACATGTCGTTGTTGACGACTATTATTTGCTTAATGTGATACCTATTTTACCCTATAGAGGGACAGGTATGGAAAAATTTATTCCCGTTGACGGGTATGGGTACGAGTGACATGTGAGATCAAAGAGGTCGAGTATGTGTATTGGGTAGATCCTCTTGTACCATACCCTACATGTGTCATCCCTAGCTCCCAAGCGGATATTGGGCGTGCTGGACAAAAAATGTGCCCAACCGCGGCCCTCCAACGTGTTGCGCCCGACGCGCCCTAATAAACTGCCAGATGCTCCCAAACCACTCCCGTCCCAAGGGAACCTTGCGAGCACGCCGGACACAAGGAGCTGCTGATACAATGCCGGCTACTGACAGGAGGGCCAACCTTGTCATTGGCACAACACTTGTTAGCCTAATTTATAGTCGTCATCAACTATCGATCATCTTTTAGTAATGGTTGCGTCGGTTCCCCAGGCGGCACAGGGAAGCGTCTCGTCATCTTTGTGGCGTATGTACACATGAACAAGGGAACATGAGCAACGTTAATGCATGCTACTGAAGGGTTTCGCAGCATAGTAAATCAAAAAATTCTACGGATGCGAACGGGAAAGCCAAGATCTAATCTAGGAGATGCAAACAACGAGGGGAAATAAATGAGATCTTCATACCCTTAAAGATTCGCACAGTGGAACGTTCGACGGAACGTGGGTGATGTAGTCGTACTCGCTTCTCCTCCTCGCTATCCGATCCGATCTAACACCCGCAAGTGGCGATGCCTTCGAGAGATGCACACGTGCGGCACCTCGACGTCTCCTCCTTCCTCGGTCCAGCAAGTGGGGTGGAGAGATGGATTGGATCTACAACGCGACGGTGCGGTGCAAGCGGTGGAGAGTTTCTGCAGCAGGGCTTCGCCTACACGCAGTCGGGAGGGAGAGAGAGAGGAGGGCAGCAGGGCGGCTAGGGCTTGAGGAGGAGGTGCGGGAGGGTGCGCCCCCAGCCCTCTTTATATAGAGGGGTGGGCGGCTGGCCCTTGCCCCTCCCCCAAGCCCTAGGGCCGGCGGCCAAGGAGGGAGGAGTGGGGGGCAAGTTCCCCCCCCCTCCTTCTAGAAGCTTCCCTAGGGTTTTGCCCTAGGCTTGGCCGGCTGGGCCCTATGGGGCTTGTGCCCTTGGCCCAATGCGCCCAGGGCACTCCCTCATAGGCCCATGCCCCCTCCCGGCAGGTGGGGCCACGTTGGTCCCCATCCGGAAGGTTCTAGAAGCTTCTGGTACAATACCGATTAACCCGAAACAATTCCGAACTCCAAAAACTGCATTGCCTTATATGAATCTTATTCTCCGGACCATTCCGGAACCTCTCGTGATGTCCCGGATCCCATCCGAGACTCCGAACAAAAACTCATAAACCAATTATCCAATCTATCCTAGCGTCGAGACACGTTAAGTGTGTGACCCTTCGGGTTCGAGAATATGCAGACATGATCTTATATCAATAATCAACAGCGGGGTCTGGAAACCCATATTGACTCCCACACATTCATCGATGATCATATCGGATGAATCACGATGCTAGGATCCAATCAATCCCATATATATATTCCCTTCGTCGCGCGATATTTTACTTGCCCGAGATTTGATCGTCGGTACCGTTATACCTAGTTCAATCTCGTTCACAGCAAGTACTTTACTCGTTCCGTAATCCGATATCACTTTGTGATTAACTCCTTAACCACATGCTTGCAAGCGGTGTTGATGTCGATTACCGAGTGGGGCCGAAGTATATCTCTCCGATTTGGGAGGGACAAATCCCATCTCGATACATATAACCCAACAGGTACTTTCCGATCACCTGAGAGACACCTTTATGATCACCGTCTCATAGGATGACGTTTGATGACCTCAAAGCTTTCTTCCGATACCAGGGAGTTGTATTATCTCATGGTCTAAGGAATACAATATTTGACATAAGAAAAGCTTCGCAAAGATGAACACAATGACACGATCTAATTGCTCCACTTAGTTTGGGTCTGTCCATCATATCAATCTTCCAATGGTATGATCTCATTATTAATTGACAACTCATGTCTATGGTTAGGAAAGCTTAACCATCATTAATCAATGAGCTAGTCCATAGAGGCATACTAGGGACACGGTGTTGTTCACAAACCACACAAGTATTAAAGTTTCCGCTTAATACAATTCTAGCATGGAATATAAACTTTATCATGAACAAGAATTATAATAATAACATCTTTATTATTGCCTCTAGGGCATAATTACAACAGTCTCCCACTTGCATAGAGTCAATAATCTAGTTTACATCTGGCAACAATCTAACACCCATGGCACTAAGGTGCTGATCATGTTTTGCACGTGGAAGAGGTTTAGTCAATGGATCTGCGACATTCAGATCTGTATGTACTTTGATAATCTTCAGATCTCCATCTGCTATATAATCTCGGATTATATGGAACTTGCGGTTGATATGCTTGGTCTTTGGATGATATCTTAGTTCCTTAGCTAGTGCTATGGCGCCAGTGTTGTCACACAATATCTCCAGTGGGTCCAAGACACTTGGAACCACGCCAAGCTCAGTGATGAAGTTCCTGATCCAAACTCCTTCACTTGACGCTTCTGCAGCAGCCATGTATTCCGCTTCTACTGTAGATCCCGTGATCACGCTTTGCTTGCAGCTTCTCCAGCTCACAACTCCTCCATTCAAAATATAAACGTATCCTGTCTGAGATTTAGAATCATCCTTGTCAGTGTCGAAACTAGCATCGACGTAACCTTTTACGACGAGCTGTTCATCACCTCCATAGACTAAGAACATTTCTTTAGTCCTATTTAGGTACTTTAGGATGTTCTTCACGGCTGTCCAGTGTTCCACTCCTGGATCACTTTGGTATCTGCTCGTCAAACTAAGAGCATTGGACACATCCGGTCTAGTACACAGCATGGCATACATGATAGAACCTATGGCCGAGGCATAAGGCACTTTGCTCATAGCTTCTCTATCATTTACCGTAGCTGGACACTGAGCCCTGCTCAACATCTTACCTGACAACATAGGAACTGAACCTTTCTTTGCCTTATCCATTCTGAACCTTTTCAGAACTTTGTCTAGGTATGTACTCTGGCTTAAAGCTATCAGGCGTCTTTGTCTATCTCTATAGATTTTGATGCCCAATATATAAGCAGCTTCCCCTAGGTCTTTCATTGAAAAACATTTGTTCAAATAACTCTTCACATCGTTAAGCATGTTAATGCCATTTCCAATAATCAATATGTCATCCACATATAGTACCAGAAATGTCACTGAGCTCCCACTCACTTTCTTGTAGATACAAGCTTTGTAGCAATTTGGAAAAAATCCAAAGCTCTTGATCACTTGATCAAAACGAAGGTTCCAACTCCGAGATGCTTGCTTCAGTCCATAAATGGAACGCTGAAGTTTGCACACTTTATCAGCATCCTTAGGATCGATAAAACCTTCGGGTTGCATCATATACAACTCTTCATCAATGTTGCCATTGAGGAACGCAGTCTTGACATCCATCTGCCATATTTCATAATCATGAAACGCAGCAATTGCTAATAAAATCTGAATGGACTTAAACATCGCTACGGGAGAGAAAGTCTCATCGTAGTCAACACCTTGAACTTATCGAAAACCTTTCGTGACCAAGTCGTGCTTTATAGACAGCAACATTACCATCTGCGTCCGTCTTCTTCTTGAAAATCCATTTGCACTCAACGGCCTTTCGGTCTCTAGGAGGGTCCACCAAAGTCCATACTTGGTTTTCGCTCATGGATCCCAATTCGGATTTCATGGCCTCTAGCCATTTCTCAGAGTCTGGGCTCATCATTGCTTCCTCATAGTTCGCAGGTTCACTGTTGTCTACTAACAAGACAGTTAAGACAGGGTTGCCGTACCACTCAGGAGGGGCACGCGACCTTGTCGACCTGCGACGTTCAGTAGTAGCATCGTCCGAAGCTTCATGATCCTTGTCATTAGCTTCCTCTATTGTTGGTGCAGACGACACTGGAACAATTTCAGGTGCTGCGCTACTCTCCAACTCAAGAGAAGGTTCAGTAACCTCGTCTAGCTCTACTTTCCTCCCACTCACTTCTTTCGAGAGAAACTCCTTCTCAAGAAAGGATTCGTTCTTTGCGACAAACACTTTGCCTTCGGTTCTGTGATAGAAGGTATACCCAATAGTTTCCTTAGGGTATCCTATGAAGGCGCATTTCTCCGCTTTGGGTTCGAGCTTGTCCAGCATCAACTTCTTGACGTAAGCTTTGCATCCCCAAACTTTAAGAAACGACAACTTAGGTTTAGCACCAAACCACAGTTCATACGGTGTCGTCTCAACGGATTTAGATGGTGCCCTATTTAAAGTGAATGCAGCGGTTTCTAATGCATAACCCCAAAATGATAACGGCAAATCAGTAAGAGACATCATTGATCGGACCATGTCTAATAGAGTTCGATTCCGGCGTTCAGACACACCATTGCGTTGTGGTGTTCCGGGTGGCGTGAGTTGCGAAACGATTCCGCTTGCTTTAAGATGCGTAAGAAAATCATAACTCAAATATTCACCTCCACGATCGGATCGTAGAAACTTAATCTTTCTGTTACGATGGTTTTCCACTTCATTCTGAAATTCTTTGAACTTTTCAAATGTTTCAGATTTATGTTTCATTAAATAGATATACCCATATCTACTTAAGTCATCGGTAAAAGTGAGAAAGTAGCGATATCCACCGCGCGTCGAAACACCCATCGGTCCGCATACATCGGTATGTATGATTTCTAATAAGTCTATTGCTCGCTCCATCATTCCGGAGAACGGGATTTTGATCATCTTGCCCATGAGGCATGGTTCGCATGTGTCAAATGATTCAAAATCAAGAGACTCCAAAAGTTCATCAGAATGGAGTTTCTTCATGCGTTTTACACCAATATGACCTAGACGGCAGTGCCACAATAAGTGGTATTATCACTATCTACCTTGCATCTCTTAGCCTCAATGTTATGGATGTGTGTTTCATCCCTTTCGAGATTCAGAAGAAATAAACCATTCACAGCAGGTGCATGACCATAAAAGATGTTACTCATATAAATAGAACAAACATTATTCTCAGATTTAAATGAATAACCGTCTTGCAATAAACACGATCCAGATATGATGTTCATGCTCAACGCAGGCACATAATAACACTTATTGAGGTTTAAAACTAATCCCGAAGGTAAAACTAAGGAGAGCGTGCCGATGGCCATCACATCAACTCTTGATCCGTTGCCAACGCGCATCATCACCTCATCCCTCGCAAGCCGCCGTCTATTCCGTAGCTCCTGTTTCGAGTTACAAATATTAGCAACTGAACCAGTATCAAATACCCAGGCACTACAACGAGGGCTAGTAAGGAAAACATCAATAACATGTATATCAAATATACCTTTGATGGTGCCAGCCTTCTTGTCCGCTAAGTACTTCGGACAGTTGCGCTTCCAGTGACCCTTGTCCTTGCAATAGAAGCACTCAGTGTCCGGCTTAGGTCCAGACTTGAGCTTCTTCTCAGCAGGGGCAACACGCTTGCCGCCGCCTTTCTTGAAGGGCTCCTTTGCACCCTTACCTTTCTTAAAGTTGAGGGGCTTGTTGACCATCAACACATGATTATCCTTTTTGATGTCCACTTTCGTAGCTTTCAGCTTAGCGAAGAGCTCGGTGATCGTATCGGTGGAACCAATCTGATTATGAGTCACTACAAAACTTTTGTAGCTGGGAGGGAGTGATTGCAGAACCCTGTCAATCTTGAGCTCCTCTGGAATCTTGCAGTCCAGTTTCTCAAGACGTTGAATGTAGTCCGACATATTTATGGCGTGCTCACTAACGGAACTCCCTCCATCTTGCAGTTAAAGAATTTCTCAGAGATCTCATATCTCTCAGAACGGGCCTGAGTTTGAAACATAGTTTTCATTTTCAGCTCCTCAAGAATCTCAAAGGGCCCGGGATAATCTTCAAAACGATTTTGAAGGTCCGATTCCATAGCAAACAACATGGTGCTCTTAATCACACCATAATCATTTTTGCACGACTGATAAACAACTTTCTCATCAGCCGGCGCATCTACAGCAGGGGCGTCACCTAACGCATCCTCAAGGACATAGTCCTTTTGTTCGCCAGCGAGAATGATTCTCAGATTGCGGGTGTTTCTAAGCTTTTCTTTCTCAGCAAAAACGTTGAAGGTGAAGTTGGACTTAGCCATTTGATCTACAATATTTGCAAGTACAAATTAGACTATGTTCATGATAACTAGTTCAACTTAATCAAATTACTAGATGAACTCCCACTAAATTCAACATCCCTCAAGTTGTTTAGTGAACATGATCCAAATGCACCACACCTAATCCGATCTTCACGAGAAGAGATGTGGTTTCAATGGTGGACAACAAAGTGTCGATCATATCATTCATATGACTCATGCTTAACCTTTCGGTTCATGTGTTCCAAGGCCATGACTGTACGTGCTAGGCTCGTCAAGTCAAACCCAAGTATTTCCGCGTGTGCAAAACTGGCTTGCACCCGTTGTATGTGAATATAGAGTTTATAACACCCGATCATCACGTGATGCTTGAACACGACGAACTTTCGCAACGGTGCATACATGGGGAGAACATAGTTTTATCTTGATTTTTAAGTGAGGAATCATCTTATAATGCTACCGTCGCGATCTAAGCATAATAAGATACACAAAAGGATAAACATCACATGCATATAACTTTATGTGACATGGTATAGCCAATCTTCGCGCAATGATCTTCATCTTGTGCGTGTCGGCATGATCTCCATCACTCCACCATGATTGCCTCCACCACGTAAAGCTATTACATGGCGTATAAGAAGTTGACACACAGGTCATACACAATTATTAAGACAACCATATGGCTCCTGCCGGTTGTGTACTCATCGACATGCAAGTCGTGAAACATTACAAAACATGATCATTGCATACAACATACACATCACATCTTGGGCCATACCATATCAAAGAAAACACTCCCTGCAAAAACAAGTTAGACGCCTCTACTTTGTTGTTGCATGTTTTATGTGGCTTATGGGAATAGCAAGCTAAGAACGATTCTTACCTACGAAAAGCCACAACGGTGATATTATGGTTGCCAAACTCCGGTGTAAATCCCATGACAACTATAGTGAGAGAAGCTGGCATCCACCAGCCGCATGTGTGAAACAAGCCACACGTCAAGTGCGGAGCCGGTCTCGCGAACGAGGTCGCGTAAGGTTGGCCTGGACCGCTTCGATCTCACTATCCCGCGTCATAAGAAGTACACAAACAAGAGACTTGCAACAGAAAACATCAACGCCCGCAACAACCATGTTGCGTTCTACTCGTGAAACACATCTACGCATAGATCTAGCTCTGATACCACTAAAGGGTTTCGCAGCATAGTAAATCAAAAAATTTCCTACGGATGCGAACGGAAAGCCAAGATCTAATCTAGGAGATGCAAACAACGAGGGGGAATAGATGAGATCTTCATACCCTTGAAGATTCGCACGGCGGAACGTTCGACGAAACGTGGGTGATATAGTCGTACTCGCTTCTCCTCCTCGCGATCCGATCCGATCTAACACCGCAAGTGGCGATGCCTCCGAGAGATCCACACGTGCGACACCTCGACGTCTCCTCCTTCCTCGGTCCAGCAAGTGGGGTGGAGAGATGGATTGGATCTACAAAGCGACGGCGTGGTGCAAGCGGTGGAGAGTTTCTGCAGCAGGGCTTCGCCTACACGCAGTCGGGAGGGAGAGAGAGAGGAGGGCAGCAGGGCGGCTAGGGCTTGAGGAGGAGGTGCGGGAGGGTGCGCCCCCAGCCCTCTTTATATAGAGGGGTGGGCGGCTGGCCCTTGCCCCTCCCCCAAGCCCTAGGGCCGGCGGCCAAGGAGGGAGGAGTGGGGGGCAAGTTCCCCCCCCTCCTTCTAGAAGCTTCCCTAGGGTTTTGCCCTAGGCTTGGCCGGCTGGGCCCTATGGGGCTTGTGCCCTTGGCCCAATGCGACCAGGGCACTCCCTCATAGGCCCATGCCCCCTCCCGGCAGGTGGGGCCACGTTGGTCCCCCTCCGGAAGGTTCTAGAAGCTTCTGGTACAATACCGATTAACCCGAAACAATTCCGAACTCCAAAAACTGCATTGCCTTATATGAATCTTATTCTCCGGACCATTCCGGAACCTCTCGTGATGTCCCGAATCCCATCCGAGACTCCGAACAAAAACTCATAAACCAATTATCCAATCTATCCTAGCGTCGAGACACATTAAGTGTGTGACCCTTCGGGTTCGAGAATATGCAGACATGATCTTATATCAATAATCAACAGCGGGGTCTGGAAACCCATATTGACTCCCACACATTCATCGATGATCATATCAGATGAACCACGATGCCAGGATTCAATCAATCCCATATATATATTCCCTTCGTCTCGCGATATTTTACTTGTCCGAGATTTGATCGTCGGTACCGTCATACCTAGTTCAGTCTCGTTCACAACAAGTACTTTACTCGTTCCGTAATCCGATATCACTTTGTGATTAACTCCTTAACCACATGCTTGCAAGCGGTGTTGATATCGATTACCGAGTGGGCCCGAAGTATATCTCTCCGACTTGGGAGGGACAAATCCCATCTCGATACATACAACCCAATAGGTACTTTCTGATCACCTGAGAGACACCTTTATGATCACCCTCTCATAGGATGACGTTTGATGACCTCAAAGCTTTCTTCCGATACCAGGGAGTTGTAAGAAAAGCTTCGCAAAGATGAACACGATGACACGATCTAATTGCTCCGCTTAGTTTGGGTATGTCCATCATATCATTCTCCCAATGATATGATCTCATTATTAATCGACAACTCATGTCTATGGTTAGGAAACCTTAACCATCATTAATCAATGAGCTAGTCCATAGAGGCATGCTAGGGACACAGTGTTGTTCATAAACCACACAAGTATTAAAGTTTCCGCTTAATACAATTCTAGCATGGAATATAAACTTTATCATGAACAAGAATTATAATAATATCTTTATTATTGCCTCTAGGGCATAATTCCAACACGCGCATGCTGTACGAGGCGGGGTACATGGCGCCGCCGGACACGCGGATGCCTCCGGGGTGGACGCTGAGCGCCGGCGGCATCCCAATCCCGCCGGGGCCGACGCCGGAGGAGCTGTCGTACGATGTACAAGAGTACATCACCGGCATGGACAACCCCGCCGAAGCGGTGAGCGCCGACGACCTCGTCTACTGGGGGAACTTCTTCGAGGAGCGGCGCCAACAGGAGCTCGCCCGCCACGAGGGGCCGTCGAACGAGTCCCCGCCGGCGCGCAAAAACTCGACGGGGCGCCGGTGTTGGTGGAGCGCACCAGGGCGGACACTCGCCGCCGTGCTGGAGCACATCAACCGCGGGAACACTCCGCGGCTTGGCTTCCCGCGCAACCCGACGCCGGCGGCCAGGACGGGTCGGCGTGCACCGGCGAACTGGGCGCCGAGGAGGATGGCGAGCATGAGCTCGTCCTCCTCCGCTTCGGCGTCCCACTCTTCCGGCAGCGCGCCAATTTGCATGTCGGCGGCCGTGAAGCGCGAAGCTGTCTCGCCGACGCGCTCACCGCCGCGGACACGCGCGCGCGGTATCGTCATCGACGAGCCGTCTGCGCCTACGCCGCCAACAGGCCACCTGCGCCTACGCCGCCCCAAGACAGAAGGCTCGGCGTCGGCCGAGGACGCCGCCTTGAAGATGACGCTGGAGCAGTCGCTCCGCGAAGCGCCGCCGCTTACGCCGGCGCTGCCGCTGGTCGAGCCCTCCTCGTCGGACATCCTGGAATGCTCCAGGAGGGACTGGGAGAAGGCGGAGCATCAGCGCATCCTCGGCCTGTAGCAGCAGGCCGAGGAGCAGGCCGCACGGTGTCGGGCGCTGTCTGGGCATGAGCTCGCCTACCAAGGCGCCCCGCTCTACGTCCTGGACGACGACAACAAGGACGCAGGCCCGTCCTACCAGCCATGGAGGTACGGCGACCCTGGCCAGGGCAGCTCCCGCCAGAATAAGCCGCCGAGCGACGACGATGACGACGGCGGCCAGACCGACCCGGACTACACGTCGTTCTACGACAACTTCGGCATGTAGGACGGCAAAGGCACCGGCGACGGCCTTTTTAAGTTTATTTATGTACTAGTTTCGTTTAAATTTGATGTAATCCGACAATATTTCGTCCAACTTAATGAAAATCGCCTAAATTTGATGAATTTTAGCCGAACTTGGGGACTCGGCCTGGGTACGCGGGTGGGAAAATGGGCGTACACAGACCGAAAACAAGTTCAGTTTCACCCTGGGTTCGGCCAACCGAGTGGAGATGCTCTAAATCATTTAAAAAAATTGGCAGGGTAAAACTGAAACAGAGACTTGACGCCTTATGTTACTGCTGTACTGAAACAGAGTACTCTGTTGTCTCTTGTTTTCTGTCCCGAACTGGGCTTTAGGTGGGCTCAAACGTTCCTGTGGGCTGTGCTGCTTTGCTAGAGAGTTAGAGATGACAGCAGCCCTTGGATAAGGAATGCACGGCATCCGGGGTAAGTTAGCCTCTGACTTGCCTTCTGTACAGGGTACAGGTTAGAGAACCTCTGCCCCTAGCTTAATCTCAAAGTAACAAGAAACATCTCCGGCAAAAAACAACATCTGGGGAAATTAAACTAGCTCCATAAGAACAAGCACTGTTTTAAATAGAATTAAGTCGTACGAATCAGATACTCGTCAATTACATGGCATCTACAATGGTGTTGAAAGCTTAATGAAGACTAGAATGTGATTAGGCACGGCCAAACTAACAAACTATGGCAACATACCATTATTGGTCCACTGCTGAGATGCTGACAGTACTAGCACAGTTGCATTCTCAAATCGATTCTGTTGGACCTCACTTTCAGAAGTACCCAACGCCCTTCACGTCCCCTATCTTGGGACCATTGCCATCGTTACCAAGAAACAGAAGCCGACCTGTTCATAAGAAGCAGGTCATCATATTCAACAAAACTTTAAAATCAATGTGAAGTTGAACATAGCTTCAAACGCCATGTAACTTTAATTTGTATGTGAAAACTTAGCATAAAAAAAGTACATACAGAAAAATAGTTTATCAATGTGACTACAGGAACACAAGGACATCATTAATAAGACCATTGGTAGTACAAAAACTCTGCCATGAACCAAAATTTGTAAATGGGAGGGGGGGGGATACTAAAGCCGGTTATGATACAGCTGTATGCTCAGTGACAGAGCTAAATGGTGTTCTGATGATTTTTGATAGTAGATGCAGAGTTCTTCTAAATAAAATGAATAAGTTGTCACATGGGTGAATACTTGGAATTATGCAGTACTAGCAATTTAGCATAGGCGAGAGCCTAACCCCAAAACTGTAAGGAAATACAGAAGCGGAAGGTAAGATTAGCATGGAAAATTACAAACAACACAGTTCTGTGATTTTAAAATAAAATCCATATCTCTTAGTGAAGATTTGATGTTTTGATTGCCAGGAAACAACTTACAGTCTAGTCTTTTATGTTAAACGTGAAATGTGATAAAGAGAAAATGTAGAAGATGCAGATTCAAACTCCTACACAATTTACAAGTGCTTATGTAGGTGGTCTTTCAGAGAACAATCTAAACTACTGAAAACATTGAACATGTAGAATACAGTTCGCCACTTCACAAGTCCATTTGAAACATTGGGTAGTACTACAGGGTTCAAGGATGAGATGCCCGATGAACTGAAGATGGCTGCTATATAGGTTAGTGGCAGAGCAGCTATAGACTACCCTACTTCTGCAAATGTGAATCAGCTTGAAGATTATACCAAATCTAGATAGTGATTGATTGTGAAGTACACAATGGTGGAATCCATAAGAGCCTTTTTATTACATTTTATTGCATTCATTTACCAGGTTTCACAAGTGTCTTTGGCATGTTTTTTCTTCAGTACAGCATGGTGTGTGGTTACACTAACATAGGCTGAGAGCACAAGTCTACTGGTTCAGAACAATGAAGGAAATGGAACTCCACAGCTAGCTGTTATCCTGAATAACTGAACAATGATCATTCAAACCCCTGTAATATTTAACAACTTCTCCTCTGTAAAAATTAAAAACTGGAAGTTTGGCATGTAAAATCTCACAAAACTTAAGGTTTTTAAAAGAAGGCTGGTAAAAAAACAGATGTATGAACAATAAAGAAGAGGAATATATGAATGAAATACTGCATCTAATAGTGAGAGTGTCATACAAGCATACCATTTCCACGCAAGGCTATTTCTCTTATGCGTCTAACCAGCCCAGTAATAGGATCAGAGAAGACCTTTGTCTCAATATTTCCTTCCAAATAGATAATAGACCTGAAATGTCACAATTGATGCAGATTTTAAAGGTATTACTGAAGTCAATCAACAAAAGCAGGCAGAAACACAAAGGCAACAACATAAAGCTTAAACAAAACCGACCAATTCTTCACTTGACCAATATGCATATTCAAGTCTACAAGCGACAAGACGGATATCCGTTTCCAACAACTAAGATAATCAATCCACTGCAGAAAAAAAATATTGTTCTCCAACTCCCACTCATCAAAACCTAAAAGGTAAACTAGATGGCCTATATTCAATTATCCATCAAGCCATCAAGGGAACCAAGTACAACATTTTCAATCTAGTTGCTGCACTCGCTCGAAAAAAATTAATTGGTCTGAAAACGGCATTAGAGGATTTAAGAATCCTGTTTACATAAAATTTCAAACATATCATACTAAATTATAAAGCTCAATCAGCAACAGTTTCAGGCGACATGATCCCAGTTAGCAAAGCTGAGATGGGAACGCTCAAACATCACTACAATCCTCGCTACCACCAAACTCATCCAGGTCACAATTGCAGCCCATAAAAGGGAAATCTAAACAACGCAAGCTTGGGACGAGGCAAGACGCTCACCCAGTCTTGACATGCTTCAGCGCGAGGCTTCCCAGTCTGTCCGGGTAGACGCATACGCGGTGCCACTGCACGGAGCTGCGTTCGGCGTACTGGTGCGGCTCTTCGTTGTCCAACGGGCGGCGGTTGTTGCGGATGCCGCCGGTGCCCAGCGAGAACAGCACGACCGTCCTCCCGCTCCGCAGGCGCTTCTGCATAGGCTCCTGCCCCACCTTCCCCACCATTATAGCCTTCGCGAATCCACAAAACAAAAAGCGCACATCACATTTCGGCTCCTGCCAAATCATAGCCCAAAGGGGGAAGAGAACCATGGGTTCCATATAACCTTGTAGATTCCCTGGTCGAGGCCGTTCTCGAGGGGACGGCTGCTGTTGGGGGGCTTGTTGTTCGGGGGCTGATTACCCTGATCGGCCGGGGGTTGCTCGGGATCGGGCTCTGCATCGGATTCTGAGACGGAGTTTGAGGACGGGGAGGAGGTGGTGGAGAAGGGGCGGAGAGGAGAAGAGACGAAGCGGCGGGAGAGGAGGAGAAAGCGGCGGGAGAAAATAGAGGAGGAGGTGCAGGCCGACATGCTGCCGCGTCGCTGAGAGAGGAGGAGGAGGAGGAAGAGGAAGAGGAAGAGGAAGAAGAAGAAGAGGAGGGACCGCTGGTAAACCCTCAGCAAAGCCCTAATTTGGTGGGTTCGTAGTGGGCCTTTGGATGTAGCAAACAGAGGCTGCTTGGGCCTCCATGGATCAGTGTATGAACGTAGTGGCGAGACGGAAATCTTGTAGGTAGCTCGGGCTACCATGAGCCCGTTTTCAAAAACAAAATGAGCCCGTTTTCAAATAAAAAATCTAAAAGATTATTTTACACTTCAAAATATAATGAAAAAACATACAAGTATATTAATGTCAAATATGTTTGTTAAGATTTCCATCGAATTATATTTTCAGATGCGATCCTCACAAAAAAATAATACGTCGATACCAAATAGAGTTTCAGAATACCTATGTATACCACACTTTTGTGATTTTTTTTTTAGAGAATGTGACAGTTTACTGATCATAATAAATCGTGACAAACAGTTTATTGGATACAATCTGGCGTACAATTTTTGAAAAAGAAAAAACCTTGAGACAGAGTAGGGAGAAGGCGTCGCAAGGGTTCGTAGTTGGCCTTCCCTGTCGCCACTACCTCTCTCTTCCGGTGGGGTTACCGCCTCACCATCTCAATAACTAGACCATCTGTAGTAGAAAACATGGTGCCTTGTACGGTACTATAAACCATTTCTCTGGAATTTATTGCATCACTATATAACTATTTGAGTAGTAGTTTGCTCTATGCTGTCGGTGAAATAGCTTGATTTGGGTTTATGTAAGTAAATTTATGTGCAATTTTTTGTACTAGTGTATGAGCGCAAATGGACATTATATTAGGTGTCACATAAGTATTGCACTATATCTTAATGAATTGAAGAGGGAGGTCCAAAGTGAAAAGAAATTGTATCTTAATATTCATGTATGTAGGGGATTCAGGGTGACCTCAAAAGTTAAATTTGTGGTTTGTCTTTTGTCTTAATATTCCTTTGCACAGGGACATGTTGTATAATTTGATATGGATATGCGAAAAAAGTTATGGCTTCACCCTAGAAATAAACAAACACTTATACCCTATAGCGGGATCACTAAAGTCACACGTACTTATTGATTTGTCTACCCGCCGCTACGAGGTTTCTAGGTGTGGCATTGGGGTGGTGACCGGTGAGTATAGGTAGAACATTGGGGCGTATTATGTGCATCACTTGTGCCCATGTAGATTTTATCTCCGAACACTCACTTGGAATTGATCGCTTCTTTATAAGATAGTCAATTCTCCGAAATATTTACTCGTATTGGATTCTCTCTCTCATCATAAGTAAGTCAGTCATAGTTTGAGAGATTAACGGGTTTACCTACTAGGTCACACGATTCTCTCGAAATTTCACCCCGCTATATTAATATAGCAACCACCATACAACCATGAGTTCCGAAATGAAAGAGCATGCTAGGGCAGCAGCAGCAAACACACGCCAAAAAAAAGGAAAACAAAATGGAGACAGAGGCGGATCAACTAAATAAAGATGACCTGCAATCGTTGCGCTCGCCGGAGAAGTACCACCACACTCCTAGCAACGTCTCGTCAAGCACCAAGCAGCACCTTCAAAAAGGAAAGCTAACGCTGCTGCCCAGACCATAGTTGGTCCTAGGGTTTCCCTCGGCACACAGATGGAAGTGATAGGTAGCCACGACAACCTCCAGGAATGAATGGTGCCACCCGAGGGCGGCACCGTATCGGTGTCAATCGATCCGACAAGGATTTCTCCTGAAAAAACCCTATCCCTCACCCCCTGGTGATCCTTTGCGTAGAAGCACCACGAGGACGAAGCCTTTCCACTACCAAACTTGCCGTCCATGAGCATGCGCCACTCCGGTCACGAAGCCGTGATCATCGTCTCACCAAGAACACCATCACGAGGTCTGCGCGGCAAAGGCAGAAGGTAGCTCGAATCGAGACTAGCAGAACCGCGACCGGTGGGAGGGAACTACCTCCACCGCCAATGGTAGTAGTCGACTAGACACAACTGCAGGCACACCAGTCCCCGTAAGTGTAGGGATTCGTAGCATGGAAAACAAAAAATTTCTATCGCAAGAACACACACAAGCCCAGATCTATCTACTAGATTGTAGCAACGAGTCGATAGAGTACTACCCCTCGAAGATCCAAAGCAGTTAACGAGAGTAGATTCTCGTGGGTGATGTAGTCGTTCACTTGCCGATCTCAAGATCGTGTAGACGATCCTTTTGGGGCCGCGTTCCGGCAACGCTCCCGCAGTCGGTCACATATATGATACTCGATGAAGACCTTCCTCTCCCTTGTTCCAGCAGGCAGTGGAGGATGTAGGTCTCTTCCTGCGATTCCGGCAGCACGACGGCGTGGTGTCGGAGTTAGAGGGGAAACCCTGCAGGGTTTCGCCTTAAGCCGGAGCGGGTTATGGTGGAGTATTAGGGTTTCCCGGCATCTAGGGTTTAGAAGCTGGAGAGGAGGAGGTGGGGCCTGATACGTTGTAAATGTATCTATAATTTTTTATATTCCATGCTTGTTTAGTATCTACTTTTCTTTGCTTTGTCTACACTTTGAGGTATTTTTATATGTTTTCTAGGACTAACCTATTAACAATATGCCACAATGCCAGTTGTCTGTTTTCTGTTGTTTTTGGTTCCAGAAAAGTCAGAAAATGAATATTCTCGGAATTGGACGGGACAAAAGCCAAAGTCAATATTTTCTCATGGGGAACATAGAGCCAGAAGACGAGACGGAGGAGGGCCTCGAGGGGGCCACACCCCCTGGCCGCGCGGCCAGGCCTGGCTCGCGCCTGGGGGGTGCAGCCCCGGATACCTAAACCCTAAGTACCCAATCAATCTTCCATGAAACAGTTCATAGCCGCCACCACCATCGTCCCTAGATCGGGGGGATCTGAAGCTCTTCCCGGCACCCTGCCGGAAGGGAGAGATCATCCCGGAGGCCTTCTTCATCACCATGCCAGCCTCCGGTTTGATGCGTGAGTAGTTCCACCTTGGACTGCGGGTCCATGTAGTAGCTAGATGGTTGTTTCTCCTCCTTTGTGCTACCATGTTTAGATCTTGTGAGCTCCGTTCATGATCAAGATCATCTATTTGTAATCATGCATGTTGTGTTTGTGGGGATCCGATGGATATTGAGATTACTATGTCAGATTGGTTAATGATTCTATCTTATTGATTCTATCATGTCTATGTTGTTTGAGATCTTGCACTCCGTTTCTAGTAGCTATCTTGGCCAAGTAGATGCTAATGACCCCAAGAGGGAGTATTTATGCTTGATAGTGGGTGCATGCCTCTATTGAATCTGGGGAAGTGATAGAAATCTCTAAGGTTGTAGATGTGCTATTGCTACTAGGGAGAAAACAACGATCTTTTGTTCATGGAAAAATTGTATTGTTTAATTTACACACATTGCTTAAAGCAGTTATTCGTTGCTTGCAACTTAATACTGGAGGGGGTTCAAATGATAACATGAAGGTGGATTACTAGTCATAGATGCAGTTGGATGGCGGTCTATGTATATTGTTGTAATGCCCAATTGAATCTCATAGGATCATGAATGTCTAGTATTGCATTGTTATGCCTTGCTTTGTCCTGTCAATTGCCCCGCTGTAATTTGTTTACCCAGCATGTTATGTTGTTTATCTTAAGGAGAACACCTCTAGTGAACTGTGGACCTCGGTCCAATCTTTACCATTGATACACCTTAAACTGTTACTGATTACTTTCTGGAAGCCACCATTACCTACCACACCATACGTTTAATCCTTTCTTTTCAGCAAACCGGTGAGATTGACAACCCCACTGTTCGTTGGGGCAAAGTCTTGAGTTTGTGTTGCGCAGGTTTCCAAGTTGCTAGCAACACCTTTGAGTCGTTTCCTTCCTCCTACTGGTTCAATAACCTTGGTTTCTTACTGAGGGAAATCATGTTGTTGTGCTCATCATACCTTTCTCTTGGGGTCTCCCAACGAAGCTCTACAGTGATCTGAGCTAAACATCATCAAGCTATTTCTGGCGCTGTTGCCGGGGAGGCTAAGGACGGCTTCACAAGGGGAGGCCTTCACAACCTTTATCTTTACTTTGTTTTTGTTTTGCTTAGTTTCTTTTGCCTTGTTTTGTTTGCTTCTTTTTATCAAAAACTCCAAAAAATAGTTTCTTTTGGTTTGCTTTCTCTTATCAAAAACATAAAAAAATTAGTTCTTCCTATAGTTGTCACCTTTATCTAGCTCACTGTGTTGATCCCTAAGTTCACCCTGAAAGACCTTTCAATAGATAGTGGGTCAATAATTGGAAAAGGAAATATTGAAGAATTCTTTAATCATGTTAGCAAACATGAGGATATTGAGGATAGATCCTTAGCAGAACTTGCTCCTAAATATAAAATTGATGCAGATTCTTTAGTTTACATGTTGGAGGCTAGGTTTGTTAACCTTAACCCCATGATGCAAACAATGTTTCTTAAACTAAAAAAAGAGGAGGATGCTGAAAAGAGAGATTTTATCCTAGAATCTTTGCTAAAAGAGTTCAATTATGTTGCTAAGGAAGCCAAAAAGGTCTTTGAACGTTTTAATATGCTGGGCTCATGTGTAGATGTTATGGGTACTTCAGAAAAGTTGGATAAAACCAAACCCAATGGAGAGGAAATTAAGATACTCATACCTTTTAAACTTGTAGGAATGCATGAAGCCTTAGAAAATAATTTTGATTGGATTCTTCCTGAAAACCCATTTGATGAAAGTAGTGAACCCAAGAGTGTTGTGAAAGGATCCTCTAAAACTCATTTGGATGAGATACCTTTCCTAGTTGAAGAGATTTCGAGTATTGATCTTAATGCTTCTTCATTTAAAAATACGTGATTCTTGTTTCTTGTGCCTAACTTAAAAGCATTAAAGAAAAGTACTTCTTGGAAGATAACCCAATAGTTTTATTGAGTTTTGGAAGTTATTACTTCTGTAGTGACCTCTCCTTATACTTTTTATTTGATTTTTGTGCCAAGAATAACCTCTAATGAGAGGGAAGTAAGATTTCGGAGAGTTGCTGTCCCGAAACAGATTTTTTTGCTTCACTGTAAAAATTCGTGTAAAATCTCTCTAAGTCGGATTGAGCTGTAATTTTCTGAATACATCCCCCAGGTTGCTAGATAACTTTTGTTAGTTTAACACTTTTTTATTTGAGCAACAGAAGGTCTTCTAAAAAATCGGTTTCTATCTGCTGGTCTGCTTTGACAGATTTCTGCCATTATTTGCATTTGCTTCTTATTGATTCTTTTTTGGGTTATTTTTGGGAAATTGAGATTTTTGAGGGAATTGATACAGTAGCTTGTGTCTTTAGTGAAAATTTTGCTGTTTTAAAACTAAATCCTAAAGGTCTACTATCTTTTGAATGCACTAGTGTTGCTAATGAAGATTGTGTGAAGTTTTGTATGAAAGAAAATTTGCAGGTGTAGTGAAAGAATGATGTAATGAGATGGACAATGGATAAAAGCTCAAGCTTGGGGATTCCACCCCGTTCCACCCCAAGAAATAATCAAGAGGTACAAGCGTCAAAGCTTGGGGATGCCCAAGGCGGGCATCCCCTTCTTCATCAATAAAAACCTCAGGTCTTTCTAGACACTTCGTTTTTATTGTTTCATGAACAGTTGTGTTGTTATTGGAGCGTTTTAGTTTCGTTTTGGTTTTTGTTTGCTTAGTTTGCTTGAATAAAGTAGTTTGGACCCCCCATTTTCACTGTGTTGTTTGAAATAAGTTGATTGGTGTTGGAAAGGAGTAGGAAGTTCTTGTTTTAGTAGTACAAGAGGAGCTTCCTTTGACTGCGACTTAGACTTTATCATGTCATGCTAGATGTTGTTTTGATCTTATTCTTAGTGATTATTGCTATATCATGACTTGTTCCAAACAATTAGGATTTCTTAATGTGCCTTGAAAGAATCATGCGTTGTTTTAGCATACAAAAGCATAGTATTGTGGTATTCTCCTTTGATGCTTTGTTTGGGTTGACTTGGCACATTCTCACACCATGTTATAACTATGAACCAATCACTTTAGCCTCTATGATCATTTAGTTTTTGACTTGTAGTACCACTTTATGCTTTGATTAGTAATGTTTTGTCGCTCTGCATGATTATGGCCATTATTGCTCTCTTAGTTGGTCGCTCCCAGTCTTTTGCTAGCCTCCACTTGTATGAGTAAGCTCTACTCATGCATCCAACTCCCAAGAAACCAAGTTATTCCAAAGTGTCCACTATAAATTATTATGCATGGTGTGTTACACCATTCCAAGTATATTCTTGTTTTATATATCTTCCAAATTAAACTTGTTATGTGAAACTTAGTGATTAAAGCTCTCACAAACTTGATGGCACACTTTATTTTTATTGCCCCTGAATAAACTTGAACCATCATGTCATCTATGTTGTATATGCTTGCACTTATAAGTTAGGAATTAGCAGAACCGTGCTGTCACGGGGAACGCTTTCAACACCTGTACATATTACCCAGTTGATATCATGCTCTTTTGTTTCCAGATGTCATCGGTGTGAAATAAAAGGGAAGCTTGTAAGTCCATGGAGTTATGTATGTGTGTTAGAGAAACGCCCGGGCCGCTAGCCTAAGCCATGCCTAATCATGGTGGAAACTTGCAACATCACCATAGCGAGCAATCTATGAAGCTTTTTTCTTATAAAAAAAAGACATATTGAAAAGACGAAAGAGAGAAAAAAGCACAATTTTCCCATGGTAAATAAGAAGATTGCTGAGATGCTCATTGTCTGCTTGCCTTGTCATTTTGATGATGGGATAGCTCCTGTATCATGTGCAAGGGGTACCCCATTGGCGGTTCTCTATGATACACATGTACTTACTATGACAAGAACTTACCGATGAGTAAAGTTGAGTAGCATAAGGAGCGGCCCTCGTACTCAAGGGACATGAGATTGACAACTTATACTTTGTCAAGCATATACTCCATAGTTTGTTCACTTTAACCTTAATCACTTAAAGATGCTTATGATAGGGGCAATGAGAGCTGAAAGCTAACAAGTACCATAATTTTTGGAAGCTCTTTATGAGGCTTGAAATCCCTGCTTCCCTTTATGAAGGGCCTTTCTTCCACTATTATATTGATTCTCCACCTTCTATCCTTAGGCACCAATTAAGAGAGCATAGTTGTCATTATTAGTTCTATGTGCATTGTCCCAAAACTTATTGATTGATTCTGTAGGGTTCGCAACATAGAAAACAAAAAAATTCCTACGATGTGAACTATGTACCAAGATCTATCTATTAAATACAAACAACGGGCAGATGTATATCCGTAGAGAACATACCCTTGAAGAATGACAAAGCTTAACGAGTTCAACTTGTGGTTGATGTAGACGATCTCTTGACGATCTCAAGATCGAGAGGAAGTCCTAGCGCGGCAAATCAACAGCGCATCCGTGCTCGCACACACGTTCGAGGCACCGAGCAACCTCCGCCTCCTCGCTCCAGCGATGCAGCGGAATCACAACTCTTTCTTGCCGAATAGCCACCGGGAACATGTATCTCGCTAGTCCGAGACCATGGGGGATAAATTCTAGAGGGGGAGAGAGATCCTTCACGAGGAGGTGTGAGTGAGAAGTGAGGAGAGGGGTGCCTTTTATAGGAGGAGGGGGGAACCCCAAGGGGGTGGCCGACGCATGGGGTCTTCCCCCTTGCCCTCCCCTCTTCATGTGGGTGGACACTCCACTCACAAAATTCCATTAAATTCCCTCCACTCAAAATTCCACTCAAACATGCCATTAAATTTCCACCAAATTTAATGCAAACTCTCATTAAATAAAAATCTTTTATTTTATTCAGAATTTTGTCAATTACTTTAATGACAAACATTCACAAATAACCCCTTGCTAGAATTCTATTTCACATGCATAACCACTTTATGCAATTTCACCCAAAAACCTGTTTCGGTATCTAGTGAAATAAATTCCTGCGCTTGTTCATTCTTTCGGCATGAAACTTTTGCTCCAATTGGATGTCGGTGTCTCTTAAGTGTGTCACCCTACGGTTCGTGAATAATGCGGACATGATCGATACCCCTCTCGGATCAATAATCAGAAGCGGGATCTGGAGACCCATACTGACTCCCACACATTCAACGATGACTTTCTTGTGATCGTCGGAACCTTTTTACGCTAGTATCTTAATCCCTTTGTTTCACGATATATTACATGTCCGAGATTCGATCATCGGTATCTCCATAACTAGTTTGATCTCGTTACTGACATGCACTCTTTTCTCGTTCCCGTGATATAACATTCTAGTGATCAAATCACTTGCTTGCAAGCTAATCAATGTGATATCACCGAGAGGGCCCAGAGTATATCTATCCGTCATCGGGATGAAAAAATTCCACTCTCGATCCATGAGCCTCAACATAACACTTTATTAGTTCCGAATCCATCTTTATAATCACCCTGTTACGGTGTGACGTTTGATGTTATCAAGAAACTCTTCCGGTGTTAGTGATTGACATGATCTCATGGTCTAAGGATTAGGATCACTTCGTAAGTTGTTATAGCAATATAAACTCAATGACTTTGATCGTAATGCTATACTTCGGATGAATGTTCATCACACCATTACACTAATGTTGTGATCTCGTTATTAACAACATCCAATGTCCATGATCAGGAAACCTTGATCATCTTGTTAATCAACGAGCTAGTTTATGAGAGAGGCATAACTAGGAACTTTCTGTTTGTTTATTAAACACACATGTATTAATGTTTCTGTATTAATACAATTATAGCATGCAAAATAAACATCTATCATATACTTGGAATACACATAATAAACACTTTATTATTGCCTCTCAGGGCATATTCCCTTCAGATTCATATTGTTGATATTGCTTGTTCTTGAACAATTTGTATCTAGACACTCATATGAACTTTGAAGGTGTCCTATGCATTTATTGCTACTCTATGAGGGACAAGCTAAATGCCACTATGCTATGTTTTCTATATGTGAAACAAACAAACGTCTTTCAGTGCATTGTTATTCCTGAATCTTTGTTTGTATCCTTTCATGTTGCATGCATAGTTACTTTTTCTTATTGTTAGAACTTCTTCTTTCATGCTCATGTTTAGAGTTCTTTGATCCCAACTTTCAATGCTTGCAAATGGTTTGATCTTGATTTTGATGGTGCATGTCACCTAAAAAATTATTGTTTTCATCACTTACCTACTCGAGGACGAGCACGAGTTAAGCTTGGGGATGCTTGATTGATACATCGTAAACGTATCTATATTTTTTGATGTTCCATGCTTGTTTATTATCTACTTTGCTTTACTTTTTCTACACTTTGAGGTGTTTTTATATGTTTTCTGGTACTAACCTATTAACAAGATGCCATAGTGCCAGTTGCCTGTTTTCTTCTGTTTTTGGTTCCAGAAAGGCAGAAAATCAATATTCTCGGAATTGGACGGGACAAAAGCCAAAGTCATTATTTTCCCGGAGCAACACGGAACCACAAAGCAGAGTTGGAGGAGAACACCAGGGTGGCCGCACCCCCCTAGGCGTGGGCCAGCCCTGGTGGCGCCCATAGGGGGTGTGGCTCCCTGGACCTCCACTGACCTTGCCTCCTGCGCCTATAAGAAGCCCCCGGGGAGAAAACCCTAAATCATCCAGAAGAAATTCACAAAAACCTCCATAGCGCCGCCGCCACCGAAGGGGAGATTTGGAGGACAGAAAGTCTCTGTTTCGGCACCCTAGCGGGACGAAGAATTGCCCCCGGAGCCATCTCCATTGATCTCCACCACCATATCCATCACCGTTGCTGATTCCCATGATGAGGAGGGAGTAGTTCTTCCTTGAGGCTAAGGGCTCTACCAGTAGCTATGTGTTCATCTCTCTCTCTATGCATGATCATGTTGTGGTCACGAGCTTTGTAATCAAGTAGATCCTCTTTGCTACTCAGGTGCTTCAATAGATCTCTGCTCTCCCCATGTGTGTGAAAGTGACAGCGTGCACGCCATGGTGGCACTTAGGCTTGATTCTACATAAATACTCATTGTGCTTTAATAGATCTATGCTTTTCCCCACGTGTGTGAAAGTGACAGCGTGCACTCCTTGTGTAGCACTTAAGCTAGATTACATATATATATTTGTTATGAGTTATATTTGGAGTTGGATGTCTTTATGAAATTGTGGTGCTTGTTGGAACCATCTAGAGGTCAAGGTGATAGTGTGGGGTTATCTAGATTGGGGAAGGCCCCACCGTAGATTAGAGTGTCCAACCGGAGAGTAGTTCAGGGTAGTATCATGAAGAGAATATTTTTATTGAGAGTGTTCACTAGTAAAAGTATGATCCCTAGCCTTGTTTCTAAGTATTGAAACACCGTTTGCATCTAGATCTGTTGCATGTTTGCTTGCTTCCATCTTTATTTCAGTTTGCCTTTAGTTTCTCCCACGTTAGCAACAAGTCAGAAGCTCTATTGCGGCACCGTTACCACTTGTATTTTAATATCTCTTCGCTGAACTAGTGCACCTATACACCTGACAAGTGTATTGGGTGTGTTGGGGACACAAGAGACTTCTTGTATCTTGATTGCAGGGTTGCTTGAGAGGGAATACCTTTGAACACTTCCTCCCTGAGTTCGATAAACCTCGGGTGATCCACTTAAGGGAAACTTGATGCTATTCTACAACCTCTGCACATGGAGGCCCAACAACTGTCTACAAGAATAGAAGTGCGTAGACATCAAGCTATTTTCTGGCGCCGTTGCTGGGGAGGTAAGGTAAAAGGTACTCAATCCTTCGGTGTGAGTTCTCAATGTTATTTCCTTTAGATTCTGCAATTTTGTCTTTTTGTTTCTTGTTTTCACTAGTTAGGCTTAATGGAAAACAACAATAAAATTAGAGAGCTCTATAGTGTTTATCTTGAGTTAGGACATGAAGTGTTTGAAGAGAAAAATTAAAAAACCTATGGAACTTTATTTGCATGCTAATATCAATGTTATTAGTATGAATTCTTTGGACACCATTATTGCTAATTCTATGGAAAAGTCTAAGCTTGGGGAAGCTAATTTTGATGAAAATGATCTTTTTAGTTCCCTAGCTTTGGAAGATAGCTATTCTATTGCTTATGATGATACCAAACCTCCAATTTATGATGATTATAATGATGAGTATGATATTTTCAGTCCACATAATATTGAGGAGAAAGTTAATTTTGATTACAATCTTCCTCCTATATCTGATGATTATGGTGATGAGAATAACAATGATAGCTATTTTGTTGAATTTGCTCCCACTACAACTAATAAGAATGACTATGCTTATGTGGGGAGTAATAATCATTTTATGCATGTGGATCATGATAATAATGTTTTATGTGGTAGTTATATTGTTAATTTTATTCATGTTGCTACTGAAAGTTATTATGAGAGAGGGAAACATGGTCTTATGCATCTCAAAAATATTAAGTTTTCCCTCTTTATGTTGAAAGTCTTGACGTTGCACTTGTTTTGCTTTCCTATGCTTGTTGCCTTGTGCTTTCATGACTTGTTTATTTACAATATTCCTATGCATAGGAAGTGGGTTAGACTTAAATGTGTTTTGAATTTGCTTCTTGATGCTCTCTTTTACCTCAATTCATATTTCTTATGTGAGCATCTTCTCAAACTATCAAGCCTAACTTAAAGGCGTTAAACAAAAGTACTTGTTGGGAGATAACCCAAGAGTTTTCTTGAGTCTTGGAAGATATTACTTATGTAATAACCTCTAATTATCCTTTTTATTTTCTTTTTGTGCCAAAAATAACCTCTAATGAGAGGGAAGTAAGATTTGGGGAGTTGCTGTCCTGAAACAGATTTTTGTGCTTCACCGTAAAAATTCGTGAGGAATCTCTATAAGTCGGATTGAGCTGATATTTTCTGAATAAATCCCCCAGTATGTTAACTAACTTTCGTTAGTTCAACACTTTTTAATTTGAGCAACAGAAGGCCTTCGAAAAAATCATTTTAAACCTGCTAGTCTGTTTTGACAGATTTCTGCCATTATCTGCATTTGCTTCTTATTGATTCCTTTTTGGGTTCTTTTTGGGAAATTGAGCTTTTTGAGGGAATTGCTACAGTAGATTGTTTTTTTAGTGAAAGTTTTGCTGTTCTAAAGATAAACCCAAGGGTCTATTATCTTTTGAATGCACTAATGTTGCTAATGAAAATTGTGTGAAGTTTTGTATGAAGGAAAATTTTCAGGTGTAGAGGAAGAATGATGTAATGAGATGAAGAATGGACAAAAGCTCAATTTTGGGGATTCCAGCCCGTGTCACCCCAGGAAATATTCAAGAGGTACAAGCATCAAAGCTTGGGGATGCCCAAGGCATCACATTCTTCATCAATAAACATCTCAGGTCTTTCTAGACACTTCGTTTTTATTGTTTCATGCATAGTTGCGTTGTTCTTGGAGCATCTTAGTTTTTGTTTTTGGTTTTCATTTTCTTAGTTTGCTTGAGTAAGTTGGTTGATCACAACACACTTCTTTTGGAGAGTGACACACTCTGTTTTCATTGCCTAGACCACTCTAGTTTTCATTCTTATTGTTCTATGAGTGTTCTCTTTTGCTAGCACTATGTTTAACTTAGTTTTCTTGTGCTTTCATCTTAGAACATTTTAGTTCTTCTTTGTGGATTTGTGATACATGCTCATTGATCTTTATTGATGATTATCTTTGTGAGTTGTTTCAAATAAGTTGATTGGTGTTGGAAATGAGTAGAAAGTTCTTGCTTGAGTAGTACAAGAGGAGCTTGCTTTGACTGTGACTTAGACTTTAGTATGTCATGCTAGGTGTTGTTTTGACATTATGCTTAGTAATTATTGCTGTAGCATGACTTGTTACAAACAATTGGGATTGCTTAGTGTGCCTTGAAGGAATCATGCGTTGTTTTAGCATACAAAAGCACAATATTGTGGTATTCTCCTTTGATGCTTTGTTTGGGTTGACTTGGAACATGCTTACACCATGTTATGACTATGAACCAGTCACCATAGCCTCTATGATCATTTAGTCCTTGACTTGTAGTACCACTTTATGCTTTGATTAGTAAAGTTTTGTCGCTCTGCATGATTATGGCCATTATTGCTCTCTTAGTTGGTTGCTCCCAGTCTTTTGTTAGCCTCCACTTGTATGAGAAAGCTCTACTCATGCATCCAACTCCCAGGAAACCAAGTTATTCCAAAGTGTCCACTATAAATTCCTATGCATGGTGTGTTACACAATTCCAAGTATATTCTTGTTTTCAGCTATCTTCCAATTAAAAAGTATTTTGTTATGTGAAAACTTAGTAATTAAAGCTCTCACAAACTTGACTGCACACTTTATATTCCTTGTCCCTAATAAACTTGAACCATTGTGTCATCTATGTTGTATATGCTTGCACTTATATGTTGGAATTAGCAGAACCATGCTGTCATGGGGAACGTTTTCAACATTGCACTTGTACTTTGTACACAGTTGATATCATGCTCTTTTGTCTATGGATGTCGCCGGCGTGAAATAAAAAAGGGAGCTTGTAAGTCCATGGAGTTATGCATTTTGTGTTAGAGAAACGCCTGGGCTGCTAGACTAAGCCATGCCTAATCATGGTGGAAACTTGCAGCATCACCATAATGAGCAATCTGTGAAGCATCCTCAATAAAAACCTATGCAAATAGCAAATAAAAAGATTGCTGAGATGCTCATTGTCTGCTTGCCTTGTCATTTTGGTTATGGGAAAGCTCCTGTACCATGTGCAAGGGGTAACCCGTTGGCAGTTCTCTATGATACACATGTACTTACTATCACAAGAACTTACATGTGACTAAAGTTGAGTAGCATGAGGTGCAACCCTCGTATTCAAGGGACATGAGATTTCCAACTTATACTTTGTCAAGCATATACTCCATAGTTTGTTCACTTTAACCTTAATCACTTCAAGATTCTTATGATGGGGGAAATGAGGGCTCAAAGCTAACCATTCCATAATTTTTGGAAGCTCCTTTTAAAACTTAAAATCCCTGCTTCCCTTTGTGAAGGGCCTTTCTTTCACTATTATATTGAGTCTCCACCTTCTACCTTTAGGCACCAGTTAAGAGAGCATAGTTGTCATTCTTAGTTCTAGGTGAAGTGTCCCAAAACTTATTGATTGATGCATATTGTTGATATTGCTTGTTCTTGTGCTATTTGTATCTAGTCACTGTTATGAACTTTGAAGGTGTCCTATGCATTTATTTGCTACTCCATGAGGGACAAGCTGAATGCCACTATGCTATTGATACGTCCGAAACGTATCTATAATTTTTGATGCTCCATGCTTGTTTAGTATCTACTTTTCTTTGTTTTGTCTACACTTTGAGGTGCTTTTTACATGTTTTCTGGTACTAACCTATTAACAAGTTGCCACAGTGCCAGTTGCCTGATTTCTGCTATTTTTGGTTCCAAAAAGTTAGTAAATAAATATTCTCGGAATTGGACGGGACAAACGTCAAAGTCAATAAATTTCCGTGGGGAACAAGAAGTCCAGAGGGGAGACAGATAGGCGTTCCAGGGCGCCCAGACCCTCTAGGCGCGGGTGGGCCCTGCCCCCGCCTAGGCAGGGTGTGGTGCCCCTGGCCACCGCGTCGGCCTCCCCCTTCGCCTATAAGAAGCCCCCCATGCATAAACCCTAAGTACTCGATCAAATCTCCACGAAACCTTCTGTAGCCGCCGCCACCGTCGTCCCTAGATCGGGGGGATCTGAAGTTCTTCCTGGCACCCTGCCGGAGGGGAGATCATCCCGGTGGCCTTCTCTCCGGTATGATGCGTGAGTAGTTCCACCTTGGACTATGGGTCCATGTAGTAGCTAGATGGTTGTATCTCCTCCTTGTTCTTTCATGTATAGATCTTGTGATCTCCGTTCATGATCAAGATCTAATCTATTTGTATTCATGGATGTTGTGTTTGCGGGGATCCGATGGATATTGAGATTATTATGTTGGATTGATTAATGGTTTTGTCTTTATGATTCTATCATGTATATGTTGTTTGTGATCTTGCATGCTCTCCGTTGTTAGTAGCTATCTTGGCCAAGTAGTTGCTAGTGACTCCAAGAGGGGGTATTTATGCTCGATAGTGGGTTCATGCCTCTAGTTTCCAAGGGAAGTGACAATAATCTCTTAGGTTGTAGATGTGATGTTGCTACTAGGGAGAAAACAATGGTCTCTTGTTCATGGAACATGTGGACTGTTTACCTTACACACTTTGCTTAAAGCAATTGTCTGTTGCTTGCAACTTAATACTAGAGGGGGTTCGGATGATAACCTGAAGGTGGACTTCTAGTCAAAGATGTAGTTGGATGGCGGTCTATGTATCTTGTTGTATTGCTCAATCGAATCTCATAGGATCTTTCTTACTAGTAATTGCATTGTTATGCCTTGCTTAGTTCCTGTCAATTGCCCTATTGTAATTTGTTTACCCTTTATGCCATGTTATTTATCTAAGGAGAGCACCTCTAGTGAACTATGGACCCCGGTCCAATCTTTATCATTGATACATCTTCCATTGTTACTTGTTTACTTGCTGCAAACCACCATTACCTTCCACACCATATGTTTAATCCTTTGTTACAGCAAGCCGGTGAGCTTGACAACCTCACTGATTCGTTGGGGCAAAGTCTTGATTTTGTGTTGTGCAGGTCTCCACGTTGCTTGCAACACCTGTGTGACGTTTCCTTCCTCCTACTAGTTTGATAACCTCAGTTTCTTACCGAGGAAAAACTTGCTGCTGCGCTTCTTCACACCTTGCTCTTGGGGTTCCAACAAAGCGCTCCTACATTAACTCAGCGCTAGATCAAGATTTTCTGGCGCCGTTGCTGGGGAGGCTAAGGACGTCTTTACTAGGGGAGTCCTCCACTTCCTTTCTCTTTACTTTGTTTTTAATTTGCTTTGTTTATTTTGCTTGGTTTTGTTTGCCTCTTTCCAAAAAAACTCCAAAAGAATTAATCTAGTTTGGTTTGCTTTCATTATTCAAAAACACAAAAAAATAGTTCCTGCTCTAGCTGCTGCTGCTATTTTTGGCTTGCCCACCTTTGCCAAAATGAACTATGCTGAGAACACCAAGTTGTGTGACTTTACTAGCACCAACAACAATAATTTCCTTAGCACAGCTATTGATCCACCTGCTCCTGATGCTACCTTTTATGAAATTAAGCCTGCTTTGTTGAATCTTGTGATGAGAGAGCAATTTTCTGGTGCTAGTTCTGATGATCCTGCTGCCTATCTCAATAGCTTTGTTGAACTCTGTGAGATGCAAAAGTACAAGGATGTAGGTGGAGATATTATTAAGCTCAAGCTTTTTCCTTTCTCCTTGAGAGGAAAAGCTAAAGAATGGTTGCTATCCTTGCCTAAAACTAGTATTGATTCTTGGACTAAGTGTAAAGATGCTTTTATTGGAAAGTACTATCCTCTTGCTAAGATTATATGAGAAGTGACATTATGAAATTTAAACAACTTGATAGTGAACATGTTGCTCCAACTTGGGAAAGAATGAAATCTTTGGTTAATAATTGCCCCACTCATGGACTCACTGCTTGGATGATTATCCAGACTTTTTATGCAGGTTTGAACTTCTCCTCTAGAAATCTGTTGGATTCCGCTGCTGGAGGTACCTTCATGGGCCTCACTTTGGGTACTGCAACAAGTCTCCTTGATAAAATGATGGTTAACTACTCTGAATGGCATGTTGAGAGAGCTCCACATGGTAAGAAGGTAAATTATGTTGAGGAAACTTCCTCTTTGAGTGAAAAGATTGATGTTATTATGGCTATGCTTGTTAATGGGAAAGCTCCTCTAGATCCTAATAGTGTTCCCTTAGCCTCTTTGGTTGTTCAATAAGAGCAAGTTGATTTGAACTTCATTAGAAACAACAATTTCAACAACAATGCTTATAGGAGTAATTTTGGTGGTAACAATTATAGACCTTATCCTCCTAATAATGCAAATTCCTATGGAAACTCTTACAATAATGCTAGAAGTTCCCCCTCTGAACTTGAGGTCATGCTCAAAGACTTTATTAGTAAACAAACCACTTTCAATAAGGCTATAGAGGAAAAGCTTTTAAATGTTGAGAAAAATATATCCTCTTTGTCTGAAGCTCAAACTTCCTTGGTTAATAAAATGGCTGCCAAACCTGAAACCATGGAAAGTACCTTTGCCGACACTCATGCCATACAAGTTACTATTGATGAAAATGTTAGGCTGTTAGCTCAACTTCATGCTAAGTGGGAAAGGGAAGCTGAAATTGATAGAAACAATAGTGTGTGCACCATCACCACTAAACCACAAGTAGTCCCTATTCCTCCTCCTACTATGCCTAAACCTATTGAGTCTTGTAACACCCTCGCCTGATAAGGCTAAGTTCATGTGTATAGTGCCAATCCCTGGATCGTTTCACTGGCATACACAGTACAAAATGATAACAAATATAACTGTGCATCATAATACAACGAATATGATCCAGAATTTACATTATATTATAAAAGTACACAGCGGAAAACAAATACAAGGTAGATCTCCATCCTTCAAATGTGCCCTAGGCGAACATTCGTTGAGTGGAGTCTCGTGACCTATAACGATCACTCATGAATGATATAACCTGCAACATGAAAGGTTCCAGCCACAAATGGTCAATACTTTGAATGTATTCGCAAGTGTCACTAGTGTGTGGATATAAAATGGAACCTATCAATTACATGCATATTTGGCTAAGTGGAGTTTCAGGCTCATTTGCATAAAGCAATAGTTTTATCCTATCATTTTCAAATAGTTTTAATCTTTTCTAAAAATTGTCTGAACACATTGGCCAACACCAAGTTCTCCTACTCCCTTGTTCAAACCATCAAATTTTATTAATAAATTGGAATGTCAAGATCATCCATAAGCTTCAAGCCTTAGTTGCTCAATATTTTCCATAACCGGGGACATGGCTAATCGATTAGATTTATATCTTCTGCAGAAGTTGTACACTTTACCCACACGACAAAATCTCGCCTTGATGCCACCAGTGGCCGCTGGTTTAGTACACACTAATTGGTATACCGGCAGATCGAGAATATGACGAAGTCTTTCCATAGAAGTCCTCCCAATACACAATGCTAGCACGTCTAACAGGCACCAATGCACGAATATAACCTCCAATACACAATTCTAGTTAACCTGAAGATATACCAATGCAAAGGGTCTTCCGCTATGTAATTAACCAAGCCAGATCCCATATTAGCATGTGGTTGTACTGGAAGCTACTGTACGAGAAACATGTCAAATCTCTATGACGCCTAGGTGGTCTTCTTCTAGTGCACACACGAGAGAGGTAGCCAAAGATACGGTCCCCTTCGTTGCCACTTCTTCCAAACTCAACAACAACAATATTCCACCCAGGTGATTCATTAAGTACTTGTTTTATTATATACAAACATAGCTTTTCCAATACCTCACAATGCTCATAATATGATATTCCATCCCGAATCTATAGCAGGGCTAAGCATACTATAACTACGATGTTTCCACTAAGCAAGATACAAAAGGATATCCTAAATAGGATATAACATAGCATAGCATAGCACATAGTGCAAATATTCCTACACATGCACTTCTACTAAAAACAACTATAATGCATATAGGAAAATAATAGGACAATTATGATAGTGCCACTTGCCTTTGTTGTTGATGTAGTCGTTTAAATAATCCTCACAATAGAGAAGATTTCACCCGTCACAATCACAAACGTTGCACTCCTCGCAATCTATCGATCAAAACAAGTGCACAATAAACACACCATTCAAAACAATACAATTATGCACGATACAACAAAACAATGATGAACAAATGCATGCATGATGATTTAATATGTCACAATGGTTGTAATTAGTTCTCTAAACAATATTAGAATACATGATGCCTGCAAGAGATCATTTAATGCAATTGGGTATTTATTATTAATTCTTGATTATCAATATATATGTTTTAATAGTTTTGTTGCAACTTTTGTTCTAGTTGTCGAATTAAATTTGGGTCCGGAGTGTACTGGATAGATGACATTATTATGAACCAGTATCAATTGGATTCACCTTAATCGGAGTTGTAGATCTTTTTTCTATGATTTAAATAGTGTTTAATGGAGTTTAAATCATTTAAACAATTTTTGTTGTCTAGAATTCGAACTAAAGAGAGATCTGTAATCTACACGATAATGTGATTCCAGTGACATATTATTTATATTTTTCAGGTTTATAAATTATTTACTATGAATTTTATAGTCTAAAAGGCCATTAAAACTATTTAAATTACTACAGCAATTCTACACTACAAAATTTGTATCTAACAATATATTAATGTCGTATATGAAACCAAGAATCCATAGATATCTTATTTGTATTTTTAGGATCTACAGATAATTTTATATGATTTCTTTAGTCTAAATTGTCCATTTAAACTATTTAATTAATTACAGTAAATATGTAAGGTAAAAGTTATATCTAATCTTGTATTAATGTTCTTCACAATTTTATGAATCCAACCATATATCATTTATAATTTTTGGACATGTAGATATTTTAATATGCATTTTACAAGATTGGTATATATTCTGTCTATATTCTATTTTCTGAAATCCGAGGGGAATATTCCCGGAATATACCCTGTGAGGTGGCGAGTTCTGATTCGTCGGTACCCCTTCGGCGCTGATTAGAACATGGCCGTTGGATTACAGACGATCGGACGACTGAGGTTGTCCGTGGCGAAGCTCATCGGTGAGGATGGCTGGCAGCGGCGGTGCGGCATAGATGGCGGCGGTTGGCGGTGCTCTGGCGATCTCCAGCGAGGGCGAGGTGGTTCACGAGATGAGGCGGAGTGCAGCGGTCACGGGGAAGGTTACCGCGAAGGCGTTCGCTTCCCTAGGCGACGGCAGGGGCGGTTGATGCGGCGCGGCTCCGGCGATGACGCGCTCATGCAGCGGTGCACCTGCGAGAGGGGGAGGAGGGTGAGGTGACGTGGTCGGCCAAGGGGAGAAGGTCCAGAGGTATAAGAGGGAAAAGGGTGGTCGCAGTCGATGGAAGATGGACCTCCCGAAGCTGCGGTTAATGGCTGCGGCGGCGGAAGATCTTCGGCGGCAAAATTGACAGCCTACCGGCGTCTTCTAGGGTTTCGGGAGAGGCGGTTCGAAGCGAGGGTGGTTATATTTATATAGGGACCGGAATTGGAGGCGGGGGCAACGTGAATCGAGCGGAATCGGGCGATTTCCCCGTCGGCAGTTCATGTCGAGGATGAACACGATGGGAGATGGGTCCACGCAGAAAAAAAAGAAAGGGGAGAGTGGGGGTGTGGCTGGGCTGCCGCGGGTTCCAAGGTGGCCGTAGTTGGGCCGGCCCTGCTGGCTGCGGCTGTTGCGTGCTGCGCGGCTGGTGGGCGAGCAGCGGATAACACACGGCTAGGTGGGATGGGCCTAGCCGGCTCGCGGATAGGATAGGTTTAGTTTAGTTTTTTTGTTTCTCTTTATTCTTTTCTGTTTTCCAGTTTAGTAAACCTTTTGTAGATTTATTTTTATAGCTCCAAATTGAGTGATTCCAGCTTCTACTTTTTTGTAAATTCAATACACAAAGTAAACTTTATAGATAACAATTTTGACTAGTGACAAAATTACAAATATGCCATTTGCATATAATGCTTTGTATGGCAATATTTGAAAGGGCAAAAATAGGGTCTTGAGACAAGGTTTTTGATTCAATATTTTTCATAAGATGAGATGATGAAAGAAATGCATTTTTTTTTGAAATTCAAAATTCTAAAATCCTGGGATGATACAGACTACCACCCTTAAAAGAAATCTCGTCCCGAGATTTGAGAAGGACAGAAAGAAATAGGTTCGAGGTACATCAGGGGTGCTACCACCCTTAAAAGGAAACTGTCTAGGTTGCTTCTCCAGTGTTTTCTTGGAAACATGTGAGCTTCTTGGCATACCAAAGTTGCTACCAATTGTCATATATCATCTTCATCCAGCTCTTCAATGACTCCTTCATCAAAGAGGTGGTAAATGTTGAGGTGGTTCACACTCCCCTTCTGGGCTGGATTGAGCTTGTTTCCATTAGAGTTTCCAGCATTCTTCTTCTTCTCAGCCTTCTTCTTTTTCTTCTCAGGACAGTTTGATGCATAATGCCCTAGTTCCTTGCAATTATAACATTGTAGCTGGCTTATATCCCTCTCCTTGGACTTCTTATGATGGTTAAGGCCACTATTTCCATCATTGTCTCGACTATCCTCGTCACCACTATTAACTCCATCGTTGTTGTGGTGGTCCTCTGTCAACACCCGGATTTTTCAATCCTAGATGCCTGTTATGCCATACATCGCAATCCCAGGATTACCATTTTTGCGAGACATAACAGAATTGGATACCATAGTACATCATCCATTACAAACGATACATAAGTTCTTACACAAATAGGGATTTGATGATCCAGTTCTTAATACAACATCAAGCAGCGGAATACGTAATAATAACGGTAGCGTAGGCGAAGCTCCATCTTCGGGGTCACAGGCAATGACGATGGGAGATGATCCTAGTTGTCGTAACCTTCCTGGGGTCCATCTTCCAGGTACTCCTCTTCATAGTCTGGCCATGGGAATAGCCAGGGACAAATCCATGAGTACTCTTTAAGTACTCGCAAACTAATACTGACAAAAAAGGGGGTTTTGGATAATAGGACACTAGGCTCTAGGGTTGTTTTGCAAAATCCAGATTTATCTCTACTAAGTTCTAAAGCTAGTCACAATTTTATAACTCCTAACTGGGAACTTGTATTTCATATCACAACTTTGTTGTGGTCAAGTCAAAGTCTCAATTCATTTCACAGGTCATTTTGAAAAGTCTGACGAGGGAACAGTATGGCCACTCCAATTGTCCATAACCGCGGACACGACTATTCGAATAGTTTGACACTCTGCAGAGATTGTACACTTTCACCACAACATTCGATACATCCGTCAGGAACAAATCCTGAATTCACCATACTCAGTATGCGGATAATCAATCCTAACCTTTCAATTACACGCCCTAGTATAAGCACCTCTCCTGTGAGTTTGGCCTCCCAACCATGACCAACTGTCATCTTGGGTACTGCACAGGTGGAAAATCTTCACAAGGTAGCCTCAGCTCAGACCTTGGCCGTGAGGGAACTAATACTAAGGTATATAAGTTTACAGTCAAGCCCTACCCAATATTCGGGTATTGTGGTTGTATGATAAAATTGGAATGGTATCGCATCCAGACAACCATCAGTTTTATAAAGGGCTAAGGTTCATGCCTCAACATTTTCATCATCATAATCATCAGGTGTTCGGAAACACAAGTCAAAAAATTTCAATAGAATGATCCATCATTCCAAGGTTTTCATAACCATTTTTCCACCAAGTAATTCCCATCTAAAGTTGATCAAGTTTTATGCTTAGCACTAGCATCTACAGGTGGGGGTAGTACTGATGAGGGGTTGTAAACTAGTGGGGTTTCAACTAAGTCCAACCTTATATCTTAGGCTGATATCAAGGTTTCTAACTTAGGCCAAATTTTATGCTCTTTATGCAACCTTCACATATCTTTCTAGTATCTACCAATATCTTTGGTAAACTCTAAGTAAGCTTTGATAAAGAAATAAAGTAAGAAGCTTGCACATAAAACTAGGATTGGTTTATCAAGTGGGTATGATCACATATGCTTAAGGCATATAGTAGTCATAGAATAAGTATGGGTTTGTTGCATCAGTAGGGTATCTTGCAAGTGTTAGCTTGCATAGGTATAGTATCAGCTTGCATCAATATCGGTATAAGCTTGCACATTCACTAGTAGTATTAGGTTTGCATAGTTACTAGCTTGCATAGGTCAACTTGATTAGTAAGGCTTGCCTTGGGCAGAGCAGTGGTTGAAGTTCTCCTCGGCTTCTTCTTCGTAGTATCCTCTTTCCTCCTCGTATCCTTGGTCGGTACTAGCGTCTATGAATAAATACGAGGTACACAATCACCAAACAATACTTAACTACTTGCAATCATCACACACAAGGGTCCTATGGATGATCTAGCATCATCCCTAACATTACAAGGTTAAGGCTTGATTTAATTCCTTTTATTTTTAGAAAAGTAATTTCTACTTATTGAAAAACTACTTAAGATTTAATATTCTCCAAACTCAATATGGGATCATGTTGACACATGTCATCACCACATATTGTAGTCCATGGGAATGTGATTTAAAGTGGTGTCACAATTTAATAAGGTTTTACCCTTTTATTTTAATTAATTAAAGTGGCTAGAAATACTTATGTAGCATTCTTTTATTACTTGAACATTATTTCTGCAAGTAAACCTATATATTTTTATATATTCTGAATGGTATGGTTAAATGTGATTTTTGAGAGTTGGAATCAACTCAAAAGCTATTATGGTTTAAATTTGAAAAATGTTTGAATGCAGAAAAGCTTCTGCCTTGTTATTTTTACCATGGGTGATCTATAGATCCAAATGACTTGAATCCAACGGGCTTGGATTCAGCATTCACAGACCTTTCCAACAAAATTGGTTTCATTCAATTTGGTGTACTGAATCGATATGGGTTGATTTTTGAAGTTGGGTACAAAAGTGTGTTTGAATTGAAATAGAAAAAGGTTTAATTTGAATAACTGGGCTGCGCGGGAAAAGTTACTGGGCCGGCCTGCTAAGCGCAGTGCTCCCGCGGGCTGCTTAAGTGGGTGTCCCCACTCGTCAGTGATACGGGGCTGGGTGAAGCGGTATGGGGCGACATGGATCGTTCGATCTAGTTCTAATCTAACAGCTGGGAGTCATCGTCGACGCGAGACAACTCCGGCGAGAACAAAACCTAGCGCGGCCAGTGTGGGTGGCTGGGGGCTCACCGGGGTACTGACGAGGGTCGGCGAGGCGGGCGAACGACGAAGTCGACGATGGCGAATCTCCTGGTACTGGTGGCTTCTCCTGGGGCGGCTCCAATCGCTGGCTCCCTTCTTCTCCAGAGGCGGCAGGCTCCGGTGAAATTCCGGCGGGGTGGTGCTTGCCTTGCTCTAGAACGGTGTGGCATGATCAGTGAGGAGAGGGGAGTGAGATGGTGTGAAGAAATCGTGCGGGGGTGGTCTCTATTTATAGTCGAGCGAGGGGACCGTCGGGGCGCACGGTGAGCTCGTCGGGGGCGATGTTACAGGCGGCTAATGGCATGGGCAAGGGTAGGGGACGGTGCGGTGTCTCCTGGCGATGCTCAACGACATGGTCTCGAGGCATGGGGCGGTGTGGTTTGGTCTGGAACGGGCGGTGCTCTGCACGGCAGAGGCGGCGTCTTCGACGGCGGGCGGTGGCTGTGCGGCATGGGGCGGCAAACGGGGATGTCTGGCGGTCTCCTGGGTCGGTGGGTATTGTGTATGAAAGCGGCGAGGGAGGCGCGCGGTCTGTGGGCGCTGGTCGAGGGTCGTGCTCTGGCGCATGCTCGGCATGGTCTCTGGCGGTCTGGGCGCGGCTTGTGCGCGTGGTCCAGGGCTTGGCAACGCTCGCAGCTGGGACAGGTAGTGGCGATGGACGGTGGGCTGCCTCCCAGACATGCTGGCTAGGCTTGCTGCTGCTCCTAGCTTGCTGTCGACTATGGGGTGACAAGGGGGTGCTTGGCTATTCACCATTGATGGCAATGGCAAGCTCACAGGGGTGCTAGTGCTTAGTTAAACTTCCTAGATGATCTACTGAGCTGTGTGTGAGCTAACTAGGGAACAAGTTAGGCCAGAATCACTGCTCACAATAGTGTTTGATGTTTGTTTGATTTGTGTCTGCAACCTGTTTGATGAAATGGCCGCATGAAATCAAGTTTTGAATTTTGAAATGATTTTTGGTGGGTTTGCTAGATTGGTGCTGGTGAGTCTGCAGATGCTTGTGTTTTGAAAGTTGAGTTTGTTTGAGTGGTTTTTGAAAAAGTGGGATCTTCCCATATGATAAAGATTCAATTTTGAATTGTCATTTAAACTATGCATTTGAAAGTTTCTGGATGATCACAAAGTGGGCCTTGATACTTTGTTATGAGTACATTCAAGGGGTGCAAAGATCCAGAAAAGTTTCTGTTATGTTCTGAAAGTTTGAGACAGCCAAAGTAGGCATGGGAGTTAAATTGGCCAAAATGACCATTCATTTCATATATGTGTTTTGATTTACTTGTCTTTAGGAAAAGTGTGGGAAATGTTTTAGATGATGTTTATTTCACCTAAGAAACATTTTACAAGCAATGAAACAAACAAACAAGGTGGTTTTAAAGGATTTCAAAATCCATGCATACACATATGCGTGAATTCATGATTTCATTTAGAAAAGTTTTTGTTAACCCTAATTTTGATGATTAGAATTTGATGATCCAAGCTTAGTATTTTTGGGAGTTACATCCTCGTGTCCATGGTGGTCATGTCCGTTGCCTTCATGCTTGTGATGTCCATAGTTTCCATTCCCATTATGGAAGGTACAGATTCTCTGACATGATCCTTAGTTGCAGTTGTTGTTGTGCTTCCTCTTGCGCTTCTCAACTTGCCTTTGTTTCTCTTCAAGAATCCTAGCTTTGTCCATTAGATACTGGAAAGTGGAAGTGTACACTACTGATAGCTGAACAGAGAGCTCATCACTCAGTCTATCCAAAAATCTCTCTTTCCTTTTATCATCAGTGTCGACATCCTCCGGAGCATAGCCAGACAAATTTGTGAATTCCTCTATGTACTCCGAAACTGTGCGATCGTACCGGTGTAGATCACGGAATTCCTTTCTCTTCAGGCTCATAACTCCAGAAGAGACATGGTTTGTCTTGAATCCTTCCTCAAACATCTCCCAGGTGATTGTATCAATGGCGTGGGTGATCTGAAAGGTATCCCACCAAGTAGCTGCTTGTCCTTCAAGTAAGTGAGCAGAAAATCTCACTTTCTCTTCATCCGTGCATCCAACTGTTACTAAGTCCTTATTCAGGGCCTGCTTGTTTGGGCTGTGGCTGGCTGTGCAGCTGTGCAGGAAAAGCTGCTGTGCAGGAAAAGCTACTTCTCTGAGTTTGACTGTTTGGCAACTTGACTGGCTGTCTGGCTGTGTGCTGTCTGTAATATCCCTGAAATTAATATGACACGTAAATTTCACTATTGAAGTGCATAAACGCATATGTTATTATTACATACCATATGTCACATATTGGTTTGTCCAAAATACATATCCAACCATTAAACAAATAAAAATAGTCGCGTAATGAACATAGATACATCCACACTGATCATCTTCTTCTAGCATTATATAATGCAGTAGCGATGCGATCACGTGTTGAGTTCATGTCTACTGTGTGTAGTCCACTAGGAGCAGTATCACCGACTGATGTTGGTGATTGCCTTTGGACCTTAGGAAGATAGTTCTCATCTGCATCACACCGATCAAACTGCTTGTCGCGTAATTTGGAGTCTCTAATGAAATTGTGAAGCGCTATGCAAGCAAGAATAATTCTTTTTTGAGTAACCAGACCGTAAGAAGGAATATACTTCAATATGCGCCATTTTTTTTTCAGTATACCGAAGACACGCTCGATAGCATTCCGGAGCGATGAGTGTAGATAGTTGAAAATCTCTTCCCTATTTGTTGGTCTCCCTTCTCGACGAAAATCCGGTATGTGGTATGTATTCTGCTTGTAAGGAGCTAAGAACCCTTTTCTATTTGGATAACCAGAATCAACAAGGTAATATGTATCTGCACATGAACGAAAAAAATCAAACATCAACGACAATGCATTTGTAAATATATGTGTACCATGTTGACAAAGATATAGAATATTACCACCAGGAGGGGTCGGAAACTCTATTGGATACTTCTCAATGGAGCGTTGTAGAATGTGTGTATCATGCGCTGAACCAGTCCATCCAGCAACAACAAAGGTGAATCTCAAATCGAAGTCACATATCGCTAGAATATTCTGTGATGTGTAACCATGCCTTCCTGTATGGTTAACCACCTCTTCTGCAGGCACTTCAACTGGAATGTGTGAGCCATCTATGGCGCCAATGACATCTTTGAAATGAGGCCAAAAGCGTGCATCTTGAAGTCGATGCACATCCTTGAACTCTCGATCTACTGGCTTTATGTTATCCTTACCCAACTTGTACAAGCAATCTAAAACCATGTGAAACTTCCTATGAATTGTTTCAGTTGAACGACAAAAATGGTTCTCAACTTGGCTAAATGACTGTGGTCCTCCAACCATCCATAGAAACATAGCTAGGCATTCAATGGATGTCATGTCTCTAGTTGACTTTAACCCATAGCTAGAAACTAGAAGGTCGTGCAATGCATGAAACACATCAGGGTACATTCTAAACATTTTGTAGCATCTTTTCCTATTTCCAAGTTGTTCATTCACCCATTCAAGACCAGTTTGTTCCAGAACCCTCCTAGGTTCTTTATTCAAGTATTTCTGACTATAGAGATTACCATAATGTCCCAACACGGCAAGGTCATGCACCATTCCGAGCAACTGCAGTGTCTTTTCTAGTTCATAGTCACGATCATCACCACCACCATCCATCTACAAAATAATTAGAACATGTCAAAATCAGCAAATGATTCACAAAATAATTACTATACATGCAAAAATCATCAAATGCTTCACACAATAATGACTAGACATGCAGCAATCATCAAATGCTTCACACAATAATGACTAGACATGCAACAATCATCAAATGTTTCACACAACAATCATAATGGTTGGCAAGTTTTACAATGATCACAAATAGTCTCGACAAAATAAATAAAGAAAGAATAATAAGTAGTCTCCAACGGATACATAGTACACACAAGTTCTGCAATGAAAACAAAGCAATTATACATCTACTTGTTCATCTCATCATGTGTCCTCTGGAGCCAATCGAGCCTGCCCGCAGTTGTTGCAAATGCAGCGAACACCTCTCTCTGATCCCTGTTCATAGCTAGCTTGCTAGCAGTGTACATGATAGCAGTTCCTTCACTCACTCCACAATCTCGGACCATTCCTAAAAACTCCTTCATAGTTGGGACCTGATCATCCTTGCTGCTAGAACTTCCTTCAGTGTGCCTTGATACAATTGTGTTCAGTGCATTGTTGTAAGCCGAGAAAAAATCCTTCTCCCCATGCTTGCGTTTCCCTGTTCCCATTTCATTCTCTACATGCTTGCGTTTCGCTATTGCATTGTTGTAAGCCGAGGTATCATCATCAAGCATTATTGGAGCCTCATTGCCATTTCCTTCTTCCTGACCTGCAATGGCAGCTGATTGTCCAGTGACATGTGCCTTCCTAAACATAACATCCTGTTGTTCCAAGTTGGGAGGTGGCCCATTCCTAAATTTTGCATGGTCAGGGCGAATATGCAAATAAGAACATAATAGAGATATTAGTCCGATGATCAAAATAACAAATACAAAGAAAAGGCAAGAATAGAAAATGGCAACTTACAGCTATGTGATTCTTCCACCAATCATCATCTGCATCCATAGTTTTTGTTAAAGGATCCCAACCAAGCCCGGTCGCATTTTGCAGTTCCATCCACCCCGTGTAATCCTTCTTTAAAGCATCACATTTGTTCTTGAATTGTTTCTGCATTAATCTTTCCCCTGTTTTTTCGGCAAACTTGTCTCCAAGATTCTTGTACCCCTTTCTACTAAAGCAACCCCATCCCTATTATTGCCGTTCACTTCCTCCATACAAATGTCACAAAAAACTCTAGTGTGGTATGGATCCCAAACCATCTTCGACATTTCAGCAAGACCAACACGTAGCAATACTACAACAAGCAACATAATTTCAGCAAGACCAACACATTATAAGCAGCAAATAACCTCACATTACTAGCAGTAAACATCATCAAATTGTACATCAGTACCACAAGTGACATTTCTACCAAACCAAATCAATTTCTACCAAATAAACTACCTATCGCCCTCCTATCCGTTTTGCAGTTCCACCTGGCTGCACGAGAACATGCCTTGTCGCGGTTAATCCTGCTGCAGTTAACAATACTATGGGCATCGAATATGGAGATCTAACAGATGTTGAGTTTCGTGGGTATGGTGAGAGTAACAAATGAGATGCAAATCTTTTTGGTCTTCTTGAAATAAAAATAAAAAATTAAAAAATCAAACGCTGATGGCGACCATGAGGAGCTGCTGTCAATTGTACTACTACTATAAGAAGAAGACAGCTCACAGATGATGCCAGGTCAAAGAATTCAGAAAGAAGGAAAACCAGTACACCAGATCACATTCTTTATTACGAGCGCCAAGAAAAAGATCACATTGTTTAGTGTACCGGCATGTTACTAAAATTATGACCTGTCTGGCCCAAGCTCTGACTTTTTTAACCCCCCATATAATCTTCATCCTCCTCTTGCGAGCAGTTTGCTTTCAGCTAGTGAAGGGACGTCAACTGATGACCACGACGCGATATCAAACTGCATTGGTCTTCTATGGTGACTAACAGTCTTCTTCTTGGCACAAGAGGGAGGATGACAGTACGTGTGGCGCAGCAGATTCATCTAACCGAGCTTTCCTAACCAATCAAAACATGAAGAAATAACAGGGGCAATCAGGCGGATTCATCTACATTAGTACAACAAGTACAGATGACAGGACCAATCAGCAGATTCATCTACATTAGTACAACAAGTATAGATGACAGGACCAATCAGTAGCAAACTCATTACCAAAAATAACAGGGGCAAGGCAACACCATAGCAACGTGAAGTCTCACCTCCGGACCGGTGCGAGATCGACCAGGGACGATTCAGGCGGCGGCGGAAAGATGGCCCGGCCGAGGGAATCAGGCGGCGGCGAGAAGATGGGCGGCGGCGGAGATCAGGCAGCGGCGGCGTGGAGAACGGGCCGAGCGGAGGAGGGCCGGCTGCGGAGAGGAGATCCGGCGGTGGGGTGGAGGCAGGCCGGCGGGGAGGAGGCAGGCCGCCGGAGGGGCTGGCGGCGCTGGCGACCTAGCGATGCGAGCCCGTGTCGAGGACTCCTCGGGAGGGGAACGATGTGTGTCTTTTTTTTCCTAGGACCGGGATATGTTGGTTTGATTAGGGGGTGGAATTCTAGTGTAAATTCACCTGAAAGATATGTCCAAATATAAACACGGTTCGGTGGATAAAGGGGGAAGCTGCGGGAAGCTGCAAAAAGTCTGGGACGTCTATTTTCTAAAAGTACTTCCGCAAAAGCCAGACGTACAGCTGCCCGTTTGTTTTGTTTTTTCCACTTTTTCTAATAGAGAAGTGGTCAAAAGCCCAAACAAACACCCCCTCACCGAGCGTAGCCAATCAAGTGCTATCATTGGCTCAGGTGCACTTGAGAATTTTGCAGGCCTTAGCTTTAGGAACCTAGTGAGTGCATCCACTTGGCTTGGGTTGTTGTTTGCTACAAACTAAGTCACCACTTGTGCTAGTTGTGCCTATGCTGCTATCAACTGCTCCGTCTCAGTTGGTTGACGACGAGGCGACATCTGTTTGGGATAGCATAGATGAGTATAGACAGAAGAGGACTAAGAGAAGTATTTCTACCCATAACTATATAAAGCAATCAATATCACAACCAAGCAAACAATCATAAGCATTCAACACACAAGAAAATACTTGCAATACAACATTATATGGGTTTACACCAGAAGTATATAACCACAAAATAGTTTGAAAAAGTTGGGGACAATACTAGAGTAAAATAGAGCAACAAATAAGCAATAAACAAAATCTTTCAAAACACTACAACAGGTTTCACGAATTTTTATGGGCACCTTAAACTCGTCATCAATTTTAGAAACTTTTTGCGCATGTAGCACAGGTAATCACGCTTCAGATCCCATTTTTTCATATTTTTCTGAGTTACCAGTAAAATATGAAAAATCACGTGGTACAACATGTCATGTAGAAAACTACAGCAGTAATATCACGAATTTTCATCAATTCACACCATTGAAATAATTTTAAAACCACACGAAAACTCCAGCAACTTTAGAGTTTCAAAATAACACATCCTAACCAAGAAATCACACAATATGGTTTAGTATAGACAAGCAAGCAACCTATATTGTCATACCTCATCAGTTGGTAAGATCAATATGCTAACACGATAGCGATCATCTCCTAAAGAGATAAATATGGTGGTCCAGAACTAACCAAACTTGGTGAGATATTCATATGTGTCATCTTATTTGTTCTTTTACTTGTAGGCCAACTCTCATAGGTATCAAAAGAATGGACAACTACAAATTTTGAACAAGAAAAGGGTATAGAAAAGATAGTCAAGGAATATAAGAACTCTAATAACTAGAAAATATGATAGTTATCCTAATAGAGGTCTCCTATTTCTAGTCCATTTCTAAGGTCACGATCCTACAGTCAACGCACAGCTCTGATACCATCTTGTAACATCCTCGCCTGATAAGGCTGAGTTCATGTGTATAGTGCCAATCCCTGGATCGGTTCACTGGCACACATAGTACAAAATGATAACAAATATAACTGTGCATCATAAATACAACGAATATGATCCAGAATTTACATTATATTAAAAAAGTACACAGCGAAAAACAAATACAAGGTAGATCTCCATCCTTCAAATGTGCCACAGGCAAACATTCGTTGAGTGGAGTCTCGTGACCTATAACGATCACTCATGAATGATATAACCTGCAACATGAAAGTTTGCAGCCACGAATGGTCAATACTTTGATTGTATTGGCAAGTGTCACTAGTGTGTGGATATAAAATGGAACCTATCAATTACATGCATATTTGGCTAAGTGGAGTTTCAGGCTCATTTGCGTAAAGCAATAGTTTTATATTATGATTTTCAAATAGTTTTAATATTTTCTGAAAATTGTCTGAACACATTGGCCAACACCAAGTTCTCCTACTCCCTTGTTCAAACCATCAAATTTTATTAATAAATTGGAATGTCGAGATCATCCATAAGCTTCAAGCCTTAGTTGCTCAATATTGTCTATAACCGGGGACACAACTAATCAATTAGATTTATATCTTCTGCAGAAGTTGTACACTTTACCCACATGACACAATCTCGCCTTGACGCCACCAGTGGCCGCTGGTTTAGTACACACCAATTGGTATACCGGCAGATCGAGAATATGACAAAGTCTTTCTATAGAAGTCCTCTCAATACACAATGCTAGCACGTCTAACAGGCACCAATGCACGAATATAACCTCCAATACACAATTCTAGTTAACCTGAAGATATACCAATGCAAAGGGTCTTCCTCTATGTAATTAACCAAGCCAGATCCCATATTAGCATGTGGTTGTACTGGAAGCTACTGTACGAGAAACATGTCAAATCTCTATGACGCCTAGGTGGTCTTCTTCTAGTGCACACACGAGAGAGGTAGCCAAAGATACGGTCCCCTTCGTTGCCACTTCTTCCAAACTCAACAACAACAATATTCCACCCAGGTGATTCATTAAGTACTTGTTTTATTATATACAAACATAGCTTTTCCAATACCTCACAATGCTCATAATATGATATTCAATCCCGAATCTATAGCAGGGCTAAGCATACTATAACTACGATGTTTCCACTAAGCAAGATACAAAAGGATATCCTAAATAGGACATAGCATAGCACATAGTTCAAAATATTCCTACACATGCACTTCTACTAAAAATAACTACAATGCATATAGGAAAATAATAGGACAATTATGATAGTGCCACTTGCCTTTGTTGTTGATCTAGTCGTTTAAATAATCCTCACAATAGAGAAGATTTCACCCATCACAATCACAAACGTTGCACTCCTTGCAATCTATCGATCAAAACAAGTGCACAACAAACACACCATTCAAAACAATACAATTATGCACGATATAACAAAACAATGATGAACAAATGCATGCATGATGATTTAATATGTCACAATGGTTATAATTAGTTATCTAAACAATATTAGAATACATGATGCCTGCAAGAGATCATTTAATGCAATTGGGTATTTATTATTAATTCTTGATTGTCGATATATAGGTTTTAATAGTTTTGTTGCAACTTTTGTTCTAGTTGTCAAATTAAATTTGGGTCTGGAGTGTACTGGATAGAGGACATTATTATGAACCAGTATCAATTGGATTCACCTTAATCGGAGTTGTAGATCTTTTTCTATGATTTAAATAGTGTTTAATGGAGTTTAAATCATTTAAACAATTTCTGCTGTCTAGAATTCAAACTAAAGAGAGATCTGTAATCTACACGATAATGTGATTCCAGGGACATATTATTTATATTTTTCAGGTTTATAAATTATTTACTATGAATTTTATAGTCTAAAAGGCCATTAACCCATTTAAATTACTACAACAATTCTACACTACCAAATTTATATCTAACAGTATATTAATGTCTTATATGAAACCAAGAATCCATAGATATCTTATTTGTAATTTTAGGATCTACAGATAATTTTATATGATTTATAGTCTAAATTGTCCATTAAACTATTTAATTAATTACAGTAAATATGTACTGTAAAAGTTATATCTAATCTTGTATTAATGTTCTTCACAATTTTATGAATCCAACCATATATCATTTATAATTTTTGGACATGTAGATATTTTACTATGCATTTTACAAGATTGGCATATATTATGTCTATATTCTATTTTCTGAAATCCGAGGGGAATATTCCTGGAATATACCCTGTGAGGTGGCGAGTTCTGATTCGTTGGTACCCCTTCGGCGCTGATTAGAACATGACCGTTGGATTACAGATGATCGGACGGCTGAGGTTGTCCGTGGCGAAGCTCATCGGCGAGGATGGCTGGCAGCGGCGGTGCGGCACAGACGGCGGCGGTTGGCGGTGCTCCGGCGATCTCCAGAGAGGGCGAGGTGGTCCACGAGATGAGGCGAAGTGCAGCGGTCACGGGGAAGGTTACCGCGAAGGCGTTCGCTTCTCCAGGGGACGGCAGGGGTCGGTTGATGCAGCGCGGCTCCGGCGATGACGCGCGCGTGCAGCGGTGCACCTGCGAGAGGGGAAGGAGGGTGAGGTGACGTGGTCGACCAAGGGGAGAAGGTCTAGAGGTACAAGAGGGAAAGGGGTGGTCGCAGTCGATGGAAACTGGACCTCCCGAAGCTGCGATTAATGGCTGCGGCGGCGGAAGATCTTAGGCGGCAAAATTGACAGCCTGCCGGCGTCTTCTAGGGTTTCGGGAGAGGCGGTTCGAAGCGAGGGTGGTTATATTTATATAGGGACCGAAATTGGAGGCAGGGTCAACGTGAATCGAGCGGAATCGGGAGATTTCCCCGTCGGCAGTTCGTGTCGAGGATGAACACGATGGGAGATGGGTCCATGCAGAAAAAGAAAGGAAGGGGAGAGTGGGGGTGCGGCTGGGCTGCTGCGGGTTCCAAGGTGGCCGTAGTTGGGCCGACCCTGCTGGCTGCGGCTGCTGCGTGCTGCGCGGCTGGTGGGCGAGCAGCAGATAGCGCACGGCTAGGTGGGCTGGGCCTGGCCGGCTCGCGGGTAGGATAGGTTTAGTTTAGTTTTTTTTCTCTTTATTCTTTTCTATTTTCTATTTTAGTAAACCTTTTGTAGATTTATTTTTATAGCTCCAAATGGAGTGATTCCAGCTTTTACTTTTTTGTAAATTCAACACACACAGAGTAAAATTTATAGAAATTTTGACTAGTGACAAAATTACAAATATGCCATTTGCATATAATGCTTTGTATGACAATATTTGAAAGGGCAAAAATAGGGTCTTGAGACAAGGTTTTTGATTCAATATTTTTCATAAGATGAGATGATGAAAGAAATGAATTTTTTTTGAAATTCAAAATTCTAAAATCCTGGGATGTTACAAGTGTACTACTAGTGATGCTAAGTTTGAATTTGATATTAATGGTTGCAATATTTCTGAAGTGATGATGTTCCTACAAAAGTTTGCTAGAAGTCCTGATGCTAGTGATATGCATGTTGCTTTCACTAAACACATTACATAAGCTCTTGGTAAGATTAAGGAAGAGAAGCTAAAACATAAAGTTTCTATTCCTAGGAAGGTAGAAGATAGTTGGGAACCCATTATTAATGTGCAAGTGAATGACTTTGATCTCAAAGCTTCATGTGATTTCGGTTCTAGTGTCTCTATTATGCCTAGGAAGATTTATGAAATGCTTGATTTGCCACCATTAAAAGATTGTTATTTGGATGTCCCACTCATTGATAATGCTAAGAAGAAACTCATGGGGAGTATTAATGATTTTCTCATTATGGTTAACAATTCTTACGTCCCTGTTGATTTCTATGTTTTGGATGTTGAATACAATGCTTCTTGTCCTATTACCTTGGGAAGACCTTTTCTTAGAACAGTTGGTGCCATCATTGATATGAAAGAAGGCACCATCAAATATCATTTTCCATTCAAGAAAGGTATTGAACACTTCTCTATGAGGAGATAGAAGTTTCTTTTTGCTCCTCCTTTGAAAGCAAGGTTTGATGTTAATGCTTCTTCATTTGAAAATACTTGATTCTTCTTGCTTCTTGTGCCTAACTTAAAGGCATTAAAGAAAAGTACTTGTTGGAAGATAACCCAAGAGTTTCCATGAGTCTTGAAAGTTATTACTTCAGTAATGTCCTTATCCTTTTTGTTTTCTTTTTGTGCCAAGAATGACCTCTAATGAGAGGGAAGTAAGATTTGGGGAGTCCCAAAACAGATTTCTGTCCTCCACCAAAAAAAATCGTGAGGAGTCTTTGTAACTCGGATCGAGCTCAAAATTTACGAATAAATCCCCCAGTATGTTAGATAACTTTCGTTAGTTCAACACGTTTTGATTTGAGCAACAGAAGATGTTAGAAAAAATCAGTTTCTATCTGCTGGTCTGTTTTGACAGATTTATGCCATTATTTGCATTTGCTTCTTATTGATTCCTTTTTAAGTTCTCTTTAGGTAAATCGAGATTTTTGAAGAATTTACTATAGTAGCTTGTGTTTTTACTAAAAATCCTTGTTGTTCCAAAGCTTTGTCAGAGGTCTAATATCTTTTGAATAAGCTAATGTTGCTAATGAAGATTGTGTAAAGTTTTGTATGAAGGAAAAATTTTAGGTGTAGAGAGAGAATGATACAATGAGATGAAGAATGGACAAAATCTCAAGGTTAGGGATGCCACCATGGTGTTACCCCAATAAATATCTAAGAGGTACAAGCGTCAAAGCTTGGGGATGCCCAAGGCATCCCCTTCTTCATCAATAAAAAGCTCAGGTCTGTTTAGACACTTCGTTTTTATTGCTTCGTGCATAGTTGTGTTGTCCTTGGAGCATCTTAGTTTTCGTTTGATTTGCTTAGGTTGTTTAGTTTGCTTGATTAAAATAGTTTGTACCCCCGTTCTTGCTATGTTGTTTGCAAATAAGTTGCTTGGTGTTGGAAAGGAGTAGTAAGTTCTTGCTTGTAAGTGCAAGAGGAGCTTGCATTGACTGTGACTTAGACTTTAGCATAACATGCTAGGTGTTGTTTTGGTCTTATGCTTAGTGATTATTTCTGTAACATGTCTTGTTCCAAACAATTGGGATTGCTTAGTGTGCCTTGAATAAATTATGTGTTGCTTTAGCATGCAAAACGCATAGTATTGTGGTATTCTCCTTTGATGCTTTGCTTGGGTTGACTTGGCACATGCTCACACCATGTTATGACTCTCACAAGTCACCATTAGCCTCTATGATCATTTAGTCCTTGACTTGTAGTACCACTCTATGCTTTGATTAGTAATGCTTTGTTGCAATGCATGATTATGGCCGTTATTGCTCTCTTATTTGGTTGCTCCTAGTCTTATGCTAGCCTCCACTTGTATGATTAAGCTCTACTCATGCTTCCAACTCCCAAGAAACCAAGCTATTCCAAAGTGTCCACAATAAACTCCTATGCATGGTGTGTTACACCATTCCAAGTATATTCAACTATCTTCCAATTAAAAACTATTTTTTTATGTGAAAAATTAGCGATTAAATCCCTCACAAACTTGATGGTACACTTTATATTCTTTGACCCTAATAAACTTGAACCATTGTGTCATATATGTTGTATATGCTTGCACTTATACGTTGGAATTAGCAGCACCGTGCTGCCACGGGGAACGTTTTCAACATTGCACTTGTACTTTGTACTCAGTTGATATCATGCTCTTTTGTCTATGGATGTCACCGGTGTGAAATAAAGAGGGAACTTGTAAGTCCATGGAGTTTGTATCCTGTGTTAGAGAAATTCCTGGGCCGCTAGCCTAAGCCGTGCCTAATCATGGTGGAAACTTATAGCATCACCATAGTGACATCTATGAAGCATTCTTCTTATAAAAAAGAGGCACATTGAGAAAATAGGAAAGAGAGGAAAAAAGCACCATATTCCCACGGTAAATAAGAAGATTGTTGAGATGCTCATTGTCTGCTTGCCTTGTCATTTTGGTTATGGGATAGCTCCTATACCATGTGCAAGGGGTACCCCGTTGCCGGTTCTCAATGATATGCAAATGCTTACAATGAAAAGAACTTACAGGTGGCTAAAGTTGAGTATCATGAGGTGTGGCCCTCGTATTCAAGGGACTTGAGATTACTAACTTATACTTCGTCAAGCATATACTCCATCTTTGTTCACTTTAACCTTAATCACTTCAAGATGCTTATGATAGGGGAAATGAGGGATGAAAGCTAACAAGTACCATAATTTTTGGAAGCTCTTTTTGAAACTTGAAATCCCTGCTTCCTTTATAAAAGGTATTTCTTCCACCACTATTGAGTCTCCACCTTCTACCTTTAGGCACCATTAAGAGTGCATAGTTGTCATTCTGTGTGAAGTGTTCCAAAGCTTATTGATTGATGCATATTGTGATATTACTTGTTCTTGTGCTATTTGTTTCTAGTCACCCTTGTGAACTTTGAAGGTGTCCTATGCATCTATTTGCTACTCTATGAGGGACAAGCTGATTTTCACTATGCTATGTTTTCTGTATGTGAAACAAACAAACATTTTTCAATGTATGTTATTCATGATCTTTGTTTGTATCTTGACATGTTGCATGCATAGTTACTTTGTCCTATTTTTATAACTCCATCTTTCATGCACATGTTTAGAGTTCTTTGATCCCAGCTTTCAATGTTTGCAAATGGTTAGATCTTTATTGTGAGGGTGCATGTCTCCTCAAAAATTATTCTTTTTATCACTTATCTACTCGAGGACCAGTAGGAGTTAAGCTTGGGGATGCTTGATACGTCGGAAACGTATCTATAATTTTTGATGCTCCATGATTGTTTAGTATCTACTTTGCTTTGCTTTGTCTACACTTTGAGGTGATTTTTACATGTTTTCTGGTACTAACCTATTAACAAGTTGCCATAGTGCCAGTTGCCTGTTTTCTGCTGTTTTTGGTTCCAGAAAAGTTAGAAAAGAAATATTATCGGAATTGGACGGGACAAACGTCAAAGTCAATATTTTCCGTGGGGAACAAGAAGTCCAGAGGGGAGACGGAGAGGGTGCCAGGGCGCCTAGACTCCCCTAGGCGCGGGTGGGCCCTGCCCCGCTCCTATGAAGGGTGTGGGGCCCCTGGCCACCGCCTCGGCCTCCCACTTCGCCTATAAGAAGCCCCCGATTCAGAAACCCTAAGTACCCGATCAAATCTCCACGAAACCTTCTGTAGCCGCTGCCACCATCGTCCCTAGATCAGGGGGGATCTGAAGTTCTTCCCGGCACCCTGACGGAGGGGAGATCATCCCGGAGGCCTTCTCTCCAGTATGATGCGTGAGTAGTTCCACCTTGGACTATGGGTCCATGTAGTAGCTAGATGGTTGTATCTCCTCCTTGTGCTTTCATGTTTAGATATTGTGAGCTCCGTTCATGATCAAGATCTAATCTATCTGTATGCATGCATGTTGTGTTTGCAGAGATCCAATGGATATTGAGATTATTATGTTGGTTTGATTAATGGTTTTATCTTTATGATTCTATCATGTCTGTGTTGTTTATGATCTTGCATGCTCTCCATTGTTAGTAGCTATCTTGGCCAAGTAGTTGCTAGTGACTCCAAGAGGGGGTATTTATGCTCGATAGTGGGTTCATGCCTCTAGTTTACAAGGGAAGTGACAATAATCTCTTCGGTTGTAGATGTGTTGTTGCTAGTAGGGAGAAAACAACGGTCTCTTGTTCATGGAACATGTGGACTGTTTACCTTACACACTTTGCTTGAAGCAGTTGTTTGTTGCTTGCAACTTAATACTAGAGGGGGTTCGGATGATAACCTGAAGGTGGACTTCTAGTCATAGATGCGGTTGGATGGCGGTCTATGTATGTTGTTGTATTGCCCAATCGAATCTCATAGGATCTTTCTAACTAGTAATTGCATTGTTATGCCTTGCTCAGTTCCTGTCAATTACCCTGTTGTAATTTGTTTACCCTTCATGCCATGTTATTTATCTAAGGAGAGCACCTCTAGTGAACTATGGACCCCGGTCCAATATTTATCATTGATACATCTTCCATTGTTACTTGTTTATTTCCTGCAAACCACCATTACCTTCCACACCATATGTTTAATCCTTTGTTACAGCAAACCGGTGAGCTTGACAACCTGACTTCTTCGTTGGGGCAAAGTCTTGAGTTTGTGTTGTGCAGGTCTCCACGTTGCTTGCAACACCTGTGTGACGTTTCCTTCCTCCTACTGGTTCGATAACCTCGGTTTCTTACTGAGGGAAAACTTACTGCTGTGCTTCTTCACACCTTGCTCTTGGGGTTCCCAACGAAGCGCTCCAACATCAACTCAGCGCTGCATCAGCTATGTTTTCTATATGTGAAACAAACAAACATTTTTCAATGCATGTTATTCATGATCTTTGTTTGTAGCCTTTCATGTTGCATGCATAGTTACTTTGTCTTATTGTTATAACTCCATCTTTCATGCACATGTTTAGAGTTCTTTGATCCCAGCTTTCAATGCTTGCAAATGGTTTGATCTTGGTTTTGATGGTGCATGTCACCTCAAAAGTTATTCTTTTTATCACTTACCTACTCAAGGGCGAGCAAGAGTTAAGCTTGGGGATGCTTGACACGTCGTAAACGTATCTATAATTTTTGATGTTCCATCCTTGTTTAGTATCTACTTTGCTTTGCTTTGTCTACACTTTGAGGTGTTTTTATATGTTTTCTGATACTAACCTATTAAAAAGATGCCATAGTGCCTGTTGCCTGTTTTCTTCTGTTTTTGGTTCCAGAAATGCAGAAAATCAATATTCTCGGAATTGGACAGGACAAAAGCCAAAGTCATTATTTTCCCGGAGCAACACGGAACCACAAAGCAGAGTTGGAGGAGGACACCAGGGTGGCCGCACCCCTAGGCGTGGGCCAGCCCTGGTGGCGCCCACAAAGGGTGTGGACCCCCTTGACCTCCACCGACCTTGCCTCCTGAGCCTATAAGAAATCCCCCGGGGAGAAAACCCTAAATCATCCAGAAGAAATCCATAAAAACCTCCATAGCGCCGCCGCCACCGAAGGGAGATTCAGGGGACAGAAAGTCTTTGTTCTGACACCCTGTCGGGATGGGGAATTTCCCCCGGATCCATCTCCATCGATCTCCACCACCATCTCCATCACCGCTGCTGATTCCCATGATGAGGAGGGAGTAGTTCTTCCTTGAGGCTAAGGGCTCTACTGGTAGCTATGTGTTCATCTCTCTCTCTCTCTCTATGCATGATCATGTTTTGGTCATGAGCTTTGTAATCAAGTAGATCTGCTCTGCTACTCAAGTGCTTCAATAGATCTCTGCTCTCCCCATGTGTGTGAAAGTGACAGCATGCACGCCATGGTGGCACTTAGGCTTGAGTCTACATACATACTCATTGTGCTTTAATAGATCTATGCTTTTCCCCATACTGACTCCCACACATTCAACGATGACTTTCTTGTGATCGTCGGAACCTTTTTACGCTAGTATCTTAATCCCTTTGTTTCACGATATATTACATGTCCGAGATTCGATCATCGGTATCTCCATAACTAGTTTGATCTCGTTACTGACATGCACTCTTTTCTCGTTCCCGTGATATAACATTCTAGTGATCAAATCACTTGCTTGCAAGCTAATCAATGTGATATCACCGAGAGGGCCCAGAGTATATCTATCCGTCATCGGGATGAAAAAATTCCACTCTCGATCCATGAGCCTCAACATAACACTTTATTAGTTCCGAATCCATCTTTATAATCACCCTGTTACGGTGTGACGTTTGATGTTATCAAGAAACTCTTCCGGTGTTAGTGATTGACATGATCTCATGGTCTAAGGATTAGGATCACTTCGTAAGTTGTTATAGCAATATAAACTCAATGACTTTGATCGTAATGCTATACTTCGGATGAATGTTCATCACACCATTACACTAATGTTGTGATCTCGTTATTAACAACATCCAATGTCCATGATCAGGAAACCTTGATCATCTTGTTAATCAACGAGCTAGTTTATGAGAGAGGCATAACTAGGAACTTTCTGTTTGTTTATTAAACACACATGTATTAATGTTTCTGTATTAATACAATTATAGCATGCAAAATAAACATCTATCATATACTTGGAATACACATAATAAACACTTTATTATTGCCTCTCAGGGCATATTCCCTTCAGATTCATATTGTTGATATTGCTTGTTCTTGAACAATTTGTATCTAGACACTCATATGAACTTTGAAGGTGTCCTATGCATTTATTGCTACTCTATGAGGGACAAGCTAAATGCCACTATGCTATGTTTTCTATATGTGAAACAAACAAACGTCTTTCAGTGCATTGTTATTCCTGAATCTTTGTTTGTATCCTTTCATGTTGCATGCATAGTTACTTTTTCTTATTGTTAGAACTTCTTCTTTCATGCTCATGTTTAGAGTTCTTTGATCCCAACTTTCAATGCTTGCAAATGGTTTGATCTTGATTTTGATGGTGCATGTCACCTAAAAAATTATTGTTTTCATCACTTACCTACTCGAGGACGAGCACGAGTTAAGCTTGGGGATGCTTGATTGATACATCGTAAACGTATCTATATTTTTTGATGTTCCATGCTTGTTTATTATCTACTTTGCTTTACTTTTTCTACACTTTGAGGTGTTTTTATATGTTTTCTGGTACTAACCTATTAACAAGATGCCATAGTGCCAGTTGCCTGTTTTCTTCTGTTTTTGGTTCCAGAAAGGCAGAAAATCAATATTCTCGGAATTGGACGGGACAAAAGCCAAAGTCATTATTTTCCCGGAGCAACACGGAACCACAAAGCAGAGTTGGAGGAGAACACCAGGGTGGCCGCACCCCCCTAGGCGTGGGCCAGCCCTGGTGGCGCCCATAGGGGGTGTGGCTCCCTGGACCTCCACTGACCTTGCCTCCTGCGCCTATAAGAAGCCCCCGGGGAGAAAACCCTAAATCATCCAGAAGAAATTCACAAAAACCTCCATAGCGCCGCCGCCACCGAAGGGGAGATTTGGAGGACAGAAAGTCTCTGTTTCGGCACCCTAGCGGGACGAAGAATTGCCCCCGGAGCCATCTCCATTGATCTCCACCACCATATCCATCACCGTTGCTGATTCCCATGATGAGGAGGGAGTAGTTCTTCCTTGAGGCTAAGGGCTCTACCAGTAGCTATGTGTTCATCTCTCTCTCTATGCATGATCATGTTGTGGTCACGAGCTTTGTAATCAAGTAGATCCTCTTTGCTACTCAGGTGCTTCAATAGATCTCTGCTCTCCCCATGTGTGTGAAAGTGACAGCGTGCACGCCATGGTGGCACTTAGGCTTGATTCTACATAAATACTCATTGTGCTTTAATAGATCTATGCTTTTCCCCACGTGTGTGAAAGTGACAGCGTGCACTCCTTGTGTAGCACTTAAGCTAGATTACATATATATATTTGTTATGAGTTATATTTGGAGTTGGATGTCTTTGTGAAATTGTGGTGCTTGTTGGAACCATCTAGAGGTCAAGGTGATAGTGTGGGGTTATCTAGATTGGGGAAGGCCCCACCGTAGATTAGAGTGTCCAACCGGAGAGTAGTTCAGGGTAGTATCATGAAGAGAATATATTTATTGAGAGTGTTCACTAGTGAAAGTATGATCCCTAGGACTTTTTCCTAAGTATTGAAACACCGTTTGCATCTAGATCTGTTGCATGTTTGCTTACTTCCATCTTTATTTCAGTTTGCCTTTAGTTTATCCCACGTCAACAACAAGTCAGAAGCTCTTTTCTGGCACCGTTACCACTTGTATTTCACTATCTCTTCGCCGAACTAGTGCACCCATACACCTGACAAGTATATTGGGTGTGTTGGGGACACAAGAGACTTCTTGTATCTTGATTGCAGGGTTGCTTGAGAGGGAATACCTTTGAACACTTCCTCCCTGAGTTCGATAAACCTTGGTGAGCCACTTAAGGGAAACTTACTGTTGTTCTACAAACCTCTGCACTTGGAAGACCAACAACTGTCTATAAGAATTGAAGTGCGTAGACATCATTGATACGTCGTAAACGTATCTATAATTTTTGATGTTCCATGCTTGTTTAGTATCTACTTTGCTTTGCTTTGTATACATTTTGAGGTATTTTTATATGTTTCTGGGACTAACCTATTAACAAGATGCTATAGTGCCATTTACCTGTTTTCTGTTGTTTTTGGTTCCAGAAAGGTCAAAAATGAATATTCGGGACAAAAGCCAAATTCAGTATTTTATCGTGGGGAACACAGAGCCAGAAGATGAGACGGAGGAGGGCCTCGAGGGGGCCACACCCCCTGGCCCGCGCCTAGGGGGAGGGTGCAGCCGCCTCGGGCACCCCCTCGGCCTTCCTCTTTGCCTATAAGAATCCCTCGATACCTAAACCCTAAGTACCCGATCAATCTTCCACGAAACAGTCCGTATCCGCCACCATCATCCCTAGATCGGGGGGATCTGAAGCTCTTCCCGGCACCCTGCCGGAGGGGAGAGATCATCCCGGAGGCCTTCTTCATCACCATGCTAGCCTCCGGTTTGATGCGTGAGTAGTTTCACCTTGGACTACGGGTCCATGTATTAGCTAGATGGTTGTTTCTCCTCCTTTGTGCTACCATATTTAGATCTTGTGAGCTCCGTTCATGATCAAGATCATCTATTTGTAATCATGCATGTTGAGTTTACGGGGATCCGATGGATATTGAGATTACTATATCAGATTGGTTAATTATTCTATCTTATTGATTCTATCATGTTTGTGTTGTTTGAGATCTTGCATGCTCTCCATTTATAGTAGCTATCTTGGCAAAGTAGATGCTAGTGACTCCAAGAGGGAGTATTTATGCTCGATAGTGGGTTCATGCCTCTATTTAATCTAGGGAAGTGATACAAATCTCTAAGGTTGAAGATGTGTTGTTGCTACTAGGGAGAAAACAACGATCTCTTGTTCATGGAACAAGTGGATTGTTTACTTTACACACCTTGCTTAAAGCAGTTATCCGTTTCTTGCAACTTAATACTGGAGGGGGTTCGGATGATAACCTGAAGGTGGATTACTAGTCATAGATGCAGTTGGATGGTGATCTATGTATCTTGTTGTAATGCCTAATCAAATCTCATAGGATCATGAATGTCTAGTATTGCATTGTTATGCCTTGCTCTGTCCTGTCAATTGCCCCGCTGTAATGTGTTTACCCAACATCTTATGCTATTTATCTTAAGGAGAACACCTCTAGTGAACTATGGACCCCTGTCCAATCTTTACCATTGATACATCTTCCACTATTACTATTTACTTTCTACAAGCCACCATTACCTTCCACACCATACAGTTAATCCTTTGTTTTCAGCAAACCGGTGATATTGACAACCTCACTGTTCGTTGGGGCAAAGTCTTGAGTTTGTGTTTGATGCGTGCACCTAGTGTTTGACGTGGGACACTTCGTTGGAACCCCAAGAGCAAGGTGTGATGAGCACAACAGCAAGGTTCCCTTAGTAGAGACCGAGGTTATCGAACCTGAAGGAGGAAGGAAACGTCTCAAAGGTGTTGCTGGCAACATGGAGACCTGCACAACACAAACTCAAGACTTTGCCCCAACGAATCAGTGAGGTTGTCAAGCTCACCGGTTTGCTGTAACAAAGGATTAAATGTATGGTGTGAAAGGTAATGGTTTGCAGCAAGTAAACAAGTAACAGTGGAAGATGTATCAATGGTAAAGATTGGAACCGGGTCCATAGTTCACTAGAGGTGCTCTCCTTAGATAAACAACATGACATGAAGGGTAAACAAATTACAGCGGGCAATTGACAGGAACTGAGCAAGGCATAACAATGCAATTACTAGCCATAAAGATCCTATGAGGTTGATTGGGCAATACAACAATATACATAGACCGTCATCCAACTGCATCTATGATTAGAAGTCCACCTTCAGGTTATCATCCGAACCCCCTCTAGTATTAAGTTGCAAGCAACAGACAACTGCTTTAAGCAAAGTGTGTAAGGTAAGCAGTCCACATGTTCCATGAACAAGAGACCATTGTTTTCTCCCTAGTAGCAACAACACATCTACAACCGAAGAGATTATTGTCACTTCCCTTGGAAACTAGAGGCATGAACCCACTATCGAGCATAAATACTCCCTCTTGGAGTCACTGGCAACTACTTGGCCAAGATAACCACTAGCAGCGGAGAGCATGCAAGATCACAAACAACATAGGCATGATAGAATCATAAAGATAAAACCATTAATCAAACCAACATAATAATCTCAATATCCATCGGATCCACGCAAACACAACATGCATGATTACAAATAGATTAGATCTTGATCATGAACGGAGCTCACAAGATCTATACATGAAAGCACAAAGGAGGAGATACAACCATCTAGCTACTACATGGACCCATAGTCTAAGGTGGAACTACTCACGAATCATACCGGAGAGAAGGCCTTCGGGATGATCTCCCCTCTGGCAGGGTGCCGGGAAGAGCTTAAGATCCCCGGATCTAGGGATGATGGTGGCGGTGGCTACAGACAGTTTCGTGGATTTCTGATCGGGTACTCAAGGTTTCTGCATCGGGGGCTTCTTATAGGCGAAGGGGCGAGACCGGGAGGCGGCCAGGGTGCCCAAACCCTATCCAGGCATGGGCTAGGGCCCACTCGCGCCTAGGGTGGGTCTGGCCCCCTGGCTGGCCTTCTGGGCTCCCCTCTGGACTTCTTGTTCCCCACAGAAAGTTATTGACTTTGTCCTTCGTCCCGTACAATTCCGAGAATATTTCTTTACTAACTTTTCTGAAACTAAAAATAGCAGAAAACAGGCATCTGGCACTGTTGCAACTTGTTAATAGGTTAGTACCAGAAAACATGTAAAAAGCACCTCAAAGTGTGGACAAGTAAAGCAAAGTAGATACTAAACAAGCATGGAGCATAAAAAATTATATATACGTTTCCAATGTATCAACATCCCCAAGCTTAACTCCTGCTCGTCCTCTATTAGGTAAGTGATAAAAGAATAATTTTTGAGGTGACAGCACCCTCACAATAAAGATCCAACCATTTGCAAGCATTGAAAGCTGGGATCAAAGAACTCTAAACATGTGCATGAAAGATGGAGTTCTAATAATAGGACATAGTAACTATGCATGCAACATGGCAAGCTACAAACAAAGATCATGAATAATATGCATTGAAAAACTTTTTTTCACATGCAGAAAACATAGCATACTGGCAATCAGCTTGTCCCTCATAGAGTAACAATATAATGCATAGGACACCTGCAAAGTTCATAAGGGTGACTAGAAACAAATAGCACAAGAGCAAGTAACAACACAATATGCATCAATTAATAAGCTTTGGAACACTTCACACAGAATGACAACTATGCTTTCTTAATGGTGCCTAAAGGTAGAAGGTGGAGACTCAAATAATGGTGGAAGAAAGGCCTTTTTGTAAAGGAAGCAGGGATTACAAGTTTCAAAAAGAGCTTCCAAAAATTATGGTACTTGTTATCTTTCAGCCCTCATTGCCCCTATCATAAGCATCTTGAAGTGGTTAAGGTTAAAGTGGCAAAGCTGGAGTATATGCTTGACGAAGTATAAGTTGGCAATCTCATGCCCCTTGAATATGAGGGACACACCTCATGCATACTCAACTTTGGGTCCAGGTAAGTTCTTGTCACTGTAAGTATTTGCATATCATTGAGAACCGCCAACGGGGTACCCCTTGCACATGGCACAGGAGCTTTCCCATAACCAAAATGACAAGGCAAGCAGACAATGAGCATCTCAGCAATTCTTCTTAAATACCATGGGAATATGGTGCTTTTTCCCTCTTTCCTCTTTTCTCAATGTGTGTATTTTTATAAGGAGAATGCTTCATAGATGTCACTATGGTGATGCTGCAAGTTGCCACCATGACTAGGCATGGTTTAGGCTAGCGGCCCAGGCGTTTCTCTAACACATGATACAAACTCCATGAACTTACAAGTTCCCTCTTTATTTCACACCGGTGACATCCATACACAAAAGAACATGATATCAACTGAGTACAACAAGGTACAAGTGTAATGTTGAAAACGTTACCTGTGACAGCACGATTCTGCTAATTCCAACTTATAAGTGCAAGCATATACAACAAAGTTGTCACAATGGTTCAAGTTTATTAGGGCAAAGAATAAATTGTGCCATCAAGTTCGTGAGGGCTTTAATCACTAACTTTTCACATAACAAAATAGTTTTTAATTGGAAGATAGCTGAAAGCAAGAATATACTTGGAATGGTGTAACACACCATGCATAGGAGTTTATAGTGGACACTTTGGAATAACTTGGTTTTTTGGGAGTTGGAGGCATGAGTAGAACTTACTCATACAAGTGGAGGCTAGCAAAAGACTGGGAGCAACCAACTAAGAGAGCAATAATGGCCAAAATTATGGAATGCAACAAAGCAAACTAATCAAAGCAAAGAGTGGTACTACAATTCAAGGACTAAATGATCATAGAGGCTAATGTTGACTTGTCATAGTCATAACATGGTGTGAGCATGTGCCAAGTAAACCCAAACAAAACATCAAAGGAGAATACCACAATACTATGCTTTTGCATGCTAAATCAACGCATAATTTCTTCAAGGCACACTAAGCAATCCCAATTGTTTGGAACAAGACATGCTACAACAATAATCACTAAGCATAATGCTAAAACAACACCTAGCATGTCATGCTAAAGTCTAAGTCACAGTCAATGCAAGCTCCTCTTGCACTTCAAGCAAGAACTTACTACTCCTTTCCAAACACCAAGTAAACTTATTTGCAAAACAACACAGCGAGAACAGGGGTCCAAACTACTAAACCAAACTAAACAAACTAAGCAAAGAAAATGAAAACTAAGACGCTCCAAGAACAACACAACTCTGCATGAAACAATAAAAATGAAATGTCTAGACAGACGTGAGCATTTTATTGATGGAGAAGGGGATGCCTTGGGCATCCCCAAGCTTTGACGCTTGTACCTCTTGTATATTTCTTGGGGTGAAACCGTGGTGGAATCCCCAAGCTTGAGATTCTGTCCATTCTTCATCTCATTGCATCATTCTCTCTCTACTCCTAAAATTTTTCCTTCATACAAAACTTCACACAATCTTCATTAGCAACATTAGCTTATTCAAAAGATATTAGACCACTGGCAAAGCTTTGGAGCAACAAGGATTTTCACTAAAAACACAATCTACTGTAGTAACTCATTCAAAAAGCTCAATTCACCTAAAGAGAACTCAAAAAGGAACCAATAAGAAGCAAATGCAAATAATGGCAGAAATCTGTCAAAACAGACCAGCAGGTAGAAACGAATTTTTTCGAACATCTTATGTTGCTCAAATCGAAAAGTGTTGTACTAACGAAAGTTATCCAACATATTGGGGGATTTATTTGTAAATTTTGAGCTCAATATGAGTTACATATCCTCCTCATGAATATTTTTGGTGGAGGACATAAATCTGTTTCGGGACAACAACTCCCCAAATCTTACTTCCCTCTTATTAGAGGTCATTATTGGCACAAAAAGCAAACAAAAAGGATAAGGAGAGGTCATTAAATAAGTAGTAACTTCCAAGACTCAAGGAAACTCTTGGGTTATCTCCCAACAGGTACTTTTCTTTAACGCCTTTAAGTTAGGCACAAGAAGCAAGAAGAATCAAGTATTTTCGAATGAGGAAGCATTAACATCAAACCTTGCTTTCAAAGGAGGAGCAAAAATCAACTTCTATCTCATCATAGGTAAGTGTTCAATACCTTTCTTGAATGGAAAATGATATTTGATGGTGCCTTCTTTCATATCAATGATGGCACCAACTATTCTAAGAAAAGGTCTTCCCAAAGTAATAGGAGAAGAAGCATTGTATTCAACATCCAAAACATAGAAATCGACAGGGACATAAGAATTGTTAACCATAATGAGAACAACATTAATACTCCCCATGAGTTTCTTCTTATCATTATCATTGAGTGGGACATCCAAATAACAATCTTCTAATGGTGGCAAATTAAGCATTTCATAAATCTTCCTAGGCATAATAGAGACACTAGAACCGAAATCACATGAAGCTTTGAGATCAAAGTCATTCACTTGCACATTAATAATGGGTTCCCAACTATCTTCTACCTTCCTAGGAATAGAAGCTTTGTGTTTTAGCTTCTCTTCCTTAATCTTACCAAGAGCATCTTTAATGTGTTTGGTAAAGGCAACATGCACATCACTAGCATCAGGACTTCTAGCAAGATTTTGCAGGAACATAATCACTTCAGAAATATTGCAACCATCAATATCAATGTCAAACTTAGCATCACTAGTAGTAGGCTCACTAGGCTTAGACATAGTAGGAGGAGGAATAGGGGCTACTTGTGGTTTAGTGGTGATAGTGCACACACTATTGTTTCTATCAATTTCAGCTTCCCTTTCCCACCTAGCATGAAGTTGAGCTAATAGCCTAACATTTTCATCAAACTTGTATGGCATGAGCAGTAGCAAAGGTGTTTTCCATAGTTTCAGGTTTAGCATCCATTTTATTAACCAAGGAAGTTTGAGCTTCAAAAAAAGAGGATATATTTTTCTCAATAGTTAAATGCTTTTCCTCTATAGTCTTACTGAAAGTGGTTTGTTTACTAATAAAGTCCTTGAGCATTACTTCAAGTTCAGAGGGGGCACTTCTAGCATTATTATAAGAGCTTCCATAGGAATTGCCATTATTAGGAGGATAATGCGGTGACCCAGCATACCACTGCATGTGTAGTACACTATAGTCATTGACATGACATCCACAGAACACCGTTCCGTAAATATCACATCCCTCAAAGTGGTACAATAGAAACATTGCGGGTACATATTACAAAAATACACACATTATTATTATTACAATACCGTAAGTTCAAGACTTCCAAAAGATTCAACTTACAAACCAAAATATAAAGTGTTTTAGCGGAATTTAAATGTAGCAACTCTCACTAGGAGTTGAGCTCAGCAGCTTATTCTATAGAGTTCATGCTGCTCGGCTCCGTTGGTTACTACTAACTAGGGATACTTAGTTGGACTCGTTATCATCGACACCGTAGCGTATTTCGTAATCCACTCCTTCAACACCTCCGAACAGATCGGGTTCCTCGTAAAACACATCTTCTTGACATTCGGCTGCATACATTGACACGTCTTCGGGATCCTCAGAGTCTAAGCAAGGGATCAAAGGAAAGAATGAGTAACAACGTTACCCAATAAGTTCATTATATGCAAGGTGGGAAGTTTGATGCTCTAACTACCACCTAGGATTATAAATCCTTGGCACTATGCAATTTTTTGTAAATTTTTCTTCGAAGATTGATTTTATTCTGAAAAACTATGACAATCAGCCTTCACAGGTTGACCAGAACTTTCATGGAGTTCCTTTCCTGCCGGGTTCGCAGCTCCTTCTCGGAACAGGGAGTAACAAGTTACAATTCTTACACTCTGCAGAGGTGCGTTACTTTACCCATGAGAGATCAACTCCTTGTTGCATAACCGTGCGTACTTTCCCGTCCACAATTCCATGATGTGGGGCCCAGTAGTTGGTCCAAGCCAATCACTGCCCCCTTAGAGACCTCGCATGCCTCCTTGGTGTACACCATGCCCACATAATGAATTACGGCAATGGTTTGTACAAACCGTTAGATGCCAGAACTATCGTGGGACGATGAGGGTTCCCACCCATATGCCGCATATCCTCTACGAATTACCAATTAATATGCACGCTACGAGGATAACAGCCACGACCTGCACATCCGGCTTCATGCGAGAGGAAGAAGATACAACTGACTTCTCTGTCCCATTCCAAATCTCATGGCTAACACGTAATATACGGCGCTAGAATCACTGATGTTAGGGGTTATTAAGTCCCTACTTGATCAGCATTGTTGCAAATAGAACCCTAAGTTCTATTGCTCCATTATATCATCACTTAGGATGATATCTATGCTTTCTTTATTTGTGAAAATAATATTTTCTTTCTTTTATAATATATATGATAACACACAATTTGTAAATACTTTGATAAAGACTCTTCAAAGGACATGAGCAAGTGATGAACTTGCCTTGTGATGGCAAGGTAGTGAAGTCTGATGCTTGCACTGGACCTTGAGCTTCTATGTCTACAAAAACATCATTATTACCCGGTAAGGACAATATTTAAAGAAGCAAAATGATTATGCAATAATGTAATGCATCATTTAACTTGATATACATTTACCCCATTATTATAAAAAGTTCTTTTTAATAATAAAGGATTTATAACTATTATTTTTTAATATTTATAACATATATTGAATTATTTTATTTTATTTTCCTTTTATTTGACTTTTATTGATTTAATAATTTCTTTAGGATTTAGCACTTTATATATCAAAAATGGTTATTAAATATTTATTTAGTATTTTTCAAAAATACTACAATATTAATATATTATGAAAGTGATATTTATTTATTTCTATCATCTTTCATTAATTTTGTAAAATTCCATCAGGAATATAAAAATTACAAAATTCTTAAATAAATTTAAATGTATAAAATTTTATATCTTATTTTATTTGTATAGTGTAGATTATTGTGAATCCAAAAATATTTTGTTTATAATTTTTGGACTTTCATTTTATTTTCTAGGATTTAATTAAGTTCATGGGTATTTTGGTCTTTTCCTATTTATTAGAATAGGCCTTAAAAGATTTCTAGGCTGGCTTAATCTTATTGGGCCCTAGTGGCCCACTAGACATAGTCAAAATAACCACCCCGAAAGGTTCTGGCCCAACTCAGCCCACTCCCCTGCTGCCTCTCTCCCTCGAGCTCATTCCTCTCCTCCTCTAACCTCGACCCCGTGGTGGGTGATGTCGCCGCCGGCGATTCCCGCCGCCGGCGATTCCCGCCGCCGTGGACCGTTCTGGTCACCGCCGTGGTGCGGTAGGAGGTTGTCGACTACGCCCATCCTTTCTATCCAATTAGATTTGAGTATGGGGCTCTCCTGCGACGGATCGATGCCGTCCCGAACCCTAGGGTTTGGGGGTTAGCGTGGATCCTGGTGCTGCCGCTGTCGTCGTGCGTCGTGGTGATGCTCCTCGCCTCTATGCGTGTTCATGGTTGTCGTCGTGGTGCCGTATGGGTTGCAGCGCCCCTCCTAGGGTGCTCCCCGTGCCTCCATGGATGTCGGCCACCTCTGCTTCCTCTTCTAGTCTTCAGCGAGGACCTTTGGTGAGTTTTGTTCCTCTCTCCTAGTGCTCTCTGTGCTTGCTGCTCCTATGCTAGATGTTGGCAGTGACCTCTCTGTTTACTGTCTTGTCCTGATTAAGATGATTTATTCCATTTAGGGTTCTTATCCTGTGGTTGATCATATACTAGATGAATTAGATCATGTCTGGATGTTCTGTAAGCATGCTAAATGGTTATTGGCCTGAGGCTTGTTGCTTGAGATGAACTATAATGGTTCTGGTGGCTTATTAGATGATTTTATGCTTGGTTTGCATATGATTCAGATGGTATAGTTGCTTTGGAATCCATGCTTGGTAAAGTCAGTGGCTTGATAACTTTCCACTGTCATTTGTTGGTTTATGATCATGATTATGGTGTGATGAAACCACTGTCTTAGTGCTGTTGGCTTGAGAATTAATGTGTGGTTTGAGATCATCATCTCAAATAGTGAAGATTAACATAGGAATATCCTAATTATGATTCCTGTATTAACAGGAAAATGATTAGTAAGTTAATTGATTGAATCTGTGATGATTAAATGTTTATCCTAATTCATGTAGAATTGTTCTTGTGACACCATCTTGGTATGGCACACAAGATTGATTCTAATCCATTGATTGGGTTGGTTTAAGCTTAAGACAAGCTTGACTTTGAAAGATAAACATAGATGTTCTTTTCTGAAATCCCTAAGACCAATGATGTTGTTCTGAGGCTTAGGGTTTTAGGCCTTATCTAGTTGATTCATATAGATAGTCATGGTAGTGGTACCAGCTATTGTTTCTTGAATCAAAGCTTGTTGAAAAATGATAGTAGGATTGATCATTATATGGATCCAAAAGATTAGCTTCTAAGGTGCTACCCTTATCTTAGGGATGTGCCTAGAATTTAAATCTTAGCTATATTTGTGTTTGAATTGAAATATATAGCTTGACAACCAAATCAATGATGTTGTTCTGAGTCTTGGTTGGATCCTTGTACTTTGTTGTTTGCTTTTAAAGTTTAAAATCTCAATGATGGATTCACCCCACTTGGGTGTTTTTATGAGAGTTTGTTTCATAAAACAACACATGCTTCTGTCTAGATAATATGATTTGATCATGTGAGGGTTTTATGATTCTCACCATAAAAACTGATGATTATGGAGTTGGGTGATGATCTTGATCTTGTTTTGCTGAGCTCCTGTGCTTGACCTTGAGCTAGCATGCTCCTCATAGCTCCTGTACTTGATCCTGATGTCCACCTGATCCTTCCCCCTCCTTATGTCACCATCCTGGTGATGAGATCTTGGCTTTGGTTGGTTTGGTTGCTGGCTGTTGTGCTTGGTTTAGCTGTTGGTTGTTCTTGTGTGTAAGAAGTGAAGAGATGCACTAGTGCCTCTCCACGGCTGTGCTGATGGTTTTGTGAGTTTGGGCTGTGCTGTGAAGCTGACGGCACATCACATGCATTTAGGTGTGTGTCCTGCTTGTGTGCTTGCTGTGCACTTGTGGATATGCTTTGGACTTGAGAGTTACTTTGATCTGATTACTTTTACCTGGCTGGTGAAACTTGCCCCTTCTTGCTGTCAATTTGACCCCTTTTTGGATTAAAATTTATGAAAGATAAATTCTTTCATATTGGTAAAACTTGCCCCTTTTATAATTTCTCAATGATGAACATGTTCAGTGCACCTCACTGACATGTCTGAGAGAAAAACAATTCTAACTCTAAACTTATTATTGTTTTATTAGTGTTTGTCTTGCAGGTACATATTTGAAGATGAAGATTTTAGTTTAGGTTTTCTTTATAGAATAGTTAATGTAATCTTCTTATTCTTTTGTAATTTTCATTTTATTATTTTGTAATCTTCATTTTATTCCTGTGTAATAAATATTATATTATTATTAATAAAGAAATATTCTTATTCTTTATTTATTTGCTATTGTGAAATTGTTGACTAATTTCAATAAGTTATATTTTTTGTAACTTATTTATTGAATGAAAATATGAAATAAGTTTTCATATTCTTAATTGTTTTCTTTAGATAAAGTTTGAGTTAAAATAATTAACTCTTAATTTAATCAAGATTCAAATCTTATTCTTAATTCATTTGAATTATAATTCAAACACTCAAGTTTAAAATTCAAATTCATTTTCCAAAACACATAATTCCTCAGAGATCATATCAAAGTCTATAGCAATCATCCTTTAAGACTAAACCTAATCTCAAAGTATGAAAGAAACCTTGATCACTTAAGGTTTTTATTTGGCGAAAATTTTACCCACATTTTCACAGATGAATGCATGCAACATACCAAATTCCTAAATCTACCCTTCATTAGTTCCTAAATGCTGGGATGTTACAAACTTCCCCCCTTAAATTAAACTTTGTCCCGAAATTTGTGGAGATGTACCTAAATAGTTCTGGATAGGCTTTTCTTAAATCCTCTTCTTTCTCCCGTGTGGCTTCCCTTTCAGGGTGATGTTCCCACTGTACCTTGCAATATTTGATTGCTCTGTTCCTCAAACTTTTCCAGTTTTCTTACAGAATCTTACAGGGCTTTTTAATATAGGTCAGGTCTGCTTGTAGTTCTATCTCCTGGTGTGTGATTGCATCATCCAGAACTTTCAAACATTTACGAAGTTGTGACACATGGAAAACATTATGCACTTGAGCTAATCTTGATGGTAACTCTAAAGCATAAGCTATAGTTCTGTTTTGATTCAGTATCTTGAATGGTCCGATGTATCTTGGACTCAATTTTCCTTTAAATCCGAACCTTTTCACCCCTTTCATTGGACTTACTTTCAAATAGATCATATCTCCCACTTCCATTCAGGAATTTCCAAGGGTTGTAATGGTCCTGCTGGACTTTGATGTTTAGCCTTCACCCTTTGGCAAGTATGGCATTTAGATACATATTTAGCAATGTCCATTTTCATGTTATTTCACCAGAATATTTCTTTCAAATCCATATACATCTTAGTACTTCCCGGATGTATAGAATATGGTGTTTCATGTGCTTCTCTAAGTATGATATCATGAATCTCAGTCACATCTGGAACACAAAGACGGTCTTGAAACCATAAAGACTCATAATCCCCAAGGCGAAAAACTGATTTTTGCCCTTGAGATATCCTCCGAATTTCCTCAGCAATAAAAGGATCTTCTGCTTGATGTCTAAAAATTTCTTATTTAAGATCACTGTCTTGCTCTGCAACTACCTGCATAGTAGCTAATCCTCCAAGAACCTTTGTTCTAAGGAATTGAAGTCCTAATCTTTCTAAGTCCATTTGTAACTCTTTTGGTAACTCCCGATTACTAGGCTGAATATCTGCACTCTTTCTGCTTAAAGCATCAGCTACAACATTAGCTTTTCCTGGAGTATAGTTGATTGTTAAATCATAATCCTTGGTTAGTTCCAACCAACGCTTCTATCTCATATTCAATTCCTTTTGAGTGAAGAAATATTTGAGACTTTTATGGTCAGTGTATAACTCACATCTGGATCCATAAAGAAAATGTCTCCATCCTTTCAGCGCAAAAACTACTGCTGCTAACTCTAAATCATGAGTTGGATAGTTAAATTCATGTGGTTTCAGTTGTCTTGAACCATAAGCAATCACTTTCTGATCTTGCATTAATACACAACCCAACCCTTCTTTAGACGCATCATAGTATATGGTGAAGTCCTTCCCTGTTTCAGGAACTGCTAATATTGGAGCTGTGGTTAATCTAGTCTTCAACTCTTGAAAACTTGCTTCACATTTCTCATCCCACTTGAATGGTGTATTCTTCCTTAATAATTTGGTCATTGGTCCGGCTATTTTGGATAAACCTTCAATGAATCTCCGATAATAACCAGCCATTCCTAATAAACCTCGAATTTGCTTCACATTGGTCGGTGCAGTCCACTCTAGTACTGACTAAACTTTAGATGGATTCATAACAATTCCATCTTTACTGATCACATGACCGAGGAATTCTACCTCATCAAGCCAAAATTCACACTTACTGAACTTAACATAAAGTTTGTGTTCTCTTAAAGTCTGCAATGCTATTGTAACATCCCAAAAATATTAAACATGGATCATCAAACTCTAATCATCAAATTTAGGGTTAACAAAAACTTTCCCATCTCAAAATATGAAAGCATTCATATGTATGTGTATTTAAATTAGGAGTTCTTTTGAATTTCCATGGTTCTGTGATTCATTGCTTGTAAAATGATTCTTAGGTGAAATAAACATCATCTAAAAAACAACTCAAAATGAATAAATGAAGTGAATGGTCATTTTTTCCAAATTAACTATTATGCCTACTTTGGCTATTCCTAGCACTCAAAACTTAACAGAAACATTGGTGGAGCTTTGCACCCCTTGTTAGTACACCTAATGAGGTACCAAGGCCCACTTTGTGATCTGCCAAAAATATTCAAATGATAAGTTTAAATGACAGTTTTAAATTGAATCTATGTCATATAGGAAGATCCCACTATTTCAAAAACCACTCAAACCAACTCAATTTTCAAAACCCAAGCAACCACAGAGTCTCCAGCTTATGCCTAGCACACCCACCAAAAATCTTTTCAAATTTCAAAATTCAAGTTCTTGCGGCCATTTCATCAAACACCTTGCAGATTCAAATCAAACAAACATCAAACACTATTGTGAGCAGTAAATTGGCCTAACTTGTTCCCTCTCTAGCACACAACAAACATTTAGTTGATCATCTAGCTTAGTTAGCAACCTCTACCACCACTGTGAGCTTGCCTTGCCATCAATGGTGAGCAGGCCAAGCCTCACCTTGCCACCCCACTGTGGACAGCAAGCTAGAGTAAGAACTAGCTGTGCCCACCTTGTCTGGCATGCTGCCCATGCCTCACCGCCCCCTCTTGACCAGCCCTAGCTCAAAGATAGAGACAGGAACCGCCAGGAACGCCGTGCCCGCGCCACTGTCGACCATGCCGACGTGCATCACCATGCACTCGCCGTTCCCCCTCAACCCGACCACCTCGAGCCCTTGCCTCCTGCCAGCATGAACCCCACCATCCCAGGACACCACAAGACATGATCGTTTCCTCGACCGTACCCCATAGCCGCCGCACGCCGTGAAGTTCGCCGTTGGTACCTCGCAGAGCACCGCACGTTCTAGACCAAATACCACCGCCCTAAGCCCCCATTGAAGTCCTAGAGCACCGCCAGGAGACCGCGCGTCGATCACCACCCTCAGCCATGCCGCTAGCAGCCCGTAGCCATGTCGCCACCGTCGCCTGCCCATCCCTCTCGGTCTCGCCGTCGATCCTATAAAAGGAGGCCACCCCCAGCCGTTTGCAGCACACCGTTCCACTCCCCTCACCTCACTGATCGTCCCACACCTCTAGCCGGAGCACGGGGAGCAGCAGCTCGCTGGAATTGTACCGGAGCAGGCCGCCTTTAGAGGAGAAGGGCGTCGCTGATTGTGATCAGCCCCGGAGCTTCCTCGACCACCAGTTCGTTTGCCCGTCTCGCCGTCGTCGTTGGAGCCCTGGTACGCCCCCTATGCACCCCCACCGAGCCGATAGGGTTAGAGCTCGCCGGCGACAGGTCTGTCGTCGACGACGATCCCTAGCCGTTGATCTCCACTCTAATCCAGCGTCCCACACAGCCCCGTACCGCTTCGCGTGTTATGAGCCGCTGACTGGTAGACCCCCCTGTCAGCTGAACCCCGCGCTACGGAATGACACTGGCCCGGCCCATTAGCATCTCCCGCGCGACCCAACAGTTTAAATTTAGATTTTTCCATTTAATTTCAAACCAGTTCTGTACATAGATTCAAAAATCAACCCAGCTCGATTCAATTAACCAAAATGCATGAAACCAATCTTGTTAGAAAGGTACTGAAATGCTTAATCCAAGCCCGTTGGATTCAAATCATTTGGATCTGTAGATCAACCTTGGTAAAAATAACAAGTCAGAAGCTTTTCTGCATTCAAACATTTTTCAAAATTCAACCATAAGAGCTTTGGAGTTGTTTCCAACTCTCAAAAATCACATTTGTTCATACCTTTCAGAATATATATAAACATATGGGTTTACTTACAGAAATAATGTTCAAGTAATAAAAGAATGCCACATAGGCATTTCTAGTCACTTTATTTATTTAAAATAAAAGGTTAAACCTTATTAAATTGTGACACCACTTTAAATCACATTCCCATGGACTGAAATATGTGGTGATGACATGTGTCAACATGATCCCATGTTTGAGTTAGAGAATGTTAAATCTTAAGTAGTTTTTCAATGAGTAGAAATTAATTTTCTCAAATTAAAATAAACAAGACAAATGCTTTAATCTTGTAATGTTAGTGATGATGCTAGATCATCTATAGCACACCTTTGTGTGATGATTGAAAATAGTGAAGTATTGTTTGGTGATTGTGTACCTCGTATCTATTTATAGACGCTAGTACCGACCAAGGGTATGAGGAGGAAGGAGGATACTACGAGGAAGAAGCCGAGGAGAACTTCAACCACTGCTCTGCTCAAGGCAAGCTTATACTAATATCTATGCAAGCCAATACTTGAAACCTTGTAAGCTAACACTTGCAACTATGAAAGATAGATAACCTAGGCAATGCATTGAGCATGCTTAGTTAGACACATTTGATGATACCCAATCCTAGTTTTACTTACAAGCTTTATACTTTATTTCTTTATCAAAGATTTCTCTTAGAATTTTCATCGGGAATTGTAAATACTAGAAACATATTGGAAGGTAGCATAAAGAGCATTAAATTTGGCCTAAGTTAGATAATCTTGATGTCATCCTAAGGCATGAGATTGAACTTAGCAAATCTCCACTTGTTTACCACCCCTCATTAGTACTTACCCCCACTTGTAGATGCTAGTGCTAAGCATAAAACTTGATCAACTTTAGATGGGAATACTTGGTAAAAAGGGTTATGAAAACCTTAGAATGATGAGTGATTCTACTGAAATGTTTTGACACGTGTTCTCGAACACCAGATGATTTTGGTGATGAAAATGTTGAGGCATGAGCCTTAGCCCTTGATAAAACTGATGGTTGTCTGTATGCGATACCATTCCAATTTTACCGTACAACCACAATACTCAAAAATTGGGTAGGGCTTGACTGGAAATTTATATACCTTAGTATGGGTTCCCTCGCGGCCAAGGTCTGAGCTGAGGCTACCTTGTGAATATTGTCCACCTGTGCAGTACCCAAGATGACAGCTGGTCATGGTTGGGAGGCCAAACTCACAGAAGAGGTGCCTATACTAGGGCGTGTAATTGAAAGGTTAGGATTGATTATCCGCATAATGAGTATGGTGAATTCAGGATTGTTCCTGACAGATGTATCGAATGTTGTGGTGAAAGTGTACAATCTCTGCAGAGTGTCAAACTATTCGAATAGCCGCGTCCACGGTTATGGACAGTTGGAGTGGCCATACTGTTTTCAAAATGACTTGTGAAATGAATTATGACTTTGACTTGACCACAACAAGGTTGTGATATGAAATTCAAGTTCCCACTTAGGTGTTATAAAACTTTCAATTAGTTTTCTTTGCTTCTGAACTTAGTAGAGGTATATCTGGCTTTTTGCAAAAAAAACCTAGAGCTTAGTGTCCTACTACAAGAAAACCCCTTAACTTGTTAGTATTAGTTTGCGAGTACTTAAAGAGTACTCATGGCTTTGTCCCTTGCTATTCCCGTGGCCAGACTATGAAGAGGAGTACCAGGATGATGGACCGCGGGAAGGTTACAACAACTAGGATCATCTCCCATCGTCAGCATTGCCTGTGACCCCGAAGATGGAGCTTCACCTACGCTATCGTTACTATTACGTTATTCCGCTGCTTGAGTTGTATTAAGAACTAGATCATGAGATCCTTATTTGTGTCAGACCGTATGTATGATTTGTAATGGATGATGTACTGTGATATCCAAATCTGTTATGTCTCGCAAAAATGGTAATCCTGGGATTGCGATGTATGGCATAACAGGCATGTGGGATTAAAAATCCGGGTGTTGACAAGTTGGTATCAGAGCCATCCTGACCATAGGAGACCCTAGTTAGAATGGACTTTTGAATCAAAAACTTAGTTTCAAAACCAAAGGAAGCAAGTATTTATAAAAACTAATTCTCATTCTTATCACTTGGATTCTTTCATGAAAATTCATGTTCCTCAAAGACTCTTGCAAAATACATAAAATTTGACACACTTGATCACTCTACTAACTTACTCATCCTATATTCTTATAGATGGACATGAAGTACATCAAGTTTTATCAGTTGGGGAATGGAGGAGAACTCATATTTGAGCGTGAATTGGACTAGCTTTCAGAACTTCTGGAGCATCCGCATCCCGAGTTCTTCGGAGCTCAGCTCAATGATCAGGAAGGTGAAGATCTGCAGTCGCTAGTTGTTGCAAGTCTCCGAGGAAATATTGAACCTCCCACTTCCGAGGGAATTCAGTTCATCTTAAGAGAAAACAAATGGCTCAATGGACTGGCCAGAGCAATGCAGGAAGTTCTTGCCCGTCTATGTGGGCAGAGTATCAATCAGATCAAGGGTACCCGCTTTGAGTTCTACCCAAGGCGTGATGCTATGGGACAGCCACTAGAAGCCCCACATCACCCCGAGATGAAGACTCAGTTGGTCCACCTTATCTTCATGATGTATGATCGTCAGCAGGAGTTGGACAGTGCCCGTGACTACTCCAACCACAAGTCTGCCATCGCCAAGAAGAAGGATCAGACCCTCGCGATGCTAGTGAAGGATCGCAAGTCTCGTCACAGTTATCTCGACAAGAAGGAGCGTATCATTTCCCGTCTTTGCCACCGTATCACGGATCTGGAGGAGACCATCCACGAGAGAGACATGCAGTTGGAGGAAAGGGAAAATGCCGGAGAAGACCTTCGTGGAGATCCCTACTCCTATCTCAGCGATGATGATGACTTTCTGGAGGATCAGGCCATGGACATCTTCACCGATGAGGAGGATTTTGCCTTCATTGATGATGATGAGGATGATGAGTACACCGACTCCAAGGAGTAGTAGCACTTGAGCACTAGCGTTAGTGAGCTGTATTCGGTCCCACTGTATCGTAGTTTCCAGAATGGTTCTTAAAACCATCTGTTTTCCTTTGTTGTGGTGTGTGTTGTATCGTGTGCTATGAATGAATGAATGAATGAAAAGCAAGGTGCTAGAAAATCTGAGTCAAACTTTAAAAACTTTTCAAAGTCCCGGAACCTCAGAAATTTCCCTCTTTTCTCATGATCTACCTCAATCTTCAGATGCCTCGCGGAGGAAGTGGTTCATCCCCAGACCCGATGTTGCAGATCCTGCAAATGTTGGTTTCTGACCGCGAAGCTGAAAGAGCAGAACGTCAAGCCAACTTATCCACCCTTCAACACATAGCTCAGATGGCCAACAACAATCAAGGCCAAGGAAATCAGGACAACCATGGATCTAAGCTCAAGAATTTCCAGAACACCAACCCACCTGTTTTCACTAAGTCAGAGGAACCCCTAGATGCAGATGATTGGCTGCAAACAATGGAGAACAATCTGGAAGTCGCCGGAGTGGAAGCTAACGAGAAAGTTCTGTTCGCCACCCACTATCTAGCCGGAGATGCAAGAGCATGGTGGAACAGCGTTCATGCAATGACCGGAGGTCAGATGATGACCTGGGATGAATTCAAGGTCAAGTTTAGTAGAACCCATGTGCCACCGGGTTTGATCAAAAGGATGAGAGATGAATTCAGAGAACTGAAGCAAGGAAGGATGACCGTAGTGGAATACCGTGACAAATTATTGTCATTAGCTAGGTATGCCCCAGATGAGATTGACACTAAAGCCAAGAAGAAAGAGAGATTCTTGAATGGTCTGCACGATGAGATGCAGACTATGTTGGTCAATATCCCCTTTGCTGATATTGAAGCCCCTTGAATGGTCTGCATGATGAGATGCAGACGGTGTTGGTCAATATCCCATTTGCTGATATTGAAGCCCTTGTCGACTCTTCCATTCAGATGGAAGGAAAGATCAACCAAGCCAATGAGAACCGAAAGCGCCGCATGATGCATCAACCAGGAACCCACCATACCCCAAAGTATCATCCCGACCCATCTCCAGGATTTGCCCCGAGAACCAACAGACCCCCGATGAACCGTCAGACCTATCCCAACCGTGGAAACCCAAGGCCCGGAGGAAACCACAACAACCCCGGCAACCCTAGCAATTTCAACCGTGCACCACCCAAGTTCAACAACAACAATGCCGCCACCAACACCAACACTGCCCAAGGACTGGGAGCAATGCTGTGCCTGTTGCAGCGAAGGACAAGTCGCAAGTGACTTGTTATGACTGTGGAACCAAGGGTCACTACTCCAATGAGTGCCCCAAGAAGAATGCCGCAGCCCCCAATACAAATGCCCCAGCTCAGCAGAAGCGTCGTGTTCAGCCCGGAAGAAGGTTTTCCCCAGGGAATTCGCTCAATCGAACGGCCGTCTTTTTATCATGCATGCTGAAGAAGCCCAGGAAGCGCTAGATGTCGTGCTGGGTATGTTTTCTGTTAACTCAGTACTTGCAAGAGTGTTGCTTGATTCTGGTGCATCGCACTCATTTGTCACCGAAGAATTTGCGTGCACTAGTAAGATTCTACCAACCAAACTGAAGAATGTTATGATTGTTCAAATCCCCGGTTCAACCACCAAAGCTAGGAAAATTTGCAAAGTCATCCCTATCCGAATCCATGGCATAGATTTTTATGATAATCTGATAGTACTTGGAACTAAAGGTTTGGAAGTAGTACTAGGAATGGATTGGATGTCCAAACATTAAGGATTAATTGACTGTGCCAAGAAAGCCATAACCATGACCAGTACAGCTGGAGTATCAGTCGAGCATGTATCTGAAACCTTACCTCGTCAATTCAAGTGCAACAAGAGTATAGCCCAACCTACCATTGACCAAGTCCGGATAGTCTGTGAATACCCTGATGTATTTCCAGATGTTTTGCCCGGTATGCCCCCAGATCAGGACATCGAGTTTATCATTGAACTAATACCTGGAACCGGACCCATATCCCAGAGACCATATAGTATGAACCCGTCTGAACTAGCAGAACTAAAGAAGCAACTGGATGCCATACTGGAAATTGGATTGATTCAACCAAGTGCGTCACCATGGAGATCACCTGTTTTGTTCGTGGACAAGAAAGATGGAGGTAACCGTTTGTGTACGGATTATCGGAAGTTGAATGATGTCACTATCAAGAACAAGTACCTATTGCCCAAGATAGAAGATCTGTTTGACCAGTTGACTGGTGCCAAGGTGTTTTCTAAGATTGATCTTAGGACTGGCTATCATCAACTCAAGATTCGCGCAGAGGATATTCCAAAGACTGCCTTTACCACCAGATATGGATTATACGAGTATAATGTCATGTCTTTTGGATTAACCTCATGAATAAGATTTTTATGGACTTCCTGGATAAGTTTGTCGTTGTTTTCATCGATGACATTCTGATTTATTCCAAGTCAGAAGAAGAACATGAGATACACCTAAGGACCATTCTTGGAACCCTTAGAGAGCATCAGTTGTATGCCAAGTTTAGCAAATGTGAATTTTGGTTACAGGAGGTAGGATTTCTCGGACATATCGTATCAGCCGGAGGAATTTCCGTTGACCCTGCAAAGGTGAAAGATGTCGAAGATTGGCAAGCCCCAACCACTCAAACCCAAGTTCATGCATTTCTCGGATTGGAGGCATATTACCGCAAGTTCGTAGAAGGATTCTCGAGTATCGCCAGACCCATGACCCAATTGCTGAAGAAGGACAAGAAGTTTGAATGGACGGACAAATGTGAAGCGAGTTTTCAAGAACTCAAGAGAAGACTGATTTCAGCCCCAATCTTGATCATGCCGGATATCACGAAGCCCTTCGACGTGTATTGTGATGCATCCAAGATCGGTCTCGAATGTGTGCTAATGCAAGAAGGAAAAGTTATATCTTATCTATCTCGACAACTGAAACAGCATAAACAAAACTACCCAACCCATGACCTCGAGCTCGCAGCCGTATGCTAGCCCTGAAGACATGGAGGCATTACCTGATGGGAAACCGGTGTGAGATTTATTCGGATCACAAGAGCCTGAAGTATATATTCACTCAGAAGGAGATGAATATGAGACAGAGAAGATGGATTGAGCTAATCAAGGATTACGACCTGGACATTCACTATCACCCCGGTAAAGCCAATGTGGTAGCAGATGCCCTTAGCAGATTGCCGTGCCGCTTGAACTCCATGATTTTGAAGGAGCAACCAAGTTTGCACAAGGAGATGGAGGATTTCTGAATGGAATTAGTGAGTGAAGGATTTTTTTGCTAGCATAGAGCTTCAACCCACTTTGATCATCTAGATCAAGGACGCGCAGAAAGGAAATGCTAGCATCGACGGAATCAAGCATCGTATCGGTACAGGCAAAGTACCCGGATTTACCAAAGAAGAAGAAGGAGTTTTGCGGTACAAAGGACGCCTTTGTGTACCAGCAGATTCAGAGTTAAAAGAATTTATTCTGAAGGAAGCTCATGATACTCTTTATTCTATCCACCCCTGAGGAACGAAGATGTATAAGGATTTGAAGGAAAAATTTTGGTGGCATAAGACGAAGAGAGAAATCGGAAGCTATATCGCCAAGTGTGATATATTTCAGAGAGTCAAGGCGGGACATCAAAGACCCGCTGGATTGTTGCAACCTCTATAGATTCCGGAATGGAAATGGGATTCAGTAGGAATGGACTTTATCACCGGATTGCCTAATTCTAGTAGGGGAAATGACTCTATCTGGGTCATAGTTAACAGATTGTCCAAAGTCGCCCATTTCTTACCAGTCAAGACCACCTATCAGAGTTCGAAGCTAGCGGAGTTATACATCACTAGAATCGTCAGTTTGCACGGAGTCCCCAAGATTGTATCGGATTGAGGAACGCAGTTTACCTCGAGATTCTGGAAGAAAGTCCAAGAAGGTTTAGGAACCCGACTAGATTTCAGCATCGCGTATCACCCTCAGATTGGCGGACAAACAGAGCGAGTAAATCAAATACTCGAAGATATGTTGAGAGCATGTGTGTTAGAGTATGGATCTAAATGGGAAGACTGTCTACCGTTCGCAGAATTTTCTTACAACAATAGTTATCAAGCAAGTTTGCAAATGGCCCCATTTGAATTCATGTATGGAAGGAAGTGTCGAACCCCTTTGAATTGGTCGGAAGTAGGAGAGAGTCAGATTTTCGGACCCGATATCCTACGAGAAGCAGAAGAGAAAGTCCACAAGATTCGTGAGCACCTCAAGACCGCCCAGTCAAGACAGAAGAGTTACACCGACAAGAGACGTCGAGACCTCGCTTTCAACATCGAAGAGTTCATGTATCTGAAAGTGTCGACATTGAAAGGAATGCACCGTTTCCAGGTGAAAGGAAAGTTAGCCCCTAGATATATGGGACCCTTCAAGATTCTGAATCGTCGAGGAGAAGTATCATATCAATTGGAACTGCCAGAAGAAATGTTAGCCGTGCACAATGTGTTCCATATCTCATTACTTCGTAAATGCCTCGAAGTTCCGGAGAAGACTGAAGTCTTCAAGAATATTGATCAACAGACCATAGAGATCAACGATGACCTGACCTATCCCGAAGTACCCATCCATATTTTGGAAGAAACTTTCAGAACTACAAGAACCCGAAGCATCAAGTTTCTCAAGATTCAGTGGAGCAACCACACGGAAGAAGAAGCTACCTGGGAGCGAGAAGATCACATCAGGACGGAGTTCCCAGATCTCTTTAAATCCTAGGTAATCTTTTTCGTCCTTTTTCAAATCTCGGGACGAGATTTTGATTAAGGGGGGAAGGTTTGTAACATCCCAAAAATATTAAACATGGATCATCAAACTCTAATCATCAAATTTAGGGTTAACAAAAACTTTCCCATCTCAAAATATGAAAGCATTCATATGTATGTGTATTTAAATTAGGAGTTCTTTTGAATTTCCATGGTTCTATGATTCATTGCTTGTAATATGATTCTTAGGTGAAATAAACATCATCTAAATTATTCCCAAACTTTTCCTAAAGAAAAACAACTCAAAATGAATAAATGAAGTGAATGGTCATTTTTGCCAAATTAACTATCATGCCTACTTTGGCTATTCCTAGCACTCAAAACTTAACAGAAACATTTGTGGATCTTTGCACCCCTTGTTAGTACACCTAATGAGGTACCAAGGCCCACTTTGTGATCTGCCAAAAACATTCAAATGCTAAGTTTAAATGATAGTTTAAAATTGAATCTATCTGATATGGGAAAATCCCACTATTTCAAAAACCACTCAAACCAACTTAATTTTCAAAACCCAAGAAACCACAGAGTCTCCAGCTTATGCCTAGAACACCCACCAAAAATCTTTTCAAAATTCAAAATTCAAGTTCTTGCGGCCATTTCATCAAACACTGTCAACACCCGGATTTTTAATCCCAGATGCCTGTTATGCCATACATCGCAATCCCAGGATTACAATTTTTGCGAGACATAACAGATTTTGATACCATAGTACATCATCCATTACAAACCATACATAAGGTCTTACACAAATAAGGATCTCATGATCCAGTTCTTAATACAACTCAAGTAGCGGAAATACGTAATAATAACGGTAGCGTAGGCGAAGCTCCATCTTCGGGGTCACAGACAATGCTGACGATGGGAGATGATCCTAGTTGTCGTAACCTTCCTGGGGTCCATCCTCTTGGTATTCCTCTTCATAGTCTGGCCACGGGAATAGCCAGGGACAAAGCCATGAGTACTCTTTAAGTACTCGCAAACTAATACTAACAAGTGAAGGTTTTTTTTGTAATAGGAAACTAAGCTCTAGGGTTGTTTTGCAAAAAGCCAGATTTATATCTACTAAGTTCAGAAATGAAGAAGGCTAGGTGAAGTTTTATAACACCTAAGTGGGAACTTGTATTTCATATCACAACTCTGCTGTGGTCAAGTCAAAATCTCAATTTATTGCATAAGTCATTTTGAAAACATTTGACGGGGGAACAGTATGGCCACTCCAACTTTCCATAACCGCGGACGCGGCTATTCGAATAGTTTGACACTCTGTAGAGATTGTACACTTTCACCACAACATTCGATACATCCGTCAGGAACAAATCCTGAATTCACCATACTCAGTATGCGGATAATCAATCCTAACCTTTCAATTACACGCCCTAGTATAAGCACCTCTCCTGTGAGTTTGGCCACCCAACCATGACCAACTGTCATCTTGGGTACTGCACAAGTGGACAATCTTCACAAGGTAGCCTCAGCTCAAACCTTGGCCATGAGGGAACTAATACTAAGGTATATAAGTTTCCAGTCAAGCCCTACCCAATTTTCGGGTATTGTGGTTGTATGGTAAAATTGGAATGGTATCGCATCCAGACAACCATCAGTTTTATAAAGGGCTAAGGCTCATGCCTCAACATTTTCATCACCAAAATTCATCTGGTGTTCGAAAACACATGTCCAAAACATTTCAATATAATGATCCATCATTCCAAAGTTTTCATAACCATTTTCACCAAGTATTCCCATCTAAAGTTGGTCAAGTTTTATGCATAGCACTAGCATCTACAAGTGGGGGTAAGTACTAATGAGGGGTGGTAAACTAGTGGAGTTTTACTAAGTTCAATCTCATGCCTTAGGATGACATAAAGATTATCTAGCTTAGGCCAAGTTTTATGCTATTTATGCAACCTTTAATTATCTTTCTAATATCTACAACTTATTCCAGTAAACTCTAAGTAAGAGCTTTGATAAAGAAATAAAGTATAAAACTTGCAAGTAAAACTAGGATTGGGTATCATCAAATATATCTAACCAAGCATGCTTAGTGCATTGCATAGGTTATTTAACTCTCATAATTGCAAGTGTTAGCTTGCAAGTATTGGCTTGCATTAGTATCAGTATAAGCTTGCTAAGTTAATAGCTTGCAAGTATTGGCTTGCATAAGTAGAGTATCTTGCAAGTGTTAGCTTGCCTTATGCAGAGCAGTGGTTGAAGTTCTCCTCGGCTTCTTCTTCGTAGTATCCTCCTTCCTCCTCGTATCCTTGGTCGGTACTAACGTCTATAAATAAATACGAGGTACACAATCACCAAACAATACTTAACTATTTTCAATCATCACACAAAAGGGTCCTATAGATGATCTAGCATCATCACTAACATTACAAGATTAAAGCTTGGTTTAATTTCTTTTATTTTTAGAAAAGTAATTTCTACTCATTGAAAAACTACTTAAGATTTAATATGGGATCATGTTGACACATGTCATCACCACACATTTCAGTACATGGTAATGTGATTTAAAGTGGTGTCACAATTTAATAAGGTTTAACCTTTTATTTTAATTAAACAAAGTGACTAGAAATGCCTATGTGGCATCCTTTTATTACTTGGACCTTATTTCTGTAAGTAAACCCATATATTTTTATATATTTTGAAAGGTATGATCAAATGTGATTTTTGAGAGTTGGAATCAACTCAAAAGCTATTATGGTTTAAATTGAAAAATGGTTGAATGCAGAAAAGGTTCTGCCTTGTTATTTTTACCAAGGTTGATCTATAGATTCAAATGATTTGAATCCAACGGGCTTGGATTCAGCATTTCAAAACCTTTCTAACAAAATTGGTTTCATTCAATTTGGTTCACTGAATCAAGCTGGGTTGATTTTTGAAACTAGGTACAGAACTGTGTTTGAATGAAAATGGAAAAATCCAAATTCAAATGACTGGGCTGCGCGGGAACTGCTAATGGGCCGGCCTGCTACACACAGCTCTTACGCGGGCTGGTTAAGTTGCTGTCCCCACGCGTCAGTGAGACGGGGGGTGCGAAGTGGTACGGGGCAACATGGTGCGTTGGATCTGGTTCTAATCCAACGGCTCTGGTTCATCATCCACGTCGGGCAGCGCCGGCGAGACAGAACCCTAACGCGGAAGGTGGGGGTCGTCGGGGGCTCACCGGGGCTCAGGCGAGGGTCGGTGAGGCGGGCGAACAACGAAGTCGACGACGACGAACCTCCTGGTACCGACAACTTCTCCTGGGGCGGCTCCAATCGCTGGCTTCCTTCTTCTCCAGCAGCGGCGGGCTCCGGCCAAATTCCGGCGATGCGCTGCTCGCCTTGATCCGGAACTGAGGCGGGGTGGTTCTGGGTGAGAGGGGAGTGGAATGGTGTGAAGAGTTTGAGCGGGGGAGACCTCTATTTATAATCTCGACGGTGAGACCGAACGGGATGGGCAGGCGACGGTGGCGACACGACTACGGGCTGCTAGAGGCATGGCCGAGGGTGGCGATAGATCGGTGGTCTCCTGGCGATGCTCTAAGGTGTAAAGGCGCTTGTAGGGGCGGTGGCAAACAATCGGGAACACTCGATGCTCTACGAGGCAGAGGCGGCGTCTTCGACGGCGTGCGGTGGCTACGGGGTACGGGCGGTGCAATGGGCATGTCTAGCAGTCTCCTGGGATGGTGGGGAGCATGTTGGTGGGCGGCGAGGGCTCGAGGTGGTCTGGTTAAATGGGAACGGCATGTGCTCTGCGGCGAGGGTCGGCATGGTCGACAGCGGCACGGGCGCGGCGTTCCTGGTGGTTCTGGTTGCTGTCTGCGAGGTAGGGCTGGTCGAGAGGGGGCGGTGAGGCATGGGCTACCTCCCAGACAAGGTTGGCACAGCTAGTTCTTCCTCTAGCCTGCTGTCCACACTGGGGTGACATGGGTGCTCTCGGCTGTTCACCATTGATGACATTGGCGAGCTCATAGTGGTGCTAGTGATTAGTTAAGTTCGTTAGATGATCTACTAAGGCTAGTGGTGTCCAGAGAGGGAACAAGTTTGGCCCAAAACACTGCTCAAAATAGTGTTTGTGATTTTGTTGATTTGAATCTGCAAGGTGTTTGATGAAATGGCCGCATGAATTCAAGTTTTGAATTTTGAAAAGATTTTTGGTGGGTGTGCTAGGCATGTGCTGGTGAGTCTGTAGATGCTTGGGTTTTGAAAGTTGAGCTTGTTTGAGTGGTTTTTGAAGAAGTGGGATCTTCCCATATGAAATAGATTCAATTTTAAACTGTCATTTAAACTGTGGATTTGAATGTTTTTGGATGATCACAAGGTGGGCCTTGATACTTTGTTATGAGTACTATCAAGGGGTGCAAAGATCCAAACAAGTTTCTGTTAAGTTCTGAAAGTTAGAGATAGCCAAAGTAGGCATGGGAGTTAAATTGGCCAAAGTGACCATTCCTTTATTTTGTTTGTTTTGATTTATTTTTCTTTGGGAAAGTGTGGGGATTATTTAGATGATGTTTATTTCACCTAAGAATCATTTTACAAGCAAAGAAACACACAATCATGGAAATTCAAAAGAATCCAAATTGTCATGCTTACACATATGCATGTCTTCATATTTTTATTTAGAAAAGTTTTTGTTAATCCTAAATTTTGATGATTAGAGTTTGATGATCCAAGTTTCATATTTTTGGGATGTTACAAACCTTCCCCCCTTAAACAAAATCTTGTCCCGAGATTTGAAAAAGGACAAAAAGATTACCTAGGATTTGAAGAGATTGGGAAACTCCGTCCTGATGTGATCTTCACGCTCCCAGGTAGCTTCCTCTTCCGTGTGGTTGCTCCACTGAATTTTGAGAAACTTGATGCTTCGGGTTCTGGTAGTTCGGAAAGATTCTTCCAAAATAAGGATGGGTACTTCAGGATAGGTCAGGTCATCGTTGATCTCTATGGTCCAATGATCAATATTATTGAACACTTTGGTCTTCTCTGGAACTTCGAGACGCTTGCGAAGTAATGAGATATGGAACACATTGTGCACGGCTGACATCTCTTTGGGTAGTTCCAATTGATACGACACTTCTCCTCGACGGTTCAGAATCTTGAAGGGTCCGATATATCTGGGGGCTAACTTTCCTTTGAGTTGGAAACGCTGCATTCCCTTCAATGGCGACACTTTCAGATATACAAAATCTCCTATGTTGAAGGCGAGGTCTCGACGTCTCTTGTTGGCGTAACTCTTCTGTCGGGACTGGGCTGTCTTGAGGTGCTCACGAATCTTGTGAACCTTCTCTTCTGCTTCTCGTAGGATATCGGGTCCGAAAATCTGACTCTCTCCTACTTCCGACCAGTTCAAAGGGGTGCGACACTTTCTTCCGTACATAAATTCAAATGGGGCCATTTGCAAACTGGCTTGATAACTATTGTTGTATGAAAATTCTGCGAATGGCAGATAGTCTTCCCACTTAGATACATATTCTAACACACATGCTCTGAACATATCTTCGAGTATTTGATTTACTCGCTCCGTTTGTCCATCGGTCTGAGGGTGATAAGCGGTACTGAAATCTAGTCGGGTTCCTAAACCTTCTTGGACTTTCTTCTAGAATCTCTAGGTAAACTGCGTTCCTCAATCCGATACAATGTTCTTGGGGACTCCACGCAAACTGACAATTCTAGCGATGTATAACTCCTCTAGCTTCGAACTCTGATATGTGGTCTTGACGGGTAAGAAATGGGCGACTTTGGACAATCTGTCCACTATGACCCAGATAGAGTCATTTCCCCTACTAGAAGTAGGCAATCCGGTGATAAAGTCCATTCCAACAGAATCCCATTTCCATTCCGGCATCTATAGAGGTTGCAACAATCCAGCGGGTCTTTGATGTCCGGCCTTGACTCGCTGACATATATCACACTTGGCGATATAGCTTCCGATTTCTATCTTCATCTTATGCCACCAAATTGCTCTTTCAAATCTTGATACATCTTAGTTCCTCCGGGGTGTATAGAATAAAGAGTATCATGAGCTTCCTTCAGAATCACTTCTTTCAACTCAGAATCTGCTGGTACACAAAGGCGTCCTTTGTACCACAGAACTCCTTCTTCGTCTTCGGTGAATCCGGGTACTTTGCCTGTACCGATATGACGCTTGATTCCATCAATACTAGCATTTCCTTTCTGCGCCTCTTTGATCTGGCTGATCAAAGTGGGTTGAAGTTCTATGCTAGCCAAAAATCCTTCACTCACTAATTCCATTCGGAAATCTTCCATCTCTTTGTGCAAACTTGGTTGCTCCTTCAAAATCATGGAGTTCAAGCGGCACGACAATCTGCTAAGGGCATCTGCTACCACATTGGCTTTACCGGGGTGATAGTGAATGTCCAGGTCGTAATCCTTGATTAGCTCAATCCATCTTCTCTATCTCATATTCAGCTCCTTCTAAGTGAATATATACTTCAGGCTCTTGTGATCCGAAAAAAAAACCACAACGGTTTCCCATCAGGTAGTGCCTCCATGTCTTTAGGGCTAGAACTACGACTGCGAGTTCGAGGTCATGGGTTGGGTAATTTTGCTCATGTTGTTTCAGTTGTCGAGATACATAAGAGATAACTTTGCCTTCTTGCATTAGCACACATCTGAGACCGATCTTGGATGCATCACAATACACGTCGAAGGGCTTTGTGATATCCGGCATGATTAAGATTGGGGCTGAAGTCAATCTCCTCTTGAGTTCTTGAAAACTCGCTTCACATTTGTCTGTCCATTCAAACTTCTTGTCCTTCTTCGGCAATTGGGTCATGGATCTGGCGATACTCGAGAATCCTTCTACGAACTTGCGGTAATATCCCGCCAATCCGAGAAATGCACGAACTTGGGTTTGAGTGGTTAGGGCTTGCCAATCTTCGACATCTTTCACCTTTGCAGCGTCAACGGCAATTCCTCCGGCTGAGACAATGTGGCCGAGGAATCCTACCTCCTGTAACCAGAATTCACATTTGCTAAACTTGGCATACAATTTGTGCTCTCTAAGGGTTCCAAGAATGGTCCTTAGGTGTAGCTCATGTTCTTCTTCCGATTTGGAATAAATCAGAATGTCGTCGATGAAAACAACGACAAACTTATCTAGGAAGTCCATAAAAATCTTATTCATGAGATTCATGAAATAAGCGGAGGCATTAGTTAATCCAAAAGACATGACAGTATACTCGTATAATCCATATCTGGTGGTAAAGGCAGTCTTGGAAATATCCTCTGCGCGAATCTTGACTTGATGATAGCCAGTTCTAAGATCAATCTTAGAAAACACTTTGGCACCGGTCAACTGATCAAACAAATCTTCTATCTTGGGCAAGGGATACTTGTTCTTGATGGTGACATCACTCAACTTCCGTTAATCTGTACACAAACGGTTACCTCCATCCTTCTTGTCCACAAATAAGATAGGTGATCTCCATGGTGACACACTTGGTTGAATTAATCCAATTTCCAACATGGAATCCCGTTGCTTCTTCAGTTCTGCTAGTTCAGATGGGTTCATACTATAGGGTCTCTGGGCTATGGGTCATGTTCTGGGGATTAGTTCAATGATAAACTCGATATCCCAATCTGGGGGCATACCGGGCAAAACATCTGGAAATACATCGGGGTATTCACAGACTACGGACTTGGTCAATGGTAGGTTGGGCTATACTATTGTTGCACTTGAATTGACGAGGTAAGTTTTCAGATATATGCTCGACTGATATTCCAGCTGTACTGGTCATGGTGATGGCTTTCTTGGCACAGTCAATCAATCCTTTATGTTTGGACATCCAATCCATTCCTAGTACTACTTCCAAACCTTTAAATCCGAGTACTATCAGATTAGCATAAAAGTCTATGCCATGGATTCAGATAGGGACGGCTTTGCAAATTTGCCTAGCCTTGGTGGTTGAACCGGGGATTTGAACGATCATAACATGCTTCAGTTTTGTTGGTTGAATCTTACTAGTGCAGGCAAATTCTTCAGTGATAAATGAATGCGATGCACCCGTGATGGGGATATGCCTACCGGGGTATACCCAGCAGGACGTTTCCGACTGGCCCAAAGAACTGGCGAGTGGGCCTACAAAACGGCGACTGGATTAAAGCCCAGCAAGGAGCCAAGCGACTGGAAGCTGAAGGCCCAGGCGAGTGGATAGGCCCAGTCGGATTAGGTTAAACGAGTACCGAAGCTCTAACTGAATCAGTTGGGATATGTAAACCCTAGGGGAGGTGAGCCTATATAAACCTCCCTATAGGGCGAGTAGAGATACGTTCCATCATACACCCAAGCGACTCGCCGCCTAGCCGCCGAGCTCGCCCATTGTACCACCTTCATAATACAATCTAGCAGGAGTAGGTCTTTACCCTCCGGGGGGCCGAACCTGGGTAAAACCCTGTGTCTTTGCCCTCATCTCGCACCGCAGATGGCTGGCCGCCCTTGCCCCTCGTTCTACTACTCGCTGCCGATTGCAGCATCTGCCGTGACAATTCCCACGACAGTGGCGCCCACCGTGGGGCCTGGCCGGTCTGGCCGGTGTTCTGCGGCGAGATCCAATCTGCCCATCAACGAGACGGTCGCCACCGGCTGCATGATAGCGATCGACGAGATGCTCCAAATCTTGCCGAGCAGCTACGTCCCGGCGGCGCGGCCCGTCACGCACAGCGTGATCCTGCCGATCGGCACGATCAGCCTCTTCGTCGGCCTCACCGACATCATCGTCTCGGAGGATTCGGCTCGCATCCGCGAGTCGCCGCCACGCGATCGGCTCTCCGAGAGCCAGATCCGCACGATCCATCGCCTCGCCTCCGAGTACAACTCGGCCCACAGCGACGTGGCCGAAAACTCAGCGGCCGCGGGAGACGCGGCCCTCGACGACGACGCCGACTCGGCGACCCCAGCGTCACTCGCTGGGTCCATCGTCGCGGCTTCACCCGCGGGCTCCATCACTCAGGTCTCCAACATGGGAGACTTCGAAGACCCCTCCATCCTCGGGATCTTCGAATTCGACTCCGGGTCGGAGAACTCCGTCGACCTCCGCGACGGAACCGGTCGCCACGCCGCGACCTACATGGCGACCGGCACCGATCCGCCGGAGGATCCATTCTCCACCCCAATCCCTCCTAAAGCCACGGCAACGGAGGTCGAGGAGCTCCGCCTGAAACTGGCGGAGGCGGTGCGCAAGGAGCAAGCCGAGCGTGAAAAATTTCGCCTCGAGCAGGTGACGGCGCAGGAACTATCACGCTACCACCAGCAGCGGATCAGGTCGCGCCTGAACCCCACCGTTCAGGGGCGTGCCCTGAACTTTGACGACGAAAACGACCCGGCCCGCGTGGCCGAGCGCGCGATCTGCGAGAACGCGCCACCAGGAGGAAGCGCCCGGCCCCCGCCAGGATCAACGGCGATGGGCGCCCCACCTCCACCCAACCACACCCCTCACAGGGACCAGCCGCGGATAGTAGTCTCCTCACGGGAGCGAGACGCAAACGGCCTCCCACTGTTCTCCACCCCGATGGACAACCTCGTGGCAGGCCGAGCAGCAGCCGACAACATCACGGCCACCGGCGACGGCGCCCTACAGATCCAATACGTCAGGGCCCTGCTCGCGAAGGCCGTCGAGCAGCAAAGAGCGGCCGCCGACTCGCAAGGTCGAGTATACTCGCGTTCCTCGGGAAGCAGAGCGGCCTCCAGCGGCCGGCCAGCGGCGGCAAACACCCTCAACTGCCCGCCACCAGAGCCACTGCAGCTCCAACACCGACCCGCGAACGCGGCACTCTCCACCAACGACCCCAGGCCGGCGACCAACTTCGTCGCCGCCAACGGGCAACCCGTCGACGCCCGCACCCACATCATCAACAACCAAAGTTGGCGCGCACGCCAGCCCGACGACCTGCGACATACCCTAACCAATCGCCGCGACGGCGAGCCCATGGGGTCGCTCAGTAGACTCGGACCCAAGTGCTTCGGACCAATGATCCGAGGCGAGAAGTACCCGCCAAACTTCAAGGCGCCAAAGGAGATAGAAAAGTACGACTCCTCGTACGACCCCGCCGTCTGGCTCGACACATACCTCATGGCGATGGGGATCGCAGGCCACACCGACCTGCTAGCCGCCCGTTACCTCCCCCTGATGATGGAGGGGACGTGCAGGCAGTGGATCAACACCCTCCCCCAGGACAGTATCGACTCCTGGGAGGAGATGCGCGACGCCTTCGTCAGGCACTTCGAGTGCTCCTACACCCGCGCCACCACTATCGAGGACCTGGAGCGATGCGTCCAGGGACCCCGCGAGTCGACCCGCAACTGGGTCCAATGGTGGCAAGAACTCTGGTACAACGCGGTCGGCATCCACCCGGACACCGCGATCCATTGCTTCAATACCTCGTGCCGCTACGAGCCCTTGGTCGCCAAGCTCAAGCGACACTCTCGCACACTCGACAACATCCCCGACCTCCTCGAGATCGCCTAACGGTACGCGGAGGAAGACCCAAACCAGGAAACTGACGACGAGTCAGGAGGTCAACGCCGCACGAGCGGCAACGACAGCGGACGACGGTCCGACCTACGCTACAGCAACACTCGCCTCACCGGCAAGCGCCGCAGTGACGGGCGAGTCGACTTCGTCGCCAACGCCGGGCACGTGCAACGCGAGCCCAAGAGCTTCCACCGCGACGGAGGACAACGTCGCGATGGCGGCAACTACAAGGCCAAGCCAAGGTTCCACCCCGCGGCTCTCCTTAACCAACCATGTGCGTTTCATAGCAGGGAAGGGAAGCCCGCAACGCACACCACCGCCGACTGCCACACCCTCAGGGAAATCGAGAAGGCACGGCGAGCACGGGAGGACCCCGACAACGACCCGCCAAACGGCGGAAAATTCAGCAAAGTGGCCGGCTCGCTCCATACCTTCACAGGCTTCAACACGAAGCGCGAGAAGAAGGTCATCGCCCGCGCTGTCGCCGTCAACGCGGTGGCCCAGGTGGACGTTCCCCAGTTCCTAAACTGGTCAGAGCAGCCCATCACCTGGAGCCGCCAAGACCACTCACCACGCATCGAGTACCCAGGACGAGTCGCCCTGGTGGTCAAGCCCAAGGTCGGTGACTACTGGCTCCCCAAGACATTGATGGACGGCGCCAGCTCCATCAACATCCTGTACCTCGACACCTTCAGGCGGCTGCTGCTCCCGCAGTCGATGATCGAGATGACCCACACCACATTCCACGGCATCGTCCCCGGTCGGAAAGCGTACCCGATCGGCAAGGTCACGCTGCCAGTCACCTTTGGCACACCGGAAAACTTCCGCACCGAGCGGATCGTCTTCGAGCTGGTGCCCTTCGACAGCCCCTACCAGTGCGTCCTGGGGCGCCAGGCGTTTGCTAAGTTCATGGCAGCGCCCCACTACGCGTACAACGCGATGAAGCTCCCCGGTCCGTGCAGCGTCATCACCATCAACGGCGACCCCGACATGGCCGCCGAGTGCGAGGCCAAAGGAGCCGAGCTCGCTGACGCCGTCATCGCGGCGGAGACCAACCACACTGATGAGCTCGCCAAGTATGCGAGCGGGGTCAACAACGACGACCCCACCATACTCAAGAAGCCCAACTCAGAGGGCGCAAACACCTCAACCTTTGAGGCCACGACGCACACGCGCACCATCGAGCTGGTCCCAGGCGACTCCAGCCAGACGGTGACGATCGGGACGGGCATGAGCCCAGCATAGGAAGGTGCGCTCATCGAGTTCCTCCGTGAGAACAGGGACATCTTCTCATGGAGACCCTCTGACATGCCCGGTGTCCCTAGGGAGCTCACTGAGCACAAGCTAAACGCCGACCCCAAAGTGCGACCTGTCAAGCAGTCGCTGCGGCCCTTCAATGAAGAACGCCGTCGATCAATCGCCGAGGAGGTGCAGCGTCTACTCGCTGCCGGCTTCATCCGGCCAATCAAGTACTCCAAGTGGCTGGCAAACCCAGTCCTGGTCGAGAAGAAGAACGGGACCTGGAGAATGTGTATCGACTACACAAACCTGAACAGCGCCTGCCCAAAGGAGCAGTTCGTCCTCCCGCGGATCGACCAGATAATCGATTCAACCGCGGGCTCGGAGTCGCTATGTTTCCTCGACGCCTACTCTGGGTACAACCAGATCAAAATGGCTGTCGAAGACAAGGAAAAGACGGTGTTCATCACGCCATTCGGAGCCTTCTGCTACACTGCCATGACCTTCGGCCTCAAAAACACCGGGGCGACCTACCAGCGGTGCATGCAAGAATGCCTCGCGAGCCAAATTGGCCGCAACATCCACGTCTACATCGACGACGTGGTCGTAAAATCCGCTCGCCAGGGCAACCTACTCACCGACCTGGCGGAAACATTCGCCAACCTGCGAAAATACAAAATAAAGCTCAACCCGGGCAAATGCACCTTTGGTGTACCTGCAGGTCAACTACTGGGGTACGTCGTCTCCAAACGAGGAATCGAAGCGAACCCCACGAAGATCGACACGATCGCCCGGCACGGCAAACCCGAGTGCCTGCGCGATGTCCAGAAACTGGCCGGGCGAGTAGCGGCTCTCAGTCGCTTCATCCCCCGCCTGGGCGAAAAGGCGATACCCCTATACCGCCTGATGCGCAAGAACCCCACCTTCCTGTTGGAGATATGCCCTAGAGGCAATAATAAATGTAGTTATTATTATATCTTTGTGTTTATGATAAATGTTTACATTCATGCTATAATAGTATTAACAAGGAAACATTGATACTTGTGTGATTTGTAAACTTAATTTGAAGTCCCTAGTATAGCCTCTATACTTCACTAGCTTGTTGGTTGATGGATGATTGTGGTTTCCCTATCATGAACATTGAGATGTTATCAACAACAAGATCATATCGTTAGGAGAATGATATGGTGGACATACTCCTATAGATAAGCGTAGCATAAAGATCAAGTCATTTCAATAGTTCAATTGCTATATGCTTTCTGATACATAGTAACCTAATTCCTTCGACCATGAGATCATGCATATCACCTTTACCGGATGGATGCTTTGATGACATCAAACACCACACCGTAACTGGGTGGCTATAAAGGTGGCATTGAGTGTTCGGAAAGTATTGGTTGAGACACATGGATCAAGAGTGGGATTTGTCCATCCATATGACGGATAGATATACTCTGGTCCCTCTCGGTGGAATGTCATCCAATTAGCTTGCAAGCATGTGACTGGCTCACAAGGGATCACATATCACAGGAACGAGAAAAGAGTACTTATCGGTAACGAGGTTGAACTAGGTATGCAGAGATACCGACGATCATAACCTCGGATAAGTAAACTATCGTGAGACAAAGGGAAATTGGTATCGTTTGTAAGTGGTTCATTCGATCGCAAAGTAATCGTAGAAATATGTGGGAGCCATATGAATTTCCAGATTCCTCTATTGGTTATTGTTCGGAGAAGTGTCTCGATCATGTCCGCATAATTCACGAACCGTAGGGAGACACACTTAAGGATTCGACGTTGTTTTGAGTAGTTATGGTATTATGAGAAAGAGACCGAATGTTGTTCAGAGTCTCGGATGGGATCTGGGATATCACGAGGTGATCCGGAATGGTCCAGAGAATAAGATTCATATAAGGAAAGTCCCGTTTCGGAGTTCGGAAATGATTCCGGTGTTTTCATCGGGAATGTTCTAGAAGGTTCCGGAATGTCCGGCACTCCGGGGGGGGGGGGGGAGGGGTACATGAATGTGTCATTACATTTCGGAATGATTGCATCATGTACTAAGTGTTCTTGCTGTTCCAAATAAAGGATTAAATTGAATCCTAAAACAGAGAAGTCAAATGTCCAGTTTGAAAGTCAAACGGCTAAAACAAGAAACTGTGGGAAACAAGCAAGAGGTGGTTGGAACCGACTTGGGGGAGGAGTCCCTCCAAGCCGGCGCGCCAACCAAGGCCGACTTGGGGAGGGACTCCCCTCCCCTTGGCCGCCCCTCCCACCTATAAAAGGAGGGGCAGGGCCTCCTCCTCTAGACACACAAGTTCCTATCCTCTAATCTCCGGTTTAGAGCCGTTTTGTTTTAGAGCTTATAATTGCCCTAGCCTTCGGTTTAGAGCCTTCTAATTGGTGTGTATAATCCCTAGACCACTAATAGTTCTCTCTCATACTCCATCATACTCGCTCCGGCTTAAGGCGAAGCCCTGCGGGATCTCCCCTCTACTTCCGGTACCACGCCGTTGTGCTGCCGGAATCGCGAGGAGAGTGCTACAACCTCCGCTGCCTGCTGGAACAAGGGAGAGGAAGGTCTTCGTAGAGTACCGAACGTGTGACCGACTGCGGGAGCGCTGCCGGAACGCAGCGCCGGAAGGATCGTCTACGCGATCTTGAGATCGGAAAGAGTACGACTACATCACCCACGAGAATCCGCTCTCGTTAAACACTTTGGAATCTTCAAGGGTAAGTTATTCCATCGACTCGTTGCTACAATCTAGTAGATAGATCTTGGCTTGTTTGTTTGTATGCGATAGAAAATTTTTGTTTTCCATGCTACAAAACCCTACAGTGGTATCAGAGCCGTGTCTATATGTAGATCTATTGCACGAGTAGAACACAATGGTCATTGTGGGCGTTGATGCTTTTATTGTCGATTGCTTCTGGTGTACTTTGCATCTTGCGGTATGTTGGGATGAAGCGGCCCGGGCTAACCTTACATGACATCGTTCATGAGACTTGCTCCACGCTTAACATGCAACTTGTATTGCATAAGTGGCTTTGCGGGTGCCTGTTTCTCCTAGCATAGTTAAGATCCAATTTACAACGGGTGATTAACAATACTAGTATCAATGTTGTGGTTCATGTTCGCAACTTAGAACGACACTTATCGAAAGCCCCAAAACCACGTAAAATATGCAAAGAAAGTAGAGGCGTCTAACTTTGTTTTGCAGGGGTGTGCAGTGATGTGATATGGCCATGATTGTGATTATCTTTGATGTATGCAATGTTCCTTATTGTAAGTTGGCAACCGGCAGGAGCCATATGGTTGTCTTTAATTTAAGTTAAGACCCGCGTGTCTATTCAAAGTAGTTGTAATAGTTGAATCCGGTGAACGACAACCATGGAGAGGCGTCATTGACCTTGATGCAATGCCGGTGATGATGGAGATCATGTTCGTGCTTGAAGATGGAGATCGGAAGCACAAAGAAGAAAGGACATATCATATCACATATATATATTGAATTGCATGAGATGTTAATCCTTTATGCATCTTGTATTGCTTAGTAGACGACGGTAGCATTATAAGATGATCCCTCATGCACATGAATTTCAAGTCATAAAGTGTTCACCCATAGTTAGCACCGTTGCTAAAGCTTGTTGTTTCGAAGCACCACGTGATGATCGGGTGTGTTAGATTCCGCAAGTGTATACAACGTGAGCAAGCCAGATTTGCTCATGCGGAAACTAAGGTTTGATCTTGACGAGCCTAGCATGTACAGACATGGTCTCGGAACACGGATCACCGAAAGGTAAAGCATGAATCATATAGTAGATATGATGAACATGACGATTGTTCGCCATTGAAACTATATCAACTCTCGTGATGATCGGTGTTGATGTGGTGGATTTGGTTCGTGTGATCACTAAAACAATGTGAGGGATATTGTTTTGAGTGGGAGTTCACCTAGATTAACTTTATTAATTAATTTGAACTCAGTTTGTCATAAACTTAGTCTAAACTATTGCAAATATGTTGTAGATCAATGGCAGCCCCTACCATCAATTTTAATGCGTTCCTAGAGAAAGAAAAGTTGAAAAACAATGGAAGCAACTTCGCGGATTGGTTCCGCAATTTGAGGATTGTCCTCACAGCTGGTAATTTGACCTATGTGCTGGATGCACCGCTGGGTGACCCACCTACAGATGATGCTCCCCATGAAGTAAAGAATGTTTACCTCGCTCGGAAGAATCAGTACTCCATAGTTCAGTGTGCTATCTTGTATGGTTTGGAATCGGAGCTTCAAAAAAGGTTTGAGGATTCAGACCCATATGATATTGTCGAGGATCTCAAATTGATTTTTGAGACTCATGCGGCAATTGAAAGCTATGAGGCTTCTGAAAAGTTCTTTAACTTCAAGATGGAAGAAGGCAGCTCCGTCAGTGAGCATGTGCTTAAGATGTCTGGGCACGCAAACAAACTTCAAAGCTTGGGTATAGTGATTCCTAATGCTTTGGGGATTTACCGTGTCCTCCAATCACTACCACCAAGTTACAAGAACTTTGTGATGAACTACAACATGCAGAACATGAACAAGACATTGCCAGAACTCTTTGCCATGTTGAAATTTACAGAACTAGAGATCAAGAAAGAGCACCAAGTGTTGTTGGTCAATAAGACCACCAAATTCAAGAAAGGCAAGTCTAAGCAAAAGGGACACTTCAATAAGGGTGGTAAGAAAGTTACCACGCCGGCGAAGAAGACCAAGGCTGGACCTAAGCCTGATACTGAGTGCTTTTACTGCAAGGGAGAAGGTCACTGGAAGCGGAATTTCCCAAAGTAGTTGGCGGATTTGAAGAACGGCAACATCAAGAAGAAAGGTATATCTGATATACATGTTATTGATGTGTATCTCACAAGTACTCGTAGTAGTGCCTGGGTATTTGATACTGGTTCGGTTGCTCATATTTGTAACTCGAAACAGGTGCTGCAGAATAAACGGAAGCTAGCGAAGAACGAGGTGACGATGCGCGTGGTAAATGGATCAAAGGTTGATGTGATCGCGGTCGGCACGCTACCCCTTCATCTACCATCGGGATTAGTTTTATACTTAAATAATTGTTATTTGGTGCCTGCGTTGAGCATGAACATTATATCGGGATCTTGTTTATTGCGAGACGGTTACTTGTTTAAGTCCGAGAATAATGGTTGTTCGATTTATATGAGTAATATGTTTTATGCACATGCACCTTTGATAGATGGTCTATTCTTATTGAATCTCGATAGTGGAAATGCACATATCAACAACATTGAGGCTAAACGTTTGAAATCAAGCGATAATTCGACCTATATGTGGCACTGTCGTCTTGGTCACATTGGAGTGAAACATATGAAGAAACTCCATTCCGATGGACTTCTTGAATCACTTGATTTTGAATCACTTGAAAGATGCGAAGCATGTCTGATGGGAAAAATGACTAAGACTCCATTTTCTGGTATGATGGAGCGAGCTACGGACTTATTGGAAATTATACATACCGATGTGTGTGGTCCAATGAGTGTAGCATCGCGCGGTGGTTATCGTTATGTTCTTACCTTCACGGATGACTTGAGTAGATATGGGTATATCTATTTCATGAAACATAAGTCCGAAACTTTCGAGAAGTTTAAGGAGTTTCAAAGTGAGGTAGAGAATCAACATAACAAGAAGATTAAATTTCTACGTTCTGATCGTGGAGGTGAATATCTAAGTTACGAGTTTGGCGAGCATTTGAAGAAATGCGGAATACTTTCACAATTGACACCGCCGGGAACACCACAGCGTAATGGTGTGTTCGAACGTCATAATCGAACTCTCTTAGATATGGTTCGTTCTATGATGTCACTTACAGATTTACCGCTATCATTTTGGGGTTATGCATTAGAAACAGCCGCATTCACTTTAAATAGGGCAGCATCTAAATCCGTTGAAACGACACCGTATGAATTATGGTTTGGGAAGAAACCTAAATTGTCGTTCCTTAAAGTTTGGGGATGCGAAGCCTATGCAAAGAAGTTACAGCCGGACAAGCTTGAACCCAAAGCGGAAAAATGCGTCTTCATAGGATACCCGAAGGAAACTATTGGGTATACCTTCTATCATAGATCCGAAGGCAAGATCTTCGTTGCCAAGAATGGATCCTTTCTAGAGAAGGAATTTCTCTCGAAAGAAGTGACTGGAAGGAAAGTAGAACTCGACGAGGTTATCGAACCTTCTCTCGAAATTGCGAGTAGCGCAGCACCGGAAGAAGTTCCTGTGGTGCCTGCACCAATAAGAGAGGAAGCTAGTGATGGTGATCATGAAACTTTGGTTGAAGTTGCTACAGAGCCTCGGAGGTCAACGAGAACTCGTACCACTCCAGATTGGTATGATTCCATTATGAATGTCATGTTGGTGGAGAACACCGATGACCCCGAGACATATGAGGAAGCGATGATGAGCCCATATTCCAATAAATGGCAAGAAGCCATGAAATCCGAGATTGGATCCATGTACGAAAACCAAGTATGGACTTTGGTGGACTTGCCGGATGGCCGGAAGGCTGTCGAGAACAAATGGATTTTCAAGAAGAAAACAGATGCTGATGGTAATGTTACTGTCTATAAAGCTCGACTTGTCGCAAAAGGGTTTCGATAAATTCAAGGAGTTGACTACGATGAGACTTTCTCACCAGTAGCGAAGCTAAAGTATGTGAGGATTATGTTAGCAATCGCTGCATATTATGATTATGAGATGTGGCATCCCGCAAAACCACTACTAGAAAATCGCGTTGAATTTGTGCATTGCCTCGTCATCTTCATGCATTGTTTGACTGCATTATTTGAAAGGCCCAGTTTTGATTTGTACAAAACCCCTCTTATTTTCAAACACAAAACCTCGGTCGCATCGGACATTTTATTTGTCTAAAAAACCGTTTGCAAAATGGCCTTATTTTAATTTAAACGCGACCAAACAAACACACTTTTGAAAACAGCCCTCCCCTAAATCCTAGTCCCACCAAATCCTATCCTACCCACCAATCTCTGGCTGCCACCTCACCCTCTCCCCCTTTTCCTACCCACCCTGCCACCTCACCAATCCCTCTCCTTTTTCCACCTCTCTCTCTTTTCTCACCCAAGCCCTTCTACCCCTCTCTCTCCCCCTCTCTCTGACCTCGGGCCCCACCCCAACCCCCACCTGGCGCGCCACCCTCCCCAGACCGACCCTCCCCTGGCCCCGTCCCCACCTGGCCCCACGCCCCGCAGCCCCTCTCCCTCTATGCCCCTAGCCAGCCCTACCCGCCGCGGTCAACCCTCCCTGACCCCCTGTCCCACCAGCCGCCGGCCCCACCCGCTCGGTCCCTCCTCCCTCAGTCCTCTCTCACCCACCCCGCGGTCCCACCTCAGCCAAGCGCCTGGCCCACCCGCGCACGCCTTCCCACGCATCTTCTTCTCCCGCAGCTCCCCCAACCGCCCGCGCCCCTCGCCTTCCCTAGCCGTGCGCGCGCCTCGCCCTCCCGCTCCGCCGCGCCGCCGCCCCAGCGAGCTTCCCCCAGCGCTGCTCCTCCCTCTCTCGCGCCGCTCGCGCCCACCCCAGCGCCCGGCCGCACCGCGTCCTCCCCAGGCCCGCTCCCCACCTCCTCTCCCCAGTGCCGCTCCCTCGGCCCCGCTCCCGCGCGTCCTCCGGCGGCCCCTGCTCCGAACCCCCGCCCCGCGCGCCGCCGACGACCTCGCCGCCCCGAGCCGCTCGCCCCTCTCCTCCGCGGCCGGCCGCCAGCGGGCCGACGCCGCGCTAGGTCCTCCGCCTCGCCGCGTCCTCCGGCGCTTCCCTCACCACCGTCCGCCACCGCGTCTGCCCGCCAACCTCCGCCTCAGCGCCCGCCGGCCGCCGTGCTCCTCCGCCGACCCCGCCGCCCAAGACCTCTGCGCCGCCGCCGTCGGCCCCGCGGCTCCTCCGACCTCGCGCGCGCCTCCCCCGAGCCCAGCCCGCCGGCCTCCGCAGCCGCCGCGCGCGAGCCGCTCCGGCCAGGCCCCGCCCACCCCCTGCCTCGCCGTCCGCCGGGCTCCACCGCGCGACCTCCGGACCTCGCCGCCGCCGCGTCCTCTGCGCCCTTCTCGGCCCGTCGCGAGCCGTGCCGCCCCTCGCCGTCCGCCGCGTGCCCCGAGCCCGCCTCCGCCTGAACGGGCCGCCGCCTCGCCCCTGCCGCGGCGTCGCCTTCCGCTCGCCCCTCGGCGCCCGAGCTCTGCGCCTCGTCCTCCGTCCCTGGCCCCACGCGCTTCCCGACGCGAGCCCGCCGTCGGCAAGTCCGGCCCCGCAAACCCCAAGTCCCCCTCGCCAAGATCGCCCCGGGGACCGGGCCCCAAGATCTTCGTCACGGGAACCCCGTTGCCTTCGCCACGGCGATGATGCCATCGTGGACCCGATGGTCGAGATTGGACCGAACCCTCGGACGCCAAGAACTGCCTCGGACGCCAAGACCGACCCCGTGTCAAGTGCACCGACCCCCAACCCGAAGATGCCCAGAACACAAGTTCGCCTTCTCGAACGCCAGGAACTCCTTCAGGGACACCGATGAGCGAACCCCGGTGCGTCAAGCTCTCCTTCCCGACCGTCAGGGCCCACGACATGGAATCGCCAGGATCATCCCCAGAACGCCAAGATTGCCACGAGAACGCCCCGAATGTTGACACCGACTCGAAAACGCGAAAACCGACAAGACCCTCGCAACAGCAAAATCGACCCCGTGGGGCCCGACAAGATCGGCACGACTACAAGAACGGCATCCGACCGGAAGGATCGAGGCGCCCCCGACGCCAACCAAGCCCTGCTCCCCGGTTGCTACGAGACCCTAACCCCGGAGCCGAGAACGTTCCGTCGAACCCTGGACCCTGACCCCGAACCCCGGATCCCCAAGATCGTCGAGCCCCTCTGATGTGTGACCCCTTTTCCTCGGACCCTATTTTATAACATAACAACTTGTTGCATATTTAATTGTCATCTCGCATGCATATCTGTGGTTTGGGGGCCTTATGCCGATTCACCTCATAATTAAATATGGGGCCCATATGCGGGCAAATCTAGTCTCATATCGGCCTCATTTAAACTTGTGTAGCGAACCGGTATCTTATCTTGCCTTGTTAACACAACATTTAAATTGCGGGGTAGGTAAATAACTGGAATCATCTAATTAATTGTCGGGACCCCGGTTCCACTTAATATGACCTAATTGCATCGCACTCTTTGCCATGCCATGCATCATACATGCATCATGCCGATCTTCTGCCGTTGTGTTAAATCTTGCATCCGGTGTTTATTCTAGTGTTTTGGTTCTTCACGGATAAGGCCGTTGAGTTGATGTGAGCTTCGCCCCGATCTTCGGTTGACCCTTCGACAATGTTTTCAGGCGAGCATCTCCCTCTTTCTACCTATCTTACTTTTATAGTATTTATTCCCTCCTGTTGATCTATTGCTATCTGTGTTGCGATGCTTTAGTTTCCGTACCTGTGATATCCCTTGCAGCCTTATATTGCCTTGGCCACACCCTATTACCTGTTGTTTGGTAGATAGTTGGACTTGCGCGTCGTAGTTGCTTGCTCAAGTGCTGATGTGTGTCGTCATATGCCACGGTTGCTGATGTTTTGCCACATGTTGATGTTGGAGATGATCATAGTTTTACTTATCGCTCCTTTTAATTCCTGTTTAACAACTAAAATTGAAATAAGCAGAGGCATCGGTGGGTGATAGATAATATTTGGTTTCCGAACGCCCACTTGTGTCCCGTAAGACCCCGAGTACTTGATACCTGTTCCTTGATTTATCGCGCTATCCACATCCGGGAGGTATATGGGACCCCCCTTAGCCAGAGCTTGATTCCGTCTTATTTCTTGGGGCCACAAACTAGTTTGAGGTTTTATTTACGATCCTGTACTTATGCCATGCTTTACTGCTTTATTTACGATTGTGCGAGGTACTGCACACTGTACTGTTTTGGAAGCGGAATGTTTTCGCGGTATCGACAAGCCCCGTTTGGGGTTCCCAGTCGCTTACAGCCATTGTCGCAGACCTTGAGGCCGTCTCGGAGCTTGCTTACTCCGTTGCGGGATCTACTTAAGGGGTGGCCCCCTGAAATATTTCTGAATCTTGTGATTGCTTTGTCGTGAAGGCCTCGTTGGGTTTTGATTTGGTTTTTCCGAGGTTGATCGAGTGTGTGTTGCTATTGGTGCACCCCGGCCGGGTAAAACTTTCTGAAAGCCGTGTCCGCGGATATGGACGACTTGGAGCACAGTTTCTCGATCATAGACAAGCATAACTAAAGTTTACTGCTATAAATTTGACTTATAATGACTAGTAATCAGCTTCACTATAATGGAATGGCTAATTAATACTGCCCACAATTGCTTGTTTGGTTGTCGCTTGCGACAATTGTATCTGACTAGTAAGTATTGCAACTACAACGGAATGGCTAAATAAAAGTATCAACGACTGCTGGGTTTTGGGTTATCTCATGCTAATTGAATCTGACTAGTAAGTGGTGCCACTATAACGGAATGACTAACTAAAAGTGCCCACTGCTTACTTTATCAGGACGATTATCTAAACCTGACTAGTAATTGCTGCAACGATAACTGAATAAGTAAAACTGCCGACTGTGTGCGTTCCTCGGTTGACTTCCTCGTTTGGTCTCGAGGGGGAAACGCCAGGATGGGTTTGTTTGTTGATAGCTTCAGGTTGGATCCGAATAGGTCTTTCTCACCCCTCTCTGATAGCCGCCAGTTGTATCGAGTCTCTATAGGTTGTTTAGTGCATGCTGCCGCTGCCGCTCAGTCCACCATACCTATGTAGGCGAGGACCGCCGAATTCTAGCCTCGCCGTGTACTGGCCTCAGTACTGACGCTCCTTCTTTTTCCTTTGCCCTTTGTCGGCACCCCTTTTGTTTAAACAGGTTTTGAGATCGACGTCGTTAGCAGGGTTACCCTTCCGGCTTGGCCTGGGCCGGGTTATGGACGCCATTGGTTATTCTTCAGGGCTCTTAGCCCCATTTGCATCTTGTCCGTAGCTGGACGCTCTATCGTTTTCAAGGTGATTTGGATCTTTGTATATTATATTTATATTCTTGACTCTTTGAGTCGCTGTTATATATATATCTGTTCTGTGGGTCCCATCGAGGACTGTTGTGTAATGTTATTACTTCGTTTTCCACCCGCACGAAAGTGCCTGGTGGGCACCTTTGAATCGTTTCTATGCGGGTTTGGCGAATTTTGCTCAAACTTGCATAGGTCCGATTCTGAGGGTGTTACATGAGATATGGCAGATGGATGTCAAAACAGCATTCCTCAATGGAGACATTGATGAAGAGTTGTATATGATGCAACCCAAAGGTTTTGTCGATCCTAAAGATGCTAACAAGGTATGCAAACTTCAACGGTCCATCTATGGATTGAAGCAAGCATCCCGAAGTTGGAATCAACGTTTTGATAAGGTAATCAAAAGTTTTGGTTTTATACAAACTTATGGAGAAGCTTGTAATTACAAGAAAGTGAGTGGGAGCTCTGTAGCATTCTTAATACTATATGTGGATGACATATTGTTGATTGGGAATGATGTAGACCTTCTTAATAGTGTCAAGGAATATTTGAATAATAGTTTTTCAATGAAGGATCTTGGCGAAGCAGCTTACATATTAGGCATAAAGATTTACAGAGATAGATCGAAACGCCAAATATCATTGTCACAGAGTACATATTTGGACAAAGTTCTAAAGAGGTTTGGAATGGAAGAAAGCAAGAAAGGGTTCTTGCCCATGCTGCCCAATACGACCTTGAGTAAAACTCAAAGTCCGACATCGGCAGAAGATAGAGAAAGGATGAGTAAGACTCCCTATGCCTCAGCCATAGGATCTCTAATGTATGCCATGCTATGTACTAGACCCGACATTGCATATGCTGTTAGTTTAACTAGCAGATATCAAAGTGATCCAGGAGTGGATCATTGGACAGCGGTCAAAAACATCCTTAAGTACTTGAGAAGAACTAAGGATATGGTTCTTTCTTATGGAGGTGATGAACAGCTCGTTGTTAACGGTTACACCGATGCTAGTTGGAACACCGATCCGGATGACTCTAAATCACAATCCGGATACGTATTTATTTTGAATGGTGCAGCAGTTAGCTGGAGGAGTTCAAAGCAAAGCGTTATGGCGAGATCTTCAACTGAATCGGAATACATGGCTGCTTCGGAGGCTTCACAAGAAGCGATATGGATGAAAGAGTTCATTACAGAGCTGGGTGTGGTTCCTAGTGCGCTGGACCCAATGTCTATCTACTGTGATAACATGGGTGCCATAGCCAATGCGCAAGAACCAAGGTCACACAAGAAGCTGAAGCACATCAAGCTACGTTTTCACGCTATTCGAGAACATATCCAGGATGGGGATATAAATATTTGCAAAGTACACACAGATATGAATGTGGCGGATCCGTTGACTAAACCTCTCCCGAGGGCAAAACATGACCAGCACCAAACTGCCATGGGTGTTCGGTATATTACCATGTAATCTAGATTAGATGACTCTAGTGCAAGTGGGAGACTGTTGGAGATATGCCCTAGAGGCAATAATAAATGTAGTTATTATTATATCTTTGTGTTTATGATAAATGTTTACATTCATGCTATAATAGTATTAACAAGGAAACATTGATACTTGTGTGATTTGTAAACTTAATTTGAAGTCCCTAGTATAGCCTCTATACTTCACTAGCTTGTTGGTTGATGGATGATTGTGGTTTCCCTATCATGAACATTGAGATGTTATCAACAACAAGATCATATCGTTAGGAGAATGATATGGTGGACATACTCCTATAGATAAGCGTAGCATAAAGATCAAGTCATTTCAATAGTTCAATTGCTATATGCTTTCTGATACATAGTAACCTAATTCCTTCGACCATGAGATCATGCATATCACCTTTACCGGATGGATGCTTTGATGACATCAAACACCACACCGTAACTAGGTGGCTATAAAGGTGGCATTGAGTGTTCGGAAAGTATTGGTTGAGACACATGGATCAAGAGTGGGATTTGTCCATCCATATGACGGATAGATATACTCTGGGCCCTCTCGGTGGAATGTCATCCAATTAGCTTGCAAGCATGTGACTGGCTCACAAGGGATCACATATCACGGGAACGAGAAAAGAGTACTTATCGGTAACGAGGTTGAACTAGGTATGCAGAGATACCGACGATCATAACCTCGGATAAGTAAACTATCGTGAGACAAAGGGAAATTGGTATCATATGTAAGTGGTTCATTCGATCGTAAAGTAATCGTAGAAATATGTGGGAGCCATATGAATTTACAGATTCCTCTATTGGTTATTGTTCGGAGAAGTGTCTCGATCATGTCCGCATAATTCACGAACCGTAGGGAGACACACTTAAGGATTCGACGTTGTTTTGAGTAGTTATGGTATTATGAGAAAGAGACCGAATGTTGTTCGGAGTCTCAGATGGGATCCGGGATATCACGAGGTGATCCGGAATGGTCCAGAGAATAAGATTCATATAAGGAAAGTCCCGTTTCGAAGTTCGGAAATGATTCCGGTGTTTTCATCGGGAATGTTCTAGAAGGTTCCGGAATGTCCGGCACTCCGGGGGGGGGGGAGGGGTACATGAATGTGTCATTACATATTGGAATGATTGCATCATGTACTAAGTGTTCTTGCTGTTCCAAATAAAGGATTAAATTGAATCCTAAAACAGAAAAGTCAAATGTCCAGTTTGAAAGTCAAACGGCTAAAACAAGAAACTGTGGGAAACAAGCAAGAGGTGGTTGGAACCGACTTGTGGGAGGAGTCCCTCCAAGCCGGCGCGCCAACCAAGTCCGACTTGGGGAGGGACTCCCCTCCCCTTGGCCGCCCCTCCCACCTATAAAAGGAGGGGCAGGGCCTCCTCCTCTAGACACACAAGTTCCTATCCTCTAATCTCCGGTTTAGAGCCGTTTTGGTTTAGAGCTTATAATTGCCCTAGACTTCGGTTTAGAGCCTGCTAATTGGTGTGTCTAATCCCTAAACCACTAATAGTTCTCTCCCATACTCCATCATACTCGCTCCGGCTTAAGGCGAAGCCCTGCGGGATCTCCCCTCTACTTCCGGTACCACGCCGTTGTGCTGCCGGAATCGCGAGGAGAGTGCTACAACCTCCGCTGCCTGCTGGAACAAGGGAGAGGAAGGTCTTTGTCGAGTACCGAACGTGTGACCGACTGCGGGAGCGCTGCCGGAACACAGCGCCGGAAAGGATTGTCTACGCGATCTTGAGATCGGAAAGAGTACGACTACATCACCCACGAGAATCCGCTCTCGTTAAACACTTTGGAATCTTCAAGGGTAAGTTATTCCATCGACTCGTTGCTACAATCTAGTAGATAGATCTTGGCTTGTTTGTTTGTATGCGATAGAAAATTTTTGTTTTCCATGCTACAAAACCCTACACTTCCAGTGGGACAAGGAGGCGGACGACGCACTCCGCGATCTCAAAAAGGTGCTACTCGCCGCACCGCTACTCGCCGCCCCGCCGACAAAGAACCCATGCTGGTCTACGTCGCGGCTTCCGAGCGCGTCGTCAGCGCCGTGATGGTCGTAGAGCGACCGGAGGAAGGAAAGGAGCGCCCAGTGCAGCGACCGGTGTACTACATCAGCGAGGTCCTCACCGAGTCGCGCCAGCGGTACCCCCAGTACCAAAAGCTGGTATACGCGGTCTTCAGAGCTCAGCGGCGCCTGCCGCACTACTTCCAGGAGCACCCGATCACGGTCGTTTCCTCGGCACCGCTGCAGGACATCATCCGCAACCGTGAGGCGACCGGGCGGGTCGCCAAGTGGGCCATTGAGATCGGCGTCCACAACATCAAATACGAGCCACGAAAAGCGATCAAGTCGCAGGCACTGGCAGACTTCATCGCCGACTGGGAAGAAGCCCAGCAGCCAGAGAAGCTGCCGTACCTCCATTACTGGAGCCTGCACTTCGATGGCTCCAAGAACGCGGACGGCGCCGGTGCAGGGATCGTGCTAACTTCACCAAAGGGCGACAAGCTCCGCTACATCCTCCGCCTCGACTTCACACCCTGCACCAACAACATGGCTGAGTATGAGGCCCTACTCCACGGCATGCGAGCTGCAAAGGATATGAACATCAATCGCCTCCGCTGCTATGGAGATTCCGACCTCGTCGTGGGGCAAGTCGCTGGCACCTGCGACGCCGTCTCCCCCACCATGGCGGCGTACCGCCAAGAAGTGGACAAGTTAGGCGGACACTTTACAGGCTACTCCGTCGAGTGGATCGATAGGCGGAAGAACGAGGAGGCCGACGCACTCTCTCGCATCGGGTCAGCTCGACTCGCCCCACCCGCGGGCGTCTTCCTCGACACGATTACCAAGCCATTCGTCTCTCCCCCGAGGGAGATCGACATCGGAGTCCCGCTCCAACCAGAGGCAGCCCTGGTCGCACTCGTCAACGAGCCAGACGACAGGACCAAGCCCTACATTGCCTACCTGGAAGCCGGCACCTTGCCAGCAAACGAGACGGACGCCCGGATGATCGCCCGCCGCTGCAAGTCCTACACCATAATCGACAGCGAGCTCCACAAGCGCAGTGTCACCGGCGTGTTTCAACGCTGCGTCCAACCCGCCGAAGGACGCAAGATCCTCCACGATATCCACTCCGGCGACTGCGGCCACCACGCCGGCGCCCGCTCCCTAGTCGCCAAGGCTATGCGACATGGCTTTTACTGGCTCACCGCACACGCCGATGCCGTCGACATTGTCCAGCGGTGCACCGGGTGCCAGAAGTACGCCAACCAGACGCACGTGCCGAGCTCAGCGCTCAAGACAATCCCCATCACCTGGCCATTCGCTGTGTGGGGCATGGATATGGTAGGCCCCTTCAAGAAGGCCCCCTCCGGCTACACCCACCTGCTAGTCGCAGTCGACAAATTCACAAAGTGGGTGGAGGCCAAGCCAGTTCGGAAATGCGACGGGAAGACCGCCACTAAATTCCTACGCGAGCTCATATATCGCTACAGGTTCCCAAACAGCATCATCACGGACAACGGCACCAACTTCGCCAAGAGAGCCATGACCGAATTCTGCGAAGAGCACCACATTCGGCTCGACCTCGCGTCAGTCGCCCACCCAGAATCCAACGGCCAGGCGGAACGGGCCAACCAAAGCATCCTCCATGGCCTGAAGCCGCGACTCCAAGTACCACTTGAGCGTATCGCCGGGTGCTGGGTCGAGGAGTTGCCCTCTGTCGTCTGGGGAATCCGCACCTCAGTCAACAGGTCGACGGGGTTCACCCCCTTCTTCATGGTCTATGGCGCCGAGGCAGTCATGCCCACCGACCTCGAGCATGACTCGCCGCGGGTCGTCCACTACACGGATGCCGCGAACGAGCTCGCCCGCCAAGACGGGATCGACTAACTCGACGAAGCACGTGACCTCGCTCTGTCACGCACCGCCATCTACCAGCAGGGACTCCGCCGCTACCACAGCCGGCAAGTGAAAACTCGCACCTTCCAAGAAGGTGACCTGGTGTGACGCCTCATCCAGGATAAGAAGGGCATGCACAAGCTCTCCCCTCCATGGGAAGGGCCATTTGCCATCGGGCGCGTACTCGGCAACGATGCACAGTTTCTCGACTTGGAGCACAGTTTCTCGATCATAGACAAGCATAACTAAAGTTTACTGCTATAAATTTGACTTATAATGACTAGTAATCAGCTTCACTATAATGGAATGGCTAATTAATACTGCCCACAATTGCTTGTTTGGTTGTCGCTTGCGACAATTGTATCTGACTAGTAAGTATTGCAACTACAACGGAATGGCTAAATAAAAGTATCAACGACTGCTGGGTTTTGGGTTATCTCATGCTAATTGAATCTGACTAGTAAGTGGTGCCACTATAACGGAATGACTAACTAAAAGTGCCCACTGCTTACTTTATCAGGACGATTATCTAAACCTGACTAGTAATTGCTGCAACGATAACTGAATAAGTAAAACTGCCGACTGTGTGCGTTCCTCGGTTGACTTCCTCGTTTGGTCTCGAGGGGGAAACGCCAGGATGGGTTTGTTTGTTGATAGCTTCAGGTTGGATCCGAATAGGTCTTTCTCACCCCTCTCTGATAGCCGCCAGTTGTATCGAGTCTCTATAGGTTGTTTAGTGCATGCTGCCGCTGCCGCTCAGTCCACCATACCTATGTAGGCGAGGACCGCCGAATTCTAGCCTCGCCGTGTACTGGCCTCAGTACTGACGCTCCTTCTTTTTCCTTTGCCCTTTGTCGGCACCCCTTTTGTTTAAACAGGTTTTGAGATCGACGTCGTTAGCAGGGTTACCCTTCCGGCTTGGCCTGGGCCGGGTTATGGACGCCATTGGTTATTCTTCAGGGCTCTTAGCCCCATTTGCATCTTGTCCGTAGCTGGACGCTCTATCGTTTTCAAGGTGATTTGGATCTTTGTATATTATATTTGTATTCTTGACTCTTTGAGTCGCTGTTATATATATATCTGTTCTGTGGGTCCCATCGAGGACTGTTGTGTAATGTTATTACTTCGTTTTCCACCCGCACGAAAGTGCCTGGTGGGCACCTTTGAATCGTTTCTATGCGGGTTTGGCGAATTTTGCTCAAACTTGCATAGGTCCGATTCTGAGGGTGTTACATGAGATATGGCAGATGGATGTCAAAACAGCATTCCTCAATGGAGACATTGATGAAGAGTTGTATATGATGCAACCCAAAGGTTTTGTCGATCCTAAAGATTCTAACAAGGTATGCAAACTTCAACGGTCCATCTATGGATTGAAGCAAGCATCCCGAAGTTGGAATCAACGTTTTGATAAGGTAATCAAAAGTTTTGGTTTTATACAAACTTATGGAGAACCTTGTATTTACAAGAAAGTGAGTGGGAGCTCTGTAGCATTCTTAATACTATATGTGGATGACATATTGTTGATTGGGAATGATGTAGACCTTCTTAATAGTGTCAAGGAATATTTGAATAATAGTTTTTCAATGAAGGATCTTGGCGAAGCAGCTTACATATTAGGCATAAAGATTTACAGAGATAGATCGAAACGCCAAATATCATTGTCACAGAGTACATATTTGGACAAAGTTCTAAAGAGGTTTGGAATGGAAGAAAGCAAGAAAGGGTTCTTGCCCATGTTGCCCAATACGACCTTGAGTAAAACTCAAAGTCCGACATCGGCAGAAGATAGAGAAAGGATGAGTAAGACTCCCTATGCCTCAGCCATAGGATCTCTAATGTATGCCATGCTATGTACTAGACCCGACATTGCATATGCTGTTAGTTTAACTAGCAGATATCAAAGTGATCCAGGAGTGGATCATTGGACAGCGGTCAAAAACATCCTTAAGTACTTGAGAAGAACTAAGGATATGGTTCTTTCTTATGGAGGTGATGAACAGCTCGTTGTTAACGGTTACACCGATGCTAGTTGGAACACCGATCCGGATGACTCTAAATCACAATCCGGATACGTATTTATTTTGAATGGTGCAGCAGTTAGCTGGAGGAGTTCAAAGCAAAGCGTTATGGCGAGATCTTCAACTGAATCGGAATACATGGCTGCTTCGGAGGCTTCACAAGAAGCGATATGGATGAAAGAGTTCATTACAGAGCTGGGTGTGGTTCCTAGTGCGCTGGACCCAATGTCTATCTACTGTGATAACATGGGTGCCATAGCCAATGCGCAAGAACCAAGGTCACACAAGAAGCTGAAGCACATCAAGCTACGTTTTCACGCTATTCGAGAACATATCCAGGATGGGGATATAAATATTTGCAAAGTACACACAGATATGAATGTGGCGGATCCGTTGACTAAACCTCTCCCGAGGGCAAAACATGACCAGCACCAAACTGCCATGGGTGTTCGGTATATTACCATGTAATCTAGATTAGATGACTCTAGTGCAAGTGGGAGACTGTTGGAGATATGCCCTAGAGGCAATAATAAATGTAGTTATTATTATATCTTTGTGTTTATGATAAATGTTTACATTCATGCTATAATAGTATTAACAAGGAAACATTGATACTTGTGTGATTTGTAAACTTAATTTGAAGTCCCTAGTATAGCCTCTATACTTCACTAGCTTGTTGGTTGATGGATGATTGTGGTTTCCCTATCATGAACATTGAGATGTTATCAACAACAAGATCATATCGTTAGGAGAATGATATGGTGGACATACTCCTATAGATAAGCGTAGCATAAAGATCAAGTCATTTCAATAGTTCAATTGCTATATGCTTTCTGATACATAGTAACCTAATTCCTTCGACCATGAGATCATGCATATCACCTTTACCGGATGGATGCTTTGATGACATCAAACACCACACCGTAACTAGGTGGCTATAAAGGTGGCATTGAGTGTTCGGAAAGTATTGGTTGAGACACATGGATCAAGAGTGGGATTTGTCCATCCATATGACGGATAGATATACTCTGGGCCCTCTCGGTGGAATGTCATCCAATTAGCTTGCAAGCATGTGACTGGCTCACAAGGGATCACATATCACGGGAACGAGAAAAGAGTACTTATCGGTAACGAGGTTGAACTAGGTATGCAGAGATACCGACGATCATAACCTCGGATAAGTAAACTATCGTGAGACAAAGGGAAATTGGTATCATATGTAAGTGGTTCATTCGATCGTAAAGTAATCGTAGAAATATGTGGGAGCCATATGAATTTACAGATTCCTCTATTGGTTATTGTTCGGAGAAGTGTCTCGATCATGTCCGCATAATTCACGAACCGTAGGGAGACACACTTAAGGATTCGACGTTGTTTTGAGTAGTTATGGTATTATGAGAAAGAGACCGAATGTTGTTCGGAGTCTCAGATGGGATCCGGGATATCACGAGGTGATCCGGAATGGTCCAGAGAATAAGATTCATATAAGGAAAGTCCCGTTTCGAAGTTCGGAAATGATTCCGGTGTTTTCATCGGGAATGTTCTAGAAGGTTCCGGAATGTCCGGCACTCCGGGGGGGGGGGAGGGGTACATGAATGTGTCATTACATATTGGAATGATTGCATCATGTACTAAGTGTTCTTGCTGTTCCAAATAAAGGATTAAATTGAATCCTAAAACAGAAAAGTCAAATGTCCAGTTTGAAAGTCAAACGGCTAAAACAAGAAACTGTGGGAAACAAGCAAGAGGTGGTTGGAACCGACTTGTGGGAGGAGTCCCTCCAAGCCGGCGCGCCAACCAAGTCCGACTTGGGGAGGGACTCCCCTCCCCTTGGCCGCCCCTCCCACCTATAAAAGGAGGGGCAGGGCCTCCTCCTCTAGACACACAAGTTCCTATCCTCTAATCTCCGGTTTAGAGCCGTTTTGGTTTAGAGCTTATAATTGCCCTAGACTTCGGTTTAGAGCCTGCTAATTGGTGTGTCTAATCCCTAAACCACTAATAGTTCTCTCCCATACTCCATCATACTCGCTCCGGCTTAAGGCGAAGCCCTGCGGGATCTCCCCTCTACTTCCGGTACCACGCCGTTGTGCTGCCGGAATCGCGAGGAGAGTGCTACAACCTCCGCTGCCTGCTGGAACAAGGGAGAGGAAGGTCTTTGTCGAGTACCGAACGTGTGACCGACTGCGGGAGCGCTGCCGGAACACAGCGCCGGAAAGGATTGTCTACGCGATCTTGAGATCGGAAAGAGTACGACTACATCACCCACGAGAATCCGCTCTCGTTAAACACTTTGGAATCTTCAAGGGTAAGTTATTCCATCGACTCGTTGCTACAATCTAGTAGATAGATCTTGGCTTGTTGGTTTGTATGCGATAGAAAATTTTTGTTTTCCATGCTACAAAACCCTACACTTCCAGTGGGACAAGGAGGCGGACGACGCACTCCGCGATCTCAAAAAGGTGCTACTCGCCGCACCGCTACTCGCCGCCCCGCCGACAAAGAACCCATGCTGGTCTACGTCGCGGCTTCCGAGCGCGTCGTCAGCGCCGTGATGGTCGTAGAGCGACCGGAGGAAGGAAAGGAGCGCCCAGTGCAGCGACCGGTGTACTACATCAGCGAGGTCCTCACCGAGTCGCGCCAGCGGTACCCCCAGTACCAAAAGCTGGTATACGCGGTCTTCAGAGCTCAGCGGCGCCTGCCGCACTACTTCCAGGAGCACCCGATCACGGTCGTTTCCTCGGCACCGCTGCAGGACATCATCCGCAACCGTGAGGCGACCGGGCGGGTCGCCAAGTGGGCCATTGAGATCGGCGTCCACAACATCAAATACGAGCCACGAAAAGCGATCAAGTCGCAGGCACTGGCAGACTTCATCGCCGACTGGGAAGAAGCCCAGCAGCCAGAGAAGCTGCCGTACCTCCATTACTGGAGCCTGCACTTCGATGGCTCCAAGAACGCGGACGGCGCCGGTGCAGGGATCGTGCTAACTTCACCAAAGGGCGACAAGCTCCGCTACATCCTCCGCCTCGACTTCACACCCTGCACCAACAACATGGCTGAGTATGAGGCCCTACTCCACGGCATGCGAGCTGCAAAGGATATGAACATCAATCGCCTCCGCTGCTATGGAGATTCCGACCTCGTCGTGGGGCAAGTCGCTGGCACCTGCGACGCCGTCTCCCCCACCATGGCGGCGTACCGCCAAGAAGTGGACAAGTTAGGCGGACACTTTACAGGCTACTCCGTCGAGTGGATCGATAGGCGGAAGAACGAGGAGGCCGACGCACTCTCTCGCATCGGGTCAGCTCGACTCGCCCCACCCGCGGGCGTCTTCCTCGACACGATTACCAAGCCATTCGTCTCTCCCCCGAGGGAGATCGACATCGGAGTCCCGCTCCAACCAGAGGCAGCCCTGGTCGCACTCGTCAACGAGCCAGACGACAGGACCAAGCCCTACATTGCCTACCTGGAAGCCGGCACCTTGCCAGCAAACGAGACGGACGCCCGGATGATCGCCCGCCGCTGCAAGTCCTACACCATAATCGACAGCGAGCTCCACAAGCGCAGTGTCACCGGCGTGTTTCAACGCTGCGTCCAACCCGCCGAAGGACGCAAGATCCTCCACGATATCCACTCCGGCGACTGCGGCCACCACGCCGGCGCCCGCTCCCTAGTCGCCAAGGCTATGCGACATGGCTTTTACTGGCTCACCGCACACGCCGATGCCGTCGACATTGTCCAGCGGTGCACCGGGTGCCAGAAGTACGCCAACCAGACGCACGTGCCGAGCTCAGCGCTCAAGACAATCCCCATCACCTGGCCATTCGCTGTGTGGGGCATGGATATGGTAGGCCCCTTCAAGAAGGCCCCCTCCGGCTACACCCACCTGCTAGTCGCAGTCGACAAATTCACAAAGTGGGTGGAGGCCAAGCCAGTTCGGAAATGCGACGGGAAGACCGCCACTAAATTCCTACGCGAGCTCATATATCGCTACAGGTTCCCAAACAGCATCATCACGGACAACGGCACCAACTTCGCCAAGAGAGCCATGACCGAATTCTGCGAAGAGCACCACATTCGGCTCGACCTCGCGTCAGTCGCCCACCCAGAATCCAACGGCCAGGCGGAACGGGCCAACCAAAGCATCCTCCATGGCCTGAAGCCGCGACTCCAAGTACCACTTGAGCGTACCGCCGGGTGCTGGGTCGAGGAGTTGCCCTCTGTCGTCTGGGGAATCCGCACCTCAGTCAACAGGTCGACGGGGTTCACCCCCTTCTTCATGGTCTATGGCGCCGAGGCAGTCATGCCCACCGACCTCGAGCATGACTCGCCGCGGGTCGTCCACTACACGGATGCCGCGAACGAGCTCGCCCGCCAAGACGGGATCGACTAACTCGATGAAGCACGTGACCTCGCTCTGTCACGCACCGCCATCTACCAGCAGGGACTCCGCCGCTACCACAGCCGGCAAGTGAAAACTCGCACCTTCCAAGAAGGTGACCTGGTGTGACGCCTCATCCAGGATAAGAAGGGCATGCACAAGCTCTCCCCTCCATGGGAAGGGCCATTTGCCATCGGGCGCGTACTCGGCAACGATGCCTACTACCTCGTCAACGTCCGCGGGGACGGCGAACTCGACGTCAAGCGACCATGGAATGTAAACCTCCTACGGAAGTTCTACTCCTAGAACCCCACACATGTACTCTCCAGTCGCTATGAAATAAAAAGAAACGGTTACCGCAAATTGCGCCTACTCTCCATGACTTGTGCCACTCGCACTCGTAATAACAGCGTCAAGCTAACCGCAGAAGTCAACCTTTGGTACAGCGATCGGCACGGCTAAGTAGTGTGGTGCAAGAGTACTGATTCACCTCAGGTCTTGCATCGTCCATGAAAGACGCCTACCCGGAGCCCCATTGGAGTCGCCTAGATCGACTGGTTCTACAAACCAAGACAACTGCCTTCGCTTCTCACAGCGACCTTGGTCCTCCGCATCCTCGGCATAGCGACTCGAACGGCTAAGTACCACGCTCGGGGACTGAAGACTAGTTCATCGCGAGCGGTCGGGGAAAACGCCAAGTAGGAGAGCATGCCCAGGACTCGCCACGCGACTGACCCCACGGGCCAGGCAGGAGTGACGCGCTCAAAAAAAAGCGCTAAGTCCTCAACCACCCTCGAGTCTCGCCTAGAACAACCAAGTACCACGCTCGGGGACTCGGCCACCCGACCTCGCTCGCGCAAGGGAAAACGGTAAAGTACAGAGCACTCAAGGGAGTCGCCTAGCGACTGGCTCTCCGAGCTCGGGCGAGTCGACCAAATAACAAAACACATAACAACATTAAATATATCACATACGAGGTAAACCCCACAAAAAGGGCGGACGCGCTCGGGGACTCGTTCAAACATCAATCACAAACACATGACAAATACCAAAATAGACACGATGTCTCATTCAATTGCATATCGCATTATCTCATGTTACAAAATATGCCTGCATGGCAGACCTGCTGCTAACGCCACAAGGCAAACTATCCTACTCTGCAGGCTTTAATGACGACTCGCCAACATCCCGGCGATTGCGGATGAATGGCGTGTACGGGTTCGACGGATACGTCGTCAGTTCACCCGCCATCACCGCGCGAAAAGGTTGCTCGACCTTGAAGTCACGATGCGGCGGCTCGGGGTCGTTCGGCACGATGACCGTCTCCTGGTACGGAAGGAGATCGCCCATTGCCCAGACACGTTCCGAGTACGTGGCGGCGCGGTCCTGCAACTTGAGAACCTCGGACAGCTCCACTGCGCCAGTCGACGATGGGTATCCACTCGTCACATCATCGATGTCGAAGTCCTCGGGGAAGTGGGCAAGTCCAAGACTAAGTGCCGTCGACGCTCCGCGCCGAAAAGCCGACCGCGTCATGAACTCAACGACCGCGGGCGCCTTCTCCAAATACTTCCACACCTCAACGAGGTCGCTGGGAATCACCTCCGCAGGCGATATCTCTTGGAGATAGGCGCGGATGCACGTCGCCGACAACGTTGCCGAGTCGACAAGCATGCTTACACACTGCCTCGCGTCGAATGAACTCGCCTCTTCCTCGCTATCGATGATGCGACCTGCGAGTAGAAGACAATAATGAATACGACGGACACCACAAAAGGAACAACCACCGGAAGGAGCAGATGCACTTACCAATCAACGGCCGGGCGAGTTCCGTGATGAAGCTTTGAAGCGACGTATGGTCGTCCTGAAGCCCAGCAACAAGGGCATCGGACACTTTGCGATCCTCTTCGGCGGCTGCAATGGCGGCCTTGGCTCGCCCGTCAGCCGAGCTCGCTTCTTCTTTTGCCTCCCGCAGCTCGCGCTCGAGGTTGGCGACCCGCTGTTCAGCCGCACTCAAAGCCGATTGCGCCGCCACCAAATCACCAGCGGGGACAAGTCCCTGGCGAGCTTCCTCTGCCTTCGCGGCAACAGCCTGAAGCCCCTTGTTCGCCTCCTGAACGATGGCCAATTCTTTCTCCGCGCGCTGCTTCGCGGCCAATCGGTCAGCCGATTCAAGCTGTAGACCCTGCATATCATCAAAAAGGTTAATCAAAGCAAAATTCCTAAGTGCCCACCCGCTGAAATTCAGCGAGTGCGCACTCGGGGACTGGCAATCAAAAAATTCCTAAGTGCCCACCCGCTGAAATTTAGCGAGTGAGCACTCGAGGACTGGTACTCAAAGAAATTCCTAAGTGCCCACCCGCTGAAATTCAGCGCGTGCGCACTCGGGGACTGGATGCGAAAAATAAAGTTAAGATATTATAAGAATCAGGCCGCTGCAAAGCACCGACCTGATCCTCGGGGACTGGATGTACCTGGATGGCTGCGCCAAGCATGCCGTGGAGTTGTATCGCGTCCACGGACGCGAGAAGAGCCAGCGTGTGCCCACGACGTTGGTCGACTTCAGCATCGGCGGACCCAGGAGCGTGGCTTGATGGCGAAGTCCCACTCGCTGCGGCCGCCTTGGTCATGAAGCGTGGGAAGGTAGCGATAGAGGCACCCGCTCCAAAAGAGGTCGCCTCGGCCGTTCTAGGCAAGGGAGCGCCCTCCTTCGTAGACGTGGTTGCCTCCGTCACGGGTCCGGCTGGCGCAACCGCCGTGTCGTCAGAAATAGTGACGATGTCGTCACCTTTGGCCTTCTTGCTGCCATCCGCAGAGACGACGACCTCGTCCACCTTCCTCTTGCGGGAAGGATCCTCCTCGCTAACGATGGGTGGCACCTTAGCCACGGTCGGATGGCCCATCCTCTTCACTCCGGTCCTGTGCATCAATCGTATAAGCAAGAATAATTCAAGTAATTATGAAAGACAAAGAAGGGTGAGTATACTCACTTGGCGACTGGAATAAAGCGTAGCCCCGTACGGAGGCCGGCTGGCTTTTCCAGTTCAGGGCCCAGTCGGCGACTGAGCCCCATCTCCAGGACGTCGCGTGCCCAAGACACGGACGGCTTCTTTGTCGTTGAGGCCGCAGCTGGAGCCTCTGGGATATCTTCGACAGGAGCCTCCTTGCGAGGTGAAGCCGCTGCAGCCGGAACATCCCCCAGCCCGGAGACTGGGGCGAATGGCGGAGGCATTAAGCCAGCGGCACTTCCATGATCGCTGTGTCCAGCACGGCTGTCACTGGTGGCGCATCGTCCTTGGCCGAGCTGGGAGCGTCAGAGCTGCTCGCCGAGTGCGGCGGCGAGGCCGGCCTCGATGGCTTTGTCTTCTTCGGAGGGGCTCTTGCCTCCTTCTCTTTCTTCTTCTTCGACGGAGTGTCCTGATGGCGCGAGGTGGTCTCTGGAGTTCGTCGTCGTCATCGTGACGCTCGATGCTTCTGCTTGCCTTGAGCTCGCGCTGTCGTTGTCCGCGGGTCTTGCGAACCAGTGGGGCGACCTCCTCTTCGGACTCGTCTTCGTCGTCCTCGTCGCCCTTAGAACCACCTTTGGCGGGTGGCGACTCGCCTACGTCCTGGACGGACGAGCTCGAGTTCTCATCGTCCGAAGGTGGGATCCACCCTTCCACCACTTGGAATAGCTGCAATAAATACAACATGAAATTAGAATTACCGCGACTGCATAAACTGCGACTGCGAGCGAAGTGAAGCGATTACCGTTGGAGCTGGACGCTTTGCGGTATAGGGGGCGACCCCGGCCTGTGCGTCCAGGTACACCACCTGGGTAATTTTCTTCAGTGCTGGGAGATAGTCCTCCATCTTCCACTCGTCGAGGCAGGCCTTCGTCGAGTCTCCCCGGCCCGTGTACTGGTACATGTAGTGCTCGCACCGAGCGAGCGGGACGAGCCGCCGCCCGAGCCAGCAGTTGTACAGGTTTATCGTCTGGAGGCCCTTCTTTTTCAGACCACGGATGGTCCGGAGCATCTCGTCAACGACCATCCGCTGATCGTTGGGGAGCTTGCCGACTTGGAGATGGCGCGGCTCGGACCGATTGGCGGAATACCGCGGGATCGCCGCCTCGCCCTCCGGGGTCGCCTCGGTCACGTAAAACCACGACTTCTTCCAGTCGCTCGCTGCCTTGGCGGGCAACATCAGATCGAAGAATGAAGCCTTTGACTAGAGCTGGAAGGTTAGGCCGCCCGCGGCCAGCATTGGGCCGCCTGCTTCCTCGCGGCTGATCCGTCCGCGGAACAGATCTTGCCACAAGGGGAAGTAGGGCCGGCAGCCCAAGTAGCATTCGCAGAACGCCACGAAGATGGCGAGCTGCTCGATGCTGTGGGGACCCAGATCTGAAGGCTGGATCCCGTAGTAGGCGCAGAAGCGCCGGAAGAACATGGACGTGGGGAACCCTAGCCCCCGTTCGAGATGGCTGGTGAAGCAGATGAACTCCCTCTCCCGCGGATTCGGGGTCGTCTCTCCGGCTGCCGAAATACTCCAACAGCCGGCTCTCAAGATCCCGGCCTCCTCGAAGGAAGCCAGTTGCGCCCTCGTGCATTTAGATCTACCCCACGGCTCGGTGGAAAGGGCCATGGCCGAGAGGTTTGCTGGGGTTCGGGGGATTTTGGATCGGCTGGATCGCGATGCGAGGGCAGGCGGAAGGTGCGCGCAGTCGGAGGAAATGGTGAGAGTATGGTTCTCTCATCGCCTGCCATTCCTCTTATATAGCGGTTGTTACCCGCCAAATCAGGGAGCCGTTACTACGCGGTGATTACGCCAAAAGTTACCGTTGGATTACCCCAACGGCTAGTTTGACCACGGTTAACGGTCCAACTTCGGCCACTCGACTCGCCGACCCAAACACTATGACAGTGTTTCGCCGACTCGACTCGCCAAAGCTGCGATCAGGATGACTAGTTTTCTCCTTTATACAGGAGCCCGCCGACGATTCGACTGGATGTCTACTCTGAAGCTGTATACTCCGACTACCAGCAGCCACCTACGCCTAATCGACGGCGGCCTCGGGGACTACTGATGGGGATATGCCTACCGGGGTATACCCAGCAGGACGTTTCCGATTGGCCCAAAGAATTGGCGAGTGGGCCTGCAAAACGGCGACTGGATTAAATCCCAGCAAGGAGCCAAGCGACTGGAAGCTGAAGGCCCAGGCGAGTGGATAGGCCTAGTCGGATTAGGTTAAACGAGTACCGAAGCTCTAACTGAATCGGTTGGGATATGTAAACCCTAGGGGAGGTGAGCCTATATAAACCTCCCTATAGGGCGAGTAGAGATACGTTCCATCATACACCCAAGCGACTCGCCGCCTAGCCGCCGAGCTCGCCCATTGTACCACCTTCATAATACAATCTAGCAGGAGTAGGTATTTACCCTCCGGGGGGCCGAACCTGGGTAAAACCCTATGTCTTTGCCCTCATCTCGCACCGCAGATGGCTGGCCGCCCTTGCCCCTCGTTCTACTACTCGCTGCCAATTGCAGCATCTGCCGTGACAATTCCCACGACAACCCGAATCAAACAACACTCTTGCAAGTACTGAATTAACAGAAAACATACCCAGCACGACGTCTGGCGCTTCCTGAGATTCTTCAGCATGCATGAGAAAAAGACGGCCGTTGCGGTTGAGCGAATTCCCTGGGGCAAACCTTCTTCCTGGCTGAACACGACACTGCTGCTGAGCTAGGGCATTTGCATTGGGGGCTGCGGCATTCTTCTTGTTGGGTCAATCATTGGAGTAGTGACCCTTATTTCCACAGTCATAACAAGTCACTTGCGACTTGTCCTTTGCTGCAACAGGCACAACATTGCTTCCAGTCCTCGGGGCAGTGTTGGTGTTGGCGGTAGCATTGTTGTTGTTGAACTTGGGTGTGGCACGGTTGAAATTGTTAGAGTTGCCGGGGTTGTTGTGATTTCCTCCGGGCCTAGGGTTTCCACGGTTGGGATAGGTCGAATGGCTCATTGGGGGTTTGTTGGTTCTCGGGGCAAATCCTGGAGATGGGTTGGGGCGATACTTTGGGGTCTGATGGGTTCCTGGTTGATGCATCATGCGATGCTTGCAGTTCTCATTGGCTTGGTTGATATTTCCTTCCATTTGGATGGCAGAGTCGACCAGGGCTTCAATATTAGCAAAGGGGATATTGACTAACACAGTCTACATTTCATCGTGCAGACCATTCAGGAATCTTTCTTTCTTCTTGGCTTCGGTGTCGATCTCATCCGGGGCATACCTAGCTAATGACAAGAATTTGTCACGGTATTCCACTACAATCATCTGTCCTTGCTTTAGTTCTCTGAACTCATCTCTCATTCTCTTGATCAAACCTGGTGGCACATGGGTTCTACTGAACTTGACCTTGAATTCCTCCCAGGTCATCATCTATCCTCCGGTCATCGCACGAACGCTGTTCCACCATGCTCTGGCATCTCCGGCTAGATAGTGGGTGGTGAACAAAACTTTCTTGTTAGCTTCCACTCCGGCGACTTCTAGGTTGTTTTCCATGGTTAGCAGCCAATCATCAACATCTAGGGGCTCTTCCGACTTAGTGAAAACAGGTGGGTTGGTGTTCTAGAAATTCTTGAGCTTAGATCCATGGTTGTCCTGATTTCCGTGGCCTTGATTGTTGTGGGCTAGCTGGGCTATCTGTTGAAGGGTGGCTAGGTTGGCTTGACGTTCAGCTCTTTCAGCGTCGCGGTCAGAAACCAACATTTGCATGGTCTGCAACATCAGGTCTGGGGATGAACCACTACCTCTGCGTGGCATCTGAAGATTGAGATAGATCATGAGAAAAGAGGGAAATTTCTAAGGTTTTGGGACTTCGAAAAGTTTTTAAAGTTTGACTCAGATTTTTCTAGCAACTTGCTTTCATTCATTCATTCACACGATACAACACACACCACAACAAAGGTAAACAGATGGTTTTAGGAACCATTCTGGAAACTATGATACAGTGGGACCGTATACTACTCACTATGCTAGTGCTCAAGTGCTACTACTCCTCGGAGTCGGTGTATTCGTCATCCTCATCATCCTCATCGTCATTGATGAAGGCGAAATCTTCCTCATTGGTGAAGAAGTCCATAGCCTGATCCTCCAGAAAATCATCATCATCGCTGAGATAGGAGTAGGGGTCTCCACGAAGATCCTCTCCGGCATTCTCCCTTTCCTCCAACTGCATGTCTCTCTCATGGATGGTCTCCTCCAAATCCGAGATACGGTGGCGAAGACGGGCAATGATGCGCTCCTTCTTATCGAGCTGACGGCGACGAGACTTGCGATCCTTTGTTAGCATGGAGATGGTCTGATCCTTCGTCTTGATGATGGCGGACTTGTGGTTGGAGTAGTCACGACAATTATCCAACTCCTGCTGACAATCGTACATCATGAAGCTAAGGTGGTCCAACTGAGTCTTCAGCTCATGGTGGTATGGGGCTTCCAGTGGTTGTCCATTAGCATCACGCCTTGGGCAAAACTCAAAGCGGGTACCCTTGATCTGGTTGATACTCTACCCACACAGACAGGCAAGAGCTTCCTGCATGGCCCTGGCAAGTCCATCGAGCCAGTTGTTCTCTCTTAAGGTGAATTGAATTCCCTCAGCAGTGGGAGGTTCAATCTTTCCTCGGAGACTTGCAACAATTAGCCACTGCAGATCTTCTCCTCCTTGATCATTGAGCTGAGCTCCGAAGAACTTGGGGTGCGGACGCTCTAGAAGTTCCGAAAGCTAGTTCAAATCCCGCTCAAAGATAAGGTCTCCTCCATTCCCCAACTGATAAAACTTGCTATACTTGTAGGGTTCGAAGAATAGAAAACAAAAAATTTCCTACGATGTGAACTATGTACCAAGATCTATCTATTAGATACAAACAACGGGCGGATGTATATCCGTAGAGAACATACCCTTGAAGACCGACAAAGCTTAACGAGTTCAACTCGTGGTTGATGTAGACGATCTCTTGCCGATCTCAAGATCGAGAGGAAGTCCTAGCGCCGCAAATCAGCAGCGCATCCGTGCTCGCACACACGTTCGTGGAACCGATTAACCTCCGCCTCCTCGCTCCAGCGATGCAGCGGAAGCACAACTCTTTCTTGCCGAATAGCAACCGGGAACATGTATCTCGCTAGTCCGAGACCATGGGGGATAAATTCTAGAGGGGGGGAGAGATCCTTCACGAGGAGGTGTGAGTGAGAAGTGAGAGGAGGGGCTCCTTTTATAGGAGGAGGGGGGCACCCAAGGGGGTGGCCACCGGCCATGGGGGCTGCCCCCTCTCCTCCTTCATTCATGTGGGTGGACACTCCACTCACAAAAATCCATTCATATGCCTCCACTCAAAATCCCACTCAAACTTGCCTTTAAATTTCCACCAAATTTAATGCAAACTCTCATTAAATAAAACTCTTTTATTTTATTCAGAATTTTGTCAATTACTTTAATGACAAACATTCACAAATAACCCCTTTCTAGAATTCTATTTCACATGCATAACCACTTTATGCAATTTCACCCGAAAACCTGTTTCGGTATCTAGTGAAATAAATTCCTGCGCTTGTTCATTCTTTTGGCATGAAACTTTTGATCCAATTGGATGTCGGTGTCTCTTAAGTGTGTCACCCTACGGTTCGTGAATAATGCGGACATGATCGAGACCCCTCTCGGATCAATAATCAAAAGCGGGATCTGGAGACCCATACTGACTCCCACACATTCAACGATGACTTTCTTGTGATCGTCAGAACCTTTTATGCTAGTATATTAATCCCTTTGTTTCACGATATATTACATGTCCGAGATTCGATCATCGGTATATACATACCTAGTTTTATCTTGTTACTGACATGCACTCTTTTCTCGTTCCCGTGATATAACATTCTAGTGATCAAATCACTTGCTTGCAAGCTAATCAATGTGATATCACCGAGAGGGCCCAGAGTATATCTATCCGTCATAGGGATGAAAAAATTCCACTCTCGATCCATGAGCCTCAACATAACACTTTATTAGTTCTGAATCCATCTTTATAATCACCCTGTTATGGTGTGACGTTTGATGTTATCAAGAAACTCTTCCGGTGTGAGTGATTGACATGATCTCATGGTCTAAGGATTAGGATCACTTCGTAAGTTGTTATAGCAATATAAACTTAATGACTTTGATCGTAATCCTATACTTCGGATGAATGTTCATCACACCATTACACTAATGTTGTGATCCCGTTATTAACAACATCCAATGTCCATGATCAGGAAACCTTGATCATCTTGTTAATCAACGAGCTAGTTTATGATAGAGGCATAACTAGGAACTTTCTGTTTTGTTTATTAAACACACATGTATTAATGTTTCCGTATTAATACAATTATAGCATGCAAAATAAACATCTATCATATACTTGGAATACACATAATAAACACTTTATTATTGCCTCTCAGGGCATATTCCCTTCAGTCTCCTACTTGCACTAGAGACAATAATCTAGTTACATAGTGATAAATCTAACACCCATTGAGTTCTGGTGTTGATCATGTTTTTCTCTAGGGAGAGTTTTAGTCAACGTATCTGCTACATTGAGATCCGTATGTACTTTACAAATCTTTATATCTCCATCCTTGACATGCTCGCGGATGGAGTGAAACCGGCGCTTAATATGCTTGGAATGCTTGTGAGACCTTGGCTCTTTGGCATTGGCAATGGCACCATTGTTGTCACAATAGATCACCATTGTGTCCAACGCGTTTGCAACCACTCGTAGTTCGGATATGAACTCCTTCATCCAAACTGCTTCCTGAGCCGCTTCTGAAGCAGCAACATATTCGGCCTCCGTTGTTGATCCCGCTACCACAGGTTGTTTGGAGCTCCTCCAACTAACTGCTCTGCCATTCATGAGAAATACGTATCCGGATTGAGACTTAGAGTCATCCGGATCGGTGTCAAAGCTAGCGTCAACATAACACTTAGCGACGAGATTTTCTTCACCTCGGTATACAAGAAACATATCCTTAGTTCTTCGTAAGTACTTAAGGATATTCTTGACCGCTATCCAGTGTTCCGAACCTGGATCCGATTGGTACCTACTAGTCAAACTAATAGCATGTGCCACATCCGGTCTTGTACATAGCATGGCGTACATTATAGAGCCTATGGCTGAAGCATAGAGGACTTTGTCCATTATCTCTCTTTCTTCCGACGAAGCCGGACTTTGAGTCTTACTCAATGTCTTGCCTTGCAACATAGGTAAGAACCCTTCTTACTTCCGTCCATTTTAAACTTCTTTAAAATCTTATCATGGTATGTACTTTGCGATAGCCCTATTAGGTGCCTAGATCTATCTCTATAGATCTTTATGCCTAATATGTATGACGCTACACCTAGGTCCTTCATTGAAAATTTGTTGTTTAGATAACTTTTAACACTGTTTAAAAGATCTATATCATTTCCGATCAATAATATGTCATCCACACATAATATCAGAAATTCCACATTGCTCCCAATCACTTTCTTGTAAATACAAGCTTCTCCATAAGTTTGGACAAATCCAAACTCTTTGATCACCTCATCAAAGCGGAGATTCCAACTTCATGATGCTTGATTCAATCCATAGATGGATCGCTGAAGCTTGCACACCTTGTTAGCATCCTTAGGATCGACAAAACCCTTTGGTTGTATCATATACAACTCTTCTTCAATATTACCATTGAGAAACGCGGTTTTGACATCCATCTGCCATATCTCATAATCGAAATATGCAACAATTGCTAACATAATCCTAACTGACTTTAGCATCGCTACGGGAGAGAATTTCTCATCGTAGTCAACTCCTTGAATTTGTCGAAACCCCTTTGCGACAAGTCGAGCTTTATAGACGGTCACATTACCATCAACATCAGTTTTCCTTTTGAAAACCCATTTGTTCTCCACGGCCTTTCGGTCGTGAGGTAATTCCATCAAGTTCCAAACTTGATTTTCATACATGGATTCCATCTCGGATTTCATGGCTTCTAACCATTTGTTGGAATCCGGGATCATCATCGCTTCTTCATATGTCGCAAGGTCATCATTTTCATCAACCATGAAATTCATGACAGGATTTTCGTACAGCTCGGGAGCTGCACGCGTCCTGCTTGACCTACGAGGTTCGGTAGTACTCTCTTTCGGAGTTTCATGATCATTATCATTAGTTCCCTCTTCAACAGGTGGAGCCAACTCCGGAACAACTTCCGGCGCTGCGCTACTCGCCATACTTTGAAGAGAAGGTTCTATAACCTCTTCGAGTTCTACCTTCCGACTACTCACACCTTTCGCGAGAAACTCTTTCTCTAGAAAGGATCCATTCTTGGCAACAAAAACCTTGCCCTCGGATCTGTGATAGAAGGAATACCCAATAGTTTCTTTAGGGTATCCTATGAAGACGCATTTTTCCGCTTTGGGTTCGAGTTTATCTGGTTGAAGTTTCTTCACATAAACATCGCATCCCCAAACTTTAAGAAATGACAGCTTAGGTTTGTTTCCAAACCACAATTCATACGGTGTCTTTTCAACGGATTTAGATGGTGCCCGATTTAAAGTGAATGCAGCAGTTTCTAGTGCATAACCCCAAAATGACAACGGCAAGTCCGTCAGAGACATCATAGATCAAACCATATCTAATAAAGTACGATTACGATGTTCCGACACACCATTTCGCTGTGGTGTTCCGGCAGGCGTGAGTTGTGAAACAATTCCACACTCTTTCATGTGAGTGCTAAACTCGTAACTTATATACTCACCTCCACGGTCGGACCGTAGAAATTTGATCTTTCTATTACGATGATTTTCCACTTCATTCTAAAATTCCTTGAACTTTTCAAAGGTTTCAGACTTGTGTTTCATCAAGTAGATATAACCATACCTACTCAAATCATCCGCGAAAGTAACAAAATAATGATATCGACCTCGCGCCGACACACTCATTGGACCACATATATCAGAATGTATGATTTCCAATAAATCTGTCGCCCGTTCCATTGAACCGGAAAACGGCGTTCTAGTCATCTTGCCCATAAGGCATGGATCACATGTATCAAATGATTCAAAATCAAGTGATTCCAAAATCCATCCGAATGGAGCTTCTTCATGCGTTTAACGCCAATATGACCTAGACGGCAGTGCCACATATATGCGGATATATCATCATTAAGTTCAATCCTTTTAGCATCAACATTATGAATATGTGTAACATTATCATCGAGATCTAATAGAAATAAACCATTCATCATCGGTGCATGACCATAAAAGATTTCATTCATATAAATAGAACAACCATTGTTCTCGGATTTAAATGAATAACCACTTCGCATCAAACACGATCCAGATACAATGTTCATGCTCAGTGCAGGCACCAGATAACAATAATTCAAGTTTATAACTAATCCCGACGGCAAATGGAGAGGCGGCGTTCCGACGGCGATCACATCAACGCTTGATCCATTGCCAACACGCATCTTGACCTCACCCCTTGCTAGCGGTCGCTTGTTCCGCAGCCCCTGATTCGAGTTACAAATATTAGCAACTGAACCGGTATCAAATACCCAGGTGCTACTACGAGCACTAGTCAAGTACACATCAATAACATGTATATCATATATACCTTTGTTTGCCTTGCCGGCCTTCTTGTCTGCCAAATACTTGGGGCAGTTGCGCTTCCAGTGGCCAGTCCCCTTACAATAGTAGCACTCGGTATCAGACTTAGGTCCAACTCGGGGTTTCTTTTCAGGCACGGCAACAGGCTTGCCGCCCTTACTTCCCTTCCATTTTCCCTTCTTGTGTTTCTTGAAACCAGTGTTCCTATTGATCATCAACACTTGATGTTCCTTTTTGATCTCCACTTCTGCAGTTTTAAGCATTGACAGAAGCTCGGGGAGAGACTTCTTCATGCCTTGCATATTATAGTTCATCACAAAGCTCTTATAGCTAGGTGGCAGAGACTGCAGAACACGATGGATGCCTAAGTCAATGGGAATCGTTATTCCCAAGGACACAAGCTTATCGGCGTAACCCGACATCTTGAGTACATGCTCACTAACGGAGCTGTGCTCTTACATCATGTAGCTAAAGAACTTTTCTGAAGCGTTGTAGCTCTCTACAGCAACATGTGTGTCGAAAATCATTTTCAACTCACCCATTCTATCAAATGCATTGCCGTTTTCGAAACGCTTTCGAAGTTCTGGCTCTAGCCCATACAATATGCCGCAATGAACTAAGTTGTGGTCCTCCTGACGAGTCTGATAGACATTCTTCTCCTCGTCAGGGGCATCCTCAAAAGGTGGGGGGCCTAGTGGCACTTCTAGCACGTATTGCTTTTATGCAGCAGAGAGGAGAATCCTCAAATTCATGGCCCATTCGGTAAAGTTTCTACCGTTCGTTGCTAGTTTCTCTTTCTCCATGAACACATTGAAATTAAAAGCAGGTGGTGCCATCTACAACAGAATTTGTAAAGTTTAGACTAAGTGTATGATAGATTGAGTTCAACTAATCCATATTACGAATGAACTCCCACTCAAAAACGACATCCCTCGTGCCTTTTTGGTGATTACATGAACCAAATCCACTATACCAAGTCCGATCATCACGTGAGTCGGTATAGCTTCAAAGGCGAGCATCAAATGGGCATCATATCAACTATATGACTCATGCTTAACATTTCGGTCCGTGTTCCGAGGCCATGTCTGTACATGCTAGGCTCGCCAAGTTAGAACCTTAGTATTCGCGTGTGTAACTGTTTTACACCCGAAATATGGTCGTGGATCCAAGAACACCTGATCATCACGTGATGTCTTGGAGCAACGAAATATAATCAGTGCATACTAAAGGAAGAACACATTCTTATCTTGATATTTAAATGAGGGATCATCTTATTATGATAACAAAGCGCTAAACAAGCAATATAAGATGCAATCAAACATCACATGTTTATTAGTGAAATGATATGGTTTCCGCATATGATCTCTATCATGTGCATCGTGGTATGATCACTATCATACCTATACGTGTAAATCCAAGGTCCATGGAGTTTACACGCTATGTGTGTTGTAAGAGTATCATCTCATACTTCTACTTACAACATCACCATATCATAACACTAGCCTAGCAACAATCTAAACTAGACGCCTCTAATTTATACATTGCAAGTTTTACATGGCTTAGGGCTTTCGAGATAGAACCGTTCTTACCTACGAACATGAACCACAACGAGGATAACCAAATTGTTGACAACTCGTTGCAAAATAGATATTGACTATAGTAGGAGAGACAGACACCCGCTAGCCACTTATGCAAACTAGTTGCATGTCAAGCGTGGAACAGGTCTCATGTGCGAGGACATGTAAAGTTTGTCCGGGCCGCTTCATCCCACTATGCCACCAATATCCAAAATTACAACTAAGGAGAAACAACATGATCATCATCGCCCACATACTCATATGTGTACTACCCATGTAAAGCATCTATGCATAGATCCGGTTCTGATACCACTGTAGGGATCGCAGCATAGAAAACAAAAAATTTCCTACGATGTGAACTATGTACCAAGATCTATCTATTAGATACAAACAATGGGCAGATGTATATCCGTAGAGAACATACCCTTGAAGACCGACAAAGCTTAACGAGTTCAACTCGTGGTTGATGTAGACGATCTCTTGCCGATCTCAAGATCGAGAGGAAGTCCTAGCGCCGCAAATCAGCAGCGCATCCGTGCTCGCACACACGTTCGAGGCACCGAGCAACCTCCGTCTCCTCGCTCCAGCGATGCAGCGGAAGCACAACTCTTTCTTGCCGAATAGCCACCGGGAACATGTATCTCGCTAGTCCGAGACCATGGGGGATAAATTCTAGAGGGGAGAGAGATCCTTCACGAGGAGGTGTGAGTGAGAAGTGAGAGGAGGGGCTCCTTTTATAGGAGGAGGGGGGCACCCAAGGGGGTGGCCGCCGGCCATGGGGGCTGCCCCCTCCCCTCCTTCATTCATGTGGGTGGACACTCCACTCACAAAAATCCATTCATATGCCTCCACTCAAAATCCCACTCAAACTTGCCATTAAATTTCCACCAAATTTAATGCAAACTCTCATTAAATAAAACTCTTTTATTTTATTCAGAATTTTGTCAATTACTTTAATGAAAAACATTCACAAATAACCCCTTGCTAGAATTCTATTTCACATGCATAACCACTTTATGCAATTTCACCCGAAAACCTGTTTCGGTATCTAGTGAAATAAATTCCTGCGCTTGTTCATTCTTTCGGCATGAAACTTTTGCTCCAATTGGATGTCGGTGTCTCTTAAGTGTGTGACCCTACGGTCCATGAATAATGCGGACATGATCGAGACCCCTCTCGGATCAATAATCAGAAGCGGGATCTAGAGACCCATACTGACTCCCACACATTCAACGATGACTTTCTTGTGATCGTCGGAACCTTTACGCTAGTATCTTAATCCCTTTGTTTCACGATATATTACATGTCCGAGATTCGATCATCGGTATCTCCATACCTAGTTTGATCTCGTTACTGACATGCACTATTTTCTCGTTCCCGTGATATAACATTCTAGTGATCAAATCACTTGCTTGCAAGCTAATCAATGTGATATCACCGAGAGGGCCCAGAGTATATCTATCCGTCATCGGGATGAACAAATTCCACTGTCGATCCATGAGACTCAACATAACACTTTATTAGTTCTAAATCCATCTTTATAATCACCCTGTTACGGTGTGACGTTTGATGTTATCAAGAAACTCTTCCGGTGTTAGTGATTGACATGATCTCATGGTCTAAGGATTAGGATCACTTCGTAAGTTGTTATAGCAATATAAACTCAATGACTTTGATCGTAATGCTATACTTCGGATGAATGTTCATCACACCATTACACTAATGTTGTGATCCCGTTATTAATAACATCCAATGTCCATGATCAGGAAACCTTGATCATCTTGTTAATCAACGAGCTAGTTTATGAGAGAGGCATAACTAGGAACTTTATGTTTGTTTATTAAACACACATGTATTAATGTTTCCGTATTAATACAATTATAGCATGAAAAATAAACATCTATCATATACTTGGAATACACATAATAAACACTTTATTATTGCCTCTCAGGGCATATTCCCTTCAATACTTCACGTCCATCTATAAGAATATAGGATGAGTAAGTTAGTAGAGTGATCAAGTGTGTCAAATTTTATGTATTTTGCAAGAGTTTTTAAGGAACATGAATTTTTATGAAAGAATCAAGGTGATAAGAATGGGAATAAGTTTTTGTAAATATTTGCTTCCTTTGGTTTTGAAACTAAGTTTTTGATTCAAACGTCCAATCTAACTAGGGTCTCCTATGGTCAGGATGGCTCTGATACCAACTTGTCAACACCCGGATTTTTAATCCCAGATGCCTGTTATGCCATACATCACAATCCCAGGATTACCATTTTTGCGAGACATAACAGATTTGGATACCATAGTACATCATCCATTACAAACCATACATAAGGTCTTACACAAATAAGGATCTCATGATCCAGTTCTTAATACAACTCAAGCAACGGAAATACGTAATAATGGGAGATGATCCATCTTCGGGGTCACAGGCAATGCTGACGATGGGAGATGATCCTAGTTGTCGTAACCTTCCTCGGGTCCATCCTCTTGGTATTCCTATTCATAGTATGGCCACGGGAATAGCCAGGGACAAAGCCATGAGTACTCTTTAAGTACTTGCAAACTAATACTAACAAGTGAAGGGGGTTTTTGTAATAGGACACTAAGCTCTAGGGTTGTTTTGCAAAAAGCCAGATTTATATCTACTAAGTTCAGAAATGAAGAAGGCTAGTTGAAGTTTTATAACACCTAAGTGGGAACTTGTATTTCATATCATAACTCTGCTATGGTCAAGTCAAAATCTCAATTCATTTCATAAGTCATTTTGAAAACATCTGACGGGGGAACAGTATGGCCACTCCAACTGTCCATAACCGTGGACGCGGCTATTCGAATAGTTTGACACTCTGCAGAGATTGTACACTTTCACCACAACATTCGATACATCCATCAGGAACAAATCCTGAATTCACCATACTCAGTATGCGGATAATCAATCCTAACCTTTCAATATACACTCCCTAGTATAAGCACCTCCCCTGTGAGTTTGGCCTCCCAACTGTGAGACCCTAGCGCATGGCTCAATAGGATTGATAGGAAACCCATACCAACAAGTTGCAACTTCTTTTCCGGAAGCTCATTCAAAAAGAACTCTAAGGTTAAGCGTGCTTGGCCTAGAGCAATTCTAGGATGGGTGACCGACCGGGAAGTGGGTAACCGGGTGCGCATGAGTGAGGACAAAGTGCGCAGAAAAGACTAGTGTTGGTCTGTGGGGCTAGTCTAGAGATCCTATTGAGCTGCCAGAAGTGACAGCCATCGGTCCGGAGTGGCCGAGGGTGTTACAAGTTAGTATCAGAGCCGACCCTCGCGGTTAAACGGGCGTGTGCGGGTCAGTAGCGTACATGTGACGCATGGCGCGTGTGGCCCGGAGTGGACACGACATGGCAATGTGCCGACATTGGACGCATAGACGTGTGCCAAGAGGGGACGTTCCTGGATTGTGGTTGACCGACGAGGACGTCGATCTTCTAAGGGTGGGTGTATGTGAGACCCTGGCGCATGGCTCAATAGGATTGATAGGAAACCCATACCAACAAGTTGCAACTTATTTTCCGGAAGCTCATTCGAAAAGAACTCTAAGGTTAAGCGTGCTTGGCCTAGAGCAATTCTAGGATGGGTGACCGACCGGGAAGTGGGTAACCGGGTGCGCACGAGTGAGGACAAAGTGCACAAAAAGACTAGTGTTGGTTTGTGGGGTTAGTCTAGAGATCCTATTGAGCTGCCAGAAGTAACAGCCGTCGGTCCGAAGTGACCGGGAGTGTTACAAATTGGTATCAGAGCCGACCCTCGCGGTTACACGGGCGTGTGCAAGTCAGTGGCGGACATGTGGCGCATGGCGCGTGTGGCCCGGAGTGGACACGGCATGGAACATGTGCCGGCACTGGACGCACAAACATATGCCAAGAGGGGACGTTCCTGGGGTGTGGTTGATCGACGAGGATGTCGATCTTCTAAGGGTGGGTGTATGTGAGACCCTGGCGCATGGCTTAATAGGATTGATAGGATACTCATACCAACAAGTTGCAACTTCTTTTCCGGAAGCTCATTCGAAAAGAACTCTAAGGTTAAGCGTGCTTGGCCTAGAGCAATTCTAGGATGGGTGACCGACCGGGAAGTGGGTAATCGGGTGCGCATGAGTGAGGACAAAGTGCGCAGAAACGACTAGTGTTGGTCTGTGGGGCTAGTCTAGAGATCCTATTGAGCTTCCAGAAGTGACAGCCGTCGGTCCGGAGTGACCGGGGGTGTTACAAATTGGTATCAGAGCCGACCCTCGCGGTTAAACGGGCATGTGCGGGTCAGTGGCGGACATGTGGCGCATGGAGCGTGTGGCCCGGAGTGGACACGGCATGGCACATGTGCCGACACGGGACGCACAGACGTGTGCCAAGAGGGGACGTTCCTGGCTTGTGGTTGATCGACGAGGACGTCGATCTTATAAGGGTGGGTGTTTGTGAGACCCTGGCGCATGGGTCAATAGGATTGATAGGAAACCCATACCAACAAGTTGCAATTTCTTTCCGGAAGCTCACTCGAAAAGAACTCTAAGGTTAAGCATGCTTGGCCTAGAGCAATTCTAGGATGGGTGACCGACCGGGAAGTGGGTAACCGGGTGCGCATGAGTGAGGACAAAGTGCGCAGAAAAGACTAGTGTTGGTCTGTGGGGCTAGTCTAGAGATCCTATTGAGCCGCCAGAAGTGACAGCCATCGGTCCGGAGTGGCCGAGGGTGTTACACCAACCATGACCAACTGTCATCTTGGGTACTGCACAGGTGGATAATCTTCACAAGGTAGCCTCAGCTCAAACCTTGGCCGTGAGGGAACTAATACTAAGGTATATAAGTTTCCAGTCAAGCCCTACCCAATTTTCGGGTATTGTGGTTGTACGGTAAAATTGGAATGGTATCGCATGCAGACAACCATCAGTTTTATAAAGGGCTAAGGCTCATGCCTCAACATTTTCATCACCAAAATTCATCTGGTGTTCGGAAACACATGTACAAAACATTTCAATAGAATGATCCATCATTCCAAAGTTTTCATAACCATTTTCACCAAGTATTCCCATCTAAAGTTGATCAAGTTTTATGCATAGCACTAGCATCTACAAGTGGGGGTAAGTACTAATGAGGGGTGGTAAACTAGTGGAGTTTTACTAAGTTCAATCTCATGCCTTAGGATGACATAAAGATTATATAGCTTAGGCCAAGTTTTATGCTCTTTATGCAACCTTTATTTATCTTTCTAATATCTACAACTTATTCCAGTAAACTCTAAGTAAGAGCTTTGATAAAAAAAATAAAGTATAAAGCTTGCAAGTAAAACTAGGATTGGGTATCATCAAATGTATCTAACCAAGCATGCTTAGTGCATTGCATAGGTTATTTAACTCTCATAATTGCAAGTGTTAGCTTGCAAGTATTGGCTTGCATCAGTATCAGTATAAGCTTGCTAAGTTAATATCTTGCAAGTATTGGCTTGCATAAGTAGAGTATCTTGCAAGTGTTAGCTTGCCTTGTGCAGAGCAGTGGTTGAAGTTCTCCTCGGCTTCTTCTTCGTAGTATCCTCCTTCCTCCTCGTATCCTTGGTCGGTACTAACGTCTATAAATAAATACGAGGTACACAATCACCAAACAATACTTAACTATTTTCAATCATCACACAAAAGGGTCCTATAGATGATCTAGCATCATCACTAACATTACAAGATTAAAGCTTGGTTTAATTTCTTTTATTTTTAGAAAAGTAATTTCTACTCATTGAAAAACTACTTAAGATTTAATATTCTCCAAACCAAACATGGGATCATGTTGACACATGTCATCACCACACATTTCAGTACATGGGAATGTGATTTAAAGTGGTGTCACAATTTAATAAGGTTTAACCTTTTATTTTAATTAAATAAAGTGACTAGAAATGCCTATGTGGCATCATTTTATTACTTGGACCTTATTTCTGTAAGTAAACACATATATTTTTATATATTCTGAAAGGTATGATCAAATGTGATTTTTGAGAGTTGGAATCAACTCAAAAGCTATTATGGTTTAAATTTGAAAAATGGTTGAATGCAGAAAAGGTTCTGCCTTGTTATTTTTACCAAGGTTGATCTATACATTCAAATTATTTGAATCCAACGGGCTTGGATTCAGCATTTCAAAACCTTTCTAACAAAATTGGTTTCATTCAATTTGGTTCACTGAATCAAGCTGGGTTGATTTTTGAAACTAGGTACAGAACTGTGTTTGAATGAAAATGGAAAAAATCCAAATTCAAATGACTGGGCTGCGCGGGAACTGCTAATGGGCCGGCCTGCTACACACAGCTCTTACGCGGGCTGGTTAAGTTGCTGTCCCCACGCGTCAGTGAGACGGGGGGTGCGAAGTGGTACGGGGCAACGTGGTGCGTTGGATCTGGTTCTAATCCAACGGCTCTGGTTCATCATCCACGTCGGGCAGCGCCGGCGAGACAGAACCCTAACGCGGAAGGTGGGGGTCGTCGGGGGCTCACCGGGGCTCAGGCGAGGGTCGGTGAGGCGGGCGAACAACGAAGTCGACGACGACGAACCTCCTGGTACCGACAGCTTCTCCTGGGGCGGCTCCAATCGCTGGCTTCCTTCTTCTCCAGCAGCGGCGGGCTCCGGCCAAATTCCGGCGATGCGCTGCTCGCCTTGATCCGGAACTGAGGCGGGGTGGTTCTGGGTGAGAGGGGAGTGGAATGGTGTGAAGAGTTTGAGCGGGGGAGGCCTCTATTTATAGTCTCGACGGTGAGACCGAACGGGATGGGAAGGCGACGGTGGCGACACGGCTACGGGCTGCTAGAGGCATGGCCGAGGGTGGCGATCAATCGGTGGTCTCCTGGCGATGCTCTAAGGTGTAAAGGCGCTTGTAGGGGCGGTGGCAAACAGTCGGGAACACTCGATGCTCTGCGAGGCAGAGGCGGCGTCTTCGACGGCGTGCGGTGGCTACAGGGTACGGGCGGTGCAATGGGCATGTCTGGCGGTCTCCTGGGACGGTGGGGAGCATGTTGGAGGGCGGCGAGGGCTCGAGGTGGTCTGGTTAAATGGGAACGGTGTGTGCTCTGCGGCGAGGGTCGACATGGTCGACAGCGGAACGGGCGCGGCGTTTCTGGTGGTTCTGGTTGCTGTCTGCGAGGCAGGGCTGGTCGAGAGGGGGCAGTGAGGCATGGGCTACCTCCCAGACAAGGTTGGCACAACTAGTTCTTCCTCTAGCGTGCTGTCCACACTGGGGTGACATGGGTGATCTCGGTTGTTCACCATTGATGACATTGGCGAGCTCACAGTGGTGCTAGTGATTAGTTAAGTTTGTTAGATGATCTACTAAGGCTAGTGGTGTCCAGAGAGGGAACAAGTTTGGCCCAAAACACTGCTCAAAATAGTGTTTGTGATTTTGTTGATTTAAATCTACAAGGTGTTTGATGAAATGGCCACATGAATTCAAGTTTCGAATTTTGAAAAGATTTTTGGTGGGTGTGCTAGGCATGTGCTGGTGAGTCTGTAGATGCTTGGGTTTTGAAAGTTGAGCTTGTTTGAGTGGTTTTTGAAAAAGTGGGATCTTCCCATATGAAATAGATTCAATTTTAAACTGTCATTTAAACTATGCATTTGAATTTTTCTGGATGATCACAAGGTGGGCCTTCATAATTTGTTATTAGTAATATCAAGGGGTGCAAAGATCCAAACAAGTTTCTGTTAAGTTCTGAAAGTTAGAGACAGCCAAAGTAGGCATGGGAGTTAAATTGGCCAAAGTGACCATTCCTTTATTTTGTTTGTTTTGATTTATTTTTCTTTGGGAAAAGTGTGGGGATTGTTTAGATGATGTTTATTTCACCTAAGAATCATTTTACAAGCAAATAAACACACAATCATGGCAATTCAAAAGAATCCAAATTGTCATGCTTACACATATGCATGCCTTCATATTTTTATTTAGAAAAGTTTTTGTTAATCCTAAATTTTGATGATTAGAGTTTGATGATCCAAGTTTCATATTTTTGGGATGTTACAAACACCTTGCAGATTCAAATCAAACAAACATCAAACACTACTGTGAGCAGTAAATTGGCCTAACTTGTTCCCTCTCTAGCTCACAGCAAACATTTAGTAGATCATCTAGCTTAGTTAGCAACCTCTAGCACCACTGTGAGCTTGCCTTGCCATCAATGGTGAGCAGGCCGAGCCTCACCTTGCCACCCAATGTGGACAACAAGATAGAGTAAGAACTAGCTGCGCCCACCTTGTCTGGCATGCTTCCCATGCCTCACCGCCCCCTCTTGACCAGCCCTAGCTCGAAGACAGAGAAAGGAACCGCCAGGAACGCCGTGCCCGCGCCGCTGTCGACCATGCCGACGCATACCACCGTGCACTCGCCGTTCCCACTCAACCCGACCACCTCGAACCCTTGCCGCCCGCTAGCATGAACCCCACAGACATGCTCGTTTCCTCGAACCCTTGCCGCCCGCCAGCATGAACCCCACAGACATGCTCGTTTCCTCGACCGTACCCCATAGCCGCCGCACGCCGCGAAGTTCGCCGTCGGTACCTCATAGAGCACCGCACGTTCGAGACCAAATACCACCGCCCCTAAGCCCGCATTGAAGTCCTAGAGCACCGCTAGGAGACCGCGTGTCGATCGCCACCCTCAGCCATGCCGCTAGCAGCCCGTAGCCATGTCGCCACCGTCGCCTGCCCATACCCCTCGGTGTCGCCGTCGAGCCTATAAAAGGAGGCCACCCCCAGCCATTTGCAGCACACCATTCCACTCCCCTCACCTCACTGATCGTCCCACACCTCTAGCCGGAGCACGGGGAGCAGCAGCTTGCCAGAATTGTACCGAAGCAGGCTGCCTCTGGAGGAGAAGGGCGCCGCTGATTACGACCACCCCCGGAGCTGCCTCAACCGTCCCTGAGCTCGCCGTCGACCACCAGTTCGTTTGCCCGCCTCTCCGTCGTCGCTGGAGCCCTGGTATGCCCCCTATGCACCCCCACCGATCCGCTAGGGTTAGAGCTCGCCGGCGACAGGTCCGTCGTCGACGATGATCCCCAGCCGTTGATCTCCACTCTAATCCAACGTCCCACACAGCCCCATACCGCTTCGCGCTATGATCCGCTGACTGGTAGACCCCCTTGTCAGCTGAACCCCGCGCCGTGGAATGACACTGGGCCGGCCCATTTGCATCTCCCGCGTGACCCAACAGTTTAAATTTAGATTTTTCCATTTAATTTCAAACCAGTTCTGTACATAGATTCAAAAATCAACCCAACTCGATTCAATGAACCAAAATGCATGAAACCAATCTTGTTAGAAAGGTACTGAAATGCTTAATCCAAGCCCGTTGTATTCAAATGATTTGGATCTATAGATCAACCTTGGTAAAAATAACAAGTCAGAAGCTTTTCTGCATTCAAACATTTTTCAAAATTCAACCATAAGAGCTTTTGAGTTGTTTCCAACTCTCAAAAATCACATTTGTTCATCACTTTCAGAATATATAAAAACATATGGGTTTACTTACAGAAATAATGTTCAAGTAATAAAAGAATGCCACATAGGCATTTCTAGTCACTTTATTTATTTAAAATAAAAGGTTAAACCTTATTAAATTGTGACACCACTTTAAATCACATTCCCATGGACTGAAATATGTGGTGATGACATGTGTCAACATGATCCCATGTTTGAGTTAGAGAATGTTAAATCTTAAGTAGTTTTTCAATGAGTAGAAATTAATTTTATAAAATTAAAATAAACAAGACAAATGCTTTAATCTTATAATGTTAGTGATGATGCTAGATCATCTATAGCACACCTTTGTGTGATGATTGAAAATAGTGAAGTATTGTTTGGTGATTGTGTACCTCGTATCTATTTATAGATGCTAGTACCGACTAAGGGTATGAGGAGGAAGGAGGATACTACGAGGAAGAATCCGAGGAGAACTTCAACCACTGCTCTGCTCAAGGCAAGCTTATACTAATATCTATGCAAGCCAATACTTGAAACCTTGTAAGCTAACACTTGCAACTATGAAAGATAGATAACCTAGGCAATGCATTGAGCATGCTTAGTTAGACACATTTGATGATACCCAATCCTAGTTTTACTTACAAGCTTTATACTTTATTTCTTTATCAAAGCTTTCTCTTAGAATTTACATCAGGAATTGTAAATACTAGAAAGATATTGGAAGGTAGCATAAAGAGCATTAAATTTGGCCTAAGTTAGATAATCTTGATGTCATCCTAAGGCATGAGATTGAACTTAGCAAATCTCCACTTGTTTACCACCCCTCATTAGTACTTACCCCCACTTGTAGATGCTAGTGCTAAGCATAAAACTTGATCAACTTTAGATGGGAATACTTGGTAAAAAGGGTTATGAAAACCTTAGAATGATGAGTCATTCTACTGAAATGTTTTGACACATGTTCTCGAACACCAGATGATTTTGGTGATGAAAATGTTGAGGCATGAGCCTTAGCCCTTGATAAAACTGATGGTTGTCTGGATGCGATACCATTCCAATTTTACTGTACAACCACAATACCCGAAAATTGGGTAGGGCTTGACTGGAAATTTATATACCTTAGTATGGGTTCCCTCGCAGCCAAGGTCTGAGCTGAGGCTACCTTGTGAAGATTGTCCACCTATGCAGTACCCAAGATGACAGCTGGTCATGGTTGGGAGGCCAAACTCATAGGAGAGGTGCCTATACTAGGGCGTGTAATTGAAAGGTTAGGATTGATTATCCACATACTAAGAATGGTGAATTCAGGATTGTTCCTGAAGGATGTACCGAATGTTGTGGTGAAAGTGTACAATCTCTGCAGAGTGTCAAACTATTCGAATAGCCGCATCCGCGATTATGGACAGTTGGAGTGGCCATACTGTTTCCCCCGTCAGATGTTTTCAAAATGACTTGTGAAATGAATTATGACTTTGACTTGACCACAACAAGGTTGTGATATGAAATTCAAGTTCCCACTTAGCTGTTATAAAACTTTCAACTAGTTTTCTTTGCTTCTGAACTCAGTAGAGGTAAATCTGGCTTTTTGCAAAACAACCCTAGAGCTTAGTGTCCTACTATAAAAAACCCCTTAACTTGTTAGTATTAGTTTGCGAGTACTTAAAGAGTACTCATGGCTTTGTCCCTGGCTATTCCCATGGCCAGACTATGAAGAGAAGTACCAGGATGATGGACCGCAGGAAGGTTACGACAACTAGGATCATCTCCCATCGTCAGCATTGCCTGTGACCCCGAAGATGGAGCTTCACCTACGCTATCGTTACTATTACATTATTCCGCTGCTTGAGTTGTATTAATAACTAGATCATGAGATCCTTATTTGTGTAAGACCGTATGTATGGTTTGTAATGGATGATGTACTGTGATATCCAAATCTATTATGTTTCACAAAAATGGTAATCCTGGGATTGCGATGTATGGCATAACATGCATCTGGGATTAAAAATCCGGGTGTTGACAGTTATTCTCAAATGACCGGCATGCTCTTCCTTATCCTTGGAATATATCAGAATATCATCAATAAAGACTATGACGAACTTGTCCAAATATGGCATGAAGATCTTGTTCATCAGATTCATGAATATTGTCGGTGCATTGGTCAAACCAAATGGTACTACCAGATACTCATGGTGTCCATATCTTGAGACAAATGCTGTCTTTGGAACATCTTCCGGTTTTATTTTTATTTGATGGTATCCAGATCTTAAATCGATCTTTGAAAATACCCCGGCTCCTTTCACTTGATCAAACAATCTTGAATTCTTGGTAAAGGATACTTATTCTTGATAGTAACGTTGTTTAGGTTTCTATAATCACCACACATCCTTCTTCCACTATCTTTCTTATCCACAAATATTACTGGTGTTCCCCATGGAGATACACTTTCCTTAATAAATCCTTTTCTGGCTAACTCGTCAATTTGCTCCTTGAGTTCTTTTAACTCTTTGGGTCCCATTTTATATGGTGCTTGAGCTATTGATGTTGTACCAGGAATTAGGTCAATAGTAAACTCTATCTCCCGGTCTGGTGGCATTCCTGGTAGCTCTACTGGAAAAACATCTTGAAATTCATTTACTATAGGAATCTCTTCCGATTTGACCTATTTCATTGAGTTCAACTATAGATCCACCATGATATGAATGTGCTTATCTGCTTGGTAAACTATCCTTGCTCCACTTGGAGTTTTGATTGAGACAGTTTTCTCCTCACAATTTATCTGAGCTCCATGTTCCATCATCCAATCCATTCCCAGCACTACTATAATTCCCTTCAAAGGAATCACATAAAGGTATGCGAAATATGTACAACCACAGATCGAGATAACCTGATCTTTTTTTATGTGGCGTACAATCACATTCCCTCCTGCCGTAACTACTGTCATAGGACTTTCTAATGTTGCCCTTCTAATCCCGAACTTATCACAAAATTCTTCATAAATGAATGAAGTAGTTGCACCAGTAAAAAATAGAAATTTTCCAGGATTTGTAAGGATATTGAGCGTACATATCACTGCATGCTCCGAATTATCCACCTCCTCGAGGGTTGCACAGTTCAGTTTCCCGGTAGATCGGTTCCTCTTGCCATTGTTGTTCTTGCCATTATTTCCTCCTTTATTGGGTTGTCCATTTCCTACACTGGCTTGTCCTCCTCCCTTTGTAGGCCAACCTCCTAGTGGTTTGCTCGGACAATCGGGCTTGATATGCCCCTTCTGATCACAACCATAACAAATCACTACAGGCTTTTTGCATTCCCTCTAGAAATGCCCTGGAATTTCACAATTGTTACAAATAACATTCCTTCTCGGATTGGATTGATTTCCACCACTGCCCTTGTTATTGTTATTGTTATTGTTATTGTTGCCATAATTCCTATTCCGAGGTTTGAACTCCAGGTTGGGTTTAGGTTTGCTTGCCTGAATTCTCTTAGTTTCCTTTTTGGCTCTCTTCCTCCGGTCCTCTTGGACATTTTTATAATCATCTTCAAAAGTAATGGCTGCATCCAACAACTGCTGATAAGTTTGCTTATTGGCTAACCTTAGCTGCATCTTCACAAATGGATTTAATCCACGCAGGAAACGCTTCTTTCGCTTCTCTTCAGTGTTGACATCCTCCTCAGCATAGCGAGACAGTTGACTAAAGTCCCGGATGTACTTCATGACACTAGTATATCCTTGCTGAAGCTCCTCAAATTCTCTCCGCTTCAACTCCATAACACTTTCCGGAACATGGTATTCATGGAATCTCTGCTCGAACTCTTCTCAAGGTAAACTCCCTTCCTGGTTGTTGCATGGACAACTAATTTTCCCACCATGATGCTGTAGGTCCAGTTAGAAGATGAGTTGCATACCTCAATTTCTCCTCATCATTGCAACTTACAGTTTTCAGCTTCCTTTCAGTATCTGCTAGCCAATATTCTTCATTCCATAGGTTTAGGAGCTGATGCAAAAGGTAACGGTCTTGCATTCTGGAAATCAGATAGACTCACTCCTCCACCTTCAGGTGCCCTCTAATTTGCTCGCCCTAGCAACTCTTCCATAAACTTTTTCTGGGTCTCTTGCATCATTTGCATGCATTGCATAAAGTTCTGCTCCATTAACGTCCTCATTGGTGGTGGTGGTGGTAATGCTCCTTGATTTGCTGCATCTGCATTGGCCTTCTCCTTGGCCTCTCGCTCCATCCGCTGCTGCTCAGTTTCCATTTCTACACCCGTATCCATGACCCTCTAGTCCTGCAACATAAAGTGAATACTCATAATTACATCATGCACATGTGTTCTGAGCTCGACTTTACGCACAGAACTAGTCACACAATGAATATCCAAAGAAAATCCAAATGTGCATTTCACATATGATACATACTATCATAATAGTACAAAGTCATTACAACATATACCATATAGGTATATCACAAAACTACCTTACTCATCTCACTATTTTATTTCTTGGAGTACAATACATGGTACTTGATATCACTAACTAATTGCCTCCTTCTAGTAGTAACTACGCTCAACGTACATGCCTGATGTCCAATCGTGATGACGTGTTGTTCGTCGCACAGTTTGTGGAACATATGGCCTTCCGGAAGGAACATACTCTGTATCTGAAGTGTTAGGACTTGACTCATTACTCAACCTGAGCGCATTGACTCCCTCCAGCTCAGCTAAAAAGTCTTCAGAAACATATTCAACATTATCTCCAGCCTGCATCTCCTGAGCTTCATTTCTTGAGTTGTCAACAAGATACACAGATCCTGCTGCTTCCCAGGTGCTCCCTTGGGCAAGATAATTAAACACTGGATAATGTATATTCCCGGGGTTTTGAGAAGATGTTGATGATTCAAACACTCTCTCCTCATGATCTTCTTCTTCATCCTAATTATCTATTGACATGGTATTTCTACTACTATTATTAGGGTTCATTCTTGCACCCATCCAACTAGATTGTCCAACATTCTTGTCAGAACCATCTGTGGACATCTGGTGTTCATGAGATCCATTATATGATCCCATTCTCCAACCATCCGAATTATCAATAGGAAGTTCTGAGTCAGAACCATCCTCTGAGCCCTGTGGTACTGCATACCTCATATCCATAGTAGGATCATGTATAGGTTCAGGTCTTGGTGAATAAGGATATGGTATAAAAGATTTAGGATCTATAGGTATATCCTTAAAGATAGGTGTTGCATTACTACTTGCCTCCTTCTCTAACTGGAATGTTAACTGCTTCCTCCTTTCCGGATCAGTTAGATCCTCTAACATATCATTTTTGTCTTCAACAATCACTTGATGGGTCTTATAAAAAGATGCAACGAGTGTTCGATATCTATCCATAAACTTAGAAGCTAACTTAGGATGCTTCTTAACCAAAGTAAGATGATCCGGTATAGGCTCCGAGTCTATAGAATCATGGGGTATCACATAGAATGTGCTACCTTCTAACTCCTTGGTTTTCTGCTCCCGGATATTAGCTACCGCCTCCATAATAGCAACATGATATGATGCTAAATGTCTCCTACCTTCTCCTATAGGTAGATCGTGATATAATCCAAGCTTCTCTAGAAGTTGGATACTCACACGATACTTGGATAACAGCCGACCATCAAGGTAAGTGATAGTGTTCACTGGAATTCTAGTTGGACAACTAAAGAGCTTTAAAATTTGACGGAGTTGGTCTGTGAATGATCCTTGATAATCATCAAGAGTCTCCTCTTTCCTTACCAAAGTCTGTTTTGGAAACTTTGGTGCCATATCTCTGTATATCAGAAAAATAATTTTGATTAATATCCAATAATATATTGCATCATAACAAAGAATTATCGCACTAAAATATATAACAGAATATTCTCATTTGAATACCCATTATATTACTTTTAGAGAATTCTTTATCGTTGCTAAACTTTCCTACAGGTAATACCCTTTACTAGGTTTACAACCTAAGGTCAAAGCAATTTGCTCTGACACCAACTGCGGTGACCCAGCATACCACTGCATGTGTAGTACACTATAGTCGTTGACATGACATCCACAGAACACCGTTCCGTAAATATCACATCCCTCAGAGTGGTAAAACAGAAACATTGCGGGTCCATATTACAATAAATACACACATTATTATTATTACAATACCGGAAGTTCAAGACTTCCAAAAGATTCAACTTACAAACCAAAATATAAAGTGTTTCAGCGGAATTTAAAAGTAGCAACTCCGACTAGGAGTTGAGCTCAGCAGCTTATTCTATAGAGTTCATGCTGCTCGGCTCCGTTGGTTACTACTAACTAGGGATACTTAGTTGGACTCATTATCATCGACACCGTAGCAAATTTTGTAATCCACTCCTTCAACACCTCCGGACAGATCGGGTTCCTCGTAAAACACATCTTCTTGACATTCAGCTGCATACATTGGCACGTCTTCGGGATCCTCAGAGTCTAAGAAAGGGATCAAAGGAAAGAATGAGTAACAACGTTACCCAACAAGTTCATTATATGCAAGGTGGGAAGTTTGATGCTCTAACTACCACCTCGGATTATAAATCCTTGGCACTATGCATTTTTTTGTAAATCTTTCTTCAAAGATAGATTTTATTCTGAAAAACTATGACAATTAGCCTTCACAGGTTGACCAGAACTTTCATGGAGTTCCTTTCCTGCCGCGTTCGCAGCTCCTTCCCGGAACAGGGAGTAACAAGTTACAATTCTTACACTCTGCAGAGGTGCGTTACTTTACCCATGAGAGATCAACTCCTTGTTGCACAACCGGGCATACTTTCCCGTCGACAATTCCATGATGTGGGGCCCAGTAGTTGGTCCAAGCCAATCACTGCCCCCTTCACGATCTCGCATGCCTCCTTGGTGTACACCATGCCCACATAATGAATTACGGCAATGGTTTGTACAAACCGTTAGATGCCAGAACTATCGTGGGACGATGATGGTTCCCACCCATATGCCGCATATCCTCTACGAATTACCAATTTATATGCACGCTACGAGGATAACAACCACGACCTGCACATCCCGCTTCATGCGAGAGGAAGAAGATACAGCTGACTTCTCTGTCCCATTCCAAATCTCATGGCTAACGCATAATATACAGCGCTAGAATCACTGATGTCAGGGGTTATTAAGTCCCTACTTGATCATCATTGTTGCAAATAGAACCCTAAGTTATATTGCTCCATTATATCATCACTTAGGATGATATCTATGATTTCTTTATTTGTGAAAATAATATTTTCTTTCTTTTATAGTATATATGATAACACACAATTTGTAAATACTTTGATAAAGACTCTTCAAAGGACATGAGGAAGTGATGAACTTGCCTTGTGATGGCAAGGTAGTGAAGTCTGATGCTTGCACTGGACCTTGAGCTTCTATGTCTACAAAAACATCATTATTGCCCTATAAGGATAATATTTAAAGAAGCAAAATGATTATGCAATAATGTAATGCATCATTTAACTTGATATACATTTACCCCATTATTATAAAAAGTTCTTTTTAATAATAAAGGATTTATAAATATTATTTTTTAATATTTATAACATATATTGAATTATTTTATTTTATTTTCCTTTTATTTGACTTTTATTGATTTAATAATTTCTTTAGGATTTAGCACTTTATATATCAAAAATGGTTATTAAATATTTATTTAGTATTTTTCAAAAATACTAAAATATTAATATATTTTGAAAGTGATTTTTATTTATTTTTGTGATCTTTCATTAATTTTATAAAATTCCATCAGGAATATAAAAATTACAAAATTCTTAAATAAATTTAAATGTCTAAAATTTTATATCTTATTTTATTTGGATAGTGTAGATTATTGTGAATCCAAAAATATTTTGTTTATAATTTTTGGACTTTTATTTTATTTTCTAGGATTTAATTAAGTTCAGGGCTATTTTGGTCTTTTCCTATTTATTAGAATATGCCTTAAAAGATTTCTGGGCTGGCTTAATCTTATTGGGCCCTAGTGTCCCATTAGACATAGTCAAAATAACCACCCCGAAAGGGTCTGGCCCAACTCAGCCCACTCCCCTGCTGCCTCTCTCCCTCGAGTTCATTCCTCTCCTCTAACCTCGACCCCATGGTCGGTGATGTCGCCACCGGGGATTCCCGCCGTCATGGACCGTTCTGGTCGCTGTCGTGGTGCGGTAGGAGGTTGTCGACTACGCCCATCCTTTCTATCCAATTAGATTTGAGTATGGGGCTCTCCTGCGATGGATCGATACCGTCCCGAACCCTAGGGTTTGGGGGTTAGCGTGGATCCTGGTGCTGCCGCTGCCGTCGTGCGTCGTGGTGATGCTCCTCGCTTCTATGCATGTTCATGGTCGCCGTCGTGGCGCCGTATGGGTTGCAGTGCCCCTCCTGGGGTGCTCCCCATGCCGCCATGGACGTCGGCCACCTCTGCTTCCTCTTCTAGTCTTCAGCGAGGACCTTTGGTGAGATCTGTTCCTCTCCCCTAGTGCTCTCTGTGCTTGCTGATCCAATGCTAGATGTTGGCAGTGACCTCTCTGGTTAATCTCTTGTCCTGATTAAGATGATTATTCCATTTAGGTCTTATCCTGTGGTTGATCATATACTGGATGAATTAGATCATGTCTGGATGGTCTGTAAGCATGCTAAATGGTTATTGGCCTGAGGCTTGTTGCTTGAGATGAACTATAATGCTTCTGGTGGCTTATTAGATGATTTTATGCTTGGTTTTCATATGATTCAGATGGTATAGTTGCTTTGGAATCCATGCTTGGTAAAGTCAGTGGATTGATAACTTTCCACTGTCATTTCTTGGTTTATGATCATGATTATGGTGTGATGAAACCACTGCTTAGTGATGTTGGGTTGAGAATTAATGTGTGGTTTGAGATCATCATTGAGATTCATTAACATAGGAATATCCTAATTATGATTCCTGTATTAATAGGAAAATGATTAGTAAGTTAATTGATTGAATCTGTGATGATTAAATGTTTATCCTAATTCATGTAGAATTGTTCTTGTGACACCATCTTGGTATGGCACACAAGATTAATTCTAATCCATTGATTGGGTTGGTTTAGGCTTAAGACCAGCTTGACTTTGAAAGATAAACATAGATGTTCTTTTCTGAAATCCCTAAGACCAATGATGTTGGTCTGAGGCTTAGGGTTTTAGGCCTTATCTAGTTGATTCATATAGATAGTCATGGTAGTGGTACCAGCTATTGTTTCTTGAATCAAAACTTGGAGAAAAATGATAGTAGGCGTGATCGTTATATGGATCCAAAAGATTAGCTTCTAAGGTGCTACCCTTATCTTAGGGATGTGCCTAGAATTTAAATCTTAGCTATATTTGTGTTTGAATTGAAATATATAGCTTGACAACCAAATCAATGATGTTGTTCTGAGTCTTGGTTGGATCCTTGTACTTTGCTGTTTGCTTTTAAAGTTTAAAATCTCAATGATGGATTCACCCCACTTGGGTGTTTTTCTGAGAGTTTGTTTCATAAAACAACACATGCTTCTGTCTAGATAATATGATTTGATCATGTGAGGGTTTTATGATTCTCACCATAAAAACTGATGATTATGGAGTTGGGTGATGATCTTGATCTTGTTTTGCTGAGCTCTTGTGCTTGACCTTGAGCTATCCTGCTCCTCCTAGCTCCTGGACTTAATCTTGCTGTCCACCTAATCCTTCCTCCTCCTTATGTCACCATCCTGGTGATGAGATCTTGGCTTTGGTTGGTTTGGTTGCTGGCTATTGTGCTTGGTTTAGTTGCTGGCTGTTCTTGTGTGTAAGCAGTGAAGAGATGCACTAGTGCCTCTCCACGGCTGTGCTGATGGTTTTGTGAGTTTGGGATGTGCTGTGAAGCTGGCAGCACATCACATGCATTTCGGTGTGTGTGTCCTGCTTGTGTTCTTGTTGTGCACTTGTGGATATGCTTTGGACTTGAGAGTTACTTTGATCTGATTACTTTTACCTGGCTGGTGAAACTTGCCCCTCCTTGCTATCAATTTGACCCCTTTTTGCTTAAAATTTATGAAAGATAAATTATTTCATATTGGTGAAACTTGCCTCTTTTATAATTTCTCAATGATGAATTTGTTCAGTGCACCTCACTGACATATCTGAGAGAAAAACAATTCTAACTCTAACCTTATTATTGTTTTATTAGTGTTTGTCTTGCAGGTACAGATTTGAAGATGAAGATTTTAGTTTAGGTTTTCTTTATAGAATAGTTAATGTAATCTTCTTATTCTTTTGTAATTTTCATTTTATTATTTTTAATCTTCATTTTATTCCTCTATAATAAATATTATATTATTATTAATAAAGAAATATTCTTATTCTTTATTTATTTGCTATTGTGAAATTGTTGAATAATTTCAATAAGTTATATTTTTTGTAACTTATTTATTGAATGAAAATATGAAATAAGTTTTCATATTCTTAATTGTTTTCTTTAGATAAAGTTTGAGTTAAAATAATTAACTCTTAATTTAATCAAGATTCAAATCTTATTCCTAATTCATTTGAATTATAATTTAAACACTCAAGTTTAAAATTCAAATTCATTTTCCAAAACACATAATTCCTCAGAGATCATATCAAAGTCTATAGCAATCATCCTTTAAGACTAAACCTAATCTCAAAGTATGAAAGAAACCTTGATCACGTAAGGTTTTTATTTGGCGAAAAATTTACCCACATTTTCACAGATGAATGCATGCAACATACCAAATTCCTACATCTACCCTTCGTTAGTTCCTAAATGTTGGGATGTTACAGATAAGGCCTATAATTTTTGTTGCTACCAAAATTATTCCTGTAGGCATTGTTGTTGAAATTGTTGTTTCTAATGAAGTTCACATCAACTTGCTCTTCTTGAGCAACCAAAGTGGCTAAGGGAACACTATTAGGATCTAGAGGAGCTTTCCCATTAACAAGCATAGCCATAATAACATCAATCTTTTCACTCAAAGAGGAAGTTTCCTTGACAGAATTTACCTTCTTACCATGTGGAGCTCTCTCAACATGCCATTCAGAGTAGTTAACCATCATATTATCAAGGAGCCTTGTTGCAGCACCCAAGGTGATGCCTATGAAGGTACCTCCAGCAGCAGAATCCAACAGGTTTCTTGAGGAGAAGTTCAAACCTACATAAAAAGTCTGGCTAATATCCAAGCAATGAGTCCATGAGTAGGGCGATTTTTAACCAAAGATTTCATTATTTCCCAAGCAGGAGCAACATGTTCACTATCAAGCTGTTTAAATTTCATAATGTCACTTCTCATAGCAATAATCTTAGCAGGAGGATAGTACTTTCCAATAAAAGCATCTTTGCACTTAGTCCAAGAATCAATACTATTTTTAGGCAAATATAGCAACCATTCTTTAGCTTTGCCCCTCAAGGAGAAAGGAAAAGGCCAGAGCTTAATAATATCTCCATCTACATCCTTATACTTTTGCATCTCACAAAGTTCAACAAAGCTATTAAGATGGGCAGCATGATCATCAGAACCAGCACCATAAAATTTCTCTATCATCACAAGATTCAACAAAGTAGGCTTAATTTCATAAAAGCTAGCATCCGGAACAGGTGGAGCAATAGGAGTGATTAGGAAATCATTGTTGTTGGTGCTAGTGAAGTCACACAACTTGGTGTTCTCAGCAGAGTTCATTTTGGCAAAGGTGGGCAAGCCAAAAACAGCAGTAGCAGCTAGTGCAGGCACTAATATTTTTGTGTTTTTGAATAAAGCAAGCAAACGAAACTAGACTATTTTTTTGATTTTTTTTGAAAAGAGGCAAACAAAACCAAGCAAAATAAACAAAGAAAACTAAAAACAAAGTAAAGAGAAATGAAGTGAAGGACTCCCCTAGTGAAGACGTCCTTAGCCTCCCCGACAATGGCGCTAGAAATCTGGGTGCGTGACGGGGAGGAAGAGGTTGAAGTTGTCCTGTAGATCCCCGGCAACGGCGCCAGAAATCTTGATGCGTGCACCCAGTGTTTGACGTGGGACACTTTGTTGGAACCCCAAGAGCAAGGTGTGATGATCACAACAGCAAGTTTCCCACAGTAGAGACCAAGGTTATCGAACCTGAAGGACGAAGGAAACGTCTCAAAGGTGTTGCTGGCAACGTGGATACCTGCACAACACAAACTCAAGACTTTCCCCAATGAATCAGTGAGGTTGTCAAGATCACTGGTTTGATGTAGCAAAGGATTAAACATATGGTTTGGAAGGTAATGGTTTGTAGCAAGTAAACAAGTAACAGTGGAAGATGTATCAATGGTAAAGGTTGGACCGGGGTCCATAGTTCACTAGAGGTGCTCTCCTTAGATAAACAACATGACATGAAGGGTAAACAAATTACAGCGGGGCAATTGACATGAAATGAGCAAGGCACAACAATGCAATTACTAGCCAGAAAGATCCTATGAGGTTGATTGGGCAATACAAAAATATACATAGACCGTCATCCAACTGCATCTATGACTAGAAGTCCACCTTCAGGTTATCATCCAAACCCCCACCAGTATTAAGTTGCAAGCAACAGACAACTGCTTTAAGCAAAGTGTGTAAGGTAAACAGTCCACATGTTCCATGAACAAGAGATCGTTGTTTTATCCCTAGTAGCAACATCACATCTACAACCGAAGATATTATTGTCACTTCCCTTGGAAACTAGAGGCATGAACCCACTATCGAGCATAAATACTCCCTCTTGGAGTCACTAGCAACTACTTGGCCAAGATAACCACTAGCAACGGAGAGCATGCAAGATCACAAACAACATAGGCATGATAGAATCATAAAGATAAAACCATTAATCAAACCAACATAATAATCTCAATATCCATCGGATCCCCACAAACACAACATGCATGATTACAAATAGATTAGATCTTGATCATGAACGGAGCTCACAAGATCTATACACGAAAGCACAAAGGAGGAGATACAACCATCTAGCTACTACATGGACCCATAGTCCAAGGTGGGACTACTCACGAATCATACTGGAGAGAAGGCCTTCAGGATGATCTCCCCTCCGGCAGGGTGCCGGGAAGAGCTTCAGATCCCCCCGATCTAGGGACGATGGTGGTGGCGGCTACAGACGGTTTTGTGGATTTCTGATCGGGTACTCAGGGTTTCTGCATCGGGGGCTTCTTATAGGCGAAGGGGCGAGACCGGGAGGTGGCCAGGGTGCCCAAACCCTAGCCAGGCGCGGGCTAGGGCCCACCCGTACCTAGGGTGGGTCTAGCCCCCCTGGCTGGCCTTCTGGGTCCCCTCTGGACTTCGTGTTCCCCATAGAAAGTTATTGACTTTGTCCTTCATCCTGTCCAATTCCGAGAATATTTCTTTACTAACTTTTTTGAAACCAAAAACAACAGAAAACAGGCATCTGACACTGTTGCAAATTGTTAGTAGGTTAGTACCAGAAAACATGTAAAAAGTACCTCAAAGTGTGGACAAGTAAAGCAAAGTAGATACTAAACAAGCATGGAGCATCAAAAATTATAGATACGTTTCCAACGTATCAGTGTTGTGCAGGTTTCCAAGTTGCTAGCAACACCTTTGAGTCATTTCCTTCCTCCTACTAGTTCGATAACCTTGGTTTCTTACTGAGGGAAAACTTGTTGTTGTGCTCATCATAACTGCCTCTTGGGGTCTCCCAATGAAGCTCTACAGTGATCTGAGCTACACATCATCAGGGCCGACGGTGCCTTGGGGGGCACCCCCTCCCCTCTATTTATGAGAGGGAGGGGCAGCTAGGGGAGGGGGTTTGAATCCTTCCCCAACTCCATATCCTACTAGGCGCGTGGTGGAGGGAGAGGAGGTTTTCTCTCCTCCCTCCATGAGGAAACATTGTCCCAGTTTGACTTTTCAAACTTGCCTTTTGACTTTCAAATTAGGAGTTTAATTTCTTGCTTTCAAATGCCCAGCTAAGTGACCTAGGACATGATGCAATTATTCCACTTAGTCATGACATATTCATGTACCCTTCCCCTTCCGGTCCAGTGAACCTTCTAGATCCTTCTAGATCATTCCGGTGAAAACACCAGAACTATTCCCAAACTCCGAAATTGTACTTTCCTTATATGAATATTATTCTCCAGACTATTCTGGATCTCCTCGTGATATCCCGGATCCCATACGAGACTCTGAACAACATTCGGTCTTCTTACTCACATTCCATATCTACTAAACAACATCGAATCCTTAAGTGTGTCTCCCTACGGTTCATGAATTATACAGACATGGCCGAGACTGTTCTCCGATCAATCACCAATAGAGGAATCTGGAAATTCATATGGTTCCCACATATTTCTACGATTACTTTGTGATCGAATGAACCATTTACATACGATACCAATTTTCCTTTGTCTCTCGATATTTTACTTATCTGAGGTTTGATCGTCGGTATCTATGCATACCTAGTTCAACCTTGTTACCGATAAATACTCTTTTCTTGTTCCCGTGATATGTGATCCCTTGTGAGCCAGTCACATGCTTGCAAGCTAATTGGATGACATTCCACCGAGAGGCCCCAGAGTATATCTATCCATCATATGGATGGACAAATCCCACTCTTGATCCATGTGCCTCAACACATACTTTTCGAACACTCAATGCCACCTTTATAACCACACAATTATGAAGTGGTGTTTGATGTCATCAAAGCATCCATCCGGTGATGGTGATTAACATGATCTCATGGTCGAAGGATTTAGGTTACTATGTATTGAAAGCTTATAGCAAGTGAACAATTTTAAATGGCTTGATCTTATGCTATGCTTAACTATAGGAGTATGTCCATCACATCATTCTCCTAATGACATGACCTTGTTGTTAATAACATCTCAATGTTCATGATCAGAAACCATGATCATATAGTAACCAACAAGCTAGTTTAACAAGAGTCTTTACTAGAGACTCTTTTATGTTTAGAAATCACACAAGTATTAATGTTTCCGGTTAATACAATTATATCATGGTATGTAAACATTTATCATAAGCATGAAGATATGATAATAACCACTTTATTATTGCCTCTTGGGCATATCTCCAACAGTCTCCCACTTGCACTAGAGACAATAATCCAATGGTAAGGAAATCGGTAATCGTTAACTGCTCGGTTGGCTTGGGAGTAGCGACTTATCAGAATTCGGACAATTAACTGATTTAATCGGTCGGCTATTAATCGGTGGATCCTACAAACTTATCACCTAAAACACGTATGAATCCTCTTTCACCTCAACCATCTACCCTATTAAGGTAGCCTTAAGCTCCTGGATGAGATCCTCAAGGCGCTCGAGCTTTTGTATCTGAGGTCTGGTCGGCAACTACGAGGAACTGGTCAACAACGACAAGGAACTAGTTGGTGATGGCGGAAATCAATCTCCTAGAGGCACGGATCGAGCGGGAACTTCGCAAAACCTACTTCATTGGGGTGGGCTAGTGGATGGATGGGCGATATGTGTTGATAATTTTGCAACTTTTTTAACCAAGTGTAGTGGTTAATCGGGAAGATACCTAGTAATCAGAGTGTTATACCTATTAATCAGGCTAAATGATTAACATAAACGATTAGTGGTAATCGACACGGTCAGGTCCCAGTAGCGATTAATTGGCCTATTAATCGCTGATTCGGCCTATTTTTTGAACAGTGGAATAATCTAGTTTCAAATCTTTGTGTATTCAACACCTATGGCTTTCCGGTGTTGTATGTACACGATTGCTAGTGGTCAACTAATCTTTAGATCCGACACTTACAGGTTCGTGTGTAATTGCATGTCTTTGCGTCTCTACGCATCACTCATTCTCTAATGAGATGGCTTTGTATAAATTTAGTCCTTTGGTGAGACCTTTAGTTTCTTGGGGTTAAAACATGTTGATAATATTGTCGTACAATATATCTTCATAGTACTATCCCGCTGTGAACCACACCTAGTTTGATAAAAACTACTTGACACAAATGCCCTCTTTTGCTTCTATAATAGCAGTCATATACTTAGCCTTTTGTTGTAGTATATGTCACAATGTCTTAACTTTGGAACTCATCCAAATCCATTATGGAACTTAATTTCCATCATATTGTGCCACCCTTAGTTTAGATTGAGATAAACTTAATTTGTACTTTGTGACAAAACTAGTATCAATGTAGTACTTTTACAATGAACTAACCATCTATTTTTTCACTTCTATAAAAATAATATATTCTTAGTTCTTCCAAAAGATCATAAGAATATCCTTACTATCGTCCAATGATCATCTTATGAATCATTCTGGTATATGCTCATAACATTTAGAGCATAGGACATATATGGATTTGTACATATCACAGTATGACTGAAAAAACACTTTTTGTGATTTTATTCATCAAGTATCAATCAATACTTGAATCTTTGTTTCACTTACCAAGTGTCGATACACTTGAATTTTGATTTAATCCTTTCTGTGTGGCAAGAACCTTTCTTGTCATTTTCATATTGAAATCATTCAATATCTCATCTATGTACATTTGGCACAACCATATTAGCATATCAATCTATCTATATATATATTGATGCCAAACATTCGGGTTTTGCCAAAGTCTTTCATTGAGATGAAATTCTTAACCTGTGTTAATAAAAAATACATCATTTCCAATCAACAATATGTCTTCCATATAATGTATTAGAAATATGTCTTAGCGCTCCCACTTAATTTCTTGCAAATGCAAGTATCTTCATCGTCTCCAAAATCACTTAAACTCTTTTAACAGTTTCATCATGGTGAAGATTCCAACTCCGCGATGATTACTTCAACCATTAAAGTTTGCATTCGCTTTTGGCATCCTTTGAATTAACAAAACCCTTTGGACCATGTCATGTACACGTCCTAGGTAACCATTCTATTAGAAGAACTTGTTTTCTTTATTCAATTACCACATAACAAAATTATATGTAGTAGTTGCTACATTAATCCGTCAAGACTAAAATATCGTTATGAAAGATCAAATCTTGTCATAGTCAACTGCTTGAACATTGTCGTAAACTCTTTCCCGACATGTTGACTATTTTATAGATGTGAAACATCCATGTCTATTTCTTTATAGATCCAAACATGACTGTAAGGTCCTTCACCTTTCCAGAGGGTCTTTCAAGTTCAAAGCTTGATTTCTCGTGTATGAAACTATCACGGATTCTATGGCTTCAAGCCATTTGACGGAGTCAAGGCCCATCATCGCTTCTTTGCATATAGTCGGTTCATCATTTTCAAACAATGATTTACTCTCAAATCTTAGTATTTGATTGTTTAGCTGACCTACTAGGTTCAATACGAACTTAGACCTCTGTGACACTAACCTTTGAGACACGTGAGCCATGAGCATTGTTGCTGCCTCCAGAACGCTTTCTGATGCTACGCAACTTTGTACATATAGCTAAGGTTCTTTTAACCTTATCAAATTTCTATTGTCCTCCCACTTAAATTTTGACAGAAAAATTTCTTCTAAAATAAACTTTGACGTTCTAAGTGACAAACACTTTTGTCTTCGGTGTTATGGAGAAATACCCAATGATTATTTGAAATAACATACAAAGATATGTCCATCCGACTTTGGTTGCAAACATCTTTCTTATGCATAGCACACCAATGTTTAAGAAAGGACAACTTGGGTTTTATCCCAAACCATAACTTTATATGGTGTCATTTCAACGGATCATGATGGATCTCTTTTCAGCGAAAAAGTGATAGTCTCTAAGCTTTAATCTTTTAATTATAATGGCAGTTTTATAAATTACACCTTTGATCTTACCATATCAAACAAGGTTTTATTACATATCTCAAACACTCCATACTCATATGGTGTTTCGAGAAACGCAAATCCATGGAACGATTCCTCAAATCTTAGGTGTTATGCTAAAAAAAATATTCTTTTATGATCCTATCATAAATTCTTTATTTTCCTGTTACATTGATTTTGCACTTCATCTTGAAAATCTTCGAACTTTTCAAATATTTCACACTTCATCCTTATTAAGTAAATATTCATATATTCACTAAAATTTTCGGAGGAAGCATATGAAGTTGAAATCCATCGCTCTTGACTACACATAATGGGCTTCCTACATCTATATGTAGAACTTCCAAGAAGCTAGTCATTCGTTCACTTTTGGCCTATGAACGGAGTTTTAATTATCTCTAGGAAAGTTTCACAAGCGTCATTTTATGAAAATCAAAAGACTCCAAAATTCCATCCACATGGAGTTTCTTCATGTTTTATTTCCAATATAATTTAAAACGGCGATGTCACTTCCTAAGTGATCTTTCAATCAGTTGACTTTCGACATTTTTAGCACTTGTTTTATGGATGTGATTTATCCAACGATATTTGTAAATAATCCATCTTTTATGGATTACGGAAATTATTTTGAACAATCATTTTGTTCTCATAACACCTGATAAAACAAATCTTGAAGGCAAGCTTTGATGTCAACGAGAAACACATCAACACTTTATTTGTTCTCGATGAATATCATCAATCTTGCTAGTTACATAGGCCATTGCAGTTCATGAATTGTGTTCTTTCGTATTACGATTCACACAAACAAATTCAGTATCCAATACTTAAGAACCACATTGTTTAACAAGCAAAGAATATAGCTATAACATGTATATCTTCTATATACCTAAGCTAAACAATTATATTCTTTTCTCTTCTGCCATATATTTCTTTAGATTTCTCTTTCAGTATTTCTTTATCCTTTCAAAAGAATCTATCAACATCAACAATGGTACCATACTCATGACACATAGTCCAAAGCGTGTATAGTTAAATACCAATGTTTTTGGACTTGTACTTTGAAGTAGATCACCATCATCAAATGCTTGGTGTTATTTAAAATTCCATTCTTTAGTAATATTTTAGTATAGTAAACATTTTATCTACATCAAATATTCATCCTTATCATGGAACTATTCATGATCAAGCTACTTTAGCTTATAACGGTGAATTGCGAGTATAATGTTGCTCTCCAAAACCTTTTGGAGGATTAGGACGACCAACGTCTCCAACATTTTACAAATTCTCATCAAATCTGAGAACATAAACTTTGCCATATTATACTCTATCATGTTGTAACCAAAACATCGTTTTACATATCGCAATATCTTCTACACATGATGGTTTTTGAAACAATTTTTTTAGCTCCCCAATAACCTTGATATTAAAACAATCTTTTGAATATCAAGAATCATGGAGACAAACATGATGCTTATATACTAACACTGGAATTGATATTCTTGATTTAATACCAATTAGTAAACTTCACGGAGTAACCAGAACTTACTGAAAGTTTGCAATAGGACTTTTTAAACTTTAGATTAACACTTAAAAACAATATGATACCAGTTCGTAAAGTAACTAACCACCTATAGTTCTATTATCTCAATTATAACTAAGCATAAGGTGGTAAACGGATGCCAATGACTACAACAAGTATACAAATTCACTTTGATTTAATTTATGATAAATAGTGTTCAACTTTTAATCATATTACTGTTGAAGTCCCACTCAAAACAATATCTCTCACATTTTTTTAGTGATCACACGAACCAAATCCACTACACCAAGTCCGATCATGACGAGACATGATGTAGTTTCAAAGGCGAACAATCAACATGTTCATCATATCTACTATATGACTCATGCTTTACCTTTCGGTGATCCGTGTTCCGAGACTATGTTTGTATATGCTAGGATCATCAAGATTAAACCTTAGTTTCCGCATGAGAAAATATGGCTTGCTCCCCTAGTATACACTCATAGAATCTAACACACCCGATCATCACGTGGTGCTTCGAAACAACGAGTCTTGGCAACGGTGCCTACTAAGGACGAACACTTTACAACTTGATATTTTGCGAGAGGGATCATCTTATAATGCCACCGTCGCGATCTAAGCAATACAAGATGCATAAAAGGATTAACATCACATGCAATTTATAATATGTGATATGATATGGCCTTTCTTCTTGTGCTTCCGTTCTCCATATTCAAGCACGAACATGATCTCCATCATCACCGGCGTGGCATCAAGGTCAATGGCACCACTTCATGGTTGTAGTCCACCAATATCAACTATTACAACTACTTTGAATAATAGACACGCAGGTCTTAACAAAATTAAAAGACAACCATAAGGCTCATGCCGGTTGCCGACTTACAATAAGGAACATTACATACATCATATATAATCACAATCATGGCCATATCACATCACAGCACACCCCTGCAAAACAAAGTTAGACGCCTCTAATTTTCTTTGCATATTTTACGTGGTTTGGGGCTTTCAATAAGTACCGTTCTAACTTACAAACAAGAACCACAACGTTGATGCTTTAACTATCAAGTGCCCATTGTAAATTGAATCTTTACTATGATGGGAGAGACAGACACCCGCAAAGCCACTTATGCAATACAAGTTGCATGTTGAGCTTGGAGCAAGTCTCATAAACAATGTCATGTAAGGTTAGCCCGGGCCTCTTCATCCCACCATACCACAAGATGCAAAGTAAACAAAAAGAAATTGATAATAAAAGCACCACGGCCCATAATGACCATTGTGTTCTACTCGTGCAATAGATCTATATATAAACACGGCTCTGATACCACTGTAGGCGTTCGTAGCATAAAAAACAAAAATTTCTATCGCAAGAACACACACACGCCAAGATCTATCTACTAGATTGTAGCAACGAGTCGATAGAGTATTAACCCTCGAAGATCTAAAGTGGTTAACGAGAGCAGGTTCTCATGGGTGATATAGTCGTTCACTTGCCGATCTCAAGATTGCATAGGCGATCCTTCCAGCGCCGTGTTCCGGCAGCGCTCCCGCAGTTGGTCACACGTACGATAATCGATGAAGACCTTCCTCTCCCTTGTTCCAGCAAGAAGCGGAGGATGTAGTTCTCTCCTGCGATTCTGGCAGCACGACGGCGTGGTGTCGGAGTTAGAGGGGAAATCTCGCAGGGCTTCGCCTTAAGCCAGAGCGGGTTATGGTGGAGATTAGGGTTCCCCGGCGTCTAGGGTTTAGAAGCCGGAGAGGAGGAGGTGGGGCCGGCGACGGCTAGGGCTGCGGTGATCCAGCGACGGTGCTGGGCGACGGCGGCTTGGGGGGCTTGGGTTTGTTGTGGTCTTGGGGGGCACCCCTCCCCTCTATTTATGAGAGGGAGGGGCAGCTAGGGGAGGGGATTTTGCATCTTTCCCCAACTCCCTCTCCTACTAGGCGCGTGGTGGAGGGAGAGGAGATTTTATCTCCTCCCTCCACCAGGTAACATTGTCCCAGTTTGACTTTTCGAACTTGCCTTTTGACTTTCAAATTACGAGTTTAATTTATTTCTTTAAAATGCCTAGCCAAGTGACCTAGGACATGATGCAATCATTCCACTTAGTTATGACATATTCATGTACCCTTCCCCTTACGGTCCGGTGAACCTTCTAGACCCTTCTAGATCATTCTGGTGAAAACATCAGAACTATTCCCGAACTCCGGAATTAGACTTTCTTATATGAATCTTATTCTCCGGACCATTCCGGATCACTTCGTGATATCCCGGATCCCATCCGATACTATAAACAACATTCGGTCTTCTTACTCACATTCCATATGTACTAAACAACATCGAATCCTTAAGTGTGTCTCCCTATGGTTCGTGAATTATACAGACATGACCGAGACTCTTCTCCGATCAATAACCAATAGAGGAATCTAGAAATTCATATGGTTCCCACATATTTCTATGATTAGTTTGCGATCGAATGAACCATTTACATACGATACCAATTTTCCTTTGTCTCACGATATTTTACTTATCCGAGGTTTGATCATCGGTATCTCTGCATACCTAATTCAACCTTGTTACCGATAAGTACTATTTTCTCGTTCCCGTGATATGTGATCTCTTGTGAGCCAGTCACATGCTTGCAAGCTAATTGGATGACATTTCACCGAGAGGGCCCAGACTATATCTATCCGTTATATGGATGGACAAATCACACTCTTGATCCATGTGCCTCAACACATACTTTCCGAACACTCAATGCCACCTTTATAACCACACAGTTATGAAGTGATGTTTGATGTCATAAAAGCATCCATCCGGTGATGGTGATTAACATGATCTCATGGTCGAAGGATTTAGGTTACTATGTATTGAAAGTTTATAGAAAGTGAACTATTTTAAATGACTTGATCTTATGCTATGCTTAACTATAGGAGTATGTCCATCACATCATTCTGCTAATGATATGACCTTGTTGTTAATAACATCTCAATGCTCAGGATCAGGAAACCATGATCATATATTAACCAAGAAGCTAGTTTAACAAGATGCTTTACTAGGGACTCTTTTATGTTTACAAATCGCACAAGTATTAATGTTTCTGGTTAATATAATTATAGCATGGTATGTAAACATTTATCATAAGTATGAAGATACGATAATAACCACTTTATTATTGCGTCTTGGGCATATCTCCAACAGTTAGATCCTACCGGGCCCAGTAGGCCGGTAAAGCCCAGCAGGGGCACACTAGTCCAAGAGGGTCCGACCAGGCCCAAATGGGCCCATAAAGCCCGCACTTGTGCTGCAACAAGCCAAACATGGTCGCCGCCGGTCCCTGCCCGAGGTGCCTTCGCCAAAACATACAGAACAAGCCGACGTTAGGGCATACCGACCCTCCTAGCCCCATATGGGTCCCTAAGGGCCTGATCTGGGCTAGCAGGGCCTGCAGGTCATCCCTCCGCCTCCTTCCGCCAACGGTGGCGTGTTGCCCCGCCGCGCAGGATCCTCCCCGCCGAAGCTAGGACAGTCGCTGCCCAAAGAGCACCGCTGCCGGAGGAATCAAGTCCCCGACCCCGCCTCCGAGATATGGGAAACCCCCCCCCCCCGCGCCGGTTCCACACGGGCTGGGCCCGGCGGATCCCACGGACGGAGGTGGCGGGAGTTGAGGAGGGGAGGGGTTTTCGGCCGGGGGAGGGGGGCGGCGCCCCCATCGCCCGTTGGTGGTCGTGGGTGGGGGGGCAAGAGGGGTGGACGGGTGCAAGTGTCTTTTTCCTCCGTTCTAGGTCACACGATTGGATACTCACTTTCACTTCCACGTTAAAACATGCTACAAGTATCTTTTGCACTTGGGTGATCATATACTCTCTATGATTAAATTGACTTTTTTAACACTGTTTAATATAATTAAATAAAAGTTTCCCCTGAGATTTATAAAAGTAAGAAACATACGAGTTCACGAGCCCACGCCAATGGTGGGCACATATACCAGGCTCAAGGCAGGTTACCCTGTTAAATGAAACTTCTCTCCGGCCCAGCACGAGCGCGGTTTCTTCTAACCACCTTGATAGGACTACATGGCAAATATTCTCTCCGTTTTAAAATATAAGATGTCTTAGGTTTGTGAAAAAAAATTGAACTTTTTTCAATGTATAGATTCACCTCAAGTTAAATGAACCTACATACTAAAACAAATCTAGATACATTTGTTTCACAAGCTAAAATATCGTATACTTCCTTTGTTTAGAAATATAAGATTTTTAGGTTTGTGAAGGAAATATATCTAGATATCTTTTAGTGTAAATGAATCTATACACTAAAAAGTATTTAAATACATCTCTTTTATAAATCTAAAACATCTTATATTTCTAAACGGAAGAGTATTTTGAAACGGAGGGAGTGTAACACATGTTTTCTTGCACGTCGCTCACACGTTCCAGTGACCAGGCCGACAATCACAGCTCACGGCACAATGATATGCATGCCTACATACCTACATGGTGTGGAGACATCTTATCGCAGCTGCCTCTCGTGCCATTGTCTGACGGATCGATGTTTTTTTCTTACAGCAGATCCGTACTACCGTGCCATGGATTTGCTATAAGATTTCGATAAAATGCGGCATGTAAAACGCGTTTACAATTCGTGGAAAACATGTTTTACGGTTCTGTTTAGACTCGAACGGAACAGATATGTGTGGGACAGTAAAACATTTTCACTTTTCATCGAATTGCACAAACATATACTCCCTCCGTTTCAAAATATAAGATGTTTTAGATTTGTGAAGCAATTAGATCTAAACTTGTTTTAGTGTGTAGATTCATTCTAAACATGAGTGAACCTATATACTAAAAGTAGTCTAGACACATTTGCTTCACAAAGCTAAAATATCTTATATTTTAAAACAGAGGGAGTAGTTCATATGACATCAACATAGCTCAAATTTATGGATGTTTAAATATCACACAACACAGTAATAATTCAAATTACAATAATTGTTCAAATAAAATTACAACCGTTGTTCAAATCAAATGAACGAATGGTTAGAAAAATATGTTTACCTCACATGAATAAATAGAAAAATAAATGAATGAAGGGGGCGAGATCATCATCATCCATCCAGCTGCCAATGGTGCTCAATGAGATCATGTTGAAGTGTGGTATGCGTGGAGGATTTTTCTACCTCCCAATACATCTCAAGAAAACTTGAATGCGATCGGGATTCATCTGTGGTCTCACTCGAAGAAGAACTCCAAATTCAAGTCGTTCTCATCCTCGATGATCATGTCATGGAGAATCACACAACAAGTCATGATGTTGTTTAGAGATATCTTGTCCCCAAAACGAGAACGACTTAGGATAATAGCAAACCACACTTGCAACATCCCAAAAGCTCTCTCGATGTCCTTGCGGCATGCCTGTTGAGCTGTGGTAAAAACATATTATTTCCTTGTTTTTGGCTCAAAAATGGTCTTCATAAATATTAATCATAAAGGATATATGTCGTCGGCAAGATAGTAGTCAATTGTGTAGTCATTGCCATTGAATTTTTAGTTGCAAGACGAAGCATCTCCACTATCAGGCTAGCAAAAAGATGGAAACGTGCAAGACATTGATGTCATCGAGTGATCCCGACAAACCAAAAAAATACCAAATTCACAAGTCCTCCGATGCCAGAGCCTCAAGCACAATGGTTAGATCACGTCTTTTACCGCAATATTTACCATGACATGCCTTTGGGAAATTCTTTCACCTCCAATGCATAAAATCAATATTATCTAGCATGCCCAACCCACCCTCTTTTCATTAACCGTGAACTCAAAATCTACCAAAGATAGTCGCGAAATTGAACAAATACCTCATCCATGGACGATGCGACCACGGTGACATGCGAGGTCGATTTGGAGCATTCCCCCTTGGGGATTGCAAAGAGGTGGCATCTGGTGCTCTGGCGCGGCTGAATCAAGTCGCCTAGGTCGACAATGCTTTTGAATCGGACCTCCCTATCGCGTCCATGGTCCCTGCAACCTCGGTGACCCATTCCAGCAATTGGGACCTGGTCAAATCGCGAGATATAACCTCCCAATTGTATAGAATGGAAGCAGCGGACGATAGAGTGCTTGGTTGCAGCGACACGTGGCAAGTGGTAAGAGGCACCGACGACAACGAAGGCGGAAGTGCGCGGAGGGGGGATTTAGCGCGCTAAAGGCTTCCACGGAGAAATGGGGACAAGAACGGTTTGGTCACGAGATGAGCACGTAGCGCTGGGGGAGGAGATTTTCGGTGCATGGTACAAAGTTTTAAGGGCCGTGCATTTTTATGGGATCTGATCAGGTCAATTTTTTGCACCAAGACCGAAAAAATCAACTATTATACGAGTTTCGTGTTTTTTCGGGATCTTCTAGAGATGCTCTTAGGCCTAGCACAGATTCGATCATCTAGCCAGGTTACGCCAAGGTGGTCAGGTACGTAGGTTACTTCTTTTGTGATTTGTGAGTTTTAGACATGTAGTTTGAGTTGTACACGATATGGTATAGTATACCAACCGTGTATGGACTCCTCTATGTACACCGCCACGGCAAGGGCTTTTCCTGCCAATATAACACACATTCAAGCCCTAGGTATCGGGTATCATTCCCACAAACATCGACAAGGTATCAAAGCTGGGGGTTTTCACATTTTCTAGCTCTTGACCAAACCCAAAACCATAGATTGATTGATTGATCTGAGAAGGATAGAAGAACAACTGCTGATCAAGTTGCGACCTGCCCTCCAGTTTTGATCGGTGGTGAAGAAAAGAAGAGACGAATAAAAATCGTTGATCAACATCGGTGATTTGCCCTCCGGTTCCAATCAGTGGTGAAGAAGAAATCAACCATCCCTCCCTTTTGATGGTTGTCCTCTTCAACATCGACATCCTTGGCGGCTTCCCCGGGCTTCCCTCGAGGCACCCGCCACGAAAAAGCTTACCCGGTCAAATTTCCTTCTTTGGAAGATGCAAGGTATGCCCGCCGTTCATGGTGCGCTTGTTATGGGGTTGCTTGACGGCACCAACTCCACATTGCCCAAAACATTCCACGAAGAAGATGACACCTTCTCCCTCCTAGTTCCAACAAAAAATTGATCAACTCCAAGTGGGTCTATCACATCAAAAAATGGACAGATGGTACTATTGATAGATACAAAGCACAACTTCTTGTAAAGTATTCAAGCAAAGGTATGGGCTTGACTATGAAGTTACCTTTAGTCATGTTGTCAAAATAGCTAGTATTCTTCTTGTATTAGCTATCTTAGAGTCAAAAGGATGAAGTTTACGACAACTAGACATAAAGAACGCATTTTTTACATGATGTTATGGAAGAGAAAGTGTATATAAAACAACCTTTTGGTTTTGAAGATTCATGCTTTTTGCGTCATATTTTTAAATTGGATAAATGCCTTTATGGATTAAAACAAGTCCCTCAAAAGCATGGTACTCTCGTCTTATTTTGAAGTTAACTGAGCTTTGTTTTCAATCCTCCAAAATAGACACGTCATTATTTTTAGAAACATCTTTTTTGTTAATTTTTTTCTCATATATGTGGATGATATCATTATTACTAGCTCTTTAGATCAAGCTATCACAGTTCTATTTTGCCAGTTGAAGTGCACGTTTTTCTATCAAGGATCTTGGTGATTTGCATTATTTCTTGGGTATTGAGCTTAAAATAACGGATGGCAATACTGTGTTGACTCAAGACAAATATATTAGCACGAGTACATATGACATGTTGCACGCCTACACCTATGCCCTTTCAGATGCCAAATGGACAAACTGTCTTGATGATAGACGACTCGCTAGAGGTGTTGCTATATTTGTGTCCTAACTTGATATCACATTCTATAGAAGCTGAATATAAATCTATTGATAATGCTAATAACGGGTTGATTTGGGTTGAAACCTTGATTTGAGAACTTGGTGTTTCACTTCAAGAACGCCCATGCTTCCTGTCTTCTATGCCAGGAGTAAGCATACTGAGATTAAATGTCACTTTGTTCAGAAACGAGTTGCCAGTAAACCGTTGGATATAATATTCATCTTAAATAAAGATCAAGTAGCTGATGATTTTGTCAAAAATTTATGTGTAGATCTTTATGATGATTTTAAGTGTAATCTTAATCTTGCTATGATTAATATTAAGGAATGTTGTTAAACATGTAATATGAGTCGTACTCGGTGTTGTGAGATATAGTATACCAACCGTGCACGGACTCCTCTATGTAGGGGCTCTTCCTGCTAATATAACACGCAACCGAGCGTAGCATGGTTCCGACAAAAGTCGATGTATGGTATCGCAGAGGCGCTTAAATTTGGGTGGCATCTTCACATATATCAAGAGACAAATAGACAATGCCAAGGGTAAACGATGCATTCAATTGGGACAACCGCATGGACGCATGGTTGATGTGTATTATGGTTGTATCATCCACTGGTGGAAACAGCCCTATTGGTCCCGGTTGGTAAGGGGCTTTAGTCCCGGTTGCCCAACCGGGATGGGGCAATCGGGACTAAAGCCCTAACCTTTAGTCCCGGTTGCCCCACCAACCGGAACAAATGAGTGCACACGTGGCAGCGGCAGAGGGCGAGGGGGTGGAGCATTAGTCCCGGGTCGTAACACGAACCGGGACTAATAACCTTCTGCCGCGGCAGAGATATGGCCCATTTCTCTGCCGCGGCAGAGAATTCATTTTGGCACATTTTGTTGCCGCGGCAGCATTTTCGCCACTTTTTTTGTCGCGACAGAGAATTTATTTAGATTGTTTTATTGTTTATTTAGTGTTTTGCACTTATCAATGAAGGAACCTTATATTACACAAGATCATCATGACAATATTACATTCAATACAAGGATCGAGTTCATGCACTACTCAAAAGTTGCTATTTTTACAATCTCTATTGTCTATACACAGCCGAATAGTATTCCCCTTTTGGGTTTAGGACTTCTGCATCCAAGAATCCCGCCAATTCCTCCTGAATTGCTCGTACGCGATCCTTTGGCAGAAGACCGTTCCGTAGACGTTCGATCTGATTTAAAAAGGGAGTCAGTCTATATGAATAAAACTAAACACAATTTGATTGTAATTAAAAACTATAGAAATTGTTTACGTACGTGAAGTTGCTTTAAATTTCTGTCCTTCTCATCGCACGTCTGCCGGATGAACTCGCAAACATAGTATCCACATAGATTGTTACCTGGTCCCTGCGTCAGGAACTTTACGAGAACAGAGTTCAATCAAAATAATAATCAAGCATGATAATAACTGTATCAAAACTAGAATCAAAGAGATGCGCGGATATAGCTAGTGGTGCTTACATCTAGTGGTTGAAATGTAAGCTCCTCTTTCCAAACACCCCTAGCCTTGTTGGTGAACCGTTTCCAAGCGCTGCCCGACGAAGAAAACGAATAAAAGAAGTTATTAATTACTTGATATCATAAAATTCACGAACGTTGCCGATATAGTGTCGTAATGATTAGAATTACCGTTGGAGAAGCATCTGCATGTCCTTCCACGTCTCAAGGGGTTTATGTTTCGAGTCCATGACTAGTACACGCCCTTTGTCAAGTTGAATGATTAACAGAATATAGTGGAAGCTGGGAATGCATAACTAATCAATTATATACTTAACATCGAGTAAGCGAAATAGAAAGTGTATACAAGACAATAACACTCACTCGAAGTTTTAAGGAAAAAGTATTTCCCTTCTGATTTCTTGAAACCTTAACGCGTGTACTATATTATCCTCCGTATCCTAGGGGCTTGTTTTCAGATTAGCTTCATGAACCCAATATGGGTCAATGAAGCCAATATCATAGATTTGTCCTCTGCTACATTCGAGAATCTTCATTCTGCATATTACAGTATGATTATATACATGCAATAAACAAGGTGAGATAGCTGGAGACTAAATTAATTACATAATTAGTACTTAGAGACAATAGGCACTGATGATCGATTTGTCCAAGGCATCTTGATTGAATAATTGAAATAGTTCATCAAATTCAATGGATATCATGTCATCCTTTTCTTTCCCATGATGTTTTTTTGTAACCCTCAGCACTATCCAGTTAGCCCTGGCCTTTGTGGCATGCATGTACCAGTTATGCAATCTTCGCATTTTTGTTGGAAGATTGTTTACCTTCTCAGGTTTGACGAGAGGTTTTCCGTACTGGTATTTGTATGCTAGTTCACTCACGGGGAAGAACTCTAACTGGGATAAGTACTGGGCAATACTCATACCTTGAGCAGCGGCAGCTTCTCCGTAGAGTGCCCTCTCACGCCGATCCACGAAGAAGGCTTCCCAAGTCGGGAAATAGTCGGGATGCCATCTGGGATTCCTCCGCTGCTCCGGCGTGAGCTCGAAGTAGTAGTGGTTCGTGATTTCCATCCGACGCGCCACACCTAGAGGTACAGGAGGAACCGGCACGCCTCCGGCGCTCAGCATCCAGCCGACGGGGACACAGTAGCCCGGCGGGCAGGGGTAGTTCGAGGCGCAAAGCGCCACTGCCTCCCTGGGAGTTAGTGCTACGATGGAAGCCATGGGAAAGAGTGATGAGGTTGCAGATATGAGTCTAGAGATGTGCAATGACAATGGAGGCCAACCCTACATATATATATAGTGAAGAACTGGCGAGAAGAACTAGAGGGAAGAACTGGCGGGAAGAAAAATGGCGGGAAGAAAAATGGCGGGAAAAATGGCGTGTCGACATTATGTCGTGCGGCGTGTACCTTTCCCAGATGGTGTGACCAACCGGGACTAAAGATGAACCTTTAGTCCCGGTTGGAGACACCAACCGGGACAAAACACGAGTCAACACTAATAATAGGGGTGAGTGTCGGAAAATGGAAAAGGGCTTTTCCGTGCGAAAAAAAGGAAAACTTCCTCCTGCAACATTGTTCTCCATACCAATGTCCACACACATGCATAATATGGGCACAACATCACAAACTATGCCGTGATTCAGCACATAACATCGGTCATTTGGACCGAAAGCCATGAAACCTCGAACATGATAGGTCATTTTGTGAAGGTTTTTTCAAAACATGATCAATATACCAAGTCTGGTATTTTTCCTTTCAACTATGTAACATAATATGACACCACGCGAAGGATTTTCATTGTTCAGATTTTTTTTAATTTATTATGCCCGTTTTAAAATATCTGAATTTCTAACTATGGTCGAACCGGTGTGCATGAAGATAGGGGACTAGCATTGTTAGAACTTGCATTGGATCTCTGAAGAAACCACATATTGCGAGTCTAAAAATGATTTTTTCAAAAAATCACGGGCGATAGATCATGCACCTGTAGTACAAACCGGACCCACTTCCTACCGATTCGGCAGACATTTGTCCTTTTTACCCGGGATGGGTGAAAAGGTTTGAGATGTCCCGGTTGGGAGATAGTTCATGTAAGGTGGTCTAGTATTTTAGGAAAATGGGACGGAAGCATTCTGAAACGGCATTTTGGTGGTTACTTCACAAAACGACCCGTTTTTTGCGCTCGGAAAATGGAAAAGGGCTTTTTCGTGCAACAAAAAGGAAAACTTCCTCCTGCAACATTGTTCTCCATACCAATGTCCACACACATGCATAATATGGGCACAACATCATAAACTATGCCGTGATTCAGCACATAACATCGGTCATTTGGACCGAAAGCCATGAAACCTCGAACATGATAGGTCATTTTGTGAAGGTTTTTTCGAAACATGATCAATATACCAAGTATGGTATTTTTCCTTTCAACTATGTAACATAATATGACACCACGCGAAGGATTTTCATTGTTCGGATTTTTTTTAAATTTATTATGCCCGTTTTGAATTATCTGAATTTCTAACTATAGTCGAACCGGTGTGCATGAAGATATGGGACGAGCATCGTTAGAACTTGCATTGGATCTCTGAAGAAACCACATATTGCGAGTCTAAAAATGATTTTTTTAAAAAATCCCGGGCGATAGATCATGTACCTGTAGTACAAACCGGACCCACTTCCTGCCGATTCGGCAGATATTTGTCCTTTTTACCCGGGATGGACGAAAAGGTTTGAGATGTCCCGGTTGGGAGATAGTCCATGTAAGGTGGTCTAGTATTTTAGGAAAGTGGGACGGTAGCATTCTGAAACGGCATTTTGGTGGTTACTTCACAAAACGACCCGTTTTTTGCGCTCGGAAAATGGAAAATGGCTTTTCCGTGCGACAAAAATGAAAACTTCCTCCTGCAACATTGTTCCCCATACTAATGTCTACACACATGCATAATATGGGCACAACATCACAAACTATGCCGTGATTCAGCACATAACATCGGTCATTTGGACCGAAAGCCATGAAACCTCGAACATGATAGGTCATTTTGTGAAGGTTTTTTCGAAACATGATCAATATACCAAGTCTGATATTTTTACTTTCAACTATGTAACATAATATGACACCACGCGAAGGATTTTCATTGTTCGGATTTTTTTGAATTTATTATGCCTGTTTTGAATTATCTGAATTTCTAACTATGGTCGAACCGGTGTGCATGAAGATAGGGGACGAGCATCGTTAGAACTTGCATTGTATCTCTGAAGAAACCACATATTGCGAGTCTAGAAATGATTTTTTCAAAAACTCACGGGCGATAGATCATGTACCTGTAGTACAAACCGGACCCACTTCCTACCGATTCGGCAGACATTTGTCCTTTTTACCCGGGATGGACGAAAAGGTTTGAGATGTCCCGGTTGGGAGATAGTTCATGTAAGGTGGTCTAGTATTTTAGGAAAATGGGACGGTAGCATTCTGAAACGGCATTTTGGTGGTTACTTCACAAAACGACCCTTTTTTGCGCTCGGAAAATGGAAATGGGCTTTTCCGTGCGACAAAAAGGAAAACTTCCTCCTGCAACATTGTTCTCCATACCAATGTCCACACACATGCATAATATGGGCACAACATCATAAACTATGTCGTGATTCAGCACATAACATCGGTCATTTGGACCGAAAGCCATGAAACCTCGAACATGATAGGTCATTTTGTGAAGGTTTTTTCGAAACATGATCAATATACCAAGTATGGTATTTTTGCTTTAAACTATGTAACATAATATGACACCACGCGAAGGATTTTCATTGTTCGGATTTGTTTTTGAATTTATTATGCCCGTTTTGAATTATCTGAATTTCTAACTATAGTCGAACCGGTGTGCATGAAGATAGGGGACGAGCATCGTTAGAACTTGCATTGGATCTCTGAAGAAACCACATATTGCGAGTCTAAAAATGATTTTTTCAAAAAATCACTGGCGATAGATCATGTACCTGTAGTACAAACCGGACCCACTTCCTACCGATTCGGCAGATATTTGTCCTTTTAACCCGGGATGGACGAAAGGGTTTGAGATGACCCGGTTGGGAGATAGTCCATGTAAGGTGGTCTAGTATTTTAGTAAAATGGGACGGTA